>OZ024824.1:77800777-78437211 GCA_964016985.1 Anodontia alba | reverse complement strand
CAGACGACCTAAACAGACGACATTTTCAGATGCAGGTATTCTTGGCATTTTAAGGGTTAACTCTTATGGGGACTCTATACGACCTCTTGCAGACAATAAACAGCAGTTCTCATAGCTCAAGATAAAATGTTGTTTTTTTGTTGTTGTTGTTTCCCCCCCCCCCCCCCCCCCCCAAAAATTTAGTATTGATATTTTTCTTCTTTCTCCTGAAGATAGTTTTCATATTTCATGAAAACATATGTTGGGAATACTCCTTAGAATCCTATAAAAGTTAGAATCACCTCAAAATGACGACTGCTAAATATTGCTTTTATAACAAAATTCAGGTCACTATAAACAATCCTGGGCGCAGTTGTTCAAAGCATCTTTAGCTTAACAAGCTCGTTAATGGTCAAAATGTCAACTGTTCTAGTAAGTACACTATCTAATTCACATGTATTTTTACTGAAAAAATGTAACTTTTCACTTTTTTTCAGCAAAAATATTAGCATATATGCCATATTTAATGATCAAAATTTTAACGATACGTTAACTAACGGCATTGTTAGTTTTGAACAACTGGGCCCTGGACTTAGATCATTTGAGCCAAACCTAACATAAAGTTCCTGTTGCAAAACCAGTCAAATTACTGTAGCCTCCTTCTCTCTATTCTTGATTGTACTGTGTGACTACAGGCTGACCTGAGGCTTCGTTTTTGCTATATAAAACTACTGTACAGGGTACCTTATTTACTCTTAATATTCGGAAACCTTAAATCATTACCATCTTCATCCTGATCATGATCTGCGGTAAGGGACTGGACCTCCTGCAGAGTTCAGGCAAGTTTCCATGCGCTGTCTGTCGCACTGGAGTGGGCAGCAATAGCATCTTCTGCAATGGCTGCAAGCACTGGGTGCACAAGAAATGCAGTGGGCTCAAGCGCTTGAAAAAGGATCCTGACTATAGATGTACACGGTGCCAGGGAACTGCACACCTCTTAGATGGCAGATCACAGAAGGGAAGTCCAGGTCGGACCTGACAAGCTTGAGGTGGTAGCTTCCTTTTGCTACCTAGGAGACATGCTCTCAGCAGCAGGTGGCTATGAACTTTCAACCACAACACGTGTGAAAACCACCTGGAAGAAGTTCAAGGATCTGCAGCCAGTCCTCTCTTCATGCCACCTCTCTTTCAAAACACGTGGCCATGTGTACAGCTCTTGTGTGCGGAGCGCAATGCTCCATGCCAGTGAGACTTCGCCATTGACAAAGCCGAAACCTCCAGCGTCTGCAGCGAAATGACAGGGCAATGATCAGACAGATCTGCAATGTCAGGCCGCAAAACACTGTCACCACCAGGTCCAATGATCTACTTGTGCGGTTTGGCATTAAGGATCTGGACCTCATTCTGAAGGAGAGAAGACTTCGATGGTATGGACATGTGGAATGCTCCAGTGGTGCAATCAGGACAGCCTTTGACATACAGGTTGATGGAAAGTGTGGGCCTGGGAGGCCCAAAATGACATGGAAGCAGCTGACAACCCTCATGATAGACGTACCTGGAGATCTGGTGTGAGATCTGCCATGCATGCAGCAAGCCAGCTATCTGGAAGGGGGCCCACTGATGTGGATGATGCCCCTGTAACTGCACGTTAATCAAAAATACGAATATGATATGATGATGATCCTAAAATTTGAACAAGTTCATTTGCTACCAGCTAATGCATTCTCAAAACAGGTGCATGAGTAGCAAACAGTGTATACCATGATCCATGTCTACACTGTTTTCTCAGGCCTGTCTGTCCCAATACTTAGGGTAAATATTTTGGGTTCTGTGATGCTCTACACAGCAACCACTCTATAACATGGTTCATAATTTATAGCACAGCTCTGAATATAAGATGGTTTAAAGATGGACACCAAAAATGTTGTATTCAAACAAAAATGTATAGATTAGATAGAAAAATGGTACCGTAATATACGTAAGTATTGGGACGGGAAAAAATAATTAAATTTCTGCCTGTCCCAATACTTAGAAACACGAAAATTAATTATTTTTTTAGGTGTCCCAATACTTACGTCTCGTAGTTGAAAATGGCACCGATTAATGATGAAAAATGTGTCATATTTGTGTTCATTGTTTTGTGTATTTTCGGACCACTGTCTCGTTAACCTAATCTATTGTTAATATTGAATAAACAGATTGGCACTTATTGTTTTGATTTATAATCCCCTCGTTTATCTATCATGTGTTGAAAGCGTCCAAGTAAAAAAAATAATCATATGCTGATTCCCCGCTTTAAAGGTTAATTGCGCATAACCGATACCGCGAATGCGGGGAACAATCTACCTGTTCTAAAAATACTGCCATTACATCGGGTGATGACGTTATTATTGGGGTTTGTCTCAACGATGTTTTGGAGTTCATCTCAACAGTGTTTTAGGGTTCCCCCAACTCTGTTTTGCATTAAAACGTTATCGGTAAACAATCCTGTCAAATATCTTTTTATTATTATTATTTATTCATAGTTTTTTTTTTTCTTGTTTTTTGTTGTGTTTTTTTTTTTTTTTTTGTAGAACTTTATTGATGCACTCGGATTGCAAATTAAAACATGACGTGTCACGTGACAACCATAAAATGGCGATGCATCCAGACTGATGCAAACGCATGTGCGTTTTCATTTTTGCAGATTTCTTGAATAAATTTCATTTTAATATTCTCAAAGAAAGGTTTTATTTATTTTTTACTTTCTAACCAGCCTGCCGTAGGAACCCCCTATTGTATGCTTAGACGTAAAATATTGTGTGACATCGCTTGTAAACAAAACAAAACACAAACCGAGAAAACAGTTTTACCCTATTAACTAGATCATTTTTTCACCCAAATGCACTGTCCCAATTCATATGGTACAAAAAATTACTGAAAATTTTAGCGATTTTTGATATGTCCCAATTCTTAGGGTGACGAAAAATAATTATTTTTACTAATTGTAAGGGTGTCCCAATACTTTAGGTGTCCCAGTACTTAGGTATATTACGGGTAATTTTTCTATATAATCTATACATTTTTTTTACATGGACATAGCATGGTTCTTCAGGTAACATGATTTTGGCTTGAATGGATCCAAGCAAAAGTGTTATAAAGAGATTGGGGTGTATATAACTATCACAATATTTATTTTTTTTACCTTGCTTGAACAAAATTCACCTAATTTTAAATGACCAGGAGAAGGACTGCCAACCACAAAATTAGAGGGAAATTCCGGACATTTAATCCAGGATACCGTCTGATACAATACGTACAATAGGACCAACTTACCCGATATTGTATTGTCCACTTTAGCATAATTTTTCCACCCTCGTACACATTCCAGACTGTTTATATTATAACAATGAAATCACACTGGAAGTAATTAGGTGAATAACAACACTTGGTAGATTTTCTGACAATTTTTTCAAGGAAGAAAACTTTTGTGACTTCCTGTTTGCTTTTTTGCACACCAAGCCCTTTCTGAAAATGTGTCGACTCTAAAATGAATCTACTCCCCTTGGGAGCAAATTCTTTCCTTTTAGAGAGTCTACTCTAAATGAACTGGCCCCAGCCCCACCCCCACCCCACCCCCCCAAACCCCCCTTGGGAGCAAATTCTTTCCTTTTAGAGTCCATCTCTTTTCAGAAGAGGTAAAAAAAAATTAATAGTTACCTTCCCTGACAGTGTATGTACTGCTCTTAAGCAAGACTGTAGCTGATCTTATTTGAACTTGTAAGCTTTTCATTCAATTTAATTTGTTAGTGGGAAGAGTATCTAAAGCATTTATGTTTTCATTTAACACTCCCCAACATTCACCCTTTTTCATTCATACTTGTGCTCATTTTGTTCAGCCTGACTTGGACTCAAGAATTCCTCTACATCCCCTGTTTATTCCATCCCTATAACTTTAATAGTCTGACTCTAGTTTACTGTTAAAAACCATGACCATACCAGGCCATTTAAACAAGCCCAGAACAAATAAAGACAAAAACAAATATTCTTCTAGCATTATCCATCTACTATCAGGAACCATGTTCAGCCACAACAAATTAAGCAATAAATATGGTTGTATTTCTTCTCTTGAATGAAGAAATTCCTTTAACTCTTGTCTGCATTCAGTCCAGCAAATAACTAACAAAGTCAACACCTTTAGTTAAACAATAACTCCTAAAAGTCAAATATTTCTTGTACATATTCTCTGTATATATTCCATAATTCTCTTTGCAAATTAAATATGGATTCAGCAGACGACAGCCAATAAGATTTTTTTTCCAGAAATTTTCTTGAACCTTATTTGCCCTAAATATTCATACACCATAAATCATTTCCATACTTGTCCTAACAGTAAATGTCATTATTCCATTAGCACTAGTCTTTACTGGTCACTGCCTACCCTAAATTGTAGCAGATGACATTCTAATTTTAATTATTTTTTCAGAGAAAATAAGACCACATTTCATGTGAATCATCTGCTATGCAGATGATTCACATGAAATGCAAAGTATTATTTTCACTGAAAAATACAAGAAAAAAAGTTAAAATGTCATCTGCTGCAGTTGTAATTAGTGTTTTATGGGTTAACTTTTTTCCGAAGCAGCTTCCAGTCTGTAGTCTGCTTGTAAATCATTCACAATGAAATCAATCTCGGTAATCCTATCAATAATATATTGTCAATCACGTCCATTCTTCAGCAGCAGGTGTACAATCAAGTCAAGCAAATTAGAACTGTTTTCTAACATGCAATATAATTAACCCTGTTTATTTATTTTTTTTTTTTTTTCTGATCAAACAGAAGAGGTAAAAGTTAACGACTATCTTTAAACAAGAAACCCATGGGCCACTATGCTCAACAAAGCTCATGTGTTGGTGACAATAACACCAACAAAGATGGACAATGGACCACTGACTATCCTTTAACCCTTGTCCTGCTGAAACCGGATATACCTTGCATTTGCAAACAGTGTAGATCCAGATCAGTTGGCTTCTGAAGAAGCCAACTGATCTGGATCTGCACTATTTGCCAATAAGTATGTGAATTTATAGCAACAATCTGGATCAAGTGATCTGATTGGCTGAAAATTAGAAATGGGCGTGGCATCTTAATTTATTCAGCAGGACAAGGGTTTAGCTACCATGGAGCCTTTCAGCTCTGGTGAGCTTAATATCCTGTTTTGCCTTTTTGGCATACAAAAGTCTAAGAGACCTAAATTAACATATGGCTATAAAATAGGCCAAAGCCAACCAAGGGTCATCATTTGAATAAACTAAGAAGAGCCAGAGCCCCCAATTGTGCATATCAGGTTTCAAGGCAACTGGTCTTTCAGTTCCTGAGATGAAGAATTTCTAATCCTTTTTACTATATATGGGCATGACGGCCATCTTGGTCATGTGACCCAGATCCCATAAACAAACTTTGATTTTTTGGTGTCATTGGAAGGCTATTTCTGTGATTCATGACTCTTCCTGGACACCTTCTGTACTCTTTTGATATTTCATGTGGGTTGACTGTTTCTTAACCCTTGAGATGCCACACCCACTCTTAATTTTCCGCCAATCAAGTAACTGGATCCAGATTGTTGACATCAATTATTAATATACTGAATGGCAAACAGTGCAGATCCAGATCAGTCGGCTTCTTCAGAAGCCAACTGATCTGGATCTACACTGTTTGCAAAAGCAGGGTCTATCCAGGCTCAGCAGGACATGGGTTAAATAAAAACAAAACAAAACAAAAAAAAAAAAAAAAAAGAAAAAAAATTACAATGTCATGTACTGCTCTTTGGACTGGCAGTGACAAGAGATCTTTTTGGAAAAGTGTGGCAATGATGAAATCAATAAGAGCCATCACAGGACAGTGTAGCTTGCCCAAATCACGCTTTATCTCTATAAACTTTAACCAAAAACTTTAACATAAATTTTTTTCTAGGTCTGTGACCTTGATCTCATGTTGGTCCGGATGGTACAGCATAGAATTTCAGACCAGTAGCTAACATCAGGGCAAGTATGAACTATTTCCATTCAGCGGCTAAGGAGATACAGCATTTTAAAAACATAAACCCTTGTCATGCTGAATAAATTAAGCTGCCACACCCACTTCCAATTTTCAGCCAATCAGATTGCTTGATCTGGATTGTTGCTATAAATACACATACTTAATGGCAAACAGTGCAGATCCAGTTCAGAAGCCAACTGATCTGGATCTACACTGTTTGCAAAGGCAGTATATATCCGGATTCAGCAGGACAAGGGTTAACCAAAAACTGACCAAAACTGGCGCCAACACCAATGCCAAAGCCGATGCCATGGTGACTGCTATGACTCTGCCTGTACTTTCATAAAAGCGAGCTAAATACAACTCAGTGTTGTTCTTATTACAAAGGGTTTTTGTTTTAATAAATTCCCATTTGCCAATTTCTTTGTAAAAAGACAATCGATTATCAATCTGACATTTAGAACTGAATCCTCTTATAATGATCTTATGCTTGTTTCAGACTACAGAACAGAGAAAGACTTAACCCTTAACCTTTTCCACTCTCTGGGTTAATTCCGCAGACAACAAATTGATGATATTTTTTCTAATTTTTCCTAGAAAAAAGGATTTGACATTTCATGCAAATTTCTAGATAATTTGCACGAAATGCTAAAGCCTGTTTTCTCAGAAAAATAAGAAAAACATTTATCGTCTGCAGAAAATTTTATCCAAAGTGCTATGTGTTAAAGTGCTACAGCTGCAGCAGACATTTCAATTTATTTTTGTATTTTTCTGAGAAAATAAGGCTTGACATTTTATGTGAACTGTCTGCCTAGCAGACAATTCACATGAAATGTCCAGTCTTATTTTCTCTGAAAAATACTAAAAACTTAGAATGTCGTCTGCTACAATTTTGCTTAGTGCTTTAAGGGTTAAGAAACAGCCAAATGCAATACACATGAACCTCTTTATGATATAGTACGATGATGATAAAGATGATGATGATTTGCTGTTTTACATTCCTTTCATTATTATTTAAATCATCTTAAGATGATGGAAGGGTGATAATGCAAGGCACCATGCAGTCAAGAGCTGAATTCCCCCTCCAGCGAGATTAAAACCCGGAATCTCTTGATCTGAATTTGGGAGCACTACCATTTGGCCAGCTGGGCGCTTTTTATGATAAAGCATGGTTTAAGATATGATTTAAAGATGGACCCCAAAAATGTATCCAATTAAAGGTGGATACCCAATGATTATGTTATATAGAAAAATGACCACTTATCATTTTTCTATGCAATCTTCACATTTTTGTTTGGATACAGCTTGGATGTTTAGCTAATACAGTTTTCACTCTTTCTAGGAGACCGCACAACATGTATTGCCTGCAGCAGGCAAAGCATTAACCCTTGTCCTGCTGAATAAATTAAGATGCCACGTCCACTTCTAATTTTCAGCCAATCAGATTACTTGATCCAGATTGTTGATACAAATTCACATACTTAATGGCAAACACTGCAGATCCAGATCAGTTGGCTTCTTCAGAAGCCAACTGATCTGGATCTGCATTGTTTGCAAAGGCAGGATATATCCGGGTTCAGCAGGACTAGGGTTAAAATTCAAAATGAGAAATCCAGTCACATTTCTGGAATGTACCCCTTTATTAATGATTCAAGAAGAATCTATAGTACCAAGACCATAACTGCAGATAAAGTGCTTTGTTTTCATCCAAAAAAGTCTCGATATCTTCCTTATTTCTCCTCAAAATTATATGTTGTGGGTACTCATTAGAAGCACCTCGATGAGGTGCTTCAAATGAGTACCCATAACATATGTTTACATGGAGAAATAAGAATAATACTGGCCTAATAACCCTTTTTATCTAGGACTATGAAGACCATTGCTCAGTGCTATGATAGGTATGCATGACATGCTTTAATTAATTTCTTTTAATGATCTGAGGGACTCTTTATTTTAGTTTTATCTTTTACATAAGGGTCATTAAAACTGCTCTGTGCTGTCATCATAGCAACAGATACACGGTGTATGATCGTTCCGCTTCCTTCCTCTTTTGATCCGCGTTGCAGACATCCTTCGCGATCAGCACCGCTTCCTTCTGATGTAAAATGATGGAGAAGATTTAGGTAAGTGAAGTTTGTCTGCCTTTATTTTTTTCGCACATATTTACAGGACTGGTTTCTGTGCCTGCGGAACTTTAAAGTGATTTTTCTTCAACTCAGAATGCATTTGATGTATCTCATTGTAGTGGTTACGCCACAACATTACGAATTCGAGGGCTTGTGATTGCAGTTTTCATCATTCGTTGTTGTTTGTCAGCTCAGAATTAAGACCCTGGGGCGTACATATAGCATCGAAAAGCTTGTGTGGGAAGTTTTCATTTGCTTTTACCAGTTCTAGGTATTTGGAAATGATGACAGACACTGATCTTTATAAAAGAGACAAATTTAGCGAGTTGTGACAGGAACCGCTTCCTGCGTGATCCGGACTCCACATCCTTCAAATCTTAAAGTCTATTCGCTCCGCCTCTGTTTCGTACTTTACATTACGATATCCTACGTTGTCACAGTGATGAAAACAGCCTGTCACATTACAGATTGATTCATTTTCATATCTTAGATGGACTCTGCCTACTCTGCTCATGTTTTTTTTTTTTTTTTTTTTTTTTAATTCAATAGCATGGATATTTATCAGAAATTTAGAAAGGATTTGCTGACGCACTCTAAGTGGAGTTGGTGTAAGAGAAAAAAAAAATCTTCGTAATTTGAGCGTCTTAAATAAATCATCCAGCCACAGATGTCTCGATAATACTTACATTTAATCGTTTATAAAACCATTATTAGACGCTATATGCCCTTTTGAAATGACTACTTGTATAAGGTCTTCTATTTGGAGTATCGCTTGAGTAAGGGTAGGTGTCTTCTCAAGACCACACCAGACCGCTGGAATGGCTACGTGTCTCGGTCAAAAATCATTCAAAAGGAAAACAAAATCGCCCGTAACATCGATATTTAGTGCCCTATCGGTCCGTTTCAGAGAATTTTAAGCACTATGACGACGCTGTTAATCAGTGGCGTAACGTCATTACATAAACATCGAATGACACAGAGAGACAGACAGACAGACAACACATTTATTCTCTTCAGTCATGTACATGACATATAAGGAATAACATTAAATAACATGGTGGGTGAGGTGGCAGTATGATAATGGAAACTATTCCTGTTGGTATCACGATAAACTCTATATATATGGAGCGAGGGAGAATATGCGGTTCATTATTATTAACATGATAGCATATTCAGTTTCATTACAGACCTATACGTGATACCATCGACATCGATATAATATCCACAAAAATACATACTTATCTAAGAAATGTATGCATTCATCCTAATATGCACTATTAGTACGTTCATTGCAGTAGAAGTGATCATTAGTGTAAACAAAGCAGGTCAGTTGTAATTACTCAAGCATATACAGTGCGTGCGCTAGGTTATTAGGACGGGCCACACCTAAATAGTTGAATTGTATTTTTGACCTGTATAAATTACTGTTGAGCACGGGATTTAATAATTTCTAAACAAGATTCCTGAATACTTTAAAGAGTTACACATTTCTGGTACGTTATCGTTACGCTTGTTCATTCTTGTTTACACTAATTAGCAGGCTGCAAGTGCGTTAACCCAACAGACTCGCAACGTCAAGCAAGGGCCAAAACAATGTCGCCACCACGTCACGACATTGCACTGACTGAAACACAACGTCGCTTTCCCGCTGGGATCTCACTGCATCACAGTTTCACTCCAGCTGCAACAGTCGCCCAAACACAACTTTACTCGCAATATATATATATATATATATATATATATATATATATATATATATATATATATATATATATATATATATATATATATATCATATCGGTACACATAAAAAAAAAACGAAAATATATATATATATATATATATATATATATATATATATATATATATATATATATATATATATATATATATATATATATATATATATATATATATATATCTTTATAAATGAATAAGCAGATAAATAAAAAGATGTAATATATGTAATATAATAAGATCGTGGGGCAAGGGGCTGAAATACATCAAAAGGGCCCCACCATTATCGACAAATAAATAAATATAGGATAATGGATCGAAGAGCAGGCCGATTTCAAGAATGCCCCATCGACGTCGATAAAACGTCGACATGTCGTTGTTCTACTCATCCAGTGGTCGTTGTAGGTAGAATTTTTGACGTCACTTTAAAGATTTTATTACGTTTTTGTGACGTAATGTCGGGCAGAATCTCTTTTTGCACCAGACTAGCACGTCAAAATATGGAGAATTTCAAGTCACAGTCAGTCAATGTTCGCGGTATTTGTCGTCTGCAAGATTGATGGCTAGGAGAATTTGTATGCAATGTAGCATATTTTCAGCCTTTTTTGCGCGTTGGAATCGAAATAGCTCAACTCCAAAAGTAAACTACTGAGTAATGAATCACAGTTTGTCGGTCAGTTGTAAGTAGATGTATTACTCGTATTACTCGCGCTCTGTGCTCGTGATATGATCTACTTCACAACTGACCGCCAAACCGTGATTTATTACTCAACAAATCACTGTCAGAACGGATCTGTTTCTTAATACGATAACGTTGTCGGTATGCGTAACCCAATTTACGACGCACAGTGCGTCGTTACATTGCACCTTACGTGTAACTACATGTATATCTGAAATGCTCCAAATAGAAATTTGCCCGATGCATTCTGCATTACATATTTGATACACGAGTATGACAAAAAAGTTACATGTATACTGCGTGACACCGTTTTCCGTAGCGCTCATTTTATGCCGTTTTTATGTCATTTCTTAATCCAAACTAACTGTGAGATTCTCCAGACAGAAACATTCAGATCAGTCCCGACCTGCATATCTGCTTACCATAGGGAGAACCTTTGGAGCGTAAGTCACCCACAATTCACAACCACAGTGTCTAAGTGTGCCACCTAAACCAAGACTTTGCGTTTGATAGAAAAAGTACATGGGCAATTTTATATAGCCCTAGAAATATGTTAAAAAAACAGATACTTATTGCATTACGTGAACACGTCCATACAGTAAGCATCCCTGTGAACCCCGCTTTATATAGAGAAAAGTGGGGTTTACAGGGGTATACCTTAGCTGTCTTATTTATGATTCTTACATTGATTTTTGTGGCTAATCAGAACCGCCTCATTGATGCGGTTCTAACGACCCCCGAAAAAAAATATATATTGCGCAAAAATTAGAAAAATATCACATTTTTATCTGAAAAAATCCAAATTTTCAAATGGACAATGTTTTCTCAGCTACTCTCATTGCACGAAATGCAACAGAACGAACTTAGAGACGCCCCCGCGGGTCGCATGTTGAAAGTGAGAAAAACCCATGAAGCTGAAGGATATGGTGCCCGTGGATCTTGGCGGATTAAAAGGATGAAGGATATGGTGTTTCATATTGCGAAGGATATGGTGCCATTTTTTGACTTCAGCAGGAAGGATGCGGATCTGACCTGATTTTCAAAAATCGTGATATTTTCTATTTCACGGCACCAGGCGTATCCGTATTGATACAGAATGCTTTGGAGGATTTGCTCTTGTATTAAAATGTGTCACTGTTTCATATGAAGTAATAGTTTGTTCAAAAAGCCGTTTCAAAGCTTCATTTTCAATGCTTCGGAATGTTCCCTCCCGAATATGTATCAAAAGTTTTACAGAAGTCATATCACTTTTGAATCAGCTTGATGCAGAAATTCAAACATTTGGCTATTCATCGTTCCGTCATCTGGTAGAAAGCCTTACTTACCTTTTAATCTCACTGTTGTTGTCCATTTTATGCGGATTTTGGGGTGTTGGTTCCATATTTCGATCCACGAGGAAGCGGTGCTGATCGCGAAGGATATGTACAACGCGGATCAAACGAGGAAGGAAGCGGAACGATCATACACCGTGAGATAAGAGGGGTAATCACTTTTGTTTCATCTTTTTATACCCTGCCATATGATTATAGCGGTTGGCAGTCTGTCATTCCCGTTTGTTTGTGTTGAGGTTTTATGGGGTTTCTGAAGCTGATCATTGCTTGTGTCCCAGCCGACACATTAGCCTTGCAATCCTATGGGCAGTGGGGGTTATAGCTTACTGTGCCTGAAAGGCAGGGCCTAAACCTTTTCCTTTCCCTGCCTTTAATCTTTACTACTCTCTGGGCTAACTCAGCAGATGACAAATTGACAATATTTTTCTTATGTTTCCCAGAAAACAGGATTTGACATTTCATACCATTTGCATGAAATGTCAAATTCTGTTGTCTGGGAAAAATATATCTATATGTCATCTATTAAACATTTTACCCAGAGTACTAAGCATTAACCTTTAACCCAATGGCACCCAGTCACTGTATAGTGAACAGATGGAGTTTTCAGTTGATTGGCTGGAGCCAGCTGAACTCTTTCCCCACAAGTGGTGACTTTTGTCGTCTGCTGATAACTTTTGCAAAGAGTTTTGACCCAGATCAGGCCTGATAAAATGTCAGGCTTGATCTGGACCAAAACTGTTTGACACTGATGGTATTCCTGAAAGATTTTTTGAAAAAGTTAATTTAAAAAAAAAAGTCCACAGATGACAAAGAAAGCATGCAATATTACCCATCATGCAAAGATGTGAGCAGTCAAATGACCTAACTGCTCATTTACAGTGCCTCTTAACCCTTCTCATGCTGAAGAAATTAAGATGCCACGCCCACTTCTAATTTCCAGCCAATCAGATTACTTGATCCGGGTTTTTGACAGAAATTCACATATTTAATGACAAACAGTGCAGATCCAGATCAGTTGATCTGGAGCTACACTGTTTGCTAAGACAGAGCATGTCATGTTCAGCAAGAGAAGTTTGTTTGTGTTGAGGTTTTACGGCCCAGTCAACCCAATGGGGTCATGTCGAGCGTGGTCAGTTTACCTAACTACACGTTTACTGGGCAGGCTTAGTCCTCTAAGCGGTTAACCAGTATTGTGCACATTCTTTCGTCAGAACCTGACAACTGCCCTTCTTGAATCAGCGGAAGGGAGAGAATGACCGTAGAAGGGTTAAGTGTTGAAATGTATATTTTATTTTTTATCACAGCATTCACCATAGGGCAGATTATATCTTTATTTCCTTTGGGACCACTGAGACCATTCTAGTTACTTTGAAAATCGGATCGGCTTAAGCTGGTGCTAAGGTATACAACCTTGCAAACTACACAGCTGTAAATGAAAACACTTTATAAAACCGAGTATCTGATTTTTGTTCTTTTGCGTGTTCTTTCTTTCCAAAGGAAACCCTATAGATTTTTATTTCCCTTCACTGCAGCTGGTGTTAAGCACCCTTTGGTGGCCGTAAAACGTCTCCCGGTACTTCATCATAGTGCAGATTATATTTTTATTTCCTTTGGGATCGTTGAGCCCATTCTGACTACTTTAAAAATTGAATACAGTGAACCTTTGTGAATGAAAGCAATTTGTTGCCATTAATTGTAAAGAATCCTTAATGGACAGAATGATATGTAAGAAAGACATTTTTTTATTCTTGTTTCTTCACAGAACATATGTTTTGGATATTTGTTAGAATTGCCTCAGTGAGGCAATTCTAACAAATATCCAAAACATATGTTGCTTGGAGTTTTAATGCAATATTCTTGCCTAATTTCTCATTAAGTGTCACCTCTTAAGCAAAGGTTTCGTGACATTCAAATTGTCATTATAACGAATTTCGTCGTTCTAACGAGTGTCGGTGTAATGAGGGTTGACTGTACTACCTAAGCCAGAGCTAGGATATACAGCCTTGCAAACTACATAGCTCTATATGAAGAGGCTTTATAAAACCGAGTCTCCAATTTTTGTTTTATTATAAATATGTGTTCTTTGTTTCCAAAGGCGACCCTCTAGAGTTTTATTTCACTTTTGGACTTGATATTGTCCCAAGACGAAATTGAGAGCCATGAAATGCACTCACCTTATGTGTGTTCTATCGACCAACAGCTTTAACCATGGTTCTGCTGAATACAAATATACCCTGTCTTTGCAAACAGTGCAGATCCAGATCAGTTGGCTTCTGAAGAAGCCAACTGATCTTGATCTGCACTGTTTGTCATTAAATATGTGAATTTCTATCAAAACCCGAATCAAGTGATCTGATTGGTTGGAAATTAAAAGTGGGCGTGGCATCTTAATTTTTTCAGCATGACAAGGGTTAATATATACAAAAAGTAATCATTTCCAGCAAGTTCGCTTTCTAAAAAAATTGTTACAGGTAATAACCCATGCCGAATCTTCATAGACCAACTTTAATTAGGCACAAACTCCTGTTTTGAATTATTGTGAATTATTGTGAATGACAAATTCTTTTTCCACATGACCTACTTTGGTGTCACAACCCATACAGAAGATACAAACTGTGTTTACCCAAATATTAGGGCATGAATGCCTTAGCAATCAGTGTAGACACAGATCAAAATGCCTGGAGCAGTTTGATCAGGGTCTGCACTGTTTATCATTTATGCTCATGATTATGTAATCAGAAGGACCTATTCTTATTCTCGGATAAGTTAAATTTTAAGTTTTTGAATATTTAGGGTAATTATGATACACAAACCTTAAAAGGTCGCTATGAATGAATGTTCAAGAGTGTCAACAATAAAATAAGGCAATAAAAGAAGATTTATGGTGAAAACTAACAGTTAGCATGTTAAGGGTAAATTGAGCAGACAACAAATTCATGATATTTTATTTTTATTTTTCCAAGAAAATAGAATTTGAGATTTTATGCAAATTGTCTCCTTAATTGCATGAAATCTCAAATCCATTTTTCAGAGAAAGTATTAAAAATATTTCAAAAAGTCTTCTGCTGAAATTATTACCCAGCATGCTTAGGGTTAAGGGATTCTTAGTACATTTGTACAAAGATGAGAGTAATTTATGAGGACAAGAATTCTGTCAAGGATTGTCAACCATTTCATAAGGGTACCCCCTGATGTTTGAGAAAGACTATTACTGTGTCATCAGAGCCCATTATTTATACTGTCAGGCTAATCTTAGATCATTATATGTTTTTTTGCCACAAGAATCTGATGTCAGGTAGCTCTAGATAAGACGCTACTTTTCAGCCAAACAATACTGATAATTTTTGCTAATTCCTCTATGACAATCTAAGGTGAGAGTACTCATTATAATTGCCTCATTGAGGCAATTCTAATGAGTATTCTCAACATATATTTTCATGGCAAAATAAGAAAACATTTTCATATCTCGGTACCCTATCTACATGGACACATGACCTTATCGGAACATACGATCAAGATACTTTGCATACTGTAATTTCTTTTTTTTTTTTTGACCCACTTTCTTATTTCTCCATGAAAACGTAAGATGAGAGTAATCATTAGAATTGCCTCATTCTAAAGAGTCCTCACAATATATTTTTTCACAGAGAAATCAGAAAAGGTATTTATATCTAGGGTATACCCTTATATTGAGCTATATGTGTCATGGTTTTGTTTGTGTTGAGGTTTTACGGCCCAGTCAACCCAATGGGGTCATGTCGAGCGCGGTCAGTTTACCTAACCACACGTTTACTGGGCAGGCACAGTCCTCTAAGTGGTTAACCAGTATTGTGCACGCACATTCTTTCGCCAGAAACTGACAACTGCCCTTCTTGAATCAGGGGAAGGGAGAGAATGACCGTAGAAAATATTTCATGATCAATCTCCATGAAAGAATGTTGCCGACCTCGGCGGGGATTGAACCCGCGACCTCCTGGTCTCCAGTCGGACAGCGCATCCAACTGAGCCACCGAGGGACACATGACCTTATCTGAACAAAAAATCAGGATACTTTGCTTACATATTTTTTTCTACTTTTTCTTTCAGACCCAATCTATATGTACTTGAGCCAGGCCATAAAAAATGCCTTCAGGGGATACCGGTATATGTGGACAGCTGAAGCCCAGATCAGTCTCCACATCCACGTAGCCTGTTCTGGGTCTCTGCTGTCCGCTTATAGAACTACTGCAAACTATTGTCTAGCAAAATGCTGTATTCGATCTAATTACCGCATATACCCCTATAAGCGCACAGTAAAGAAATTCCGTAGTCTTCCGATTACAGCCATGTGCTTTTTCTTTACTTCTTTATAAAGGCGTATGTTTGTTTGTGTTGAGGTTTTATGGCCCAGTCAACCCAATGGGGTCATGTCGAGCGTGGTCAGTTTACCTAACCACACGTTTACTGGGCAGGCTTAGTCCTCTAAGCGGTTAACCAGTATTGTGCACATTCTTTCGCCAGAAACTGACAACTGCCCTTCTTGAATCAGCGGAAGGAAGAGAATGACCGTAGAAAATATTTCATGATCAATCTCCATGAAAGAATGTTGCTGACCTCAGGGGGGTGGGGGGAGAGGAGGTTGAACCCGTGACCTCCTGGGCTCCCGTCGGACAGCGCATCCAACTGAGCCACCAAGGCCGGCCTATTGTGGCTACTCATTTGAATTGCATTGACTTGTTTATGCAATTCAAATGAGTACCCACAACATATGCCTTTATAAAGAAAATCAGAAATAGAAATGTGTCCACAGTACATGGATGTCCCCACTGTGGAGTACCTGACTATAAATCTGCAAAATTCTACCTGGTACAAATGCCTTAATCTGAAGTAGGACCACAAACATAACAGTTATTAAGCAAAATGCATTTTAATTTTGCAGTCACGGAATCACGGAGTCACAGAATGATGATAAGACATGGCAAATCCAGTATAGCCCCACTTTTTTTAAAGTGGGGCTACAATAATTATCCCAGAATTATCACCGAATACTCCTCCTTAGTTCTTTTTCATTTGCTTGCTATGTCTAGTGATTAATGATCGTCCTGAACTCAGGGTACTTACATTACGGACTTTGTCAGCTGCTCTCTTCAGATCATCAAAGTCGGGATGACTTTGATCCGTCTCTTGTAACAGCTCATTCAGATATTTGTCATATTCGGGTATCCTCTGAACCTGAAAGAAAAGAAGAGCAAATACTATATTTACTATAATGATTGGGACACACTGTGACTCACTATATTTACCATAAATATTGGGACACATTGCAAATCTTGTATTTACTGTAAATATTGGGACACATTGCAATGCAAATACTGTATTTACCATAAATATTGGGGCACACTGCAAATACTGTATTTACCATAAATATTGGGGCACACTGCAAATACTGTATTTACAATAAATATTGGGACACACTGCAAATACTGTATTTACCATAAATATTGGGACACATTGCAAATAATGTAATTACCATAAATATTGAGATACATTGTAATACTGTATTTACCATAAATATTGGGACACAATTGCAAATACTGTATGCACCATAAATATTGGGACACAACTGCAAATACTGTATGCACCATAAATATTGGGATACACTGCAAATACTTTATTTACTGTAAATACTGGGACACAGTATAAATACTTTAATTACCGTAAATTTTGGGATACGTTGCAAATACTGTATTTATTGTAAATATTGGGACACATTGCAAATACTGTATTTAGCAAGGAATGCAGCATCTAATCTGCATCATGTATTATGTAGGTACAAAATATGAAAATATAAAACCTGTCAAAAAGTACTGCCGATGGCTAAACTACTTACACAATGGATAGAAGGATTCCTTGTAATTAATGAAACAAATTTATATTATTAAAACTTTCTACTGTATTGGTAGGGTACAAGCATACTCAAGTTAAGGTTAAAATGCAAGTACATGTAAGCCTAAAATAAAACAATGTTGTAACAGTGTAATCCAGCACAGCTTTAGATATGAGGAGATATCAGGATAAATATTTTCTTACTTCTCCATGAAAACATATGTTATGGATACTCATTAGAAGCACCTCAGCAAGGCGCTTCTAACAAGTACCCACAACATATGTTTCCATGGAAAATAAGAAAGATATCAAAATTTTTCAAAAGTAAAACAAAAACAGTGCCTTATCTGTAGCTATGAAATTATTATCCAATCACAATTACACCATTCCAATACTAACAAATACTGATCCATAAGTAAAATAATCTTAAGAAGTCTATTTGAAGAAATACAAAGATTTTTTTTTCAGGTGAATTAACCTGAAGCCAAAGAAAAAAAATTCTGAAGAAGAATTTCATGCTTTTATTGCAATTACAAGGTACTTGCCCACTTAGTTACAACAGCACTTAAGATTAATGACCTTATAAAAATGGTAAAATAAGGTTTCTGGATTCATAAACTGAGATCTGTCTTATATTTCAAGTGGGAAACCTTGTATGTTTTATATTTAGCACTATGGGAGGTTGTGTATCTTTTGCAGATTTAAAACCATTTCAAATCAGTTTCACTCTGAGTAAAATGAATTAAGATATCACTATTTTATTATTTTTTTTTCTCTCTGAACTGGGTTTCAATTTTAATGTTACAATTCAAATGAGCAGCTAGACCTTATTTTCTGAGCAAAGAAAGATATATACAGCAATCCATTTACCAGTTACCTCACCAAATCCATGTCAGATCATATTTGATTCCAACTCCAAAGAGATATGTCCCTAAAACCAATATGAAATAAATGCATAAAAAGGCCAGAACACATTGCTTAGCGACAGCTGGCATTTTATGATCTGTCATTTATAATACAAAAAGTAAGAAAGTAATTGGGTACTGAATGTTAAAATAGTATACATATATTTATTGCCACCAAGATAAATGTTATCTTGTATCTTTCTATCAAAAGACCACTGTGAATATTGACCATGGTGGACTGTATCCGTGGTTCCAGTTAACAAAAATGTCAAATCATGGTTAACCATAACTATAGTTAACCATGGCCAGCTGTGATATCATTTGTAAGGGGATCTGGACAAGCTTGTGCTATGTCGGTGATGTATGGTCACATTTCTATATGTAACAAGCAATCAGACTGATCTTTTATTTTATATCGTATTTACCATAACACCTTAACTCCAGACTGAACAAATCCATTTTACTACATGTGATGTGCCTGAAAATGATAGATGAATTGCAATCAATGTAGACCCAGATCAGATGTGGCAAAATACAACAATTTCAATAAGTAGGAAAGCATAGCTCTAATATGGCAATTCTATTTACCAATTTCACTTGACACAACAATTTCAATAAGTAGGAAATTGATTTTGATTGTGTTGGGGTTTAACGACACGTCAACCCTTGAGGGTCATTTTGTGTCGTCTCCCAGAGAAAGGGAGAAAAGAGATAGAAGAGAGAGTAGAGGAGATGAAAGAGAGGGACAGGGAAGAAAGAGGAACAGGAATGAAAGTGAAGAAACAGAAGAAATAAAAACATTCCCCCTCTACCCTTACCCACTACAAGGATAGCATGCCTTGCCCAACTGTAAGCCAATATCAGTTGGACGCCCCAGTGATGTAAGATACACAGCACCTTCGCACCACCCGACCACCCCCATAATAAGTAGGAAAGCATAGCTCTAATATGGCAATACTATTTACCAATTTCACTTGACACAACAATTTCAATAAGTAGGAAAGCATAGCTCTAATATGGCAATTCTATTCACCAATTTCACCTGACACAACAATTTCACTTGACACAGGGGGCGGGCTGTAACTAATGTCAGAACTTGTAGCCCAACCCCATTGCTATTTGAGGCAATAGAATATGTTTAAACTAAAAACTAAACTACAACAATTTCAATAAGAAGGAAAGCACAGCTCTAATATGGCAATTTCACTTGACACAACAATTTCAATAAGTAGGAAAGCATAGCTCTAATTGCCAATTTCACTTGACACAACAATTTCAATAAGGAGGAAAGCATTGCTCTAGATAAGGTTTTTTTTTTTTTTTTTTTTTCCGACCGAAAACTATCAACAGTTTTCTTATTTCTCCATGAAAAACATATTTTTGGTAGCTGCTGAAATTTCTTCCATGAAATGATTCCACTGACTACCCATAACATATGTTTTCATGGAGAAATAAGAATAATATTCATCTGGCTAATTCTCCTACCAGAAGCTATGCAGGAAAGTTACTTACTTAATGCTTAGCAAGCTCTGGACAAATTCAGCAGACGACAAAGCCACAGTATTTTTCTTATTTTTCCTAAAAAATAGGCTCTGATCTTTCATGCATATTGTCTCCTAAGGAGACAATTTACATGAAATGTCAAAGCCAATTTTCTCGGAAAACTAGAAAAATATTTCAAAATGTCGTCTGCTGAAATTTTTACCAAGCATGGTTAGGGTTAAAGAATAACCACACCTTTAACACTGAGAACATATTGACATGGTACACTGAAAACCAATTCCAAATTGTTGAATTTAGAGTTTTTAAAGTGGAATTAGAAGGCAAATGTATGAATGAATGAAACGGTGACCTCGATAAGATCTTGTAATATGTTCTTACCACTTTTCTAATAATGACACAGCCAAGTACAGTACTTAACCCTTGTCAAGCTGAATAAATTAAGATGCCATGCCCATTTCCAATTTTCAGCCAATCAGATTACTTGATCCAGGTTGTTGATACAAATTCAAATACTTAATGGCAAACAGTGCAGATCCAGATCAGTTGGCTTCTTCAGAAGCCAACTGATCTGGATCTACACTGTTTGCAAAGACAGTATATATCCGGGTTCAGCAGGACAAGGGTTAATCAAGGGTTAATCAATTTGTAAAACTTGCAATTCGGGCATTTAATGTTGAATCTTTTCATATTTTTTTACCATTAGAAATATTTATGATACAAGAGGTATGGGATGGGTTTTAACCCTTGTCCTGCTGAACCCGGATGTGCCCCGCTTATGCAATCGGTGTAGATACATATCAGCTGAATTCTGAAGAAGCCAACTGATCTGCACTATTTGTCATTTAGTATGTGAAATAATATATTCTAACACTCCTCGTCTATATAGCCAATGGTTAAACTCAGTGATATATTATGCAATAAATCACTGGGCGGAAACGCGCGACGCTATCTGGCGCCTTTCCGACGTCATTTCGACACGCTGCTGACGTCAGTCTTAGTTTCTACGACGCTAGACTGTGTAACGTTGTCTTTCTCACTTCAGCAACGTAAGAAATGCATGTAAACGTCAGCATTACAGTCAAAACTTTTGGCGGGATTTCTTTATTCGATGGCGGAAAGTTTGAAAAATCTAAAGGATACAATTACCTTTTCATCGTTTTCTATGTGTTAGAATCGAAATAGATCAGCTCTTGTGCGTGAATTGTTGAGTAATAAATCACAGTTTGTCGGTCAGTTGTAAGAAGATAAATCACTCGCGCTCCGCGCTCGTGATTTGATCTACTTTACAACTGACCTCCAAACAGTGATTTATTACTCAACAAATCACTGCTAGAGCTGATCTATTTCTTAAGCAACAAACAAGATCAAGTAATCTGATTGGTTGACAATTTAAAGAGGGCATGATGTCTTAATTTATTCCGCATGAGAAGGATTAAAACTTTTTTGATTGAGATGGTTATGAAAATGTCTGTGGGCAATACAGTAAATGTCCTAAAGTTTCAAACATTTTATTCCATACTTTTTATTTGCCTATTACTTGCCCAAATACACCTTTCCTTTCCTTCCATTCTTGTCTTTGATGTGATTTTTTTGAGGGTTTTACTACCTAGTCAACATTGTTAAGGTCACGCCGAACCAGTCAGTTAACCTACTTAGAGGCAGCTTACTGTTCTTTGCTGCCTTTCTGAAAAGGGGGTCTACTCTAAAAGGAAAGAATTTGCTCCCCTTGGGAGCAAATTCTTTCCCTATTGAGTAGACCCCTTTCTAGAAGAGACTTTGCGAGTGAAAAAAGCAAACAAGAAGTCACAAAACTTGTCTTTATTGTAAAAAAATGGCAGAAAATTTATTGAGTGTATTGAATCCCCTTAAAAACTGGAAAACTTGTGTATTCATGGCCACAAAAGTATGACCAGCTGGATACATCTTGTTCAAGCAAACTGCAACACTTGAGGATATTGATGATGTCAGAGTGACACAAGTTTATCTGGCAAAGAATGATAAAAAAGAATAAGTGGTCAAAGGCCTGTGACCACAAGCCCAAGGACTGTGACAGCAGGCTAGGATTAAGATGACGGCAAATGATAAAAAAACCCCCCTCAGATTTGCTGCTGAGGCATTAATCCTTAGTAACTGTTGTCACCATAAGGTCATATACTGTATTTGCCTTGCCCTAAGTATTTAGATCCCAAACTCCTTACCCTACCATATTTGACTAAATTATGAGTTAGTCCATTTTACTACTTGCTGATGTGTCAAAAAAAAAAAAAAAAAAATGCTGGCAGAGTGAAAACAGTATAGATTCCAATCAGATGCCACATTCTGTGGCATCTGATCTGGGTCTACACTGTTGGCTACATTCTGTTGGTCTGAAACTTTTAAAATTTCAATACGGTACTTGATATTTAAAACTTCATCGTCAAAAAGTCCAAACTCTTCTCAACTTATGCAGAAATGAAGGCCCACTACAATTTGTAGAATCCACTCAGTCTGATCAGGGTTCAAGATAGTCTCATACAGTATCCCACGTGTCATTAAAGGCACAGATACTGATCAGACCGTGCTGATGTACAGGCTTTCATCACGTGACTGATTGGGTTTAACGACATGTCAACTCTTGTGGGTCATTTTGTGTCATCTCCCAGAGAAAGGAAGAGAGATAGAATAGTAGAGGAGATGAACAGCGTAGCTCGCCTGCTAGGTACATTTTATATTGTAACATTTTTATCATTAAGCCATATAATATAGGTCACACTGACCTAGATGTATTTGTATGTAAATCATTTTGTCACATAGATATAATAATCCAGGTATGACAATTCTCCATGAAATAGTAATAAAAATAAAAGGCAAAATCACTGAAGCATGAAATATAGGTCACAATGACCTAGATATAGTAAGTGGTCATTCATTGGGTCACATGGAACTAATATCCCAGATGTGACATTTATCCAACAAATAGTATTCAAGATATAAGGCAAAATCACTGAACCATGAAATATAGGTCACACCAACAGAGATATATTTTGACGTCAATAATCGGGTCACAAGGAACTAATATCCCAGGTGTGACATTTATCCAACAAATAGTATTCAAGATATAAGGCAAAATCACTGAACCATGAAATATAGGTCACAATGACCTAGATATAGTAAGTGGTCATTCACTGGGTCACATGGAAGTAATATCCCAGGTGTGACATTTATCCAACAAATAGTATTCAAGATATAAGGCAAAATCACTGAACCATGAAATATAGGTCACAATGACCTAGATATAGTAAGTGGTCATTCATTGGGTCACATGGAAGTAATATCCCAGGTGTGACATTTATCCAACAAATAGTATTCAAGATATAAGGCAAAATCACTGGACCGTGAAATCTAAGTGACCTGGACCGTAAAATGTAGGTCACCATGACCTTCACTCTCTTACACTTAAACCAATGTCACATACTTAGCTGATGTATAACCAGTTGTGTCTATAACCTGTAGGCATTTAAGATTTTACAAATGTGTCCTAGATTTTGACCCCTAGCCCCACTCCAAGGCCCACCCTGAGGTACGAACCAAGGGGTATGTTCTTTTGGAATCTCAGAAGACTCCTCCAGGTACCCAAATTCTAAATATGAATGCTCTATGAGGAGTGAAAGTCAAGATATAAGAATTTGAAAAACTTTAACACAGTATTACAAAGGTGTCCTAGATTCTGACCCCTAGCCCCACCCAGGGGCATGAACCCAGGGGTTTATTCTCTTGGAATCTCAGAAGACCCTCCAAGGTACCTAAGTTCCAAATCTGATGCATCTGTGAGGAGTGACTGTTGAGATATAAGCATTTGAAAAACTTTAACGCAGTGTGACGGGAACGGGAACGCAAACGCAAACGTGGACGACCGGGGTGACTACAATAGCTCTCCTTGTACTTCGTACAGGCAAGCTAAAAATGAATGAAAGTGAAGAAAAAGAAGAAAATCAAAAAACATCACCCCCCCCCCCCCTACCCCGCTACCTCTCTACCCTTACCTGCTACAAGGATAGCAGGCCTTGCCCAACTGTAAGCCAAACTCAGCTGGACGCCCCAGTGAAGTAAGATACATGACACCTTTGCCTCACCCAATCACCTTAGGAGCAGTTTGAGTTTGATCTACAAGTCTGCTCAGGCCCTTAGGTTATATTATAAAACGTTTTTCATGCTCAACTCAGCTGAGCATAAAATTTTCTCTGCTAATAAATATGAAAATGCCAACATTAGTTGGCATTTTCATATTTATTAGTAGAGAAAATTTAGTTGGCATTTTCATATTTATTAGCAGAGAAAATTTCATGCTCAGCAATGTTTGGTGAGAAAGAATTTGCAATTGTTAGTAATTTTAGATTTATTAGCGGGACAAATTTCATACTCAGCTGAGTTGAGCATGATAAAAGTTTTATTATCTCGGGGACTGAGCAGACTTGTAGACCAAACTCAAGCTGCTCCTAGGGGATGATTGAGTTAGGCAAAGGTGTCCTGTATCTTACTTCACCAGGGCATCGAACTATATATCTGTCCAAATATTTCCGGTATCTTTGATATACTGTAAATGTCCTAAAATTGTATTCATCAAAGATTCTGGTAAAATGGCATAAGCTAACAGGGCAGGACTAAATGAAACTGCTCCTGAAGGAGTATTCTGATCATGGTCTACACTGTTTGCAATTCCACTTAGCATTTTACCAAACAACCATATAAAAACACAAAATTTATGCAAAACTAATATGAAATAAAGTGTTCAAAATTTTAGGACACTTAACTACATAATCATAATTTTTGTCTTCAGCAATCTAATGGTTAACAAATTTCTTTGAAATCTGGGACTGAGTTACAAGAAGTCGAACCCTATGTACGTCAATTGCTCCCAACTCTACGTTCAAGGCAACAAAATATCAACAAACTTACCGTCATCGATTTATTAATGTCACATTATACCTGACACCTTAAGAATCCTAAATTACATCCTGGAGATCAATAAACACATTTTATGGCTGACATATTTTTTTTTATTAATATTACGTTATGTTACTCTTCATAACCCCCATTCAGTATCTGTGGTCACTAGGAATGTCACATGACCAACACATAACCCTGAAAGTCCCTCCTTTTACGCCACAATTATTTACCTTATGACACTAACATTTGCCCTACGTCACAGTCCAAGAAACAGCCATTTCTAATCAATCAAAAACCCAACAAATCAAGACAAGTTGTTTTTCATTATTGGGATAATAAACTGAATTGCATCACGAGAAAAGCGGCCTTGCTTATCAGGCTGCATAAGCAAGCATCAAAGGGCCCAGCTCAGCTTTAATGTTCACTGAGCATGGCACTGGTCATTTGCCCGGAGATGGCAGAATTTGTAGGAGAATCTACCAGTAATTCAGCAGATGACAAATTGATGATATTTTTCTTATTTTTCCCATTAAACAGGATTTGACATTTCATGCAAATTGTCTCCACTGGAGACAATTTGCATGAAATGTCAAATCCTGATTTCTGGGAAAAATAAGAAAAATATTTTAAAATGTCTTCTGTTGAAAATTTTACCCAGAGTGCTAAGTGTTAAGATCCTGCTCATGCAAGACAGATTCCCAGACTAATCTAGTTCATTGAAGCTCACACCTACATAGTAGGGTCCCTTTCTCTATCAAACAACTCATCTAATTTTTTAAAAGTATTATGCATAACTCTAGATACTTGCACTTAATCAAACACAAACAAGTTTGTTGATTGATCGAGTTGAGGTTTTACTGCCCGGACAACCCATTAGGATAATGTCTAGCCGGTCAGTTTAACTATTCACACTTTTTCTTGGGCAGGCTTAGTCCTCCAAGTGGTTAACCAGTATTTGTGCACATTCTTTTGCCAGAAACTGACAACTGCCCTTCTTGAATCAGTGGAAGGGAGAGAATGACCATAGAAAATATGTCATGATCAAACTCAATGAAAGAACAAGTTTGTAGATACTCTTTAGAACTGTCTCAATGAGGTAGTTCCAATGAGAACCCCAAAATATTTTTTTTATTCTGCAGAAATAGGAAATTCTTATTAGCATACCTCTTTTACTAATATTCATATACTGTATTTGCTCTAAGTATTGGGACAGACAGGCCTGAGCAAACAATGTAGACACTGATCAGATGCCACAGAATGTGCATCTGATCAGTGTCTACATTGTTTGCCATCCACCCAACATATTTTAGACATATCAACAGGTGGTAAAATGGACTTGTTCAACATTTAGGATAAGTATGGTAAGTAGTTAAGGTGTCCCACTATTTAGGGGATACCTTAAGTACTTATCGTCATCGATTTATTACGGAAGCTATGGCCTTATAGATTAAGCCATTATAGACTGAATAAACTCCCCCCACACTATATATTTGAAAAGTCTAATTTCTAATTTAGGTATGTCAGACTATGTGATTTAGATATTCCTAAAGAAAAACGGTTGAACTATTTGCAAACAGCAGAGACCCTGATCAGATGCCACATTTTGTGGCATATGATCTGGGTCTGCACTGTCTGCCAATTAACCTTTTAGGGGTCTGCAGACTACAATTGGCTAATTAGTAAACTGTTCTGATGATTTTCTCTATTAAGTCCCTTCTGATGATGATCTTCTTAAAGAGAATCATTAAAGGTAGTAGCGATTTTACCCTAAGTATTTGGACACCTTAATAGCTGGATACCTTAATTCCTTTTTCTGGAGAACGAATGTGCATAAATACTGGTTAACCAGTAGAGGACTGAACCAGCCCAGGAAAAATGAGGTTAGGTAACTGACTTAACATGCCCTTCATAGTATTGACTGGGCCATTAAATTCCAAACCCAACCAACCTTAATTCCTTGGCATATGTGTCATTAAATTTGAACATATCCAACCAACAACCTGTTGATATGTTTAAATAATGCCGGATGAGTGGTTAACAGTGTTGACTCTGATAAGATGTTGCATTTTGCGCCATTTGATTTTTTCTATATTGTTTGCTCAGACCTGTCTATCCGAATATTTTGGGTGAATATGGTATGTTCATGATAAACCATAAACAAACAACAAAAAAGCAGTTTTTTTCTTACTTTTCCTGGAAAATAGACGGAAGAAAGGTTTTGTTTACAACATACCTTATTATTTTATCAAAACATTTGTGGCACACTCCTTGGATCACATAGCTTTGCCCGACAATGTTACTAAATATTTACTAAAAACTTGACCCTTACCCACTTCAAACTTGAGATATATGTTACCCAGGGCTATCATATCCGGAAAAAAGGAATCTCAAAGTTGAGAAATTTGTAAGATAATGTATCATACAACACTCATAGTGATAATATATCAGTCTATTACAGAAGGAGAAACATTCTATAACCGCAACTGCAGAAATGGACTAGACTGAATTTGGGCATGATGAATACATTGACCTACAATGTAATGGAATGAAATTTGATTGAGTTCTTGTTATTCATTAATATTTTCAGTGGATGACATACTGAAATATTTTTCTTAATTTTTCCAGAAAACAGATTTTGACATTTCATGCAAATTGTCTCCTTTTCCAGAAAATAGGATTTGACATTTTGTGCAAATTGTCTCCAATCAGAAAACAGGATTTGACATTTCAAGCAAATTGCAAACTGTCTGGAGACAATTTGCATGAAATGTCAAATCCTGTTTTCTGGAAAAAATTTCTGGAAATGGAGACACTTTGCATGAAATGCCAAATCCTGTTTTCTGGAAAAAAAATAAAAAATAAAAAAAATATCATCAATTTGTCATCTGCTGAATTAGCCCAGAGAGTGGTAAAGGTTAATGACACATCAATCCTTGTTGGACATTTTGAATCATCTCTCAGAGAAAGGGAGAAAAAGGACTGAAGAGCTAGTGGAGAAATGAAAGGGAGAAATAGAGGAGTGAGATTATTCTTGTAGTTTTGGTAAGAGTCTGTCTACTTAAGCAAGATATGGTGTAGATAAGAAACTGTCACGCAAATGCCAATGCTGATTCCGATAATGAGACCAATGGGATTTGCACTGAAACCATTATGTTCAGATCTCACTGATCTCTGGGATGGAGTTGGGGATAAACAACTGGTGCAACAAAAAAACGTAAGAAAATAACTTGAAACTTACAAGATTGACATGTCTCAGAAAGAAATGCAGTTTCTCCAGATGAATCACCATCTCCACGATCATGTGCATGTCATAAAACATTTTTGTCAAGAATGCAGTAAATAATAATTCCTGCAAGATGAGTACAAGTGAAGTCTTGATTCTTCAATTCTTGTGCCAAGTTTCGGTCTCCAAAGGAGAAGTAAAGGAAGCATAATTTATTTAGCACATGTTGGGTTAACCCTTAAAGAGCCAATCACAACTGCAGCAGACGACACTTTTAAATAACTTTTTTTGTTCTTTTTTTTTCTTAGAAAATAAGTCTTGACATTTCATGTGAATTGTCTGCCAAGCAGACAATTCACATGAAATATCAAGGCTTATTTTCTAAGAAAATTTTTTTTTTTTAGAATGTCGTCTGCTGCAAATTTTGCTTAGCGCTTTAAGGGTTAAACTTTCAGCAGATGGCATTTTGAAATATTTTCTATCTTTCCCCAGAAAATAAAAACTATCACTTTGTCATCTGCTGAATCTACCCAGAAGTTAGCACAGAATGTTTTTTCTGGTGAATTTTTTTTTTACAGTAATTTTGAAAAAATTAGCCAAATAGTGTGGTAAGCAGGTTACATACGGTACTTTATATACCGTATTTACTGTAAGGATTCAGACACCTCAGCTCCTTACCATATTTGTTCTAAAATTTGAACAAGTACAATTTACTATCTGTTGTTGTGTCTAAAAATTTCTGGATGAGTGGCAAACAGTGTGGACCCAGATGAGATTCCGCAGAATGCGGCATCTCATCAGGGTCTACACTGCTTTCTCAGGCCTGTCTGTCTGAATACATATGGTAAATACGGTATCTGGTAACTATATAGATTGGTATGAAAAATTTAACCCAGTTTTATATCCAGGACAACAGTTTATCCTTGGAAAAGTAATAATTATGAAACATTTAAAATCCTTGTAATTGTACAAAAGTCCTTGGATTAACTATAGTCCTTCTAATTACACAAAAAATCTTGGATTCTTTGACAACTAGTCCTTCTAATTCCACAAAAATCCTTGGGCCCTTGATAACTATGGCTACAAGCCAATGAGCAAAGTAGAATTGAGGGATCAGTTTTAGGAGTCCCAAACCCATATAATCTAGGCATGCTCGGTGAAAATCACCTGTATAATGTCATGTTTGTGCAAACAGGAAAGCTCTTGTCACCAAGCATCAGAACAGTCTTCTATAGGTCTTTGCAGTTTATCAAAGGTATTTTTATAATTATAGCAGGGATTTTGTAGATCACATGACAAACAATGAAGAACAACAGGATGATCTGTGTCTTTTCTGGGTAGAGTTAAATGAAATTGTGACATTTTCCCCAGCATACATGTCTTTGACTATAAGGTGTATCATGTAAAAACCAACATTTTTACATACAAGATTATTATGGCTTTAGACAACCCCATGCATTGTCCAGTCTTATCAGGATCTTTTCAATTCACCACACAATTGCATTCTTCAAGATCACAATAATTTGTGGGAGAGCAGTAAAGAGGTATAGATGTCAGTCTCACATGGGTCTCTTCTGCCTGCACATTTGGGAAAACAGGGGCTGTCTCCCAAAACCCCCATGACCATTTATGGGCTCAAACGCTATAAATTGAGCTAATACCAGATGGACAAGCACCATTCCCTTATCACTCAACCTTTACCACTCTATGGGCAATTTCAGCAGACGGCAAATTGATGAGATATTTTTCTTATATTCCCAGAAAACAGGATTTGGGATTTCATGCAAATAGTCTCCACTGGAGACAATTTGCATGAAACGTGAGAACTTGTTTTCTGGGAAAAATAATAAAAATATTTCAATATGTCGTCTGCTGAAAATTCTACCCAGAGTGCTAAGCATTAAGCAGGGTTTATGGATGCAATATTTGGCTGTAGTTTTATAGACCAATTAAAAGTGTGCTGGAAATTAACCTCTAACACTCTAAGAACAAATTCAACAGATGACAAACTGACAATATTTTTCTCATTTTTCCCAGAAAACAGGATCTGACATTTCATGCAAATTGTCTCCTGGGAGACAATTTGCATGAAATGTCAACTCCTATTTTCTGGAGAAAAATATGTCATCTGCTGAAATTTTTACCCAGCATGCAAAACATTAAATTGCAGAAGATAGTAAAAACAGTGCTGTTTACTTTAGTGACCATAGGATAAACATAGAGACATGAGAAAATTAGCTCACTTTTACTCCCCATTCATTTTTATCTTCCGCATGACCTTTGCCAAATAATGTCCAATGACGTCAGTGATACCATATTTTCTTATTGGGCCAGACGACAACAGCTGACAAAGAGCTAAATTATCTGAGACATGATTTTAGAAATGGTCCCTCTCCATTCTGTCTTTGCCCTAAGTATTCAGACAGACAGATCTTGTTTGTTTGTGTTGAGGTGTCAGGCCCAGTCAACCCAATGGGGTCATGTTGAGTGCAGTCAGTTTACCTAACCACATGTTTACTGGGCAGGCTTAGTCCTCAAAGCAGTTAACCAATACTGAGCACATTCTTTTGCCAGAAACTGACAACTGTCCTTCTTGAATCCGTGGAAGGGAAAGAATGACCATTGACAGAAAATATTTCATGATCAATCTCCATGAAAGAATGTTTCCGACCTCGGCGGGGGTCGAACCCATGACCTCCTATTCTCCTGTTGGACGTGCATCCAATTGAGCCACCCAGACCTAAGCAAACAGTGTAGACACAGATCAGATGCCACATTTTAGGTAGCTGATCAGGCACTACAGTGTTTGCCACTAATCCAGCAATATTTTAGACACATCAATAATAATTAAGTAGTAAATGGACTCACTAAAATTTCAGAACAAGTATCATGGAAAAGTTTTATGACAGGGGGTCCAGGATGTTTTCTGTGGGGGTTCTATTTGAGCAAAATACTGTACTTATCCTTAGTATTCTGAAAGACAGGCTTGAGCAAACAGTGTAGACCCAGATTAGATGTGGCAGTCAATACGGTATCCCAAATTTATCGAATGTATTCAAAATTTCCCAAGAAAATGAAATTTTGAGTTAAAGGATTGAACCCCGCAAGTCCCCCTCTAAATCCACCCTTGTTTGATATTCAAATACCTAGGTAAATTGGTATGCAGGTGCTTTGTAACAGGTCTTTTGAGCTTTTGGATATTTATAGTACACCACAACCTCTTTATAACACTTTTGTTGGGTTCCATAGCATAAACCATGTTATTTAAACAACCATGTTATATCCAAACAAAAATGTATGGAATATATTGAAAAATGACCATTTATGGTCATTTTTCAATATAATCTATACATTTTTGGGCTCCATCTTTGAACCATGTTATATCCAAAATCGTGTTATAACGAACCATGTTATAAAGAGGTTGTAGTGTATTTCACTCTTCACAGTCACAAATTAACCCTTCAGAGTCTCGAATAAATGAAGATGCCATGCCCACTTCCAATTTTCAGCCAATCAGATTACTTGATCCAGTTTATTGATACAAATTCACATATTAATGGTCAACAGAGCAGATCCAGATCAGTTGGCTTCTTCAGAAGCCAACTGATCTGGATCTACACTATTTGCAAAGGCAGGGCATATCAAGGTTCAGCAGGACAAGGGTTTGACTCTCTAACATATTTACAAGCATCAAAGACATAATTTGGTCAAGTTCAATCGATTTAACCCTTGTCCTGCTGAATAAATTAAGATGCCACGCCCACTTCTAATTTTCAGCCAATCGTGTTACTTGATCCAGATTGTTGCTATAAATTTGCATACTTGATGGCAAACAGTGCAGATCTGGATCAGTTGGCTTCTTCAGAAGCCAACTGATCTGGATCTACACTGTTTGCAAAACAGGGTATATCCGGGTTCAGCAGGACAAGGGTTAAATACTCTTACGGACATCACCAAGTTTAGTATAAATGCCATGAAGGGGCCACATTAAAACTTTATGATATTCAGAGTTTGTAGTGTTCATAGGGTCAGATAAACAGTGTAAACTGGACCCTCTTTAACCCATTAAAGACTGAATAAACTCTCCCACACTATATACTGGAGGAGTCCATTTTCGATTTTAGGTATGTCAGGCTATATGATGTAGATATTCTTAAAGAAAAATGGTTGAACTACTTGCAAACAGTGGAGACCCTGAGCAGACACCTCATTCTGCAGTGTCTGATCTGGGTTTGCACTGGTTGCCAGTTACCCATTTAGGGGTCTCCAGTCTTCAATGAGTTAAAAGATGATTCATTAAAAGTTGGTTCGGATATAAGACAGTTGAAAAGTGGACCAAACAAAAATGTATAAATTATATAGAAAAATGACCATTTATGGTCATTTTTTTATATAATCTATACATTTTTGTTTGGATACAATACAGTTGTTTAACTAACATGCTTTTCACTTTGGATCCCAGCAATAGTGTTATAAATAGGCTGTGGTATACATGTATTCAGAAAACTATGGAAATGTCCTAAAATTTGGTACTTCAACATCTGATAAAATGTGCAGACCCAGATATGACTGCTGATAAGGGTCCAAATTGTTAGTCTTTGCACCAAGTATCTCTCTCATACCTCAGAGTCTCATACAAGTACATGGCTATAAAACAATACTTACACAATCTGGGGTAGCAAAGCCATTCCACATTTTATTCATTTTGTTCACTTTTCCATTTAATGAGCTATGTTTCACATTTTTTTTAAATTAAGCTGTCCCAAGTTTTACAAATTAAGCCTTTTGAGCAAATCAATCATATGTTTTTGCTTTCTTTATTTTTTTTTATTTTTCCCAGAAAATAAGGGAAGACAAAGCAGACAATCTGAACAAAATGTCAAGCATTATTATATATGAAAAAATATATATATATATATATATTTACGCTGTAAATACTTTTTAGTATCAGCAGGTCAAAGATTATGGGTAAGGCTTTAGCCTTCACCTGCTGAACATATTTAGATGAGAAATGAATGGTTTTCCCCTGAAAATAGGACCGTCATTTCATTTCTTACAAGAACATTAAAATGAAAGGCTAAAGCATATTTTCCAGGGGTTTTAAAATTTCTCTTTTTTCTTTTTATCTGCTAATTTTTGTGTTAAGTCATATATTAATGCTTAGCATGCTGGGAAAAATCAGATGATAGCATTTTGAAATATTTTTTTTTTCAGAAACTAGGATTCAACATTTCAGGCAAATTGTCTTAGCTGACAATTTGCATGAAAAAGCTGACAACTTGCATGAAAATGTCAAACCCTATGTTCTGGCAAAAATAAGAAAAATATCCAATTGGTATCTGCTGAATTCGCCCAGAAAGTGCTAAACATTTAAAGGCAAAGTGTTGCATCATAATTCCAAACTTTTTGACCTTAAAAAAAGTAGGTTTGTGATTTATCATGATGATGTTAACAAAGACGAATGTTTCAGACAATTTCAGGTTAAGCTCCTTTTGAAAAACCAAGCCTTTACAATAGACACACACAGTGAGTTACGAAACTAAAATCATACGACTGAATGTTAGCATTGCAGACTGACAACTAATTGTCATGAATTACAATACTTGGTTTATAAAATTCTTTTTCAAAATTAAGGCTACATTCTTCATTGTTAGTCCATAGCTGAAGATAAGAAGGGGAATCAGGAAAATATTTTTCTTATTTCTCAATGAAAGCGTATGTTGGGGGTACTCATTAGAAGCGCTTCTGAGGCACTTCTAATGAGTACCCACAACATATGTTTCCGTTGAGATATAAGAAAAATATCAACAATTTTTGGTAGGAAAAGTGTATTACCTGGAGCTATGACTGGTACAGTAGGGTGGGTTAATCCTTTCATAATTTGATCAATCAAGAGAGTCTATATTATCATTTATCCTTTATATTTTGAACACTGAATAAAAATACATGTAGTGGCAGATGACATTTTAAAATATTTTTCTCATTTGTTTTCCCGAAAAACAGAGCTTGACATTTCATGTTAATAAAATAAAAATAAAAAGACGTTTTGTTCTTTGAGGAAAATAAGACAAACTATCTCATTTTCACCTTCTTCACACTAACTGTTAGATTTTAAAAACTGCTATTTTATTGAGTTCAATACCTAATGTAAATAGACAGTGCCTCGAAAATTATTTAAATGTCCATGAAGTATCGGCTGATTTCGCTACCACTGAATAAAATGAGACATGCCAACTAGAAAGGGGACTTTTTGCATACCTGAACAAAATTGACAGGCCTGAACAAGTGATCAGGTACGACAGAATGCAGCATTCTGATCAGGGTCCAGACCTTCACTTTTTGGTACTAATCAACCAGTTTTTAAAACCATCAACAAGTACTTTAACTGATTTGTTCAAATTTTAAGCCAAGTATTGTAAGGAATTAGGTGTTCAAACACTTTGGGGAAAATTTTTAAGCAAAACAAAACAAGAAGAAAAACCCCTGTCAATCCAAATACTTGAGGACAAGTACTGGGCTTTGAAAAAAAAATGAAACCATCAATTATAATATGGGCTGTGTCAAGCAAAAAAGTGCCTTTGAGCCTATGCAAAATGTGCAGATTCACATCATCCTGTACTAGACTGGCTCCAGTCTCAAGAGACTAAACATTTTTTTCTTATAACCCTGTTTAATAATCCACTAAAATAAAATCAAAATAATATCATGACTATAAAGGATGGTCACTAGTGACTCTAGTGACCAGCCTTTATGGTCATGATATTATTTTGGCAGACAGTAAAGGCCCTGATCAGACTGCGCAGATGTGCAGGCTGATCTGGGCCTTCGCTGTTCGCATATGCCCAAAGACACATTTTCACATGCCACAATAACATATTTTGCCAATGTATGTCAAACAATTAAGTCACTTTTAAATGCAACACAGTCTATGATACAGACATGGATATCCAGAAAAATATTTTTCTTATTTTCTTATTTATATTGTGGGTACTCATTAGAACCATCTTGGTGTCACACTTGTAATGGATACCACAACTTCTGTTTTTGTGGTAAAATAAGAAAAATATTGGCACTTTTGACCTGAACAAAAGTGCCTTATATCTAGAGATGGTCTCCATTTAAAAAGGATACAAAAAGTGTTTGTGTCACTGGCAGGTTCGTGAATGCATACAAATCTATTATCTACTTTCCTTTTCTTAAAGTAGCCCAGACTGATAAAATGACAGATAAAAAATATGCACTTAATATGACAGAAAATTAATAATTTTTACCCTTGGAAATCAATTGCTAAACTATGCAACTCACAGCGCCAGATTAGAGGGAGTATCAGAAAAATATTTTTCTCATTTCTCCATGAAACCGTATGTTGTGGGTACTCAATAGAAGTGCCTTGGTGAGGCACTTCTAATGAGTACAACAACATACATTTTAGTGGATAAATAACAAAAATATCTACAGTTTTTGGCTGAAAAATGTGCCTTATCTGGAACGAAAATCATTACGAAAACATGCCTATTCAAATATGCTGAAAAGTTAATCACTGAAAAATTGAAAATTTTCAGACAAAAAATTCAAATATTTTTCATATTTCTGCTCAAAACATAGATTGTGGGTACTTGTTAGAATTGCCTCACAGAGGCAGTTCTAATGAATACCCACAATCTATGTTTTTGAGCAGAAATAAGAAAAATGATGTTTGTTTGTGTTGAGGTTTTACGGCCCAGTCAACCCAATGGGATCATGTCGAGCGCGGTCAGTTTACCTAACCACACGTTTACTGGGCAGGCTTAGTCCTCTAAGCGGTTAACCAGTGTTGTGCACATTCTTTCGCCAGAAACTACCCCTGTAAAACCCCAGTTTTACTATATAAAAGTGGGGTTTAAGGGGGTCAAAATTATATAGGCGTGTTTTCGTGATGATGCATGCCTGTTTGATATGCTGTTCAGGAAAATTTTAAAAAGTACAACATACACTCTTCTGGCCCCAAATATTCAACAGACAAGTCTGAATTAATGTTACCAACCCAGACCAAACTGCAGCTAGACTCCTATATTGGTGTAAAAATTGTTTAGGTTTGGGCCAGGCTATAATAGTCATATGCTAGAGCAACCAGTGTATACTAATAAAATTGGTTCTTTATAATGAGCAGTTTAATCAGAGCTTGCACTGTTTGCCACTTCATGGACACCTTCTAAATTATCACCAGGTAGTTAACATTTTGAATTTTAGGGTATGTACGGTAAAGAGATATGGTGTCCATATTATAAATAAATATGGTAAAATTATAAAATATTTTATTACAACAACACTTAGACCATATTCCAATCAACTTGAAGGGATATCACAATAATATGTATATCACAATGATATATCCATGCAAGTTTGATGAAAATCCACCAGTCCTTTAAAAAGGTTCACAATACACAAGAAACCATTATGCCAATGCTGATACCAACATCAAACCCAATGCCAACACTGACAGGATCTGCACCAAAATAATATGGCCCTCATAATGAAATCCAGGCTGACAGGGAACATTATCTGCTGAATACTGCATTTACCGTATTCGATCTAATTACCGCACATACCCCTATAAGCACACAGTCGAGAAATTCCGTAGTCTTCAGATTACAGCCAGTGTACTTTTTCTTTACTTCTTTATAAAGGCATATGTTGTGGGTACTCATTTGAATTGCATGGACTTGTCGATGCAATTCAAATGAGTACCCACAACATATGCCTTTATAAATAAAATTAGAAAAAACAACAACACATAATTATCATCAAACAAGGTTTTTTCTGACTTTTTTTTAATAGTGTATCCTTAGCAGGTAGATATGTATTTTACCACAGTCGAGTGTTCCCTGTAATTTTGAAAAACCTAAGCGCACAGTGCGGTAATTATTGTCCTTTCGACATCTCTTGGAAAGACGATTTTTGCTTGGCATTTTATTTTAAATGAAACTATTTTGTTCTGATTGACCATATCTTATCAGAAACCATTTGTCTTTTATGTTTCTGTGTTTTATTCTCAAATATTTAAAAAAAAATTAAAGTTACGGCCAAAAGTTGGTCTGACCTATGCAATTTTCTATAGTAAAGTGATTTTTTTGAAGTTTTGTCTAAGAAAATATTTTTTACTTTTCTTTGCTGAATTTGAATTATTGATGTTTTACAACAATATTGTGAAAATTTCAGAAAAATTGAACACGTGGAACTTGTTGAAAATTTGGCTCCAAGTTATCTACCCTATAGATTTCTGCATGATTTGGCTTCATTTTTACTATGGGAAAAAGTGAAAATATTTGATTTTTTAAAAACTCATGACTAGAACAAAATTTTTTATACACAGCTAAGTTACGACAAATGGTTTTGTATTAAATCATGTCAAAAATTTGCAAATTTACTTCTTCTGTGTAAAGCATCAAGCAGAAAACGATTTTCTGAAAGATGTCGAAAGCACAGTAGGATGAATACGGTACATCTGGATCAATGATATTTACAAGAGATGTGGTTCTTGGATTAAAGCTACCTATGTTACTGGAATGATGCTCCAGCTAACGGAATTTAATACTACATATGTCTGACAATATTTAACCTTTTCAACCCAGAGTTTCTGAATAGGACTTTTTTGCCTTGAAATTTGAACACATCTTTTATTGCAAATAGGGATGGTGTCAAAAAAAAAACCCCAAAAAAACAGGGCCCAGTTGTTCAAAGCATCATGGAGATATCTAACAAGCTTGTTAGTGGTCAAAATGTTAACTGTTCTAGTAAATACAATATCTAATTCACAGGCATTTTTGCTGAAAAAATGTGAGTAGCTTTTGCAAATTCAAAAGCTACTCACATTTTTTCAGCAAAAATATTAGCGTACATGCCATATTTAATGATCAAAGTTTTAACCTTACGTTAACTAACAACATAGTTAGTTTTGAACAACTGAGCCCACAATGGCAAACAGTGAAGTTCCAGATTAGATGCTCCATATGTACCATCTCATTCGGATTTATAGTATGCATAGATACACTGGACGATGATGATGATGATGATGATGATGATGATGATAATGATGATGATGATGATGATGATTTGGTGTTTTATGTCCCTTTCAACATTATTAAAGTCATATCAAGACAATGAAAGGGTGATTATGAAAAGCTCTATGCAATGAGCGGCCATACAGTCATGAGCTGAATTCTATCTCTAAAGGGATGGGAACCCAGGACGTTGTAGGGAGCCCTTACCACTCAGACAACTGCACAATTTATAAATACACCACAACCCCTTTACAACACTATTTTTGGGATCCATAGCATAAACTGTGTTAGTTAAACAACCGTGTTATATCCAAACAAAAATGTTTAGATTATATTGAAAAATGACCATTTATGGTCATTTTTCAATATAATCTAAACATTTTTTGGATCCATCTTTGAACCGTGTTTTATCCAAAACTGTGTTATAACGAACCATGTTATAAAGAGGTTGTAGTGTACACTGGAACCTCTTTATAACATGGTTCATTATAAGATGGTTCATTATAAGATGGTTCATTATAAGATGATTCATTATAAGTTTCATCAATGATCGTTCATTATAAGTCGGTTTTGGATATAAGACAGTTTAAAGGTGGACCCCAAAAGTGTTATATCGAAACAAAAAAATGTACAGATTATATAGAAAAATTACCATTTATGGTCATTTTTCTATATAATCTAAACATTTTTGTTTGAATACAACCCAGTTGTTCAGCTAGCATGGTTTTTGCCTTGAATCCCAGCAATAGTGTTCAAAAGAGGTTGTGGTGTATCTGTTTTGGGCTGTAGGGCTGAAAGATTCACGTGTTGTTAAAATGGATAAAATTTAAGAATGACTAAAATGCTGTAATAATATTCAATATGGTTGATCTCGAATAAAAAGAAGTTGAATAAATATTGCCACCATTGCTTTAGACTTGTCTGAATGGAAGTAAAACTGTCCTTAATAAAAGCACTTTTCACTAACAACAGACTTAACCGGCATAAAATTAGCCTTGTATCTGTTGTAATTTTGTGTAATTCATATACTCCAAAACCAAGAGTCGGCACAAAAGAAGAATTGTGTATCAATGACAATAATTTGTCAACAAAAACGGTAGAAACTACTGCTCTGAATGGGTAGTATTCTAAACGATTAAATTTGGGCTTTTGTTGTGTTACGGAGATTACATTTCTGCTTACTCCCTTTTTAAATATTTGCTAACAGGATCGAGTCCTTAAACCACTTGTTAACTGAATTTAAGTTATTTTACCTTTAACCTGCAAGACTTAATTAGCAGCAGAATGTATTTAAAAATATTTTCTTATTTTTCCCAGAAAATATGACTTGACATTACAAGTGAATTGTCTCCTCACGTATAATTTCAAATTCTATTGTCTAGCAAAAATAAGAAAAAATACCAATATGTCATCTGCTCGATTTGCCGCAAGAATGCTAAAGGTTAAAATCAGTGAACTGGAGTTAATAAATATGCAGAAAATTGACCCAAGCAATCTGGTGGAATAATAGTCAAGTATTAAAATTCAGAAAATTGACTTCAGCAAATGTGGTGCAAAGTGTGGTATGTTAAAATGCAATTATTTATTCTGAAACTGCATTTTTTCTCTGATTATCATAATTACCTTAAACACAGACAGACAGGCCCCATCAGGATGGATGAAAATTAAATTTTTGTTTAATGGGAATGGATATACCTTCAAGGAGAGCAACTCTGATTGGGAAATATTTACACCCTTTCTCATTGGGGGCTTTTCTTAAAGGAAAAACTTTGTTCCCTCTGGGAGCAAATTCTTTCCTTTAAGAATAGCTCCTATTTTAGAATGAGCTGTAATACCAGGGAAGCAACTTCCTGTCTGCAGAATTTATCTCCCTTTGAAAATTGACAGAAAAAGCTCCAGGTGGCCCAATCCCCTTGAACTCTCTTTCAACAGTATTTCATTCATATTGAGAAAGCATAATGGAAGACTCTCTGAAATGATAGGCCTGAGCAAACTGTAGACTCAGACTGAACTGTCACAGAGGCAGTCTGGTCAAGATCTGAACTGTTTACCATTCAATCAGGCCCCTTTTGACAATCATCAATTGTCAGATGGGCTGGTTCCAATTTTAGAGTATTTATCCAGAAGACTTGTTTTGGTATATTTGATGATACAGTAAATGTCGGTAAGTGTCCTAAAATTTCAAACACTTTTATTCCATACTTCTTTGGCTCAAATTTTGTTGTTGTTTTTTTTTTATGCAGTTGTTTCATAATATACCTATTGGAATGGCAAACAGTGTAGACCTTGATCAGACTTCGTCTTGAGGAAAAGTCTGATCTAGGACTACACTGTTTGCATATGCCATTTTGTCAGACACTTTGGTGTATGAAATTTTAGGATATTTACCGTAATTCTGGGATAAATGTCGTATTTTGCCATAAAAATATATATCAGTTGTGCCTCAAACGAGAATGGGAAAAGCACCATTATTTACCTTAACCCTTGTAATGTTGAATAAATTAAGATGCCATGCCCACTTCTAATTTTCAGCCAATCAGATTACTCGATCCAGAGTTTTGATATAAAATCACATATTTAATGGCAAACAGTGCAGATCCAGATCAGTTGGCTTCTTCAGAAGCCAAATGATCTGGATCTACACTGTTTGCAAAGGCAGGGTATATCCGGGTTCAGCAGGACAAGGGTTAAAAATTAAATATTTGGTCATACATGCCTGAATAAACAGTGTAAAACCCAATCAGGTTTGATCAATTTGTCATTCAACCAGCATCTTTTGGAGACCTTCTTAGGGAGCAAATTCTTTCCTTTTGAAGTGTATCTTTTTTCAGAAGGGACTTTATGTGCAAAATTAAAGAGCAAACAGAAAGTCACAGAAGTTGTCTCTCTTGTAAAACATAGCAGAAAATCTACCAAAAGTATCCTAAGGGCTGCTTTCAGAAGTGCAAAGTGACTGCAGATGTTTGCCCTTGAGCCCTGTACATAATGATAGGTACTAACAGGAGCAGGGATGCTGGGCAAAACACTTGCAAGTCACTTGCATTTCTGAACATAGCCCAGACCCCTTATTGAAGAAATTTGCAGCAGATGACATTCATAAAATGATTTTGTTATTTTTCAGACTAAATAAGTTGACATTTCATGTGAATTGTCTGCCTATACTTACTTTCTCTGAAAAATTAAAAAAAAAATGAAGGTGTGGTCTGCTGTAGCTGTGATTAGCCCTTGACTATTTTGGATAATTAGGGTCATTACTAGCTCCCTGTTCTAACTTCCAATTTAATAATATTTACGATATAATTGTTGTCTTTATACTTGTTTGTGACCCAGTAATGGATTTTTCTAATAAAACTCGTAACATTAAATCAGTGACACTAAGCTGTAAACTTAGATAAAGGTGTCAGACAAAGTTCAGAAGAAGACCTACCCGCATTTTTTAAATTCAATCATTCAAAAGAAAAATAAAAAAAATATATTGTAGAAAAATGTTGTAAAGCAATCCTGTTTCCACAAAAACCTAACGTAAGATTTTCTGTTTTTTTTTTTTATACATTTGTGCAAGTACATAGGCACACATATCATATGAGTAAAAAGGAGAGCAGTTTAAATACGACATTGTGCGGTTGAAATTCTGGCAGGGGGAAAAAAGGCTTGCAAGAGATTTCAGGTGGCTTATATACATGGATCTGTCTCATTTTTTTTTTTTGCCATTTTAAATAGCATGTATACCCTTGCCTCCAATGGAGACAATCTGCATGAAATGTTAAAACCTGTTTTCTGGGAAAAATAAGAAAAATATTTCAAAATGTCTTCTGCTAAAAATTTTACCCAGAGTGCTAAGAATTAAAAAGCAGAAAGATGTGGTCCAAGGGAATTAAATAGTCCTTAACTGAAGAACTATTTTATTGCCTCCCATGATATTTCTATCCATGCTGGGTTTAAAATTTTCAGCAGATGACATTTTTAAATATAAATATTTCTTGTTTTTCCCAGAAAACATGATCTGACCAAAGTTTGAAGACAATAGTTTTTGCAATAAAATGTCTTCATATTTTCTGGGAAAACAAAGAAAAATATCATCAATTTGTTGTCTGCATAGTTTGTGCTTTGTGTTAAAGATGCAAAGTCTGCAATTTTTGGTCATTTTTTTTATAAATTTTTACCTGATAATTTCTGCCCAGAAATCGTATATAATGCCGATTTCCTCAACAAAAAGACGTGGAAACTTAATATTTTTTGGAGAAAAGCAAAATTGGGGAAAGGGAAGATACAGCATTGATTTTCATTCGTCCCGAATATAATTCCTGCCGCTTCCAGCCGAGCAATACCGTTATTATATGAACTTCTGGCTGATGCTAAACAAACGCATGTGCAGCAGACGTGTACTATTCGCAGAGAAAATGTCTAAGAATCAGGAAAAACAAAAGAAAAGAGGAAGGCCCGTTTCTGTGACACTGTCCGCAAAAAAAAGAAAGAAGGCTGAGTTGGATTCGAAGTGGAATAGATCACGGATCAACATAGCTTCAGAGATGATGATTTTTCAACAAAAGCATTGACATTTCATCCCAACTGTCTCCTATAGTAGTGTCTCCATTTTATTAACCCTGGTCCTGCTGAACCCGGATATGTCCTGCCTTTGCAAACAGCGTAGATCCAGATCAGTTGGCTTCTGAAGAAGCCAACTGATCTGGATCTGCACTGTTTGCCATTATGTAAGTGAATTTATGTCAATTCAAGTTACCTGATTGCCTGAAAATTAGAAATGGGTGTGGCATCTTGATTTATTCAGCAGGACAAGGATTAATTGTTTTACCTGCATTTCTTTTGAGAATAAAATAAAAATAGCAGGGCAGGACATTGGTAAGTTAAGAATGAAGGGGTGAACAAATTAATTTTTATGATGACCTTATCAGGAGCTGGGGTGTGTGTCTTTATGTGTGTTGATTGCAGACTTCATGCTTTCACGATTTTTTTTATGATGACCCATCCTTTGACAATATTATCCAAACCTCATGTTATCTTTCAATTTCTTCCCGCTTTAGCATCCATACAGTATATTAAATCAAGCAGACACAACTGTTGGTGACGTTCATACCATCCATAGAAAATGCATTTGAACTTTTAACTTTTCAGATTAAATAAGATCACATTTAAACATGTTTATTTATGGTGTAGAATGATAAAAATCTGCCTCTAGTTAGCGTTACACAAAGGACGTGACCACTGACAGGCTATCATTATACGTATAAAGATTCACCACTGTCCACAGTTTTCATTTCACGGGTGGCGAGTAACGTTAAATACATCCCGGCAGTGCTCCAGATTTATCTTCTGTTGCCTTAGCTACCCTAAGTCTTTGGACTAAATGGGTCCAAGCAAACAGTGTAGACCCACATCAGATGCTGCAGAATGCTGCATCTGATCAGGGTCTACACTTCTGGCATTTGTCACCATCCATTAGTTTTCAGATACACCAACAGGGGTCATATAAACCTTGTTCAAATTTTAGGACAAGTGTGGTGAAAGCTTCGTAAGAAACATTGTAGCAGATTAAACATTCTATTTTGTTTTTATCATTATTTTTCAGAGAAAATAAGATTTGGCATTTTCTGTGAATCATCTGCTAGGTGGGTGATTCATATGAAATGTCAAATCTTATTCTCTCTGAAAAATAAGAAAGAATAAAAATGTCATCAGCTGTAATTGTGATTAACACTTGAGGGTAAAGGAGCACCAATATTTACGTAACACTTAGCACTCTAGGTAAAAATTCCAGCAGATGACTTTTTGAGATATTTTTCTTATTTTTGCCAGAAAACAGGATTTGACATTTCATGCAAACTGTCTCCATGAAATGTCAAATAAGAAAACTATCACCAATTTTTCGTCTGCTGAATTAGCCTTGAGAGTGGCATAATCAATTAAAGGTAAAATTGAACTTTCAGGAAATCACTTTTTTCACTACTGCACATTTCTAAGATTTTATTAGAATCATCTCACTGAGATGGCCTTAATGAGATCTTAGTATGTAATTCAGCTGAAGTCTGCTGAAATCTGCACCCTGTTTCTTCTGTACTAACCCAAGCATAAATTTTAACAGATGACATTCTAAAATTTCTGTTTTATTTTTCAGAGAAAATAAGTCTTGATATTTCATGTGAATCGTCTGCCCAGCAGACGATTCACATGAAATTTAAAGACATATTTTTGAAAAAATCAAAACCGTCATCTGCTGCAGTTGTGATTGGCAGTTAAAGTGTTAACAAGGGTATTATAAACTCCAACATGTTAACTGACGGTACCCGCTGAAGGGTGAATCAATTACTTGACATGTAAACATACCTCTTTAATATACATAGTTCTAGATAAGGCATTTTTTTTTTATTTCAGAAAAAAAGGTACTGATCTTTATTATTTCTGCACATAAACATATGTTGTGGGTATTCATTAGAAGCACCTCTGTAAGGCACTTCTAATGAGTACCCACAACATATATTTTGGTGGAGAAATGAGAAAAATATTAATCTGGATACCTGTCTTATCTGGAGCTACACATGACTTTGGGCGTATGAAAAGTCCTATCTTCAAAAAAACAAAAAAGAAAAAAAAAAACCCAAAAAACAGATGTTTACCGTATTTACCTTAAGTATTTGGATACCTCAACTCCTTACCATATTTGTTCAAAATTTGAACAGGTACAATTTACTACCTGATGTTGTGTCCAAAAATTGCTGGATAAGTGGCAAACAGTGTAGACCCTGATGAGATGCACTGTTTGCTCAGATATCTTCTAAATACATAGGTTAGATATGGTAAAGACTGTGCATGACAATAGATGGCTGCAGAAATATCTGAACTTGACATTTCACTTGAATCATCCCCTTATGAAAAATGAAATGTCAAGCTCTATTTTCTAGAAAAAAATAAAAATATTGTAAAATGTTAATCGCATATTGTTAAACAGGCTCTAAACAGGTGCGAAAAATCAAATGCCTACACTGATCAAAGAGAGACAACCAAGAGATAACTGATATTTCAATCTTCACTGGATAACACAAAGTGTTTTTGCTTACTGTTTTGTCCATTATATATTAGACTCAGAGAATTTCTGTTTAGTACTTACAACCAAACAATGAAATGTAATTAACCCTTGTCATGCTGAATGAATTAAAATGCCACGCCCACTTCTAATTTCCAGCCAATCAGATTACTTGATCCGAGTTTTTGATAGAAATTCACATATTTTATGACAACAGTGCAGATCCAGTGCAGATCCAGATCAGTTGCTTCTTCAGAAGCCAACTGATCTGGATCTACACTGTTTGCTAAGGCAGGGCATGTCGTGTTAATTACATTACAATTACTTAGGAAAATGTAATGCATCACAGCTCATCACAAATTGTCTTTTAGTATGTTGACAACACCAACATGAACCAACTTTATTTCAGCTAGTGCACAACAAAACTAACAATAAGACTTGCATGATCAGCAAACACTCAGATCAGCCTGCACATCCGTGCAGTCTGATCAGAGTCTTTGCTGATCGTATGTGCTGTCTACAGCCTCTAGGCTATCCAAAGAAGGATTGAGGAGAACCCTTGCCATACTGGGTGGAGGTACAGGCTTAATAGTTACACAGGTCTTATTGTAGTGGGCTGGTTCATTTTGTTCATTCCATTTTGGGTTTACTAACCCTTGTCCTGCTGAACAAATTAAGATGCCACATCCATTTCTAATTTTCAGCCAATCAGATTACTTGATCCAGGTTGTTGTTACAAATTAACATCCTGAATGGCAAACAGTGCAGATCCAGATCAGTTGGCTTCTTCAGAAGCCAAATGATCTGGATCTACACTGTTTGCAAAGGTAGGGTATATCCGGGTTCAGCAGGACAAGGGTTAATCCTTAATTAAAATGTTAAGCTATGAAAAATTGTAGCAGAGGGTATTCTATTTTTTTTTATTACTTTTCAGAGAAAATAAGACCTGGCATTTCATGTGTATCATCTGCCTAGCAACAATTCACATGAACTGTCAAGCCTTACTTTCTCTGAAAATATACAAGAAAAGTGCTAATCCCAGCTGCAGCAGATGATGTCTTTGTTTTGTGTTGTTTTTTTTTCTGGGAAAATGATTCTTTACATTTCATGTGAATTATCTGCATATAAAAATAATAAAAACAAGAGGCCCATGGGTCACGATTCACTCACCTACTAAAACAGCCATTGCATATCTGCAGATGCCATGCAACATTCTTCCAGTATTGCCACAGCAACCAGGACATAAATTTGACTGCTGTAAAAAGGTCAAAGGTCACCTTTGGATCATCATTTGAACAAATTTGGTAGATCTTGAGTCCCCGATGGGATATACCAAGATTCAGCCTCAAATTTTTCTTCTTTATGGAGAAGAAGAATTTTAATTGTGTTTTTTTTACCAGGTATGAGCATGGTGGCCAAGAACATTTGATCAAATCATTAACACCCCTTCCACAGATGGTCCCATGTTAAATCTGAGGAAAATTGGTCAATTTGCTTCAGAGACATTTTAAAGTTTTATAGATGTATACAGCCTGGGGGCAAGGGCAGATAACCCCCCCTTGTGACAATATTTTGACTGTCATTGAAAAGTTTTACTACTTTAATCTTTAATCATACATTGTAATTTGAAGTCTGACATTAGGCTTTAAAACATTTTGAGAAAATGATTTTCAACATTGTCTTCATATAAATGTATGGGGAAGCAAATATGACCTAAAAAGGTCATCCTAGGACCATCCCTTGAACAAACTTGGTAGACCTTGAATCCCAAATGCTATATACCAAGATCCAGTCTCAAAACTTTCTTGGTTCTGAAGAAGATTTTAAGTACTTTTTTTTACCATATATAGTCATGATGGCCATCTTGATCAGTGATGCTAAATCATTTGAACAAATTGTCAATAAGCCTTCAAAAGAAGGCCCCATGTGAAATCTGGTGAAAATTGATCAAACAGTTTCAGAGAAGACGTTTAAAGATCACACAATTTTAAACACATATATAGCCCAGTGGCAAAGGCAGATAACCCCCAGGAGACAAAATTTTAATTGTAACTGAAAAGTTTAACTACTTTAATCATACATGGTCAGTTTCAGCCAATAGTCTTTAATACATTTTGAGAAAACGATTTTTCAACACTTTCCCCATACAAATCTATAAAGACGAAAATTTGACCTTGCCATAAAAGGGTCAAAGGTCAACCTACAATCATCATTTGAATAAACTTGATAGATCTTGAGTTCCTGATGCTATATACCAAGACTCTGCTTCATAGCTTTCTGGTTCTGGAGATTTTTTAAGTGTTTTTACCATATATGGGCATGGAGGCCATCTTCATTCAAGTACCGTAACTGTTTGTAGAAAATTTCAATCCCCTTTTAACAGAAAACTCCACACGAAGTTTGAAGAAATTTGGCCCAAGGGTTTCAGATGAAAGTTGTTCAAAGTATGAACAGAAAGATGGATGGAAACAAACGGATGGATGGGGAGTGATCACAACATCTAAAACCCCAAGCAACAACAGCATATTATTTGCTACAATTTTGCTTAGTGCTTCATGGGTTACCACCCCATCCCTTAACCCATTGTAACTGAATAGACTCTCCCTCACTATATATTGGAAGAGTCCAATTTCAATTTTAGGTACACCCAGCTATGAGATTTACAGATTCCTTGATTGATTGTGTTGGGGTTTAACGACATGTCAACCCTTGTGGGTCATTTTGTGTCGTCTCCCAGAGAAAGGGAGAAAAGAGATAGTAGAGGAGATGAAAGAGAGGAACAGGAAAAAAAGAGGAAAAGGAATGATAGTGAAGAAATAGAAGAAATAAAAACATTCCCCCTCTACCTTTACCTGCTACAAGGATAGCAGGCCTTGTCCAACTGTAAGCCAATATCAAGTTGGACGCCCCGGTGACATAAGATACACGACACCTTCGCACCACCCGACCACCCCCTACAGATTCCTTGAGAAAAGTGGCTAAACTATTTGCAAACAGTGGAGACCCTGATCAGATGCCGCATTCTGCGGCATCTGATCTGGGTCTGCACTGTTTCCCAGTTACCCTTTTACGGATCTCCTGACTACAATGGGTTAATTTCTGAGGGCCAGTTACACTGAAATGTAATAATATCATAATTAATTTGGAAACTGTAATGCATTACAATTTTTCACAGAAATCCAGGCTTGACATTTCATTCAAAACACCTGACATTTCAATCAGAGGGTCTTGGGAACAATTTGAATGAAATTTCAAGCTTATTTTCTCCGAAAATAATAAATTAAAAAAAAATCAAGATAGCAATATGCATTGCACTTTAAGGGGCTGGTAATCTACTGACATTCTCAGCTGTAAAAAGGGATAAAATATCATTAACCCTTGTCCTGCTGAATCCGGATAAACCCTGCCTTTGCAAACAGTGTAGATCCAGATCAGTTGGCTTCTGAAGAAGCCAACTGATCTGGATATGCACTGTTTGCCATTAAGTATGTGAACTTATAGCAACAAACTGGATTAAGCAATCTGATTGGCTGTCAGTTAGAAGTGGGTGTGGCATCTTAATTTATTCAGCAGGACAAAGGTTATAATAATCTAGTATTTCTTATTTTCTACTTTAAAGTAACATTGTAGAGACATTCAACTTTAAAGCAACAATGTACCTATATTCAATTTAAACAGAGGCCTATTATTACAATCTTATATAACAACAAAATGCTTTTAACTGCATAATGCACATAACAGAAGGTATCAAGCAACAAGGTGCCTTCCGACATATCCGCCTTCCGACATACCCAGAGAGTGAAGGCTCAGATCAGCCTCTGTAGGCATGCTGTCTGATCAGAACCATAGCTGTTTGCTTGCGAGATCATTGGATACTAACCCATTGTAAACTGAATAGACTCTCCCACACTATATATAGGGAGTCCAATTTCAATTTTATGAGATTTACATATTCCTAGAGAAAAATGGCTAAACTACTTGCAAACAGTGGAGACCCTGATCAGATACTGCATTCAGCTGCAACACTATTTGCCACTCATCCAGCAATTTTTAAACACGTTAATTGGCAGTAAAATAAGACTTGTTCAAATTTTAAGGCAAGTATGGGCAGGATTTAAGGTGTCTAAATACTAAGGATAAAGTTGGTAATAAAGAAACAGTAAAAGCCAGGGTCAGGCTGTGTAGATGCACAGTATGATCTGATTCTGGGTACTTAGCATGTGCTCAGAAACCCTTTCACTTGACAAGCATGCACAAATGTAATTTGCCGTTAGTAATAAGACGTTATCGTAAGTATGCATTAACCTTTATCACTCTCAGGCATTTTCAGCAGATGACAAATTGATGATATTTTTCTTACTTTTCCCAAAAAACAGGATTTGACATTTCATGCAAATTGTCTCCTTAGGTGACAATTTGCATGAAATGTCATATCCTGTTTTCTGGGAAAAATAATAAAAATATTTCAAAATGTCGTCTGCTGAAAATTTTACCCAGAGTGCTAAGCGTTAAGACAGCATTCGTTACAGTGCACAAACTATAGTGTATACCACAAATATTCAGACACCAAATAGGCTAACCAAACTTGTCTTAAAATTTGAACAAGTCTCTTTTACTACATGCCGATGTGTCTAAAACAACGCTGGATGAAGTGGCAAACATTGTGCAGGACCTGATCTGGTTCTATACTGTTTGCTCATGTCAATATTTAGGGTTAATACAGTGACATTGCAACTTTCTAATATGCAAAAAAAAAATGCACTGCACAGATTTGTTGGAATATTTTATTTTAACCCTTCTCTTGCCCTGTTTCAGCAAACAATGTAGATACAGATCAGCTGGCTTCTGAAGAAGCCAACTGATCTGGATCTGCACGGCTTGTCATTAAATATGTGAATTTCTATCAAAAATCCAGATCAAATTATCTGATTGGCTGGAAATTAGAAGTTGGCGTGGCATCTTAATTTATTCAGCAAGGCAAGGGTTAAAGGTATATTTATACCATTAGGCTGGGCTCATTTGATTACTTTTTTAGGGTGAAAAAAAATGATAAGTATTCAAAGCTCATCTTTGAACACATATATTGAAGTAACAGCTGTCCATATTGTTACAGATGCAGATAATATTTCCAAAGATATGGCAGATATTCTGATCTGACTGCACTGCTGTCCTGGCTAAGCTGGGTCTTTGCTGGGCACATGATTGTTGTGCTGGGTTGCTGTTTAACAGCTCAGTTAACACTATTAAGGTCATGTTCAGCTGGGCCCAGTTGTTCAAAGCTAACGACATCGTTAGTTAACGATTCGTTAAAATTTACATCAAGTGACATGCAAATGTGCTGAAAATTTTTGCTGAAAAAATGTGAGTAGCTTTTGCAGTGCAAAAGCTACTCACATTTTTTCAGCAAAAAATATCAGAATATTGTATATTGAATCTGCTAAAACAGTTAACGAAATGACCCTTAACGAGCTCGTTAAGCTAACGACGCTTTGAACAACTGGGCCCTGGTCAGTTTACCTAACCACTGCTTAGTCCTCTAAGAGGTTAACCAGTGACTGACAACTGACCTTCTTGAATCAGCTGAAGGGAGATAATGACCATAGAAAATATTTCATGATCAATCTTTGCTGCCTTCTTGAATCAGGGGAAGGGAGAGAATGATCGTAGAAAATACTTCATGATCAATCTCTACGAAAGAATGTTCCCAGACCTGGCAGGGATTGAACCTGTGACCTCCTGATCACCAGTCAGATGTGCATCCGACTGAGGCACTTAGGCTGATGGTCACATGATTGTGTCGTATGGTATATTCTCTTATGTTTGTGTCCAGACAAAACAATAAAATATGTGCCATCATAAATTAGATTAAACTTTATCAAAATTTACCATAATATTTATGACAATCATACATTCACTGTATTAACCCTTGTCTTGCTGAATAAATTAAGATGACATGCCCACTTCTAATTGCCATACAATTCACATATATAACATAAAAACAGTGCAGATTGGTTGGCTTCTCCAGAAGCTAACTGATCTGGATCAACACTGCAAAGGAATAGCATATCCAGGTTCAGCAGGATATTAGGGTTAATCCTAGATATTTTGATGGACATGCCTAAACATACACTGCAGATTGAGCTGACGTACGACTTCATACAGTTTATACCCTAAATATTAGGAGACCTTAACACCATGAAAAAAAAAAAAAGTCTATTTTACTATCTGTTGATGTATCTAAAATAGTGCTAGATGAGTGGCAAGCAGTGTAGACCCTGATCAGATGCGTTCAGCAGCATCTGATCTGTGTCTACACAATTTACTCAGGCTTATCTGTCCTAATATTTAGGGTTATTATGGTATGAATGTACAGTCTAAGATAACTGAATTGTTAGAAAGCAGCTGCAGTCATAATTTCCCAATCTCTTAAGTACAACTAGAAACTTCCCGGCTTTCCTCCACCATGAAACTGTCCTCTGAGTTTATAGTCTGACTGGTTTAGAGTATATGGAAGCAGATGACTTCAATAGTCTAACTGATGATTTCAGTTAGACAGACAATTCACATGAAATGTCAAGCTTTATTTTATATAAAAGAGAAAAGACTAAAATGTCCTCTGCACAAGTTTGAAAGAATTTTAGGATAAGTATTGTCTTGGCATCCCATTATTTAGGGTATATACATGGCGGATCAACATTATTTTCTCTGAGCTTGTCAGTCTGAATACTTAGAATAAATATGGTAAATAGCAGCGGATGCCATTTACAGTATTTCTAACCGGCCTTGCCATGCTGAATAAATTAAGATGCCACGCCAATTTCTAATTTTCAGCCAGATCCAAGTTGTTGATGCAAATTCACATACTTAATGGCAAACAGTGCAGATCCAAATCAGCTGGCTTCTTCAGAAGCCAACTGATCTGGATTTACACTGTTTGCAAAGGCAAGACATATCCGGCATCAGCAGGACTAGGGTTATGGTATTCTACAAAACAGGGCTTAAGATTCCATGCATTACTGTTTCTTAAAAATACAATTCACATGAAATATCAAACTATTTTCAGAGCAAAGCAGGAAAATTATCAATTTATTATCTGCTAATTATGCCCAGTGAATGCTAAAGTTTTAAAGTAGGTAAAAAATGTAACAAAAAATAAATCACACCAGGTCAAAGTTATTAAATTTACAAGTTCCCTAGGTTCTATTATTATCTGACATAAAAATACCACTGAAGCTACTGTCATAAAATGTAATGTGACTTGCCCTTTACCAAGTATGTCAATAAGTATAGCTTTTTAAATAAAAACGTGAAATGATATACCCCGCCATTACCATGTCGCAGGCAGATAGACTCTATCAATATAATTGACAAAATTTGCCAATGAGCAATACCATCCCAGATCTGCATAATATCAATACATGTACATATCAAATTCGGTGAAAATCCATTGAGATTTACTAAAGTTATTGTCCTGAAACTAAAATATGGATGTGTTACAGGCAGATAATTTTGCCCATTAACAATTCCAAACCAGATCTCCACAATATCAATGCACAAACCAATCTGGTTGAAAATCCATTTTGGGGGAGGTGGGGGGTGGGGATTTACCATGGCATGCCACTGACTGCGTGGTCTAGTCTGTTTCTATTAACAGTAAGGCTGTGGCATTTAAAGCTTTGAACTTCTCTAATATGCTTGCACAAAGGTAGGTACAGATAGTGTGTTTGAAATGAGTGGTGTGTCATTAAACCAAGATCAAAGTAGCTAGCATGTGGATTTTGCAACAGCGTGCCACTGACTACTTATCTAGTCTGTTTCTATTAACAGTAAGCATGTGGAATTTAAAGCTTTCTACTTTGGAACCTCACAAATGTGCTTGCACAAGGTAGGTTCCTCCATTTATCCTAGGTGGTGGATAATTTCTTCTTTGTGAGTAGATTAAAGTAGCAACATTAGGGTCTACACAACAACTGTCGTCTGCTTTGTCATCTGCTTGTAATTTTAAAAGTCTTTTTTTGCAAACAGTGTGAATCCAGATCAGACTGCTCCTCTAGGAGCAGTCTGATCAGGGTCCAACACATTTTGCCTGTATGCAAAAATAGGTTTGAAAAGTTTGCAAGAATATTCAGCAGACGACATAACAGATGACATTTTCAGATGCAGGTTTTCTTGGCATTTTAAGGTTTAAATTTCAATAGGTAGTCAAATGGATGTGTCAAAATTTCAGAAAATGTATGGTGCGGAAAGTTTGGTAGATAGATACCAAGCTATTCATCTATTTAGGGTAAATATGGTAATTCAGTGATGACTGTATTTGAAATAGAGTTAATATTGTTCTTTTCTCCTGAACTTATATAGCCTAATTATCTTTAAATCTTAAAATACAATTCAATCACTGTATACCTTTGAAAGGATAAAATTATTTATATATGAAATAAATCTGAAATTTAAGAAGAAATATAATAATCTATAAGATATGAATTATAATAAAAACTATGAAAATTAGATCAAACTTTGACATACACTAACAAGATAACATCAAACTTTCAATATTGACACAAGAAATATGGACAATTCAAATTTAAACAGACTTTTGACATTAGACCTGAATGGATTCTGACCAGCCTGTATATTTAGTAAGTCTGATTTAAGCAGAGGCGCTTTCACTAACATACTCTATTGACCCTTAAGTTCCCAATAAGGAAATTAAGTAACCCCTATAATCAGACAGACAAATATGGGGGCTACCGGTATACTGGGTCACTGGTCATAAGGTACTTTTTGATCTTTTCTGACACAAGACATACATCAAAAGGCAATAATACACATTGGAAGCTCTCCAAAACACATCATCTTAAGTTCTATGACAGTTTCTTCAAATACCATAAATTACTAAATTTTGGGATGGACGGGCCTAAGCAAACAGTATAGACCCAGATCAGAGGCCACAGAATGTGGCCTCTGATCAGGGTCTACACTGTTTGCCACTCCTCCAGCCGTTTTCAGAGATACCGACTGGAAGTAAAACGGACTTGTTTAAACCCTTTTAGGATAAGTACGGTAAGGAGTTAAGGTGTTTTGATATATATGGTAAAAATGGTATGCACCCTATAAGCACATCAGACCATTACATTGTTCAAGTTGTAACACGAGAAATAGCCCTTATTTCAAATATGATCAAAGTGAACATGGAGGAAATGAATTTTCTCATACTTTTTGACCCCACCTCTGATTCCCTCTTTTTACTATATAAAGCAGTGGACAGAGAAATTGTTAAGGAGGATATTTGGTGGTATTTCTGGGATAATGTTTCTTATTTCTCCATAAAAACATAAGTTGTGGGTACTCATTAGAAGCGCCTCGCTGAGGCACTTCTAATGAGTACCCACAACATATGTTTTTTATGGAGAACTGGGAGAATTATCCCAGAATTATCATCAAATACTTCTCCTTAACTCTTTTGCCGCCAAATTTCAGATGACATTTAATGTCTGCTTTTCTTTTTTAACAAACTATCGTTCAAAATGAAGTTTATACATAAAGTTCAAAGACTAAATGTCAAACAGCATAGATCCAGATGAGACGGCTCATATGAGCTGTCTCATCTGGATCTAGGCTGTTTGCAAAAGCCTATTATTATTGCCTATGGCAGTGAAAGAGTTAACAATTTCTCTGGGACTGGAAGGATTTCTTAAATGAGACATCTCGTTTTATATCTCAGAAATAATTTATGAAATCTATCTGTTAATTTAATCACCCGCAGAAAAGGGGTGGAGCCTAGCTATAGATGTCACATCGGTTGAAAACTTAAACTATAAATTGCTGATTATAAATATTTTTCTTATTTTTCACAGAAAATAAGACTTGATATTTTATTCAGATTGTCTCAGATTAAATGTAATGTCATATCTTGTCTTTGTTTGTTTGTGTTGAGGTTTTACAGCACAGTCAACCCAATGGGGTCAGTTTACCTAACCACACCTTTACTGGGCAGGCTTAGTCCTCTAAGCGGTTAACAAAAGAAAATATTTCATGATCAATCTTCAGAAAAGAATGTTGTCCAGCCAGTGAAGGTCAAACTCACAACCTCCTATTGCTATGGCTCCCTTGTCCTGCTGAACCTGGATATATCCTGTCTTTGCAAACAGTGTACATCCAAATCAGTTGGCTTCTGAAGAAGCCAACTGATCTGGATCTGCACTGTTTGCCATTAAGTATGTTAATTTAAAGCAACAATCCAGACCAAGCAATCTGACCGGCTGAAAATTAGAAGTCAGTGTGGCATCTTAATTTATTCAGCAGGACAAGGGCTAAAATGCATACAAGACGGAACATGTAATGTTATAGATCAACAAATCAAAGCACTGAAAGCACTGGTGGGTCGACAGGCAGGGAAAATAGTACTGAACGGGGACAGACCGGGGACAGACTGTTTCATTCAACCCATAACTTCTTGTAATTTTAGCAAACAGCACAGAGCCTGATCAGATGCCATGTTCTGCCAAGTCTGATCTGGGTCTGTACTGTTTGACAATGTCCAAAATGTCCCAGTCCAGTTTTTACAAAATGATAACCCTTTATCAGTAGCACTCTCAGATGTCACAGTGACAAGAATAGCTTGGCTATAAATAACCGTTACCTGGATTTCGTCAAACATGCGGTTTGATATCACTGGTCAATGATAATCATGTGGACAACTACCTTAAGGAAATTTTGGCGTGTGTATACATATATAACTGCTCGATTGTAAACAGTCGACCCAAAATAGCAACATCTGATCCCCTTAGTCCAAATAGATTTGGTAGGAAGCAACATCCTCTTGCTTTTCAACTGCCCTTTATGCCAGGAGGAATAAACCATCACGAAACCATGCCTATATAATTTTGACCCCCTTAAACCCCACTTTTATATAGTAAAACTGGGGTTTACAGGGGTATACATTATTTTTCTTATTTTTGCTCAAAACATAGATTGTGGGTACTCGTTAGAACCACCTCGATGAGGCAGTTCTAACGAGTACCCACAATCTATGTTTTGAGCCGAAACATGAAAAATATCAGATTTTTTTTATCTGAAAACTTCCATTTTTTGGTGGTAAAATTTTCAGTATATTTGAATAGGCATATTTTCGTAATGTTAAGCTACAGGAAAGAAACTTTTATCCTATTTACCCTAAATATTTAGACACCCTTAGTATTCGGACACCTCAACTCCTTACCATACTTGTTCTAAAATTTGAAGAAGTACAATTTACTATCCCATGTTGTGTCTAAGAATTGCTAGATGGATGGCAAATATAGTGTAGACCCTACACTGTTTGCAAAGGCAGGACATATCTGGGTTCAGCAGGACTAGGGTTAAGCTAGACTGGCTCCAGTCTCCAGTGACTAAATATTTTTTCTCATAATCCTGTTTGATAATCCACTAAGATAAAACCAAAAAAAATATCATGACTATAGAGGCTGGTCACTAGTGACCAGCCTCTATAGTCATGATATTACTTTGATTTTATTTTAGTGGATTATTAAACAGATTATAAGAAAAATTATTTTGTCACAGGAGACTGGAGCCAGTCTAGGGTTCAGCCATATCTTCTTGATCTTGGAGTGCCCTTATTCTTGGATGAATATCTACAACTCTAGCTTCTTTCCAGCTTCAGTGGAATGCACTCCCAGCTTCAGTGGAATGCACTCCCAAAATTCATGACATAGATAGGTCTAGAGATTTATCTCCCCTGCATACCCTTCCAGTGAAATAATGTCATTTGACATATTACAAAATATTTGTTTATTTTTGTTTGTGTTGTTTGTGTTGAGGTTTTACAACCCAGTCAACCTTATGGGGTCATGTCAAGCGTAGTCAGATTACCTAACCACACTTTTACTGGGCAGGCTTAGTCTTCTAAGCGGTTAATCAGAATTTTGCACATTCTTTTGCCAGAAAGTAACAACTGCCCTTCTTGAATCAGCGGAAGGGAGAGAATGACCGTAGAAAATATTTCATAATCAATCTCCACAAAAATGTTGCCGACCCAGCAGGGGTCAGAATTTTTTTTTTTTTTTTAATTTGGGTTTTACAGCCCTTTCAAGAATATTTCACTTATATCAAGCCAATCTTTCATCAAAGGTGGGCGAAAACTGGAGAACCTGGGGGAAAAATCACCTGAACATCCGTAAGCAGAACTTGGCTTTCCCACGTGTACCCAAGCAAGGCTCGAACCACAGCGGTGAGAAGCCTAATGGATTAAGGGTCAACTCTCCTAACCACTAGGCTATGGGGGCCTGCCAGAATTTGTTTAGGAGAATTTAAGAGAGATCATCTGTGGATAAGTTTTCTCTTATTTCTCAAAAAAAACAAAAAAAAAAAACAAAAACATATGTTGTGGTTATACATTAGAAGTGACTTCAGTTCATAGTGATCTTTAATTGTAGCTGGCAAGAAGCTGGGTTTGTAGATATCTGAATCTGGCTTTGAGATTATAAAACTTTTTTCATGCTCAACTCAGCTGAGCATGAAATTTTCTCTGCTAATAAATATGAAAATGCCAACAATAGTTGGCATTTTCATATTTATTAGCAGAGAAAATCTCATGCTCAGCTATGTATAGCAACAAAGAATTAGCAACTGTTAGTTATTTGAGATTTATTAGCATGACAAATTTCATGCTCAGCTGAGCTGAGCATGAAAAAATGTTTATACCCTCGGGGCATGAACTTGTTATGAGGAATATGTGATGGTAATTCTGGAATAATTTTCTTCAGTTTTCCATTGACCCTTGTCCTGCTAAACCCGGATATACCCTGCCTTTGCAAACAGTGTAGATCCAGATAAGTTGGCTTCTGAAGAAGCCAACTGATCTGGATCTGCACTGTTTGCCATTAAGCATGTAAATTTATATCACCAATCTGGATCAAGTAATCTGATTGTCATGGCATCTTAATTTATTCAGCATGACAAAGGGTTAAAAGATATGTTGTGGATACTCATTAGAAGTCTGTATTGGAGACAATTATTCTGGGAAAAATAAGAAATATTTAAAAATGTTGTCTGCCGAAAATTTTACCCAGAATACTAAAGGCCCCATACATGTGATCTTTTACGATCTGGCGTAAAACTCCCGATTTTTTGCCTCTTTTTACGACCTCCCGCTAAGGAAGCAGAATCTCCCGCCAAGAAAAAAATCCTTTGTTGGTTTTTCTCGACCTACCATTTTAAGGTTTACCGTAATGATGATCCAATACCCCAAATTTACCATGAGCTAAAAAAAAAAAAAAAAAAGAAAGCTTATAGTATGTTTGTTGTTTTACTTAATTTGAAAAAGTAACTGACTGTAATTAGTTCCGGTCTTGATTTTTTGCGCATAGACGCGAAGTCGAGCATCACGCATTTAATATGATCAAACAATCCAAATAGCGTCAGTCAGTACATGCATTGATTAATTATTGGCAAACAATTAATTTTAATCGCTGCACTTGTCATAAACAGTATCATAACTGATTACATCTACTCAATGCTCAATCAGTCAATGATGTCCATGTGCTGACTAAAAAATCAAAAGATGAATAAAATGATAGATTTTGGGCCTGCAGCAGACATAACAAGCGAAGGGAAGCAACTCAAATTGTCTAAGCACTTAGGATATATGAGTTGCTCCCCTTCACTGTTACAGGGAACCAGTACATCCAAAATGGCGTCATTGTTTGTTATTTTGGAGAATAAATGTTTTCAAACGTAATATATCAGCTGGTCTCGATTAAAGTTAATTGGTAGACATAGTCCCCCAGTGTATATAATGGTGAAATATGGCCAATAGCTTTACTGACAGCCATTTGGTGTGGATTAATTTGCAGCGTCTCGGCAAACTACCACAACGACTTACATCCCGATCCAGATATATCGCGCTAGTGAAACTTGGACCCCAGGCACCGCGATATATTGGATCTTAGAGTGTATATGGTTAAAGCCTTTCAGCAGTATATTTCAGTCATATGGACAATTGATCAAGACAATTAAAGGATGAACATGGTTCATAATAGGGTGAATATTATATATGGTTATAGCCTTTCAACAGTATTTCAGTCATATGTGGACAATTGAAGGATGAACATGTTATACAAAGAAACTAACATTATTCAGTGATCAAAGTCACCATACATTTTACAATTAAAACATTTTATAGTGGTCTAAAGTGTGACAAAAAAAAAAAAAAAACAACAAAAAAGATCTTGTTACTAAAGTGAATATTTTGGGACGCGAAAAAACTTCCCTCTTTTAGACCAGGATCTCCCTCCTAAAAATTGCAGATCTCCCACTTTGTGTCCCAGAAAATATCACATGTATGACTAAGGCAATACCAAATATATTTTTAGATTCTCATCCCACCTGCCACCCCAAAAAAATCTGACCAATAAAAAATTTTGGGGTGGAAACTTTTTTTGCATGCAGCCATACTAATGTTGAAGACAGCTTTTATCTGGCTTTTATTGATTGGAAAGCATCTTTTTTATTTTATACTAACAAAAGGTTTGCTGCCTTTTCCACAATCAGTACTGTCTGTTACCTTGTTTTGCTTTGATTAGTGTTTTCCATGAAAATTAAAAAATAAAAAATAAAATCCATCTACCCGCCCCATTTTTTTTCTAAAATTTGGATGAAAATCTATTAATTTATTTGGTATGGCCTAAGTCATCACAAAAACACGCCTATATAATTTTGACCCCCTTAAACCCCACTTTTATATAGTAAAACTGGGGTTTACAGGCATATACATTATTTTTCTTATTTCTGCTTAAAACATAGATTGTGGGTACTCGTTAGAACCGCCTCGATAACTGCCTCGTTGAGGTGGTTCTTACAAGTACCCACAATCTATGTTTTGAGCAGAAATATGAAAAATATCAGAAATTTTTAGCTGAAAATTTTCATTTTTTGGTAATAAAATTTTCAGTATATTTGAATAGGCATGTTTTCGTAATGGTTAGAAACACAAACAAAGCATACTGTACCTCAAATTCCACCTCTTTATCTAAATCTGGAGGGATAATACCAAACTGAATTACAACTTCTAATCCATCGCACTCATCTATAGAGCTAGAATTTGACAAAGTTCGAGGCTTAAATCCTGCCTCTTCATCCAATCTGTCTCTAAGCTCACGTCTTTTCCTAGACGGACTGCGAATCATCCTTGGTGAACGTAGTTTCTGAATTATATTTCTAGTTCTATGTGTTCGCGGGGACGTTTGTGGAGAAGGGCTTCTGTATAATCTATCAAGAAGTTCATCCCATAGCGCAATGTTTTTCTTGTTAGGTGCAAAAGATACTGGCCGTCTCTTGACATTTTCTTTTTCCTTCTCCCTTAGTACCTTCTTTTTATCAACAATATCATCACTTGAAGGGAATTTAGTTCGAGCTGCTATCAGGGAACTAGGGGGCTCTGGGGCTCTTCGTTTTTTCCTTACAGGTATACCGGGTGACCCTGGGGTCATTGTAATCCTAGGGATTTGATTCCCATCCAAATATTGTACTGCATCAGTATCATGTCCATGTGGAATTGAAAAAATCCTAGCCAGAGCATATTCTGGCATTGATCGAAATCCTCCATCGTCATCATCCACTTCAGAAAGTAGTTCCATTACACGAGAATCATAACTCCTCACAGAGCCAGTTAAAGCTCCTTTGAGCGTGGGACTACTTTTGGTCAAAGGAATTCGGCTGTATTCACTCATTGTGCAATCAAAGGATTAAGAAACCCCAAAATTTGTCAACGTTTGAAAGAGAACAATCACTCTTTTAACACTTCTTTAGTCCTTCCACAAATCCTTTGTACAATAAACATATCTACTACAGTCAAAAATCCACAATTTACAGCAATTTTCTATGATCATTGTCCATTCTATGTTAAATCCATGTTATCAAAAGGTCCAGGTAGAAGTAATATCTTATTACCTAAGATATACGAAAAGCTCCCGATAAGGCACTTTTTCAGCTGGAAAGTACTGATGATTTTCTTATTTCTCCACAAAATAATATGTTGTGGGTACTCATTAGAAGCGCCTCGGTGAGGCGCTTCTAATGACTACCCACAACATATATTTTCATGCAGTAAAAAGAAAAATATGTGGATACCCCTCCTTATCTGGAGCTATTTAACCCTTGTCCTGCTGAACCCGGATATACCCTGCCTTTGCAAACAGTGTAGATCCAGATCAGTTGGCTTCTGAAGAAGCCAACTGATCTGGATCTGCACTGTTTGCCATTAAGTATTTGAATTTAAAACAATAATCCAGATCAAGTAATCTAATTGGCTGAAAATTAGAAGAGGGTGTGGCATCTTAATTTATTCAGCAGGACAAGGGTTAATACAATTCTAGATAAGGTGTTTGTTTTCCACCAAACAATATTGCCGACTTTCTTATATCTTCACAAAAACATACGTTATGATGCTTATTAAAACAGTTTAATTGAGGTAATTCTAACAATTACCAAAACAACAAGATTTTTGTGCAGAAATATTAATTTTTCTTTTTCAAACCTGTCTATCTGTCTTTTCTAGGACTACAGAGTATGGTTTGGAATAAAATATCCTATCTTTCCTCTTTCACACATGACAAGACAACCACAACAGTATCCCACCATGGGTAATGGATTTAAAAGTGGGACTGTTGAAATATATGAAATACTATCATATAAGAAACTGGTGAGAGTAAATAACTAAGGAATGATTAAGATATTACATCCTTGATATGATATAAATCCAAAATCTAAACATGTAAATAACAATGATTAAAGCTTTTAAAGGTCTGCCCAGTGAAATTTGAAGATCTAGTGTCAATATAAAAATGATAAAGTTATCAGCTATGATAGACGAGACTTAACTCATCGATATTACCACCTTGTGTTTTAAATATACCATATTCGACCTAATTACTGCACTGTATGCTTAGGGTTTTAAAAATTACTGGGATAATTTGTGGTAAAATATACCGTATTCGACCTAATTACCGCACATACCCCTATAAGGGCACAGTCAAAAAAACTCCGTAGTCTTCAGATTATAACCAGTGTACTTTTTTTCTTTACTTCTTTACAAAGGCATATGTTGTGGGTACTCATTTGAATTGCATCGACAAGTCGATGCAATTCAAATGAGTACCAACAACATATGCCTTTGTAAAGAAAGTCAGAAAAAATCGCATAGTCATCATTAAATAAGTCCTATTCTGATCTTTTTTATAGTGTATCCTTAGTAGATAGATACATATTTGACCACAAATGAGTGTGACCTGTAAGTTTGAAAAACCTAAGCACACAGTGCGGTAATTAGGTCGAATACGGTATCTCCACACATACTGAGTGTACACATATAAAAAGATCAGCGAAGGACATATCTAATGATGCTTATGCGATGTTTTTGGTGTTTTTTCCTGATTTTTTTTTTTTTCTATAAAGAATATATTGTGGGTACTCATTTGAATTGCATTGGTAAGTCGATGCAATTCAAATGGGTACCCACCACATATGCCTGCATAAAGAGGTAGACAAAAAGTACACTGGCTATAATCTGAAGACTATGGAATTGCTTCACTGTGCGCTTATAGGGTGTGTGCGGTAATTAGGTCAAATACGGTATATTTTTACGCCCCCAACTACAAAGAATGTGGAGGGGACTATTGCTTTTGGGTTGTTCATCTGTTCATTTGTCCATCCATCTGTCACATTATCTTGTGAGCAACATATCTTGATAACTATTTGAGCTAGGACCTTGAAACTTGATGAGCTTATTGGGACTGAGTAGATGATCTAGCTGGTTGGTTGGGTTGGAGTTAAATGGTCCCGTCAACACCATTATGGTCATGTCAAGCCGGTCAGTTTACCTGAACATACTTTTCCTGGGCAAGATTAGTCCTCTAAGCAGTTAATCAGTGCATCTTTCAACAGAGACTAGCAACTGCCCCTCTTGAATCAGCCAAAGAAAGAGAATGACAGTAAAGAATATTTCAAGATGGATTTCCACAAAAGAATGTTGCTGGACCTGACAGGATCGAACCCGCAACCAGCTTCTATCATCACCAACTGGACCTGTATCCCACTGTATCCCAATTTGTTTAAAAGTTAATTAGGTAATCTACTCATCATCCCCATTCAGCACAACATATCAAAGCTCTAGCCATCACGAAAACATGCCTATATAATTTTGACCCCCTTAAACACACTTTTATACAGTAAAACTGGGGTTTACAGGGGTATACATTATTTTTCCTTTTTCTGCTCAAAAACATAGATTGATTGTACTCATTAGAACCACCTCACTGAGGCTGTTCTAATAAGTACCCACAATCTATGTTTTGAGCAGAAATATGAAAAATATACAAATTTTTAGCTGAAAATTTTCAGTTTTTGGAAGTGAAATTTTCTATACATTTTAATAGCCATGACATTATATATGCACCACAAATGAAAGTACAAATGAATGTATGAATGATCAGACAAAAACCTGAAAGGAATATGCCTCAGCAACATCTTTGATGTGGAGGCATAAAATACTGGTCATTTGTAAACAAATGTATTTATTTATTATTAATTAATTAATATAACCCTTAAAGCGCCAGTCACAACTGCAGCAGACAACAATTTTTTTTTTTATTTTTTATTTTTCAGAGAAAACAAGTTTTGATATTCATGTGAACTGTCTGTTTGGCAGGCAATTCACATGAAATGTTAAGACTTGTTTTCTCTGAAAAATAAAAAAAAATAAAAAATTGTCGTCTGCTACAGATTTTGCTTGGAACTTTAAGGGTTAAAAATACACTCAAAAACAACAAATAAATGGTGTTTGATATCTTATTTACCCTAATTAGTAAGTGTGCACAAGAAATGCAGTTGGCTCAAGCACTTGACAAAAGACCCTGATTACAGAATATCTGATGCACAAGGTGCCAGGGAACTGCACGCCCCTTGGATGGCAGACCACTGAGGGAAGTCCAAGTCGGACCTGACAAGCTGGAGGTGGTAGCTTCCTTTTGCTACTTAGGAAACAGGATCACAGCAGCCAGTGGCTGTGAACTTTCAACCACAGCATGTGTGAAAACTGCCTGGAAGAAGTTCAAGGATCTGCTACCAGTTCTCTCTTCCCGCCACTTCTCTTTCAAGACACATGGCAACATATACAGTTTATGTGTGTGGAGTGCAATGCTCCATGCCAGTGAGACTTAGCTAGTTAGCAGTTGACCAGTACTGGAGCGCATACTTTTACCAGTAACTGACAACTGCCCTTCTTGGATCAGCAAAAGGGAAAGAATGACCTAAGAAATGATTTCTCAATGAAAGTGAAGTGGTGGAGCTGGGTTCCAGCTTGGGGCTCCTGGTTCTGCAGGCAGATTTGCAACTGACTGAGCTATGGAGCCCTGTGAAATGAGTTCCATAAAAACATGCTTTTATTCCCCTAAAACTACAGTACGAGAATACTTTAACCCTTGTCCTGCTGGATAAATTAAGATGCCGTGCCCACTTCTAATTGTCAGCCAATCAAATACCTTGATCTAGATTGTTGATATAAATTCATATTTAATGACAAACAGTGCAGATCCAGATTAGTTGGCTTCTGAAGAAGCCAACTGATCTGGATCTACACTGTTTGCAAAGACAGGGTATATCCAGGTTCAGCAGGATAAGGGTTAAGTCATTTCCACTCAGTTATTCAAACAGGAGTTCATAAGCACAATCTGACACAGGAAAGTATTAACCCTTGTCCTGCTGAATAAATTAAGAGGCCACTCCCACTTCTAATTTTCAGCCAATCAGATTACTTGATCCAGATTATTGATATAAATTCACATACTTCATGGCAAACAGTGCAGATCCAGATCAGTTGGCTTCTTCAGAAGCCAACTGATCTGGATCTACACAGTTTGCAAAGGAAGGGTATATCCGGGTTCAGCAGGACAAGGGTTAACCCTTTAGGCCAGACTTTTTTTTTTTTAGCCATTCCCTAAATATAAACTTTGCATTTCAAATTTTACTGTTACTTTATGCATGTGCCTACCCTTCAAATCTGGGGCTGAATTGTTGCATTTCTACATGTATTTTTGTCTGAAAATTGATTTATTTGATAAACCCAAGCTTTTAAATTTTTATTTCTATTCCTCCCTCCCTACTGCAACTTTTTCAGAAATATCCCATGAATCTAAAATATAAAAACTCTGCCCTAAAGCACCATTTAAAATTGGAACAGATGACATTCTAAAACATCTATTTATACATGAAAGTAAGGCTTGACATTCCATGTGAATTTTCAACAAGGTAGATGATTCACATGAAATGTCAAGCCTTCCAGGGGTCCTAATTTTCTTGGGAAAAAAAAAAAGATAAAATGTTGTCTCCTATAATTTGACAGTACGAAAACACGCCTATTCAAATATATTGAAAATTTCACCTCCAAAAACTGAAAATTTACAGATAAAAAATTCTGATATTTTTCATATTTCTGCTCAAAACATAGATTGTGGGTTAACTCATCAGAACCGCCTCGTCGAGGTGGTTCTAAGGAGTACCCACATTCTATGTTTTTAAGTAGAAATAAGAAAAATAATGTATACCCCTGTAAACCCCAGTTTTACTGTATAAAAGTGGGATTTAAGGGGGTCAAAATTATATAGGTATGTTTTCGTGATGAAAAGTGCTTTAGGGTGAAATTATATATGTCCTAAAATTTTGGACACCAAAGAGCCTGGGTATATGGAAACAGTACTGACTCCTGAAAGAGCAGTCTGATCAGGGATTACACTGTTTGCCATTCCACTACATATTTTAAGAATCAAATGCAGAAAAAGCAAAATTTAGGCCAAAAAGGTATGGAATAAAGTGTTTGCAATTTTAGGACATTAACTATAATATATAGAGTTTCCCACAATATCAAACAACCTTTTACGTAAATAACACACATCATTAAACCGACGTGTTATCGCAGATAAACTAAAATTGAAAATGCTTGAATATTTTACTCACTTTGCAATATTACTTAAGTCTGTCTCATTCAAGGAGAGGAAAAAACAGGTATGATTAAGCGTTCTTCTATAAAGAATAACAATATGTTCGTAAAACACTACGCCCATAACTATATCCTTGTCCCAAAACAAGTATAAGGGATGTTTAAATGCCAAACTTGAAAAGGAGCATAATGCTCATAAAATAAAAAATCCAATTACACTTCAACCTTTATAACATGGTTTGTTATAACACGGTTTTGGATATAACACGGTTCAAAGATGGATCCAAAAAAATGTATAGATTATATTGAAAAATGACCATAAATGGTCATTTTTCAATATAATCTATACATTTTTGTTTGGATATAACACGGTTGTTTAACTAACACGGTTTATGCTATGGACCCCAACAATAGTGTTATAAAGAGGTTGTGGTGTATTTTTAGAAATTAATGATTGACTCTCCAGCCCCAGTATGCCTGCCAAATATCAAAGCCCTAGCTCAAAGACTATCAGAAATATACAAGGTTTATACACAAGGTTTTGTTCTTTGTTTTTTTTTAAAAAAAGGTGCATAACTCCTTTACTGCAAATTCTTTGCTTTAAGAGTAGATCCTTTTCAAAAAGGGCATGGCATGCAGGAAAACAAACAGGAAGTCATAAAAATTGTCTCCCTTGTAAAAATTGGACGAAAATATCCAGTTATTCAAATCATCATTAGTTTAATGAGCTCATTAATGAAAAACTTGTTAACTGTTGCAGCTAAGGTATTTTCAAATAGATTGATATTTTTGCTGCAATTTTACCATTTGACTGCGAGTAGCTTTTGCAATGAAAAAGCTACACATTACACATTTTTCAGCAAAAATATCAATGTACACTACAACCTATTTATAACACGGTTCGTTATAACACGATTTTGGATATAACATGGTTCAAAGATGGATAAAAAAAAATGTATAGATTATATTGAAAAATGACCATAAATGATCATTTTTTCAATATAATCTATACATTTTTGTTTGGATATAACGCGGTTCTTTAACTAACACGGTTTATGCTATGGACTCCATCAATAGTGTTATAAAGAGGTTGTGGTGTATTTTTAGAAATTAATGAAGTGATTGACTCTCCAGCCCCAGTATGCCTGCCATTGAATATCAAAGCCCTAGCTCAAAGACTATCAGAAATATACAAGGTTTGTACATAAGGTTTTGTTCTTTATTTTTTTTAAAAAAGGTGCATAACTCCTTTACTGCAAATTCTTTGCTTTCAGAGTAGATCCTTTTCAAAAAGGGCATGGCATGCAGGAAAACAAACAGGAAGTCATAAAAGTTGTCTCCCTTGTAAAAATTGGACGAAAATATCCAGTTATTCAAAGCATCATTAGTTTAATAAGCTCATTAATGAAAAACTTGTTAACTGTTGAAGCTAAGGTATTTTCAAATACACTGATATTTTTGCTGCAACTTTACCATTCGACTGCGAGTAGCTTTTGCAATGAAAAAGCTACACACTAAACAGTTTTCAGCAAAAATATCAATGTATTTTCCATATTTCAAGATAGAAATTTTTAGGCAACATTAGCTAACAGCTTCATTAAGTTTTGAACAAACCAGTTCTCTTAAAGGTCACAATGCTGGCAGAATGGCAAATAGTGTTACACCAAATTAACTTCTTTGTGTTGAGGTATTACAGCCCAGTCAACCTAATAGGGTCATGTCGAACGTGGTAATTTAACTTCTCCTTCTGAGCTTGGTGCATATCATTTGCTTTAGCATGATTCTCCAAAATACTCAGACAGGTAGGCCTGAACAAAGAGTGCAGACCCAGATCATATGCTGTTGAATACAGTGTCTGATCAGGGTCTACACTATTTGTCATCCATCAATCAGATTTTAGACACATCAACAGATAGTAAAATGGACTTGTTCTAATTTTAGGACAAGTATGGCAAGAAATTAACATGTCCAAATATTTAGGGGAAATACAGTACAAGATATGTCACACATATTCAAATTTTATTAGGATTCATCTTCACTCAGCAAAAATATACAAACTCTAGACAAGAGTGGGTATCCAGATAATATTTTCCTTATTTTTCCACAAAAAAAAACAACATGTTGTGGATATTCATTAGAAGCGCCTCAATGATGTGCTTCTAATGGGTACCCACAACATATGTTTTTGTGGAGAAATAAGGAAATTATCAATACTTTTTGGTTGAAAAAAAAAAGAAAAAAAAAGGTGCCTTATCTATTATAGTTATTAACTGTCATACATATCCCCAACAGACCTCATCTCAAATATCAAAAATTTTATGTCATAGTCTAAACAATTACTTTGCAAATTATCACATATCCTTTGATATGTCGATACAGCCTTTTGCATCCCTAATATCAAATACCCTAAACTTTATGTTAGCCAATGCCACTTCAGAGGACTTGTTAAGGACCTTTGTTAGTCACATATAAATGCATATGAGAAAATACAATCTAACACACAGTTGTAATCTTATGACCTTAAAATGCCACTATATAATCAAAAAGAATATTTCAAAACCCATAAAGTCACCCAGAGTAACAAATGCTTCCTTTGGAAAATAATTCTACTGTTAAGAAAGCTAGAAAATTTGCAATTTATAACCCTCCTACATTATCTTTCAGACATTACTATGTTAATATGACATGGGTTGTAACTAAATTACGGTATTAACAATGTTTGGTAGGTAACACTGACATCTCTTTCATGTCCACTGACCGCTTTTCTCCTATCCCTGAAATGTATTTATTACTGAGACTTGGTTGTTAACTTACAAGGTCAAACAGAACAAAACTGTTGACAAAAAAAAAAAAAAAAAAAAAAGAAAAAGAAAGTCAAACTCAAACCTTAAAATTACCATAAATGCAAGGCATTAATTGTGATGGGAAAAACAATTTACTGCATTTTCCTTGAGTATTTGGACAGACAGGCTTGAGCAAGAAGTGTAGACATAGATCACACCGCTCCTAAGGATGTTTTTTTTTAGGGTTGTTGTTTAACGACAGGTCAACCTTTATGGGTCATTTTGTGTTGTCTCACACAGAAAGGGAGAAGAGGGAAAATGAGCTAGCAGAGAGAGAGGAAAGAGATATACAGAGGAGTAAATGACAGTGGAAGAAAAGAAGAAATACAAACATGCCCCATTCCCCCAACTATTGCAAACACTGCTGCAGGCCCTTCAATGCTTCCTAACCTGTCTGCTAAGCTTTCCTTGAGAGTGCCTGCGACTTACTGACCTTAACTCTGGTCCTGCTGATCCCGGATATACCCTGCCTTTGCAAACAGTGTAGATCCAGATCAGTTGGCTTCTGAAGAAGCCAAATGATCTGGATCTGCACTGTTTGCCATTCAGAATGTGAATTTATATCAGATTATTTAGTATGTGAATTTTATCTGATTGGCTGAAAAAGTGGGCATGGCATCTTAATTTATTCAGCATGGCAAAGGTCAATGAACCAAAATGAGCCCAGGAAAGACTCAGATCACATTGTGCATTCTCGCAGCTTCACTGTCTGCATATATCTCAAAGACAGACCCTTTTTCCACTGGCGCAGCACAAATGTTTTTGCAGATCTCAAAACATTTTTTGTATGCCCCTCTTGTCTACAGCTATGTTCTCATCATTTAATGGAACAACTTTTATCCTTGCCATGCTAAATAAATTAAGATGCCTTTAGCCCACTTCTAATTTTCAGCCAATTAGATTACTTAACCCAGATTATTGATACAAATTCAAATACTTAATGACAAACAGTGCAGATCCGGTTAAGTTGGCTTCTGAAGAACTGATCTGGATCTACATTGTTTGCAAAGGCAGGGCATATCCGGGTTCAGCAAGACCAGGGTTAATAGCACTTTATCATTTTATTCATCAAACCTATCCCCATTATATCATTTTAGTACCTTCTTATCAAATTTCATCAATCTCTTTTTCAGTTTCTAAAAAAGAAAATGCAATATTCTACACTATTTAAAATATTCTGTCAGTTTCACAGTTTCAAGTTTATGGCATTTAGGTTAGTTTTGTCAAAGTTAGTCACATACCATGTTGTATTTCTAATCAGTCAACTTTCAATGAAGTAAAAAATTGTCAATGAAGAGATGACTGAACACATAGATATGTGTATCTTTAATTATATCAATGAAATTGCACTGCAGATTATTGTGGTATGATTTAAACGAGTTTATGAATATGCACATACCATGCAAACTGATTCTTTGGAGTGAATCAAATCAATGCAATGAGGTGCACATATTTACCCGAAATATTTAACTCCTTATCATACTTCAGAGGACTTATCAACCCATTGTAGACTGAATAGACTCCCCCCACACTATATATTGGAAGATTCTAATTTTAATTTTAGGTATGTCAGGCTATGTGATTTCGATATTCCTAGAGAAAAATGGTTGAACTATTTGCAAACAGTGGAGACCCTTATCAGATGCCGCAGTCTGATATGGGTCTGCACTGTTTTGCAATTACCCTTTTAGGGGTCCCCAGACTACAACTCGTTGTGGAGGAGTATTTAGTGATAATTCTGGGATAAGTTTTCTTATTTCTCCGTAAAAACATATGTAATGAGTACTCATTAGAAGCGCCTTGGTAAGGCGCTTCTAATGAGTACCCATTACATATGTTTTTATGGAGAACTTGAGAAAATTATCCCAGAATTATCATCAAATACTCCAAGTCCTTTGTTACTTGTCCTAAATTTGAACAAGTCCATACAACTGTTGGATGAGCGGAAAACAGTGTAAACCTTGATCAAATACATATTCTGTAGTCTACAGTGTTTACTCAGATCTGTCTAACAGAATATTTAGCGTAAGTATGGTAAAAATCAATGACTAGGGTGAATTATACATATATATCAATGAGGTAATACCATTTTTGATCCAATTACTGCACATACCCCTTACATAAAAGCACAGTCAAGCAATTTCGTAGTCTTCAGATGACAGGCCATGTATCTACTTCTCTATAAAAGCATATGTTGTTGGTACTCGTCTGAAATGCCTCGACAAGTCGAGGCAATTCAAATGAATACTAACAACATATACTTTTATACAGAAAATCAGAAAAATATTGCTTAGTATCATTAGATACGCCCCTCATGAAGTTCTCTGCTGATCTTTCTTTAAAGAGTACTCGTATTAGGATGATATATTACTACAAGTTTTTTCTAGTGATTTCACACAGTGTGGTAATTAGGACAAATATGGTGGTACAAAATAGCTATGTGTATACACTGTATGTGGCATCTGATCAGGGTCTACACTGTTTGCCATTCATCCTGCAGTTTCTTGACACATCACAAAGTAGTCAAATGGCTTTTATCAAATTTTAGGAGGTATGGTAAGGAGAAAAGTTGTCCAAATATCAAAGGTAAATATGGTTTCAATGAAATAAACATACAGAATAATTGTACATAAAGATGTACCAAGAAAAGATGACTGTGCAAACAAAGGTAACATTGCACAAATCAATTAAATACCTGTTAATGTTAGTATCATGAAATGAATGTAAATTACATTTGTGCATTATAGATGTATGTACACAATCAATAAAAATAAAAAAATCTGTACAGAGACTTGTGTGTACAAATCATTGAAACTCTACAAATGAGGCATATGAACAAATCAACCACTCTACAAATGAGGCATATAAACAAATCAACCACTCTACAAATGAGGTATACAAACAAATCAACCACTCTACAAATGAGGTATACGAACAAATCAACAACTCTACAAATGAGGCATATGAACAAATCAACCACTCTACAAATGAGGCATATAAACAAATCAACCACTCTACAAATGAGGCATATGAACAAATCAATAAATGACTGTACAAAATCTTTTAGTCACAAACTAATGAAATGCCTGTACAATATAGTTGTATGAACAATCAATGAAAAAAGTGTACAAAATAGATGTAACCCATTTTATACTGAATAGACTCTCCCACACCATATATTGGAAGAGTCCAATTTCAATTTTGGGTATGTCCAGCTATGAGATTTACATATTCCTAGAGAAAAATGGCTAACTATTTGCAAACAGTGGGGACCCTGATCAGATGCCGCATTCTGCGGCATCTGATCTGGGTCTGCACTGTTTGCCAATTACCCTTTTAGGGGTCTCCCGACTACAATGGGTTAATGACACCAGAAAAAAAACAACAACAAAACCAGGAGTGTGAAATTCAGGTTACTTTCATAAATCTGTGTTAGAGTCTATATTATGGATATGTAAACCTAGCTTGATGTCTGTCAAGTCTTAAATTTGATCACAAAAGCTAGGTTGTAAAAACATGGCTAAGTCAGAGGACTAGGAAGATAATGTCAAGGCCATTCATTAGCAGTACTAAAGGCCATCTTATACCAAGTTTGATGATTTTAAGTCTTATGGTGATAAAAAATTGAGCTTACAGTTAATGTCCTAAAATTTCGAACACTTTATTCTCTACTATTCTGGCCTAAATTATGCTTCTTATGCACTTGTTTCTTAAAGTACTTAGTGGAATGGCAAACAGTGTAGACCCTGATCAGACTGCTCCTTCAGGAGCAGTCTGATCTGGGTCTGCACTGTTTGCATATGTCATTTTATCAAAAACTTTGGTGTTCAAATATTTAGGACATTTACCGTAACACTAAGTGACAAAGTCAGTAAGTAGACCATGAAATTAATGGTCAAGGCCAATTGATTATCCTGCTGCACTAGGGGCCAAGTACAGAGGCCACCTAAAGATACTTTATGCCAAATTTGATGACTTAATTTTAAAAGTTTGTCAGAAATAGAGCTAAATGATAGGGCTGATATAACCTAGAAGTTGTCAGGCTGCATATCTGCATATATCTGGAAATTTTTTCCCAGAAGTTTTATACCAAGGATCATATCACATGACCCAGTTTTTGCATATAAAAATTCACCCATCCCAAACACATAATCCAGTAAAATTTTGTGGTGATCCCTGAATCAGTCAAGAAAACATTTTGTACCAACGTTCACAACTCTGAAAGCATGATTCACCTGATCCATTTTCTAATGAGAACATCATTACCATCCTAAGATGTATGAACCCACCAAATTTGGTGATGCTCTGCAAACAGTTTACTGGTATAGAAGAAGATATGGCCCAATCTTTTCATGCAACACATCCTCATCCTAAGATTTAGAATCTCACCAAATTTCCAAATTTGTGATGCCCCTTTATTCAGGTTTAGAAGATAAGGCCCAGACTTTAACATTCAGACGGATGAAATCTGGACAGCGAGTAAATTTTAACCCTTGTCATGCTGAATTAAGATGCCGTGCCTGTCACTTCTAATTTCCAGCCAACCAGATTACTTGATCTGGGTTTTGATAGAAATTCACATATTTAAAGAAAAGGGTTAATGCCTGTCTTTACTTCATGATGTAGTATAAAACTGACTAAGTCAGTGGACTATAAAATATAGGTTAAGGTCATAAAAATCGTCCCAAATCATTGAGGTAAATGGTGGTAATATGGACTGATGATTAAGTCCTACAGTTGTCAAAAATGGAAATCCCAGGGTTGATGCAACTTTGGTCAGACAAAATTATTAAGCTAACAGACCATGAAGTATTACTTGTGGTCCCAAAATGTTACTGCAGTTCCAAGACCATGTTAAGAAGTAAGCATACACCAAGTTTGATAGTCACAGCTATCATCCATGAGAACTGAGCTGAACGTAAGGGTCATCACAAATGTGGACAGACAAATGAACTACTGTCCTTTCGACATCTCTTGGAAAGATGTTTTTTGCTTGGCGTTTTATTTTAAATGAAAATATTTTGTACTGGTTGACCATATCTTGTCAGAAACCATTTGTCTTTTATGTTTCTGTGTTTTGTTCTCAAATATTTACACAAAAATTAAAGTTACAGCCAAAAGTTGGTCTGACCTATGCGATTTCTATAGTAAAGTAATTTTTTTGAATTTTTGTCTATGAAAATATTTTTTACTTTTCTTTGCTGAATTTGAATTACTGACGATTTGCAAAAATATTGTGAAAATTTCAGAAAAATTGAACAAGTGGAACTTGTTGAAAATTTGCCTCCAAGTTACCTACCCTACAGATTTCTGCATGACTTGGCTTCATTTTTACTATGGGAAAAAGTGAAAATATTTGATTTTTTAAAAACCAATAACGAGAATAAAACTTTTGTACATAGGCTAAGTTACGACAAACGGTTTTGCATTAAAAATTTGCAAATTTACTTCTTCTGTGTAAAGCGTCAAGCAAAAAACAACTTTCTGAAAGATGTCGAAAGCACAGTAGCTGGCAGACAGCACCATAGATGATTGAATAGACATTGGATGGAAAATCAGATGTCTATACTGCATTAAGTGACAAGTAGGTGTGACAATAACAGATCTGCCCAGAGGTATGACAATGATTCAAATAATATAACTATCATATCTACAGTAAATGCCCTAACATTTAAACACTTTATTCTATAACTTTTGGACCCAAATTTTGCTTTTTATGCAGTTGTTTCCTAAAATACCTAGTGGAATGGCAAACAGTGTAGACCCTGATCAGACTGCTCTTTCACTGTTGGCATATGTCATTTTTGGTGTACAAAATTTTAGGACATTTACTGTAATTGTGAATGAAGTTACCCTATGCACAAATCATAGAAATGGCTGGCTGCATATCATATTTTAAAACTAAATATTCAGACAGATCTGAGCAAACAGTATAGACCAAAATCAGATGCTGCAAAATGTAGCATCTGATCAGGGTCTACACCGCTTGCAACTCATCCAGCAATATTTTAGACACATCAACAGAACGTAAAAGGTACTTGTTTAAATTTTAGGACATGTATGGTAAGGAGGTAAAGGTGTTCTAATACTTAGGGTAAGTACGGTAAAACTGCTGAAGCTCCCCTAAGAACAGGGAAGTGTTCCATATTTATGGTAAATGTCCTAAAATTTCGAACAACTTTAACCCATACTATTTTGGCCTAAATTTTGCATTTTATGCAGCTGTTTCTTAAAATAGTAGAATGGCAAACAGTGTAGACCCTGATCAGACTGCTTGAACTGGGTCTGCACTGTTTGCATATGTCATTTTGTCAGACAGTTTAGTGTTTGAAATTTATAGGACATTTACCATATCTTAAATACTGGGACATTTACTCCTTACTATACTTGTCCTAAACATAAATGAATTAATTTTACCAGTTGCTGTCTAAGGTGTTTCAAAAATGCTGGGTGAGTAGCAAACAATACAGACCCTGATTAGATGTATTCTACGGCATCTGATCTGGGCCTACACTATTAGTTCAGTCCAATCTATCCAAATACAATGTATATGTTCTAGTATCACTACATAACATTTTGGTTAAAAAAAAAGTGCCTTATCTGGAGTTACTGGACCCTGCTCACACTTTGTGAACATGTATGCTAATTATGCATCACTTTTCATTGTCCTCCTTTGCTGATCATAATTAACACAAAACAAAACTGTATCACAAACCTTACATGTTCTGTAAGCTAACACCTGTTATTTATTGCTTCTGTTACTCTGTCACATATCATGAAGAATATTTCCAAAAGTCGCGAAAGTCACAAAAAGTCACTTCTCATCCAGACACTGCCTCACATGATGATAAATACAAGTAGCGAAAAAATGCTCATTTTGTTTCGTTACTTATTTGTTACATTAGGATAGGTAAAATATTGCAGTAAGTAATTTACTTCAACTTCACGCCTATGGTGATATCATGCATCAATGATCGGTGTTTAAAGAGACTGTTTCCATCAATTTGATACACATTCAGTGCCTGAGATAAGGGTATTTTTGACTATTTTTACCCACCCATTTTTTTTTTTTCATTTAAAGGGGTATCAGTCAATGGGCTAGTGTTCAAATCTTAAGGATAAGTGTTATGAGGAGTTAAGGCATCTGAAAGGGTAACTAGAGTAATTCTGCAGTGTTATGTGGAGAAATCTACTTTGAATTGAAAACAAGAGGCCCACTGGCCATGGCTGGCTTACCTGAGTGAAATAGCCACTGCAGAATATGCAGATGTTATGCAACATTTTTCCAATCCTGTCATTGCAATTAATGAAAGGATCATCATTTGAGCAGTTCTTGGTTTTGAAGAAGAAAGCGTTTTTTAATTGTTATTTTACTACCACATATGGGCATGACAGTCAGTAGAGTGTGACCATCAATCCAGTATCAACAATAAAAGAGACATGAAATTTAGTGAAATTGGCAAAGTGGCTTCAGAACAGGCTGTTTAACAATATCATGATTTTATACATGCATACAGCACAGCGGCAGGGGAAGATAACCCTCATGGAATAAAATTTGGATTGTAACTTAAAGCTTTTGCTACTTCAATCATATACTGTAAGTTTTAGACACTTCAGTGATTTTTGTTTTTGTGTGTGTGTTCATTGCTCTCAAGGGTCATTCTTTTTATAATCTATTTGTTTTTGCCAGAATGCTGGGACTTGCCAAGCTCTCATTTTCATTGAATAAGCGAAAAAAATGAAGGGAGAAGAGGTATTTCAATTGCATGTTGCCACTCCCACCTATGCTACACGTCTTATGACTCTTTACAAGGCCAGACAAGAGACAAAAAACTCAACAGGATCATCTTTCCCTGCTGGTGCACAACAGGTTCTTTTTTCCCTGCTGGAGCAAGTTGTGGTTTACAAATTTCCTACTTTAAAAAGTTTGCGATGGCAAAATGGCAACTGGTCATAAAAACACATAAACTGAATAGACAATCATCAAATGATCATAAATACCAAATATGCTTCACATCACTTCACGCATTATGGAGAAAAATTTAGCCATTTTCCCATTATAAGTCTATGGGATCTTTCAGTTGTCATAGCAACCAAACAAAATGGCAGACAACCATAATTTTAGCTATTTTTAAATCCCAATGTTCAAGTAACATTCCTAACTAATTAGGGACAAATCGCTTCAGCGGCTTTGGAAAAGTTGTTGTTTTCAAGTGTTATTGGACGGACCAATGGACGGACCAATGGACGGACGATGGACAAAATATGATCCCTACAGCTCATCCTGAACATAGCTCAGGTGAACTAAAAAGCATCTTCTCTTGAGATCTGCAGTTGTTGCTGTATCTGCATCTGCAGTCATATCCCTGTATACGGTACACCTAGCACATACTGAGTGGTGATGCTCTGGGCTGATTATAAACTTAACAAACCGGAAGGTACCTAGTAATACTAAGTACCATTTTTACCCTAATAATTTGGTCACCTTAAATTGTTACCAACCTGTTCTAAAATATAAACAGGCTCATTTTCCTACTTGTTCTTATGTCTAAAACCCAGTAAGCATTCTACATAAATCTATAGTGGGCCGTTATCCACCCGTCAGGGTAGCTGACAGGCCAGTAACGGTCCACTGTAGATTTATGTAGAATGTTAACTGGGAACTTGCTGGATGAACGGCTAATATTGTGGACCCTGAAAAGATGCCACATTCAATGGTGTCTGATTTGGGTCTTCAATGTTTGCTCCGTAAGGCCTGTCTGTCTGAATACTTAGGGTAAATATGGTTTCCATGAATGATTCTTGTTTAACCCTTGTCCTGCAGAACCCGGGTATACCCTGCTTTTGCAAACTGTAGATCCAGATCAGTTAGCTTCTGAAGAAGCCAACATCTGGATCTGCATTGTTTGTCATTCAATACATTAATTTATATCAACAACCTGGATCAAGGATTCTGATTGGCTGACAATTAGAAGAGGGCCTGGCATCTTAATTTATACAGCATGACAAGGGTTAACAACATGTGGGTTACTTTGACCGTGAATGAACCATGGAATCAAAGAAGAAGAGTTTGCAAACATAATGTGAACATCATTGACCAAACATAACCAAACAAAGCACTGACAGCTAGCACTGTTGCTGAGCACTGTTGGGTTGGTTGTCTCTGAGTTTAGGCTGAGAAAATAGAAAATGCTGTGCCTCTGTGAATAGTTTAGAGACAGCAAGTATAGCTTTAATGATAACTTTGTCAACATTCTAACTTGTAGGGAGAAAAGTATATATTTTACCCTGCTGAGATACCTTTAAAAGATGTGAATCAGATGACAACAGGCGATCATGGATTAAATTTTATATACATCACCACTCACCAATGCTGCAAAGGAATATCAACTGGCAGCAATATAAACAAGAAATATCTTTAAAAAAAGATGTAGGTAACACTTTGAAAATACCAGTTTTCTTCTCTCAATTTTCCTGAAGGAAATGGGATTAATGATTCATTTGTATCATCCTCTTATTAAAATAGATTAAATGATGTGTCATTCCCTGTTTTCAGGAAAAAATAAACAATCATTCATATTTTAAGCGATGCTAATTTCACTTACAGCAGGTTAAACTAATAAGGTTTAGTCTGGATCTAGGTCACCGGTTTCCCAAAAGTATACATGTACATCAAAACAGTAACAAATCAAACTATATACCATAATAACTCAAAGTATTGGAATAGGCTTAAGCAAACAGTGAAGACCCAGATCAGATGCTGCCTTCTGCAGTATTTGATCAGGGTCTACACTGTTTGCCATTCATTCAGCAGTTTTTAGATATGTCAAGAGGTGGTTAAATGAACTTGTACAAATTTTAGGAAAAATATTGTATGGACCAATCTTTAGGGTAAATACCAAAGGTCAAAACAGGGTACCATATTCTACCTAATTACCGCACATACCTGTACAAGCATAGTCGAGCAATTTTGTAGTCTTCATATCACAACCTGTGTACTTTTATCTACAGTTCTTTAAAAAAGCATATAATGTTGTTCCTCATTTGAATTGCCTCAACAAATAGAAATTCAAACGAGCACCCACAACATATGCATTTGTAAAGAAAATCAGAAAAAAATATTGCATAAACATCATCATGGAGTCATTTGCTGTCGGCATCGGTGGCTCAGTTGGATGCGCGTCTGACTGGTGATCAGGAGGTTGCGGGTTCGACCCCGTCCAGATCGGCAACATTCTTTCATGGAGATTGATCGTGAAATATTTTCTATGATCATTCACTACAAGTGTTTCCAGTAATTTTGAAAAACCTACGTGCAAAGTGCGGTAATTAGGTAGATTACAGTCTACTCAGACACTGCCCCTTACAGTCATAAGTCTAATCAATGACATCTTATGTAGCCAGTCACAAAAACAGCCAACAATATTCTGTTTTTTTTTGTTTTTTTTTTCTGAGAAATTTCTGAAAACATGCTTGACGTTTTGATATGTTAATCTCAGCTGAGCAGATAATTTACAAAATGAAATGTCAAAACCTATTTTCTTGTAAAAAAAATAAAAAACAAAACAATAGAATGTCATCTGCAACAGTTCTGAATGTTGATTTAATGGTTAAATATGCATAAACAGTAAAGTTCCTGATCAGGCATGCCCGGCTGTTCAGGTTCAAGTATGCCCTTCAAGTATGCCACTTTTTTTTTTCTTTCTTTTTATTATTTTTGTTTGATATTCTTTACATACCTTTGCTGGTAAGAATTCAATTTCAATCTGTAAATGGAAGCTAAACAGCAGAAGATATTTATTTGAGACATACTGTGCAAAAATTAATCCTTAAAAGAATAAGCAAAACTGTATAGCAGACAACGTTCTAATATTTTTTTTTATTATTTTTCAGAGAAAATAAGACTGCATTTCATGTGAATCACAAGAAATTCAAACAAAATGCCCATCCAGAAATGCCAAGCCTTATTTTCTCTGAAGATAAAAAAAAACACAAACAAAAAACACTCAAAATGTCTTTTGCTGCAATTGTGATTAGCGCCTTAATCCTTGTCTTGCTCTAATTGTCGGCCAATCAGATTACTTAATCCAAAATGTTCACACAAATTCACAAACTGGATGACAAATAGTGCAGATCCAGATCAGTTGGCTTCTGAAGAAGCCAACTGATCTGGATCTACACTGTTTGCAAAGGCAGGGTATATCCAGGCTCAGCAGGACCAAGGTTAACCCTTGTCCTGCTGAACCCGGATATACCCTGCCGTTGCAAACAGTGTTGATCCAGATCAGTTGGCCAACTGATCTGTATCTGCACTGTTTGTCATTCAGTATGTAAATTTATATCAACAATCTGGATCTAGTAATATAATTGGCTGATAATTTGAAAAGTGTGTGGCATCTTAATTTATTCAGCAGGACAAGGGTAAAGGATTAAGACCTTCCTGTATGCAAACAACCAGCAAGGGGTCAAATTAGCATGCGCATACATGCAATCTGATTGGTCTTCAGTCTGTTCCTAAAGAGCAACTGGACCATCTAAAATTTATACAGTAAACAGCAGGCTGGCAGTGATATTTGCTGTTTGCAATTGGAAAGCTGTTGAATGCCCCACAGCAGTAAAAAGTCATTTACCATATTTACCTTAAATAGTGAGACACTTAACTTCTTACCATACTGGTCCTAAAATTTAAACAATTCTGTTTTCACTACCTGTTGATATATCTAAAAATTGCTAGTTGGAAAGTGGCAAACAGTGTAGACCCTGATCAGATGCTGCATTCTGCAGCATCTGATCAGAGCCTATACTGTTTGCTCAAGCCTGTCTGACCCAATACTTGGAATTATTATGGTATTAGTGACAGCAGGAAATTATTTATTTGTTATGGGAAATTATTTCAAATTGCATGGGTTTGAAGTTTCTAAAGCAAAGTGGTTTGCGCTCTCAATCCACCAGGGCCCAGTTGTTCAAAGCTAACGATGTCGTTAGTTAACGATTCGTTAAAATTTACATCGAGTGATACGCGGATATGCTGAAATTTTTTGCTGAAAAAATGTGAGTAGCTTTTGCAGTGCAAAAGCCACTCACATTTTTTCAGCAAAAAATATCAGAATATTGTGTATTGAAGCCACTAAAACAGTTAACGAAATGACTCTTAATGAGCTCCTTAAGCTAATGACGCTTTGAACAACTGGGCCCAGGTTAACCCAGTTTTAACAGAATGCCATACATGAGCATTATTAGAATTAATAACAAGACATGTCGCCAGACAGGATCATAGCTCGCCTGAACTTGCGCTTGTCAATCAAATAAAAAAATAATGAGGTCCTAAAAACTTTGACGTAAAATTTTAGCAGGAAAATTCTAAGTCTGTGACCTTGACCTTGACATGACCTAGGGTAGTGGGGATGGTACTGCACAGAATTTTGGACTAATATGTATAATCATACCAAAGATGAATTAAATCAGTGATAAGGTTAGGAGGTAACGAGGTTTTAAAATCTTTAACAAAAACTTTAACATTTGTGGATGCCCACGCAAACGCTGCCACTGAGGGTAGTACAATAGCTCTCCGTTAATGTTGTTTAGGCAAGCTAAAAATTGGTTAAGTTTACAGAAGCTCAGGAATGAGGCTGATGGGCAATCATTGTTAAAGAGATAGGGATATGATTCTTGGATGGAGGTCTTGGATCTCCACTACAAGACCTCCACTACATTCCAGTTTACTTTCATAGTCCTTTCCAGAATTCTTGTTTAAACACTTGACTGACAATCTGAACCAGATCCTGATAATTGATTCCTAATCCCTTACCAGAGTTCTTGCTCAAAAATACAACCCACTCCCTAAAGGACCCTGTCTGCCACAATAACAAACTCATATATGGGGTCCCTTTCAACATTATTTCTATCATATCAAAGACCAAGTTTGATCAAACATGGTATCACATTCAAATATGGAGTCCCTTTCAACACCACTTCAATAATAGGAAGGAGATTGTTTGGAAAAAAAAAACACAGTATCACTCTCATATATTAACCCTTATCCTGCCATTCACGACAACCCCTACCTTTGCAAACAGTGCAGATCCAGATCAGACGGCTTTTGAAGAAGCCATCTGATCAGGATCTACCCTGTTTGTCATTCAATTTGTGAATTTGAACAAAAACCTTATATGATGTAATGTGATTGGCTGATAATAAGAAATGGGGGTGGCTAATTAAATAAAAACTGTCAGTAAGCAGCGCTTATTTGTTACCCCACCTCATAAAGCATAAAACCTTTTCTAACAAAATTTAAGTTTCAAAGTGCCGGCATGACCTTGAAAATAAAGTCAAGGTCACCATAATCTAATAAAACCAGCAATTAGTTAAAAAGATAGTGTGCATACAAACTTTTTACTGCATTAACAAGGCTCACTTTTTGAGTATTTATAATGTGGTGACCTTGAAAATAAGGTCAAGGTCACCAAAATCTAATAACTTCTTTCCCCTATCCTGATGATGTATCTGTGCTAGTTTGGTCAAATTCTATCCATTGGTTAAAGAGATAATATGCACACAAACTTTTTACTACATTAACAAGGCTCACTTTTTTGAGTATTTATAGTGTAGTGACCTTGAAAATAAGGTCCTGGCCACCAAAATCTAATCACTTCTTTGCCCCATCCTTATGATGTATCTGTGCTATCCAGCCATTGGTTAAAGAGATATTGAGCACACAAACTTTCTACTTCATTAACCCTTATCTTGCTGTTCGCGACAATAGTCGCGCTGGAGGAGTCTGCCAACTCAAAAGCCTGTCATACTTACAATATACCTCATGCAACCATTCAGAGCAAGTGTTCTCATACAGGAGTGAACCTACTTTCATACAAACACGCCACTTTTCATTAGATAGTCAGGTGCTGGATTTTACCCACACTAAAAAAGACCGAGAATACCAAATTTCAAGCTGCCATTAATTTCAGCACTCACTTCAACAAACTGATCAGGATTTTCTGGAAAAAAAGCCCATAACACCTGAATCATTTCCAGTGAGGAAGAAGTAGGAATAACAGTAGAACCTATGTATGTCACTCCTTTCATTCGCAATAGTACACAGTAGGCGCTGGTCTCTTGTAATTTTTTTTTTTTTAAGTGTCTTAAACGGTTCCCGGTTTACACATGATTGTCACGTGACTTTCTGGTCATGTGACCATTCTTTCTCTGGTAAAATGGCCACCTAGGATCGGCAAATTATATGTGAAAATTTCATGAAAATCCAGGTAAAATTCAGGGGGTAATGACTTCTCAAGTAGAGGTACCCCCTCTTACAGGCCTGATTCATTTTTTTTCCGGCAAGATAAGGGTTAACAAGGCTCCTTTAGGCTCCTTTTTGAGTATTTATAATGTAGTGACCTTGAAAATAAGGTCAAGGTCACTTAAATCTAATAACTTCTTTCCCCCATACTGATGATGTATCTGTGCTAGTTTGGATAAATTCCATCCATCAGTTAAAGAGATAATGTGCATACAAACGTTTTACTGCATTAACAAGGCTCACTTTTTTTGAGTATTTATAGTGTAGTGACCTTGAAGATATGGTCAAGGTCACCAAAATCTAATCACTTCTTTGCCCCATCCTTATAATGTATCTGTACTAGCTCGGTCCAATTCCAGCCATTGGTTAAAGGGAAATTGTGCACACAAACTTTCTACTTCATTAAGAAGGATCCTTTAGGCTCCTATTTGAGTTTTTATAATGTAGTGACCTTGAAAATAAGGTCAAGGTCACCAAAATCTAATCACTTCTTCCCCTATCCTGATGATGTATCTGTGTTAGTTTGGTCATATTCCAGGCATTGGTTAAAGAGATAGTGTGCGCACAAAATTTTTTATGTCTTTTTTCTGCATTAAGAAAAAATTTTACAAAGGGCAATAACTCCAAGAGAATTGGCCCATAGCCCTTACTTTCTCTTATGTAGGTACATCTTACTGACATCAATGTGTCAGCAGAAATTAATCAATATCCATCACTGCGTTTTCAGGATATTACGAAAAAACCAGCATCGCGGACGGACACATGGATGGACACACGGGCGGACGGACGTGAAAACAGTATACCCCCCACAAACAAAGTTTGCTGGGGGGGTGTGAGGGAGACACATGGATGGACACACAGGCGGACGGATGTGAAATACCCCCCACAAAGTTTGCTGGGGGGGGGGGGGGGGGGAGGGGGGTGGGTACAACTATTCAGCAGGACAAGGGTTAAGTCACTTTCAACAGTACTTCAATAATATGAGAAAGACCCATGTTTGATCAAAGATAGTATCATACTCATATTCAAGACTTATTTGAAATGTCACAGTGTGACACTTCTAATGAGTACCAAAATGTATGTTTTCATGGAGAAATAAGAAAACTATTTTTTGGTTAAGAAGAGTGTCTTATCTGAAGGTATGTGGGACACCAGTCAAATATATATCTCTCCACAGAAACATTTTCAAGTGAGAACTGGCAATATATCTTTTTGTGGAGAAATGGGAATTTAATACCAGTACTGTTCATATAAAAATGATTATCTTGAGCTATTATATTAAAGCATTAGAAACAAATGACACATATACTGACTTCTCAAATTAATCCTTTAGGTAAACACAAAATATTAGGATAATCCACATTAAGGGGACAGATATACTACAAGCTGTTCCACTATTTTTACAAGGGAGACAACTTTTGTGACTTCCTTTTTGCAATACTGGACACCAAGCCCCTTCTGAAAAGCAGTCTATTCTGAAAGGAAATAATTTGCTAGGTATATCCTTAACCCTAGTCCTGCTGAATCTGGATATACCCTGTCTTTACAAACAGTGTATATCCAGATCAGCTGGCTTCTGAAGAAGCCAACTGATCTGGATCTGCACTATTTGCCATTAAGTATGTGAATTCATAGCAACAATGTGGCTCAAGTAATCTGATTGGCTAAAAATTGGAAGTGGGAATTGCATCTTAATTTATTCAGCATGACAAGGGTTAAGATGAATGAACGCATATTTAGAGGAAGCAACTCTGTCAGATTGTTTTGCCTCCCTTCTGAAAAAGGGTCTCCTCTAAAAGGGAAGAATTTGTTTCCAAGGGAAGCAAATTCTTTCTTTTTAGTTGGAAGTGGGAATTGCATCTTAATTTATTCAGCATGACAAGGGTTAAGATGAATGAACGCATATTTAGAGGAAGCAACTCTGTCAGATTGTTTTGCCTCCCTTCTGAAAAAGGGTCTACTCTAAAAGGGAAGAATTTGTTTCCAAGGGAAGCAAATTCTTTCTTTTTAGAGTAGATCTTTTTTTCAGAAGGGACTTGGTCTGCAGAAAAGCGAAATAGAAAGTCACAAAGTTAATCAGATGATCTTCTCCTCAGCCTCAATAAGTTCACCAAGTGTCAAGGCCCTAGCTCATATAGTTGCTGACAAGAAAGGCATAACAAACCAATGAATGCACAAATGAAGGAATTAATAAATGGATGGATGAATGACCCAAAAAGAATATGCCCTTCCAACTTCTTCGAAACTGGGGGAATAATAAATAAAACATTTGTCTAGGTCAGCCATGATCAGGGTTAAAACTTAATGAAGGACCTTCATTCCAAGTCAGGAATTCAATGTCCTAACCACATAAATGTGAGAAGAATATAAATCATAACAATACTATAAGATGAAATTATGTTGATAAAGGTGGTTTTAGGTCAACATCATATATCACTTTCACCTTTAGCATGCTAATGGCAAAACGCAGCAGCTGGCAAATGAGTGGCATTTTTTAAGGGGACTGGATACACTTGGTAGATTTTCTGTCATTTTTACAAGGGAGACAACTTTGTGACTTCCTACTTATTTTCCTAGACCCCAAACCTCTTCTAAAAATTGGTCTACTCTAAAAGGAAAGAATTTGCTCCCAAGGGGAGCAAATTCATTCCTTTAGAGTAGACCCTTTTTCAGAAAGGAAGTGATCTAATTCTGATAGTTGCCTCCCCTGAATGTGAATCAATTCTCCTGAAACTGGCTGAGTGCACTTGGGTAGAATTTCCACAAATATACAAGAGAGACAACTTTGTGACTTCCTGTTTGCTTTCCTGGACACCAGTCCCTTTCTAAAAAGGGGTCAACTCAAAATTTTTCAAGCAAATTCTTACCCTTTAGAGAAGACCCCTATTAGATGGCTGACAAAACAATTTTTACAGAGTGAACTCCCTTGAAAGTGTATTCTCTCCCCTTTAGTCTTAAAGAAAGTAGGAGTTTATCATGCAAATTGTTTCCAATGGAATGTTAAATGCTATTTTCAGGTAAATATAATAACTTATAATATTAATATAATATATATTGTCCACTAATACTTAAAGTCAGCATGTTAAATGTTTTAAAACACTCCATAATGGTAGTCATAATAATGTGACATAATTACAATAAATGTAGAAACATGATAATGAACAAATGTTAACATCCCTATGTCAACATCCTCCAAGTATTTGTGAATTACAAGATATGAAATGTAACAAACAAATGGGGCCTCCCATTTACACAACTTGGATACTCAGTTCCAATGTCAACTTTATTCTTCATTTAACCCTTGTCCTGCTGAATAGATTAAGATAACACACCCACTTCTTATTTACAGCCAATCAGATTACTTGATCCAGATCGTTGATATAAATTCACATACTTAATGGCAAACAGTGCAGATCCAGATCAGTTGGCTTCTTCAGAAGCCAACTGATCTGGATCTACACTGTTTGCAAAGACAGGATATATCCGGGTTCAGCAGGACAAGGGTTAAAAGTCTCTGACCCAGTTTTACCAAAAGTGTGTTTACAGCACCTCTTTAGAAATATTGAATCTAGACAGCTTATTATAAGACAGTTTCAGATATAGAATGGTTTAAAGGGGATCCTCAAAAGGTTATATCCAACAAAAAATGTATAGATTATATAGAAAAAAAAGAATTCCGCTGAAGGCTATGTCGCCCCACGCAAATTTACAAAGTCAGTGAACCGTGAAATATAGGTTGAGGTCAAATATGGATACTACTTAGTTGTCATCGCTGAGTGCAAGTTTATACCAAGTATCATCACTGTAGCCTTTATAGTTCTTTGGAAATGAACTTGAACATAAAGTTTGAAGTTAGGGTTGAGACAAATGTTGATGGATTGACGAATGGACAAAGGACAGACAGACGGAAAACCAGATCCCTATATCATGCTATGCTAAAAGCAGACGCGACAATGACCATTTATGGTAATTTTTCTATATAATCTATACATTTTTGTTTGGATATAACACATTTGTTCGCAAAAATGTATAAATTATATAGAAAAATGACCATAAATAGTCGTTTTTCTATATAATCTATATATTTTTGCTTGGATAAAACATGGTTATTTAGCTTTAATGGATGCAAGCTATACTGTTAAAAAGAGGCTGTGGTGTATTGGGCATTAATTTAATATTTTCTCTAACTTTCAGAATTCAGAAATCGTACAAGTTTATTATTTTCTTTGATACCTTTTGAACGCCCATTCAGAAATCTTATAAGTTTAATATTTTCTTAACAGAGAGGTACTTGATCATTATCCATTCATTTCAGATGTTTAAATCCTGTATTTACATTGTGTTCAGGTCAGAGAACTTACACTTTATTCCCGCCTACACGTACATTATTATATGAAGGCTCTTAAACATTATGCTTTGTTTACTTTTAAAATCTTCTATAAAACACGTCTAAGTTTTTTATATACCATATGACTTTATCATCATAAACCGTTCGGTAGTTTTAGTCGTCAAAGTGTATCATTCCAAAGTTGCATTATATTTTTTTCTACTTGGACTGCATTTAGGAGCACACAGGGATTGCAAACATTTTTTTAGCAGGGATCCAGAGCAAAATTGATGCTTGGTAGATTTTCTGCCCTGGGCTCAATTGTTCAAAACTGTTACTGTATTGTTAAAACTTTGATCATTAAATATGACATGTACGCTAACATTTTTGCTGAAAAAATGTGTGTAGCTTTTGCATTAGCAAAAGCTACTCACATTTTTATCAGCAAAAATACCTGTGAATTAGATGTTGTACCTACTACAACAGTTAACATTGTTTACCACTTACAAGCTTGTTAAGCTAACAAGGCTTTGAACAACTGGGCCCTGGTTAACAAGGAAGACTTCCTGTTTGCTCCAAGACACCAAGCCCCTTCTGAAAAAAGGTCTACCCTGACAGGAACAAATTTGTTCCCTAAGGGAAATTCTTTCTTTTAGAGTGGACTCCTTTTCAGAAGGGAGGTAAAACCATTTTGACAGAGTTGCCTCCCTTTAAAGTATCTACTTCCCTTATATGAAAACATTAAGGGGTTTATTCTATCTTTTAGAAGCTACTCTTAAAGGAAAAGAACTTAAGGGGGCTATCTTAAAGGGGAGTAAATTTTCCATGTAGCAAATTCTGTTCTTTAAGAGTGCCCCTCTTTGAGTGATGCAAATTTTGTTCTAGTCAGAGTGATCACCCTTGTGATCTCCATTGGAGATTTTACAGTCTCTTCTTTTGTTGTCTGTTGGTTTCTTGCTCAGGGTACAAAGGATTTATACTTGTAAACTACTTAATAAGTATATGAAAAGGTGCTGATAGTCAAAACATATCAGATAAAATTTTGAGATCATTTCAATATGTATTAAACAATTTGTTAAGTATGATAATCGTATTAAGATTCCTATCTAGTGTCAACAGGTTTTAGCAATATCTTGAAGTCATTGACAGGTTTGACTTATCGGTTGAAAGACTTATATGAATATAATTGGTGATAAGATATTTATGCCTATAATTAATCTACTGGAAAGATTGATTATTGAATTTAAGTATTGAAAAAAATAAATAAACTAACCATTATTAGAACAAAGTGCAAATTTATTGTTTTTCCTAGAAAATGATGATAATGATGACAAAAATGATTTAGTGTTTACATCCCTTTCAACAATATTTAAGTCTTACTGAGATGATGGACTGGTGCAATAATGTAATGCTCTGAGCAATCAAGCTCCTTCACGGAGTCCTGAGACTATCGGTAATTCCACTCCAGCTGAATTCGAAACTTGAACTTTGATCCAAAATTGGGAATGTCTGAAGGTACTTTTTCTAATGAGCCCATTTTGGCCAATTAAAATAATATTCTAACAGTATGCAAAATATGAACATTTTCTAAAATAACGCATTGTAGTCGGGAGACCCGTAAAAAGGGTAATTAGCAAACAGTGCAGACCCAGATCAGATGCAGCAGAATTAGGTAAATCTCATAGCTGGATGTACCTAAAATTGAAATTGGACTCTTCCAATATATAGTGTGGGAGAGTCTTTGCAGTATACAATGGGATAAAATGGTCTTGTTCAAAATTAGCCCAAGTATCTTGTATTGATCAAAACTTTGGTTCACTCTCTAATATCAGTCCGAGTATCAACTAAATCCATCAAGGCATAAGAATATATTGACCATTAATTCTTATTTAGAGAGAGAAAAAAATCCCTAGGTCTGTAACCTTCTGAGTGGGGTGTGGGGCTTGTACAGAACAAAAAGTTAGGCCAGTATCCAATATCAGTCCAAGTATCAACAAAAGCCAAACACATACAGGAGATACAAATCTTTAAAAATGTTGTCTTTTACACAGATTTAACTAAACAAAATCAGTTAAGAGGACTGGATAGTCTTGGTTGATGTTCCACCATAGCCCCCAGGGGAGACAACTATGAATTACTGTTTGCTATCCTGCATATCAAACCCCTTCTGAAATGGGTCTCCTATAGGGAGCAGATTCTTTCCTTTTAGAGCAGACTCCTTTTCAAAATTGGTCAAAAATAATTATGACAGAGCTTCCCCTGAAAGTGTATCTATTCCCCTTAAGTCTTAACCCTTGTCCTGCTGAATAAATTAAGATGCCATGCCCACTTCTTATTTTCAGCCAATCAAATTACTTGAGCTGTATTGTTCTATAAATTCACAAACTTAATGGCAAACTGCAGATCTAGATCAGTTGGCTTCTTCGAAGCCAACTGATCTGGATCTACACTGTTTGCAAAGGCAGTGCATATCTGGGTTCAGCAGGACAAGAGTTAAATTAAAAGTGATTCAGTTTTTGGGTCGATTGTCCACTCAAAGTTTACATATACCAAAATTTCCTAAAGGCTATTTTTCCCAGAACAGGCTTTTGACATTTCATGCAAATTGTCTCCACTGGAGACAATTTGCATGAAATATCAAAACCTGTTTTCTGGGAAAAATATAAAAAAAATATCATAATTGTCATCTACTGAATATGCCCGGAGAGTGGTAAAGGTTAAGGTTGTTTGTTGTCCACATGATTATCATTGACCCATGAATCCAGGTAATGGTTATTTATAACCACAATATTCTTGTATCTGTGATGCTATTCTTGTAGCTGTGACATTATTTTTGTAGCTGTGATGTAAAGAGGGTTATCTTTAAAACCTGGACTGGGCTAAGTCCTGGGACATTGGAAAACAGCGCAGACTCAGATCTGAAGCTGTAGAATGCAGTCTGATCAGGGGCTGCACTGTTTGCTTAGATTATAGGAAGTTAAGGGTTAAATGAAACAATCTTAAGTCTTGTTCAGGACCATTTTCTCAGCCTACACTCAGACAATCGACCCACCAGTGCTAACAGTGTTTCGATTTACTAGTGCAAAAAGCAGTATATATGGTTTCCACACAGGTAAAATATTTTAAAAAATAATAGCTCGCGTGAATTGCACTTTGCCTCTAAAAACTTTAACCAAAAACTTTAACATAATTTTTTTCTAAGTCCACGGCCATGACCTTAAGTCACTCAAATAAGTCGGGATGGTACAGCATAAAACTCCAGACTTGACATCTAACTAACAGCAAGCATGAACTACTTTCATCCAGAGGTTCAGGAGATGTAGCTTTTTAAAAACTTAAACTAAAAAATTTAACCAACCCCAACACCCTGGTGACTCACCCACAGCTATAGCTCCACCTGTACTTTTGTAAAGGCAAGCTAAAATGCTTTAACAGAAAATTCTGACAATTTAATTGTTTGAAGTACATTAATTATTGTGTCGATCTGCACTATATCCCAGTGACAGGACCATTTTTCACTTGAACACCACCAAAACTGCAACAAACTTTTTATAAAGCCACAAAAATTTCATTTCGCAATGAAGCCATGATATGCAATGAATACAGTACAGGGTTCTAGAGAAACAGTTTCAAATAAACATTTTTGTTTCATTTTCCAAAAAAATATAATACTGAGGGATGTCTGGCTGCCATTATTCCAATGAAATTCAAGAACCTGTGTTTATGGTGAAATAAGTAAAACCATCAAATATACTGTATTTACCTGAAATATTTGGACAGACATTCCAGTGAGCAAACAATGTATACCCAGATCAAACTGCTCCCAAGGAGCAGTTTGATCAGGGTCTACACTGTTTGCCATTCACCATCACTTTTGAAATACATCAAAAGGTAGCAAAATAAGAACGGGGTATCCACAGAATATTTTTTCTTATTTCTTCACAAAAATGTGTTGTGGTACTCATTTGAAGTGCCTCACATTTTTCTTAATTCTCCAAGAAAACATACATTGTAGGAACTCATTAAAAGTGTCTTGGTAAGTGGCTTTTAATGAGAACCACAACATATGTTTTTGTGGAGAAATAAGGAAAATATCATTACCTGTTTTTGTTAAAGAAAGTGCCTTATCTAGAGCTATGAGAGCAATGGGGAGTTATCATGTCCAAATATTTAGGGTAACTAAGGTAACACAAATTATCTGGAGTCCAGGACACTTTGAAGTTACTATACCATAAAAGAATAAATTTTTCTTCCAAATGGTCTTAAATTTCACATTCTTTATAATTGTGCTACTGTGCTGAAAAACACCTTAAATGGTATACAAATATTATATCAGATGATGTGAAGTGTGGGAAATTGGCCCTTATGCTAAATAACGTATTTACCTTAGCTATTCGAACATCATAACTGCTTACCAGAGTTGTCCAAAAATTTTAACAAGTTGGTTTAGGTACCTGTTAATGTTTCCAAAAATTGCCAGATAAGTGGCAAACAGTGTAGATCCTGATCAGTTTAACCATTATCTTTAAGGGTTAAAGTGCTAATCACACTACAGCAGACGACACCGACTTTTTTAGAGAAACTTATGCTGATTCGCATGAAAGGCTAAGTCTTATCCTACAATTTAGCTTAGCACTTTAACCCTTAAAGCGCCAAGAAAATCTGCATCTGAAAATGTTGTCTGCTTATGTCGTCTGCTGCATCTTCTTGCAAACTTTTCAAACTTACATTTTGCATATAGGCAAACAGTGTGGACCCAGATCAGACTACTCCTAAAGGAGCAGTCTGATCTGGGTCCACACTGTTTGCAACAATGACTTTTAAAGTAACCGGCAGAAGACAAAGCAGATGACAATTGTTGTGAATCGCGCCTTAAGGGTTAAGGGTTAAATTTCTATTTTTCCATATTTTGAAGCCAAGTATTATTTTCTGTTTTCTGCTACAATTTTGTTTAGTGCTTAGGGTTAAATTTCTGTTTTCCACCTGCAATGCCAAGTCTTATTTTTCTGTCATTTTTGCTCAGTGCTTTAAGGTTTCAATTTCTATTTTTCCATTATAAAAAAGCATGGAAAATTACTTATGCTACAAATGGACTGTCTTGAATTTTAATGATATAGTGAGAAAAACAGGTATACTTTGACTGTTTGTTTGTTTGTGTTGAGGTTTTACGGCCCAGTCAACCCAGTGGGGTCATGTCGAGCGCGGTCAGTTTACCTAACCACACGTTTACTGGGCAGGCTTAGTCCTCTAAGCGGTTAACCAGTATTGTGCACATTCTTTCGCCAGAAACTGACAACTGCCCTTCTTGAATCAGCAGAAGGGAGAGAATGATCGTAGAAAATATTTCATGATCAATCTCCACGAAAGAATGTTGCCGACCTCGGCGGGGGTTGAACCCGCGACCTCCTGGTCTCCAGTCGGACGGCGCATCCAACTGAGCCACCGAGGCTGGCTACTTTGACTGTGTGGCTACAGATCAGTGCACTCTTGCAGAACCAAACAAAACAAAAAAAAAAAAAAACACACACAAAATATTGATATGCTTTCAGGCTTTGCACCATTGGTACAGTTTTCAACAGATATGATATCTTGAAATATTTTTCTTATTTTTTTTTTCCCAGAAAATGGATTTTGACATTCATCTATAAAGTCTACAAGAGAATCAATTTGCAAATGTAAATTGCCTACAGTGGAGACAATTTGCATGAAATATCAAAATCTGTTTTCTGGGATATCATCTCAGTTTGTCGTCTGCTGAATTAGCCCAGAGAGTGGTAAAGGTTCATTTAATCCACTGCTCCAATTCTGTGTTCTAACAGGATGAAAGTATGGAAGCACAGAGTTGTATTTGCATGACTATTTTTTGTTTATTCAGGTTTTACGTCACTTTCTAAAATCACTCAGTCATTTTCCAATGGTATCTGAATATGGCAGGGAATTAACGCTTGTCCTGCTGAACCCGGATATATCCTGCCTTTGCAAACAGTGTAGATCCAGATCAGTTGGCTTCTGAAGAAGCCAACTGATCTGGATCTGCACTGTTTGCCATTCAGTATGTGAAATTGTAGCAACAATCCAGATCATGTAATCTGATTGGCTGACAATTAGAAATGGGCGTGGCATCTTAATTTACTCAGCATGACAAGGGTTAAAGGCTCACTGTCAGTGCTGCCTCACTGAAATAACACACCCGAGATACATGATGTGATATTCGACCAAGTCACATTATACGGACACAAGGCTGACCAGTTCGGAATCTAAGGTCTACTTTTTTAACGCTGAGTGCCCAGCCAGAGAGCAATAAGCCAGGGATCGAACCTGCAGTTACAAAGTGTACACTCTACCAATCGAGCCACTTTTCCAGTGCATGGAGACTGAGGTCTTACAGATGTAATTTAATACCATTAACTAAATTTATATGCATTGCTGTCATGCTGACCTGTTGCCCAATGTCACATTTCAACACATTTCTTCACATTATGAGTTTTTTGGTAAGATTATTCATAGGTTCTCATTAACACGAAATAAAGAGTCCTGGACTCTTATTTTGGTTGTTTGGTCTCCTTAGTATTTTTCAAAGGAATTAAGCAAAATTACATTGTGGGACTCCTCTTCCTATTTTCAAAATCTTAGTAAGACCCCTGAATTTCAAAATGCCGCACCCACTTCTAATTGTCAGGCAATCAGATTTCTTGGTTCAGGTTGTTGATACAAATTCCATACTTAATGCCAAACAGTGTAGATGCAGATCAGTTTAGAAGCCATTGATCTGGATCTACACTGTTTGCACAGGCAAGACATATTCAGGTTCAGCAGGTCAAGGGTTAATCCTTTCATCCCTGCAGACCATTATACAGAGACCTTTGAAATCAGTGTAGATCCAGATGAGATGACTCATACCAAGATATCTCATCAGAATCTAAACCATCTGACATTTTGTTTTATATTACGGCTGATTTTCCTTTGTTTCAATAATGGATGTGTTAAAATTCAAAAACAGAAGAGTCCATTTCAGAAACTTAGGGGTGAGAGGGTTAATGAACTGCAAGGCAAAGAAGAGTAATCGAAAGTACCCCATGGGATGAAATATGTATGCATATTAGGGCAAAGCTTATCTCAATTTGGGCATCTCAACTAGCTGTTTAACCCTGGTCCTGCTGATCCCAGATATGCCCCACTATTACAAACAGTGTAGATAAAGATCAGTTGGCTTCTTTAGAAGCCAACTGATCTGAATCTACACTGTTTGGCATGCAGTATGTGAATTTGTATCAACAACCTGGATTGAGAAATCTGATTGGCTGACAATTAGAAGTGGGGTGGCATCTTAATTCATTCAGCATGACAGGAAAAAGGTGGCTGCTTAACAGAGGTGTAGACTGGTGACTATTTTATTATACCCAGAGCTGACAGTTACTCTGATCTCGAAATGACTTTCAATATCGCAAGCCCGTAAGTGCAGGTAACCCAGGTTTAAAACTATAAATCGGTTAAACAACACTGAAGCAGTTACACAAAAATTTACGACCAATACACAAAATCATCCCATATTTTGTCTGAAAGATGTAACAGTTTATGAGCTCCAAAAGATGCTTTTACATCTAATATTTTGTTGTAATATTTGTATAATGACCAATAACGTTTCAAAATTACACCTGGCAATTTTCCCCCTTTTATGTCGTTTCACATGGGTGGTTTTTAATATAAAATGAAGTGATGATAATCATTTGCCAGAGAAGTGGTATTTTTCAACCTCTTACAGTTTATGTGGAGATGATGATGATTTGGTGTTTTACATCCCTTTCAACATTATTTAAGTCATATCGAGATGATGGAAAGGTAATAATGGAGGCTCTGTGCAATAGAGTGTGGTTGTCATAGCTGAATTCCCTTTCTAGTGGGATTTGATCACGGGACCTTGTGATCTGAAGTTGGCAGCGTTAATCACTTGGCCTTGCGGATGCTTTTATTTATGTGGAGGACCAAGTAAATACATTGAATGGAACTGATAATCTTCAGGGGTGACAACTCTGTCCAAACTGTTTTGTCTCCTGTCTGAACAAAGGATCTACTATAAAAGGAAAGACTTTGCTCCCATGAGGAGCAAAGTCTTTCCATTTATAGCAGATCCTTTTTCAGAAGTAGATCTCTTTTAGAGTATATCCCCTTGGGAGTGAATTCTTTCCTTTCAGGGTAGATGCCTTTTCAGAAGAGACAGTGTGTAGGAAAGCAAAGAGTCACAAGTTATCTCCCTTGTAAAAAACAAGTGGCAGATAATTTACCAACTGTATCCATTTCCCTTAACCTGCATATTTATCAGATCAGATTGTGAAAAAACACTGCTGACTAACTGGTGTCTATACTGATGGCATATATCATATATTCAGATTAGACGTTTTTAGCTGGCCCCGGTAGCTCAGTTGGATGCACATCTGACTGGTGATCAGGAGGTTGCGGGTTCGACCCTCGCTGGGTTGGCAACATTCTTTTGTGGAGATTTGATCATGAAATATTTTCTAAGGCCATTCTCTCCCTTCCGCTGATTCACGAAGGGCAGTAAATGTCAGTTTCTGGTGAAAGAATGTGCACAATACTGGTTATAAATTGCTTAGAGGACTAAGCCTGCCCAGTAAAAGTGTGGCTAGGTAACCTAACTGCGCTTACCATGACCCCAGTGGGTTGACTGGGCCATAAAACCTCAACATAACAACAGATTTGACTTTCAGTAAAATTCAAACACACTGTACTGTATTTGCCTTAAATATCAGGACACTATAACTCCTTACCATATGAGCTAGCATATGACAAAAGCTACTATACCACTTTTGCGACCAGCAGACTCAGATCAGCCTGCGCATTTGTGCAGTCTGATTGGAGTCTTTGTTGGCTACATGTGCCTTCTACATCCTCTGGGCTATCCAAAGAAGGTTAAATGAAAATCCTTGCCATACTGGGTGGATGTACAGGCTGATCTGAATGTTTGCTGGTCACACAGGTCTTATTGTAGGTTTTTGTTGTGTGCTGCTTTAGCTATATTATACATACACGCCGTAAGCCATGGACAAAATCTGTGAGATAAGGCAAAATTTTAAGGGAGATTTGACAAAATTCTGTGAGATTTTCTTTAACCCTTGTCCTGCTGAACCCGGATATACCCTGCCTTTGCAAATAGTGTAGATCCAGATGTGGCATCTTAATTTATTCAGCAGGACAAGGGTTAAACATCACTTTGGAGCTCCCCCAATATAGTCTATAGTTCTAAAATTTGAACGTCCATTTAACTTCCTGTTCATGTGTCAAAAATACTGCTGGATGAGTGGCAAACAGTGTAGACCTTGATCAGACATGTGGCATCAGTCCGGTGTCTGATGTGGGTCCACATGGTTTGCTAAGGCCCTTCTCTCCCAATGCTTAACACTTTGCATGCTGGGTAAAATTTTCATCAGACAACATTTTGAAATACATATTTTTTTTTTTTTCCCAGAAAACAGGATTTGATATTTCATGCAAATTGTCTCCAAAGGAGACACTTTGCATGAAATATAAAATCCTGTTTTCTGGGAAAAATAAGAAAAAAAAAAAAAAACCCCAATTTGTCATCTGCTGAATTAGCCCAGAGAGGGGTATTATTAAAAGGTTAAGAGTATATTTTGTTTTATTTTTGATTTGGAGTATTAAGGCCCAGTCAACACTGTTTATGTCATGTTGATAATCGAGCTTTAGGCCATATCCATGGTCAGTCTCCATGAAAACTATCAGCCAAGCTGATGGGCTGGGACTCTCATATTGGTAACAGGACCCTGTTTGTTTGTTGCGTATCATATATGATAAATCACTGTGGGTAAATGGACGCTCAGTGTAGGCTGAGTGGCCATGAGCTTAGTGCTCATGATTTGCAAGTGGAAGGTAATGGGTTTGAATCCAAATTGGGTCAATAAATTTTCAGATCAATACTACACCTAGCTCATAATCAACATGCTCTGGGCAGAGTATAAAATGGATAGGGCATTTCTTGCTGAGAGAAAGCAGCACCAATTACAGACGGGCAATCCAGTAATGCAAAGGTTGTAAAAATGTTTGCATATAACGCATAAGATGATGCCTCCATGTGCCTTGGAGGCCTGGTAGCACTAAAAATCTTCACAACAACACACAGTACAAGAAACATCAAAACAGTATAAAATATATATTAAGCCTACCATGTATTTCCACGTCTTTTTTCTTTCAGTTTTCTTCTTTCTTTTTGTCATTGTCATTTTATGCAAGCCCTTCAGTTTCAATATGTTTTTCATGCTCAATTACTAAAACTTACTTAATCTTTACCAGTCTCTGGGCTGATTCAGCAGACGAAACATTTGTGATATTTTTCTATTTTTCCAAGAATACAGGATTTGACATTTCATGCAAATTGTCTTCATTAGAGACAATTTGCATAAGATGTCAAGTCCTGTTTTCTGGAAAAATCTAGAAAAATATTTCAAAATGTCATCTGCTGAAAATTTCACCCTGTATGCTAAGTGTTAAAAAATATTCACAATGTTTTAATCTCCTTTTCCAATTTCAAACCCGAGCCAACCTCTTGATACCAATAGGATTTAGTTTTTAAATTCAAATCTTGTCCGTTTTTACGTCATAAAATATTTATAGATGTACATCATTATGTATGTAAGACAAGCAATGAAAAGGATATCTTTTTACCTGACTTATTATTGTACCCGAGGCTGTGAACTCAAAATCTTGAAAAGAATATCGCTGCACTGAATAAAAACTTATACAATCAAGAACCTGTTCAGCAACTTAAATGCTCAAATATCACTTTACGATTTTTGTTTCTAAAATCTATTCATCCTGGTAACAGAAGAAGATACAAACTTCTGTAAGACATTATCCCATTTAACCACACAAAAAATTCTAGCATCATCCTGGGACTTCCCATTTTTGAATGTTAGTGCAAGCCCTGGTTGAAGGTACTAATTAGAAATGCCTCAGCAAGGCACTTTTAATAAGTACCCACAATATAAGTTTCCATATAGAAATAACAAAAATAGCAGTACCTTTTTGTTGAAAAAAAAAAGTGCCTTATCTGAAGCTGTATGCCCTCCTTATTTAGATTACCCGAAGTGCTAGCTGAATGACAAACACTGTGTAGACAGTGATGAAACTGCTCCCAGTAGTTTGGTCCAGCTATATACTGTTTGCACATGACTATCTGTCCAAATATTTAGGGAAAATGGCAATTAAATTAGTCAAGGTATGCATCAATATCATTTCCAAATCAAACTTTAACAACTTGACCTTTACCCTCTCTGGTCTGATTCAGCTGAAAACAAATTGGTATGTTTCCAAGAAAATAGACTTTGACACTTCATGCAAAAGTAGACTCTGACACTTCATGCAAGCTGTCTCATTAGGAAACAATATGCATGAAATGTCAAAGCCTATTTTCTGGGAAAAGTTAAGAAAAATATTTCAAAATGTCACCTACTGAAAAATTTTACCAAGCATGTAAGTATCACAACAACAGTATATGACATTCTTAAGATTTTTTTTTTTTTTTTTTTTTTTTTTTTGTTTATTTTTGCTGAGAAAATAAAGCTTCATACTTCATGTGAAGTGTCTGCTTGGCACAACAATTGCAGACAATATTCTGTTTTTTTTTTTGTTTTTTTTTTTCTGAAAATAAAGCTTGATATTTCATGTGAATTGTCCACTATGCTGAGAGAAAGGAAAACTACATGTGTATCTTTTAGATTATTTTCGAGTGGTGTTTGTTACAATTCTGAGTGGGTCTAACTTTTCGTTTATTTTTCTGAGAAAATGAGGCTTTACAAACCATGTGAGTTGTCTGCTAACAGTAGAAAATACATCTAAAAAATCAGAATTCAGCAGTCCAGAAAAGAGGGCTTTCCCAGCTAGCATTCTACGTAAATCTACATTGGGCCGTCATCGGCCCGTCAGCTACCCTGACGGGCCGATGACGGCCCGATATAGATTTACGTAGAATGCTAGCTGGGTTCTTGTTTCTCCCCCAAAAATGTATGGATTACCATAATTACCCAAAATATCCAGACATATGCTCGTCCTAAAATTTGAATGTGTCCACATGAAGATTTACTGTATTAACCCTAAGTATTGGCACATCTTATCTACATACCATACTTGTCCTAAAATTTGAAATAGTCCATTCTACTACCTGTTGATGTGTCTAAAATATTACTGTATGTATTGCAAACAACATAGACACTGATCAGATGCCACATTCTGCAGTGTCAGATCTGGGCCTACACTTTTTGCAAAAGCCTATCTGTCCCAATACTAAAGGTTATTATTTGGGTAGAATCTGTGTTAACTCTTAAAGTGCCAATCATAACCACAGCTGACAAAATCTGATTTTTTAAAATTATTTTTTGAGAAAAAGAATGCTTGACATTTCATATGAATAAACAATTCACATGACACATCAAGCCATATTTTTCTCCAAAATTAACTATATGGTATGGAGTTAGTGACCAAATTATAAGGCTTAATATGGTAAATGTCATGACAAGTTTTTCTCTAAGAAAATAAGAGGTAAAAAAAATCATGCTCAACTGATAATTCAACCAGATGTTTTATGGCTACTGCCCTCAACTCTCCTACACTAACGAGTCTGTTCACAACAGGTGGTATTACCAGATTTACCTGGGCAACTACTTTTCTCTGATAACACTGGTTCCCTGCACTGCAAAACTTTATTTTTTAACATAGGAAATCATTTAAAATTTGTAATTTGATTAATTTTTGATGCAGATGTAGATTTTGGTATCAGTTTTGAGCTTCTTCATTGTGTTTTATATTCAAGAATTTTGTGTGCAGGTTTCTAGTTAATTGTCTTATCAGTATTACTTAACTAATTGCATAACAGCAACTGGGCAGAGTTTTATGGTCTCAGTCATCAGAAACATATGAGAAAGCAATACCCAACTAACCTGACTTTGATTTAGTAATAAGTCGGGTTAGTGGGGGTCAAATTCCCTGAAGTCTACTATCTAAGGGAAACAACTAAGACTGGTCAATACAAATCTGTTTTCAACAGAGTTGTTGCTCTTCAACACCATATTGTTTTGCCATGTTTTGCACAGCATGCAACTTTGGTACTTGTGTAATGGCTGGTCAGTAAATATTCATCAATTTTTAATTATTTCAAAGTATTTGAATTAGTTGCAATAAAATTAAATCAATGATGAACTATATTTGCCAATACTGCACACAGATCTAGTTTTGTTCAAGACACATATCTCCAGATAAGGCACTTTTTTTAACTAAAAAGGTATTGATATTTTACTTATTTCTCCACAAAAAACATATATTGTGGTACTCTTTAGAAGTGCCTTGATGAGGCACTTCTAATGAGTACCTAAAACATATGTTTTCATGGAGAAATGAAAAAAATATTAACCTGATTATCTCTGTTAACTGGAGCTATGGGTCACTTGTTGGATACCATTGGCAGCAAAGATCCATAACCCATTGTATACTGAATAGACCCTCCCACACTATATATATGGGAAGAGTCTAATTTCAATTTGTGGTATGTCCAGCTATGAGATTTACATATTCCCAGAGAAAAATGGCTAAACTATTTGCATTTTGCGGCATCTGATCTTGGTTTGCACTGTTTGCCAATTTCCCTTTAATGGGTCTCCTGACCACAATGGGTTAAGAGACTGTTAGCAATAAGTTCAACCTTTAGCACACTCTGAGACAGGTATTAGCGTTACATGAACTGTTAAACCCTTTTCTAGAATAAATAAGAAAAACAATTCAATGTTGTCTGCTAAATTTTCACCAAACATGATTATCCCCGCACTTTTCGAAGAAAAAGTGGGGATATTGTTATACCCCAGTCCCTCCGTCCATCCATCCGTCCATCTGTACATCTGTCCGTCCATCTGTAATGTCACACTATTTGCTCCTAGACCATTTAAGCTAGAATCTTAAAACTATCACAGGCGATAGCCTTATGGATGAGAGACTGGAGGAATGCATTTGGAATTTTGATGTGCACGGAGATATGCGATGGCGCTGGCGGGGGGATATGCGATGGTTTGCCATCTACTTGCTATTGTACTTATTAAAAACACAACTGATTAATGGCGGCTAAAATCAATTACTCAGCAATGTAATTTTGTAAGATTTGCCTCCCTTGGTCAACCATTTTGAAGGAACCAAAAGGCAAAAGTCTCCTACAAATTTCACAACACAGATACATATAAATATTTGCCCGGGTGTCTCCAGCAAGGTCAGTAAATAAAATCTGTACCACTTTCTGGGCTAATTCAGCAGATGTCTAATTGATGATTATCATTTTAGTTATTTTTCCCAGAAAACAGGTTTTGACATTTCATGCAAATTGTCTCCATGGAGACAATTTGCATGAAATGTCAAAACCTGTTTTCTGGGAAAAATATGTAAAATATTTCAGAATACTCTCTGTTGAAAATTTTACCCAGAGTGCTAAGCGTTAAATTTATGGTACATGTATATGCATTTAAGGACTATTCAGTTTCTCTCTCTCTTTTTTTCTTTCTAATTTTGTATAAAAACAGATCTTGGATTCTCATTGGAAATGCCTTGGAATTGGTAAGCCAATTTCAGAGACACTCCATGAGTGGCAATTCACATTTTGGTGCAAAAATAACAAAAATTATTCCAACTTATCACCCAACCTGAAAAATGGTATACTATATTTACTCTAAATAATTCAACTCCTAATTATCATTTGTGTTCCAAAATTTGAATGTCCATTTTACTACCTGTTGATGAGTCTAAAAAAAATACTGGATGATAGGTAAACAGTGTAGATCCAGATCAGATCAGGATGATTACTGTTTGCTCAGGCCTGTATGTCGGAATACTCATTACAAAAACACAACTTTTCAAATATACTGAAAATTTTACCACCAAAAAATGAAAATTTTTAGATAAAAAAAAATCTGATATTTTTCATATTTCTGCTCAAAACATAGATGGTGGGTACTTGTAAGAACTGCCTCACTGAGGCAGTTCTAATAAGTACCCACAATCTATGTGTGAGGCAGTTCTAACGAGTATCCACAATCTATGTTTTAGAACAGAAATAAGAAAAATAATGCATATACTCTGTAAACCCCAGTTTTACTATATAAAAGTGGGTTTTAAGGGGGTCAAAATTATATAGGCATGTATTCGTGCTGACTACCTGTTGATGAGTCTAAAAAAATATGGGATTGGTAAACAGTATAGATCCAGATCAGATGCTGCAGAATGTCTGAATACTTTGGGTAAACATGAGCATATGATTTATAAGAGAATTTACTTACTTTTTTATGTTTTACTTTATATTTCAGTCCATGAAGTCTAAGAGCAATTCCACAATGTTTTTGATATGATCACATATTATCCAGGATTAATGCTAATAAAAAGTCAAGCATTGCCACTGAATGATTTAATACCAGTTATCTACGCATATGAAGATAGAAAGAAAGGAATAAGCTTGCTTATTATTGACTTTATTTTAATTCCTCCAGATTTTGCTTTGAAGATAATATTACCAAATTTACCCAAAATATTCGGACACTTTTCACTCCTTACCATTTCCATGTCCAATTGAAATACTACCTGTTGATGGTGTCTATTAACTCCCGGGGTGAGTATTAAACAATGTAGACCCTGATCAGATGCCACATTATGTGGCATCTGATCAGGGTCTACACTGTTTACTTGGGCATGTCTGTCTCAAAATTTAGGATAAATATGGTAACACTATTACATTATTTTACAAAAGGGTTTGCAAGGTGTGAAATTCCTTCTCTTTTCTACATGAAACAACAAATACTAATAAGCCTATTGGTCAATAGAAAAGGTGTGAAATAGTAATTATACGGTAATCTATATCTCAGGTATTTTCATCTAGAAATTTCTACCTTATCAAAAATCTTTTATAACAGTGCTAGCAGTTTGTAAATTTTTTGTTTTACTTTCTGCAGAAAAATATTGATTTATATAATAAAAAATCAACTTTTGTTAGAAATAAAGGTGATGATCAATTAAATTTTTGGTCTATTTTTCTTATCAAAACTAGATCGAAGTATTATAAGAGAAAATATTGCCAAAAAAGTAGACTGTCATTAATTTATGTTAAGTTATGTTACACCTAAATTATTATCAATTTGTGGTGTATTCACTTTTTATGCATTTTCATGAAAAAAAAAAAAAGTGTTCTATCTCATATTACTTTAAATTCTGAGAACTCAATCTGAAGGTTTAGTCATCAGCTGAACATTTGTGTTATTTTTTTTTTTTTTTTTCACAGAAAATAAGACATGCTTCTAGCCCTTAAAGTGCTAAGCAAAACTAATCCAGATCTTCTGGCATTGCCCCTATGTGCCTCAGGTGCCCGGCAATGTTAAAATCTACCATTTCATTGTCTCCTTCACAGATATTTGAATTAAATATCAAGCCATATTTTGGTAAAAAATAAGAAAATATTTTAAATGTTGTATGCTTTTATTCAACAGTCAACAGGTTAAAGCTTTCAACTTTGGAAACTCTCTAAAATGCTTGCATAAAGCAGGCTTTACCCCTTTTCAGTTGCCTGTTTTTTAAAATTTAATATAAAAAGTTTCGACACTATGTCTGAGGTTTTAACCCATTGTAGTCAGGAGACCTGTAAAAGGGTAATTGGCAAACAGTGCAGGCCCAGATCAGTGCTGCAGAATGTGGCATCTGATCAGGGTCTCCACTATTTGCAAATAGTTTAGCCATTTTTCTTTAGGAATATGTAAATCTCATAGCCTGACATACTTAAAATTGAAATCAGACTCTTCCAGTATATAGTGTGGGAGAGTCTATCCAGTATACAATGGGTTAAACATAACTTTAACAATAAGTGCTTCATTTATTCAGAACTGAGGCAAAGGCAAAGCCCCATTTGACCATCATTACAAAAACATGCCGTATTCAAATATATTGAAAATTTTACCACCAAAAAATGAAAATTTTCAGGTAAAAAAAAATCTGATTTTTTTTCATATTTCTGCTCAAAATATAGATTGTGGGTATTCATTAGAACTGCCTCAATGAGACAGTTCTAAAGAGTACCCACAATCTATGTTATTGAGCAGAAATAAGAAAAATAATGTATACCCCTATAAACCCCAGTTTTACTATATAAAAGTGGGATTTACGGGGGTCAAAATTATATAGGCATGTTTTCGCGATGTTTTATAGAGTAACAAGCAAATTTATGTCCCCCGCCTTATTTTTATTTGAGGTGTTAAAAATGGTAAAGTTAACCAGAGGACCATTGGTCCTATATCAATTACCTAAGTATTGAAGCAGGAAACCAGTGATAAAAAATAATTTCAAGATTCTGAAATAACCACATGCATATCTTCAGACCATCCTTAAAGCACCTGTAAAGTTTCAAAAGGATCGGCTTAAAACTGTGGTAGGAGTTACGCAGTCAAGGTACCTACTCCCTATACGCTTCTGTAGTATTAGAACTCAAAAAATGTCTAAGTAAAAAAATGCGGAAAAAGTGATAAAAATTATTTCAGGATTCTGAAAAAAAACACATGCATATCTTCAGGCCATCCTAAAAGCCCTTGTAAAGTTTCAAAAGGATCGGACAAAAACTGTGGGAGGAGTTAAGGGGACAAGGTACCTGCACCCTATACACTTCTGTAATATTAGAACTCAAAAAATGTCTAAGTTAAAAATGCGGAAAAGTGATAAAAAATTATTTCAGGATTCTGAAAAATCCATCTGCATATTTTCAGGCCATCCTAAAAGCCCACGTAAAGTTTCAAAAGGATTGGTCAAAAACTGTGGGAGGAGTTAAGGGGACAAGGTACCTACTCCCTATAGACCTGTAATATTAGAACTCAAAAAATGTCTAAGTTCAAAATGTGTAAAAAGTAATAAAAAATAATTTCAGAATTCTGCAAAAACCATATGCACATCTTCAGACCATCCTTAAAACACCTGTAAAGTTTCAAAAGGATCAGCTAAAAACTGTGGGAGGAGTTAAGGGGACAAGGTACCTGCTCCCTATACACTTCTGTAGTATTAGAACTCAAAAAATGTCTAAGTTAAAAATGCGGAAAAAGTGATAAAAAATTATTTCAGGATTCTAAAAAAACCACATGCATATCTTCAGGCCATCCTAAAAGCCCATGTAAAGTTTCAAAAGGATCGACCAAAAACTGTGGGAGGAGTTAAGGGGACAAGGTACCTACTCCCTATAGACTTCTGTAATATTAGAACTCAAAAAATGTCTAAGTTCAAAATGTGTAAAAAGTAATAAAAATAATTTCAGGATTCTGAAAAAACCACATGCACATTTTCAGACCATCCTTAAAACACCTGTAAAGTTTCAAAAGGATCGGCCAAAAACTGTGGGAGGAGTTAAGGGGACAAGGTACCTGCACCCTATACACTTCTGTAGTATTAGAACTCAAAACATGTCTAAGTTAAAAATGCGGAAAAAGTAATAAAAGATTACTTCAGGATTCTGAAAAAACCACATGCATATCTTCAGGCCATCCTAAAAGCCCATGTAAAGTTTCAAAAGGATCGGCCAAAAACTGCGGGAGGAGTTAAGAGGACAAGGTACCTACTACCTATAGACTTCTGTAATATTAGAACTCAACAAGCAAATTCCATGGGGAATTTATGTCCCCCGCCTAATTTTTATTTGAGTTGTTAAAAATGGTAAAGTTAACCAGAGGACCAGTGGTCCTGTATCAAATACCTAAGTATTGAAGCAGGAAACCAGTGATAAAAAATAATTTCAAGATTCTGAAAAAAACCACATGCATATCTTCAGACCATCCTTAAAGCACCTGTAAAGTTTCAAAGGATCGGCTTAAAACTGTGGTAGGAGTTATGGGGTCAAGGTACCTACTCCCTATACGCTTCTGTAGTATTAGAACTCAAAAAATGTCTAAGTTAAAAATGCAGAAAAAGTGGTAAAAAATTATTTCAGGATTCTGAAAAAAACCACATGCATATCTTCAGGCCATCCTAAAAGCCCACGTAAAGTTTCAAAAGGATCGGCCAAAAACTGTGGGAGGAGTAAAGGGGACAAGGTGCCTGCACCCTATATACTTCTGCAATATTAGAACTCAAAAAATGTCTAAGTTAAAAATGCAGAAAAAGTAATAAAAACATATTTCAGGATTCTGAAAAATCCACCTGCATATTTTCAGGCCATCCTAAAAGCCCACGTAAAGTTTTAAAAGGATCGGCCAAAAACTGTGGGAGGAGTTAAGGGGACAAGGTACCTACTATTAGAACTCAAAAAATGTCTAAGTAAAAAATGCGGAAAAAGTAATAAAACATTATTTCAGGATTCTGAAAAAACCACATGCATATCAAAAGGATCGGCCAAAAACTGTTGGAGGAGTTAAGGGGACAAGGTACCTACTCCCTATACACTTCTGTAGTATTAGAAATCGAAAAATGACTAAGTTAAAAATGCGGAAAAAGTAATAAAAAATTATTTCAGGATTCTGAAAAATCCACCTGCATATTTTCAGGCCATCCTAAAAGCCCACGTAAAGTTTCAAAAGGATCGGCCAAAAACTGTGGGAGGAGTTAAGGGGACAAGGTACCTACTCCCTATAGACTTCTGTAAAATTAGAACTCAAAAAATGTCTAAGTTCAAAACGTGTAAAAAGTGATAAAAAATAATTTCAGGATTCTGAATAAACCACATGCATATCTTCAGACCATCCTTAAAGCACCTGTACAGTTTCAAAAGGATCGGCCAAAAACTGTGGGAGGAGTTAAGGGGACAACGTACCTGCTCCCTATATACTCCTGTAGTATTAGAACTCAAAAAATGTCTAAGTAAAAAATGCGGAAAAAGTATTAAAAAATTATTTCAGGATTCTGAAAAAACCACATGCATATCTTCAGGCCATCCTGAAAGCCCATGTAAAGTTTCAAAAGGATCGGCCAAAAACTGTGGGAGGAGTTAAGGGGACAAGGTACCTACTCCCTATACACTTCTGTAGTATTAGAAATCGAAAAATGACTAAGTTAAAAATGCGGAAAAAGTAATAAAAAATTATTTCAGGATTCTGAAAAAACCACATGCATATCTTCAGGCTATCCTTAAAACACCTGTAAAGTTTCAAAAGAATCGGCCAAAAACTGTGGGAGGAGTTAAGGGGACAAGGTACCTACTCCCTATAGACTTCTGTAGTATTAGAACTCAAAAAAAGTCTAAGTTAAAAATGCGGAAAAAGTAATAAAAAATTATTTCAGGATTCTGAAAAAACCACATGCATATCTTCAGGCCATCCTAAAAGCCCATGTAAAGTTTCAAAAGGATAGGCCAAAAACTGTGGGAGGAGTTAAGGGGACAAGGTACCTACTCCCTATACACTTCTGTAGTATTAGAACTCAAAAAATGTCTAAGTTAAAAATGCGGAAAAAGTGATAAAAAATTATTTCAGGATTCTGAAAAAACCACATGCATATCTTCAGGCCATCCTAAAAGCCCATGTAAAGTTTCAAAACGATCGGCCAAAAACTGTGGGAGGAGTTAAGGGGACAAGGTACCTACTCCCTATAGACTTCTGTAATATTAGAACTCAAAAAATGTCTAAGTTAAAAATGCAGAAAAAGTGATAAAAAATTATTTCAGGATTCTGAAAAAACCACATGCATATCTTCATACCATCCTTAAAACACCTGTAAAGTTTCAAAAGGATTGGACAGAAACTGTGGGAGGAGTTAAGGGGACAAAGTACCCACTAAAAACTCGGAACCACGCACCACGCACCACGCACCACGCGCCACGCACCACGCACCACGCACCACGCACCACGCACCACGCGCCACGCACCACGCACCACGCACCACGCACCACGCCCCACGGAAAACCAAAAACAGTGTCCCTCCACATTTCTTCGAAAAGGCGGGGGACAAAAAATGTCTCAGTTCAAAATGTGTAAAAAGTAATAAAAATAATTTCAGGATTCTGAAAAAACCACATGCACACCTTCAGACCATCCTTAAAACACCTGTAAAGTTTCAAAAGGATCGGACAAAAACTGTGGGAGGACTTAAGGGGACAAAGTACCTACTAAAAATTCGGAACCACGCACCACGGAAAACCAAAAAACAGTGTCCCTCCGCTTTTCTTCGAAAAGGCGGGGGACAAAAAGAGCGCTGCAAAGCACTGCACCATGCCCTGCTACTGCACTTACATCAAGCAAGTGCCATATCTCTGTCAAAAATGAAATCAAAGGGAATGTGCATTAGTCTTTCCCTAAATAAAGTTGACATGAATATATGACTATTTTCAATGTTCAAAGGGCCATATCTCAAAAAATAAGTAAACCAGATTTACAATTCTCATTTTCTGCAGATCCCCTCATGATGCTTCACATTTGTGTAAAGTTTACAAGTATATCACAGAAACTGTTATTTTCAATGTTCAATAGACCCATAACTCAACAAGTAATTAAGCCAGACTTATGGTTCTTGTGTTCTACAAATCATCTTAAGATGTTGCTTTACATTTTCGCAAGGCTTCAAGGAAAGCTCTGAAGCCATTTTTAAGTTACAGGAAGGCACAAGTATATGACTGGGATTACTATTTATAATGTCCAAAGGGTGGTAACTCCAGAAGCAGGTAATTCAGAGTTATGGTTCTTGTGTTCTGCATATCATATTATGGTGATATACATTTGCATAAAATTTCAAGAAATATCTCAAACAGTTTTCAAATTACAGAGCAGACACATATTACAGAAATCACTATTTTCAATGTTCAAAGGTCCTAACTCCAAAATTAGGTCAAGCAGAAGTACCATTTGTGTGTTCTGCACCTGGTCCCATGATGCTTTACATTTGTGTGAAGTTTTATCAAAATATCTGAAATGTTTTCCAACTCATCACGAAAACATGCCTATATAATTTTGACCCCCTTCAACCCCACTAGAGTTTACAGGGGTATACATTATTCTTCTTATTTCTGCTCAAAAACATAGATTGTGGGTACTCGTTAGAACTGCCTCGGTGAGACAGTTCTAACGAGTATCCACAATCTATGTTTTGAGCAGAAATATGAAAAATATCAGATTTTTTGTCTGAAAGTTTTCATTTTTTTTGTGGTAAAAATTTCAGTATATTTGAATAGTCTTGTTTTCTTAATGTTACAGAGCTGAAACACAAATACATGATAGAGATGGCTATTTTCAATATTTATTATGCTAAAAGGTTGGTAACTCCAAAAGTAGGTTAACCTTGTGTTCTGCACAAGTGGAAGGGAGGGGTGGGGTCAGAAATTATCAAGAAGTTCACATGATGATATATTTATGTCATATCAATGAGTTGGATATCTTAACTCTTTACCATAATTAATTGTCTTTAAAATTTGATCAAGTTCATTTTCCTACCTGTTGATGTGAATAAAATCTGCAAACAATATAGAAACTGATCAGACACTACATTCTGTAGGATATGGCAGCTGATCAGGGGGTTCTACACTGTTTGCAAATGCTTTTCTGTCCGAATACTTGGGATAAGTATTCTAAACCTATCACGACTAGGCTTATATAACCCCACCTTTTTTCACATGATAAACCTTGCATTTTCAAATCATCGAGATCAGTAGCTGTGAAAAATCAAGCCATATATTGGGCATTCAGAGATGTTGTGATTTAGTAGGAATGCTTCTAACAATTAAAGTGCTAATCATAACTGCAGCAGAGGACATTTTTTAATGGGATGTGTGTGTGGTGGGGGCATTTTTCAGAGAAAATAAGGTTTGGCATTTCATATGAACCATTTGCCTAGAAATGTCAAGTCTTACTTTCTCTGAAAGATAATTAAAAATAATCAGAATATCTGCTGCAATTTTGCTTAGGGCTTTAACCCTTATCCTGCTGAATAATTTAATTAGCCACACCCATTTCTGACTATCAGCCAATCAGATTACATCATATAATGTTTTCGTTCAAATTCACAAACTGAATGACAAACAGTGTAGATCCTGATCAGATGGCTTCTTGCAAAGGTTGGGGTTGTCATGAACAGCAGGATAAGGGTTTAAGGGCTAAATATGGACCATATTTCAACTATTTAACACTTACCCCTCTGGGTACAATTTTCAACAGACGACATACTGAAATATTTCTCTTACTTTTCTCAGAAAACAGGATTTGACATTTCATGCAAACTGGAGACAGTTTGCATGAAATGTCTAATCCTGTTTTCTGAAAAAAATTAAGAAAAATATCGACAATTCCGTCTGCTGAATAAGCCCAGGGAGTGGTAAGGGTTAAATATTAAATATTAAACTATCTGCACTTTGTGGTATCTTCCAGATTAATAATATATATAATGGATCATTATCAAGATTGAATCTACAAACTTCACAAACTTAATCTTATGTAATCCTTGATAACATTTATTAACCTTTAACCTGTAAAATTTACATATTAACAAATGACAAATGTGTCAGGGGAAGGAAGGTAATTTTGTCAAGATTTTTTTTTCAAATTATCTTAACCCTTAAAGCGCCAAGGAAACCTGCATCTGAAAATGTCGTCTGTTTGTGTCGTCTGCTAAATATTCTTGCAAACTTTTAAAACCTATTTTTGCATACAGGCAAACAGTGTGGCCCCAGATCAGACTGCTCTGATCTGGGTCCACTCTGTTTGCAGAAATGACTTTTAAAATCACAAGCAGAAGACAAAGCAGACGACAATTGTTGTGACTGGCGCTTTAAGGGTTAAAAGGAAACAAGTTGAATGAAATGTCAAGTCTTATTTTCAGTGAAAAATAAGAAAAATAATTTACAAATGTTGTCTGCTATTACTAATAGTCACAAAATTAACTTTTAAGCTTTCAACTCTGGAACATCTCTAAAGTGCTTGCACAACTTTTTCAGTGCACAGTTCAATAAACAAAAAAGAGTTTGTAAATTATGTCTGAGGGTCTAAATACAACAACAACAAAAAAAAAAAAAAAGAGAAAAGCTTCATTTTCAGAATTTAGGTAAATGTCCAACCAAATTCACTGAACATATAAAAGAACCGCTCATCAAGCAGTTTTTAGATTCATCAACAGATAGTCTTGGTCAAAGTTTAGGGACTTAATCCTTGTCCTGCTGAATCCAGATATACCCTACCTTTGCAAACAGTGTAGATCCAGATCAGTTGGCTTCTTCTGCAAACAGTGTAGATCCAGATCAGTTGGCTTCTTCAGAAGCCAACTGATCTGGATCTGCACTGTTTGCCATTCTGTATTTGAATTCGTATCAACAACCTTGATCAAGTAATCTGATTGGCTGAAAATTAGAAGTAGGCATGGCATCTTAATTTATTCAGTATGACAAGGGTTAAGTTTTCCAAATATTTAACTCTTAAAGCATGAAGCAAATTTATAGCTGATCAACATTCTAGAATAGATTTTGTTATTTTTCAGAGAAAATAAGATGCGACATTTCATGTGAATCATCTTCTGCCCAGAAGATTCACATGAAATGTCAAGCCTTATTTTCCCTGAAAAAATATCAAAGAGTTGTCTGTTGTTGACAACATTCTAAGGCTGGTTTTATTTTCCAGAGAAAATAAGACTTGACATTAAAAAAAAATTCAAAGTGTCATCAGCTATTGTGATTACCGCTTCAAAATCAACCGATTCAAGAAGGGCAGTTGTCAGTTTCCGGCACAAGAATGTGCACAAGTACTGGTAACCACTTAGAGGACTAAGCCTGCCTCTTAGGAAAAATGTGGTTAGGTAAACTGACCATTTGACATGACCTTAATAGTGTTGACTGGGCCATTAAACTCCAAACCAAACAACAAACCACTTTAAGGGTTAAGGCAAATACATGTACTGTAATTAATCATCCAAAATCATCTTCATCTACCAACAAAGATACTGTTTGGCCTAGCATGAACTCACTTCCTTACATCATAAATAGTTGCAAATGGGAAAATTTAAAACAGGGAAGATTATATCAACAAAGTTCATGGATGAATTGGTTTGTAAGGAAGAAGATTAAGTAAATTTAAGTAAATTTAAATAGAAAGATCTAAATGGGACAGGAACATTTATCACATATGTGCTATAGGGACATTATGTCTATTCTTATCTAAAATGAGTTTTGAGGTCGACACCTTAAAACCTAGGTGAGTTCCAAATATTCCCATAGCCTGAACAATGTCCCAGTGATTGGAATAAATGGATGACAAAGGCTTTCTGGACACCTGTTTGCTATTTCAGACAAGTGTCCTGCCAGAAAATTAGTTTCTGTTGACCAATAGGCAGTATTTATTGTAAGGCCAATGTTTGTTTGTTTTTCATTATTACTACTGCTTAGCATGCTGTATAAAAATTCAAGCTCCCATTTTGAAACATATTTCTTCCACAATTTCAGAGAATTCTTTGATGGAGTTAGACAAAAAAGTGATCACCTGAGCTCATCCTGAGCTTTGCTTAGGAGAGATAAAAATCCACAAATGTAAAGATTGTACTTATACCATATTTACTGTAAGTATTCAGACAGACAGGCCTCAGCAAACAGTGTAGACCCAGATCAGATGCTGCAGAATGCAGTATCTGATCTGGGTCTACAATGTTTGTCAACCATCCAGCAATTCTTAGACACCATCATGAAAACATACCAATATAATGTTGACCCCCTTTAACCTCACTTTTATATATAGTAAAACTGGAGTTTACAGGGGTATGCATTATTCTTCTTATTTCTGCTTAAAAACATAGATTGTGGGTACAGGTGACTCTTAACGAGTACCCACATCTTAACGAGTACCCACAATCTATATTTTGAGCAGAAATGAAAAAATATCAGAATTTTTATCCGAAAACTTTCAGTTTTTGGTGGTGAAATTTTCAATATATTTGAATAGGCTTGTTTTCATAATGAATTACGGTAAGTAAACTGGACTTGCTCAGATTTTAGGAATATGGTAAGCAGTTAACACTTGCCATGCAGAATAAATTAAGATGACACACCCACTTCTAATTTTAAGCCAATCAGATTACTTGATCCAGGTTGTTGATACAAATTAACATACTTAATGCCAAACAGTGTAGATCCATCTTCAGGAGTAGCCAGTATGTCACTATGTTGCCCGGCTATGTTAAAAATCTAACTGATTGATCCATCTACACTGTTTGCAAAGGCTGGGTAGATTCGGGTTCAGCAGGATCAGGGTTAAGCAGTCTGAATATTTAGAGTAAAAATAGTACATAAACTCTAATAGAAAAATCACCAATACTGTACAAACCCAATAAACTGTGCTACAGCAAAATGTTGCTAAACTGAAATTCCATGGAACGAAAGCAAATGGCCAAGGGATCATGTACACCCCTGGCCAGGACAATCACAACTCTAATGCATCTGGAATTTATTTATGTCCATTATCTTAACATCTGGTCAGAAGCAATAAGAAAATGCTGTCAACTCTAGTAACACTGACCACATATCAACAACTTATAAAGAAGGTTTTCAGAAATACAAGCAAAGTAAAACAGCTCAATGCAAAACTTACAATCCACTGAACAGAGAGAAGGACAGAATGATGGAAACTACATTTATAATCTGGTTGGCATATGTCATATGCTGTGAGTATAAAAAACCCTTTATATTGAGGATCTTGCATGTGTGGTTATTTCATATGAAACAAGCCTTTAGCGAGTTTCATAAACTTTATATGAAATGATTCTGTTTTAATATCATATTTTTTTTGTGTCTTTTATGACTGTAGGTTGAACCATTTTGAAACAGAAAAGAAGGACAGTGTGAATACGTTACGCACCAGTAACCAGTGTTATGTAATGTGTGGTCATTTCATTTTTATGACATGATGTTATCGTAAGATGACCTAAGAGTATTGAATAAACTTGTTGTCCACTGACTAACAGCGACGTCATAATTATGACAAACAGTAAATATTAAATACAGCTCACTCTCATTACCTCAAACACTTATATCTCAAAGTGTCAGCTTATATCAAAGTATCTCTGTTTGCATTTCTCCATTTATCTCAAACTACTATTATCTCCAAGTGAAAATTCTGGCCCTCAGATTTTGAGACAGTGGGAGTCTTACAAAAAATTTAACTCTTGTCTTGCTGAACCCGGAAATACCCTGCCTGAAGAAGCCAGCTAATCTGGATCTGCACTGTTTGCCATTCAGTATGTGCTTATATCAACAATCTGGATCTAGGAATCTGACTGGCCGACAGTTAGCAGTGGGCATGGCATCTTAATTTATTCAGCATGACAAGGGTTAACAGCACTTAACATCCATTCAAAACTGTAGCAGACGACAGTGCTAAAATATACATTTTATTTTTTTCTCAAGAAAATAAGTCCTAATAGTTCATGCGAATCGCCTGCTGCTAGACAGACAATTCACATGAAATGGCAAGACTATTTTCTTAGAAAAAATAAAAAAATAAACAGAATGTTGTCAGCTGCTGTCATGACTGGTGCTTTGAGGGGTAACTCTTTGCATACTGGAGATGAAGTTAGCAGACAACAGATGAGTAAGATTGCCTCCTTAGGAGACGATTCACACAAAATGTCAAGCTCTTCTTTCTGGGAAAACTATTGAAAGTATTTCAAAAATGTTACCTGCTGACTTTCCATGCTTGCAAAGAGTCAAAATGGATTACCGTAATAAGCCTAAGTATTGGGACAGACAGGCCTGAGCAAACAGTGTAGACCCAGATCAGACACTGCAGAATGTGACATCTGATCTGGGTTTACACTATTTGCCACTCATGAAGCAGCTTTCTAGACAGATCAATAGGTAGAAAAATGGACTTGTTGAAATGTTAGGATAAAGGTGGTGAAGAGTTAACTCTTTCATCCCCCCCCGAGTTTCTGCAATGGACTCTTCCATCTTCAAATTTGGACATGTTCATTGTTGCAGATAGGACATCAGTCAATAATCTAAAACTGAATAGCAAACAGTGTAGATCCTGATAAGATGATTTGTTATGAGCTGTCTCATCTGGATCTACACAGTTTGCATAAGTATTTGTTTTGGTCTACTGGGTTGAATGGGTTAAGATGTCCCAATATCTAAGATTAACCTTTACCACTCTCTGGGCATTTTCAGCAGACGACAAAATGATGTTATTTTTCTTATTTTTCCCAGAAAACAGGATTTGACATTTCATGCAAATTGTCTCCTTAGGAGACAATTTGCATGAAATGTCAAATCCTGTTTTCTTAGGAGACAATTTGCATGAAATGTCAAATCCTGTTTTCTGGGAAAAATAAGAAAAATATTTCAAAATGTCGTCTACTGAAAATTTTACCCAGAGTGCTAAGCGTTAATACAGTAGAATCTTATCGGTAATGTACGTAGCAACTTACCGGTAACGTAAGAAGCTCTTCAAGGCTAAAAGGAGAACTGCCTTGTCGAAGACTGAGGAACTCTACAAAACTTTCATCACTCTCGGATTTCTCATCAAGAGTTCTGCAGAGAGATAAGGAAAAAACGACTAACATTTGTTAAATAATTACAGTAGCCAAGACTGTTACATTAACTTTTACCACTCTCTGGACAATAAATTTAGCAGAAGACAGGTCAGTGATATTTTTTTCTTATTTTACTCAAAAAATAAACTTTGACATTTCATGCAATTTGTCTCCAGAGGAGACAATGAGCATGAAATGTCAAATCCTGTTTTCTGGGAAAAATGAATATATTTCAACATGTCTTCTGCTGAAATGCTAAGCAATAAACAAGCTGTTACATGAATGATAAACACAATTAAACATTTTCTTTTTCAAATTTACAGATTTTCTTTTCAGTATATGATGGAAATGTTGCACAATCCACAAAGGTAAAAAGATTAAAAACTAATTAAGTGGAATAATTGTCACCTCTAAACAACAGCCACCTCCCTAAAACAGCAACTTTTCTGATTTACCATAGAGCTGTTATACTGTATATTTAACTCTCTAAAGCAGTAGCCACTTGTGTCTTCTGAAGTGTGGCATTTGTACAGACGCATCACGAAAATATGCCTATATAATTTTGATCCCTTAAAACCCTACTTTCATATAGTAAAACTGGGTTTACAGGGGTCTACATTATTTTTCTTATTTCTGCTCTAAAAACATAGATTGTGGGTACATGTTAGAACTGCCTCACTGAGGCAGTTCTAACAAGTACCCACAATATATGTTTTGAGCAGAAATATGAAAAATATCAGAGCTTTTTTATCTGAAAATTTTCAGTTTTTTTAGGTAAAATTTTCTATATATTTGAATAGGCGTATTTTCTTGGATTATTTGGTGTTTTATGACCCTTTCAACAGTTTTTGTCATATCAAGATGACAGAAGGGTGATAATGAAAGGCTCTGTGAGATGAAGTGCCTTACAGTCATAAACCGAATTCTGCTACAACAGGGATTTGAACCTGGGACCCGTGATCCAAAGTTGGGAGTGGTAAGCACTTAGCCAAGAAGAAACATTGCATTTGTAAAGAAGTTGCACTGTATGGTTCAAATGAAAATCTGAAGAATCTGATAGGCTGAACTGCAACATTTATTTTGTCGATTTGAACCTTATTCCAAGTGAGAGCCATGGATTGGCTGGTTGGTGATGGTATGGTATCATTTGGGTAATATCTGGATTTGAATTATGACAGATAACCTTGAAAAGATTTAAGATTCTTCTGAAGAAGTCATGCTAGACCCACTTTCAAATATACAAACAATTTTTTTAGCACTCCAGCATGGGATTAAATAAGGTGGTTTCTTCAACTAAAATGTATCAATATTTTTTCTATTTCTCCATGAAAACATATGTTGTGGTACTCATTAGAAGCACCTCTATGAGGTGCTTCTAATGAGTACCCACAACATATGTTTTCATGGAGATATAAGAAAAATATTTATTTGGATATCACTATTATCTAGAACTGTGGACTGTCTTCAGACAAGCGAGTGTTCAGATGAATGTTTTTTTTATTTTTCCATACATGCAATATCAAGTGAAAAAGTGTCTTCGATACAAAAGGCTCTGATCCACATCATCCTGTAAATGTCCAGTCTCATTATGGCATTGCTCAAGATTAGGTGTTTTTTTTGTTGTTGTTTTTCAAGCAATATTGATATTTTTCTTATTTCTCTACAAAAACATATGCTGTCAGTACTCATTAGAAAACCTAGCTGAGATGCTTTTAATGAGTACCCACAATGTTTTTGTGGAGAAATAAGAAAAATATTAATAAAACAAAGTGCATCTAATGAGTACCTAAAACATGCTTTTGTGTAAAAATAAGAAAAATAAGGATAATTAAAAAGCAAAACAAAAAATAACAACAAAAGAACACCTTAGCTGGAGCAATGTTTTAAGATGATGATGATGATGATGATGATGATGATGATGATGATTTGGTTGTTTTATGCCTCTTTCAACAATAAATAAGTCATATTGAGGTGATGAAGAGGTGATACAAGTGAATGTGTAAAAAAGTGCCATACAATGTGCTGCTCGACCACACAGACATTTCTTCTATGGTTCACTGTTGAAATACACCATAAGGGCTCTTTTCTCTCAATGCCCATCTAACCTGGAGTCCTTCATTTGCATAATGTCACAAGGTTTTACTGATCAGAATGCATCAAGGTGATTATATGCTTGCATAGCTGATCAACACCACATGAAAAAGGGTCTTACGGGCATATGCAAACAGAATATTTTATATAGATCGACTGATAAGGGGTATAAGGCTAATATTTTTCTTATTTCTCCAAGAAAACATATATTGTGGGTACTCATTAGAAGCGCCTTGGCGCTTCTAATGAGTACCCACAACATATGTTTTTGTGGAGAAATAAGAAAAATATCTGTACTTTTGCTTGAAAAAGGGCCTTATCTGGAGGTATGGCAAAAGCTAGGATCAGCATGTGTATCATTCAGAACAGTACTATTCAGGTCTTTGCTGATTACAGTATCCAATGAATCTCCAAGCCACAAATGAAGACTCTGATCAGCCTGTGTTGGAATGCACAGTCTGAACATGGCTGCACTGTCTGCACATGTAACATGCCTGAAAGACATGTTTTCTTACCCTGGTGAGCTAATTTTTTATGCTTGAAGAGTAATGTGGTTTAAAGTGATTAGACTATGTGCAGATTGCAATCATCCTAGATAAGCAGCATTTTCAGATTTTGTTTATTTTGTTACATTTTTCAAAATGCTCTGCTGAAGCATACCCTATAACATCTAATTAGCATCACCTATATGAGATGGTTACAGATACCACAAAATAATATTATATTTTCATGAAAAGTTATTCAATACTTAATGCGCTGGGTAAAAAAATATCAGAAAACATATTGAAATTCTCAGAAAATAGGATTTGGCATTTCATGCAAATTGTCTCCCAAGAAGACATTTTGCATGAATTGTCAAACCTATTTTCTGATAAAAATATCAGCAATTTGTTGTCTTCAGAACTGCCTGGAGGGTGCTTAAAGCTAATGCTTTGCTGAAAAAAAGCTCACTAATATCTCAAGGTATAGAACAACTGGAACTGCTTAACCCTTAAAGTGCCTATCACAACTGCAGTAGACAACATCTTTTTTCAAAGAAAACAAGGCTCCACATTTCATGTGAATCATCTGCAAAGCAAAAATCCCACATGAAATGTCAATACTTATTTCTCTGAAAAATTAAATAGAATGTCATGTCCTATAAATTTAGCTTGGCACTTTAAAGGTTAATATTTTATATTTATCTGTAACAAAATGAAAATCTCATGCTTACTTTGATAAATCGAGCAGAATATATGCCCGAAAACACAACTATTCATGACATATGGGACACAAAAAATATTCACCATAATGAGGTTGCAAATATTTATATTTAAAAAATTATTTAAAAAAAAATGTTAGAAAAATTGACAGCATCCATGGAGGTCTAAGTTATTTGTAAGTAGGCCTTACCGTATTTATCCTAAGTTTACAGACTGTTACGTGAGACAAGCATGTACAAAACATAGAGATCCAGATCAGACATCCAAGAATGTGGTATCTGATCAGGATCTACACTGTTTGCCACTCATTCAGCAGTTGTTCGACAAATTAACAGGTAGTAAAATTGACCTGTTCAAATTTTAAGACTGAATGGTTATGGTATGGAGTTAAGGTGTCCAAATATTTGGGTAAATATGATATTAATACTTACCATGCTATGGCAAATTTAGCAGATGACAATCTGATATTATTCTTTTTTTTCCTTGAAAATAGGATATGACACTCCATGCAAATTGTCTCCTGGAGACAATTTGCATGAAGTGTAAAATCCCATTTTCTGGGAAAAATAAGAAAAATACTTCAAAATGTCATCTGTTGAAATTTTTACCCTGCATATGCAAAGTGTTAAATAGGCTGATGCCAAATTAGCATATGACAAATGAGTGATATTGCTATTCTTTTATTATTTTCTTCAGAAAATTTCATGCAGATGTTCTCCTAGGGTGAAGAACCATATGAAATGTCAAGCTCTGGTTTCAAGGCCAAATATCTTTTTTTTTTTTTTTTATGCTGCCTGAAGCATCGTTTTTTTTATTTTAGTTTAATTTATCATCATAAAAACATGCCTATATAATTTTTACCCCTTTAAACCCCACCTTTATATAGTAAAACTGGGGTTTGCAGGGGTATACATTATTTTTCTTATTTTGCTAAGAAAAAAAACACAGATTGTGGGTACTCGTTAGAACTGCCTTGCCAAGGCAATTCTAATCATTACCTACAATCTATGTTTTGAACAGAAATATGAAAAATATCAGAATTTTTTATCTGAAAATTTTCCTTTTTTGGTTGCAAAATTTTCAATAAATTTGAATAGGCATGTTTTCGTAATGTTTACTTTTTACTTTGATTACACGTAAAGCTCTGCAAACATTATCTCGAAGGCCTTGAAGTTAGCATTTTGAGATCATGCATGGTTGGGGAAACTGGAGTGCCCGGAGAAAACCTGACCATAGCTGCAGGCAACCAGTGACTACCCTGTCACATGCCAACGCCAGGAATTGACCCCATGCTGCAGTGGTGACAAGTTAGAGGCATACCTCTGCACCCTGAAGTTTACAGTCCCGTTAAGTTGGGGCCAGAATACACTTGGTAATTTATCTGCAATTTCTTACAAGGGAGACAACTTTTGTGCCTTCCTGTTTGTTGTCCTGCATGTCAAACCCCTTCTGAAAAATGGGTCTACTCTAAAAGGAAAGAATTTGCACCCCAATGGGTGCAAATTCTTTCCTTTTAGAGTAGATCCCTTTTCAGAAGGAGGACAAAATCAATTTATCAGAACTGCCTCCCACCCCCATGCCCCCTCCCACCACCAGCCCTGAAAGTGTACCCATTCCCCTATTGCCTTTAAATGAAGCAGATTCTGATTAAGACAACTGACATGTGGACTTCAATATATTAAGAAGCATTTTTTTCACTAAATGTTTTTTTATTATTATTATTTCACCATAAGCTTATACTGGGTGCAACCCTATCCACCATTAAAATTGACTCAGTGAGATATATAAATTCTAAATACCAACATTCTAAGTTTTTGTAGAGAGCTAAGATAAACATTTATCAGGATAATTTTATTACAAATGGCTATATAAATAATGTTAAACTATCTCCATCATGGGCAATATTTCAGAATAGAATATGTTGTTATCACAACAGAATGCAGGATCTGATCAGGGTCTACACTGTTTGCATTCAACACAATATTTCTAATATGAACACAGGCAATGCCTATAGGCCAGCTCGCAATGCACTTTGCTTTGAAAAACCATATTTTGCAGTTATAGTATAATTGGATAATATTAAAGCCAAAAATCATCCAAAAAAGCAAAGTATAAAACCCAAGCTTTACTGTTTAAATTTTTCTACCGAATTTCCCCAGTTGGTCCTGACAATTACAAATAGATCTGCCACATTATTGAGAACCCAACAAACTGCAAACAAAATGTTTATTTCCAGTTTGGTTTGATGGCAATGAAACGTACGTCTGCTGTACCATAGAGGTTGCTCGCGCAGGTCTTTGGGCTAAAGGCCTGAGCCGCTTGTGGCCTTCGGCACATGCAGCAGCGAGCTCGCTATAACATATGGTGATAATATAAATCAACCAGACATCCCTTCTACTGGTAATGGATCAGTCAGAAGATTTAAGATAGAGTCAACTAAGCTTAAATGGGTTAATCCTCTCCAAACAAATGCCATGCCCTTTCAGGGAAAGGGGGTTGCATGTCAATTGGGTTTACTGAAAAGCAACAATGTTCCCTGACTCATGGTGATTTAAACGCTTTAACTCTTAAATGACAAGCAGTTGTTTTAGTTAAATTTTACTATCAACATTCTTGAATTTTAAGGTGATTTTGAGGCTATATATTTGATAAGACTAATGATTGTTTTAGCTGATATTTACTATCTAGTAACAAATTCCAAGTCCCAAAGTTTTAATGGTTTTTACTTACTCATGATGACTTTGAGGGTAATGACTAATGATTTTTTAAAATAAAATTTACTATCAGGAGCTGGAGTCTATATTCCTTAAACTTAAATGGTTTACTGACTCATGCCAAATATAAGGTTAAACCTTAAATAAAAACAGTGTTTTCAGAGAAAACAGATGTCCCCCTCCACCACCCCTCACCCCACCGTCAACATTCTAAATTACATCCTGGCCTTGTCACCAAAATCTAATCAATTCCAAGGCATATCCCAATGATATATTGATGCATGTTTCATGAAGAGTTATAGTGTTGAAAGAACTTTGTTAATTAATGTCACATCTGCATACTAAAATATGAAACAAGCACCTAAAGCATGAGAGTTGTCATCCTTGTTTAGCTCAGTGAACAGTGAAATTAACTGTAAGGTTTTACAGTTTATAGACTTTATTTAGGGTGGTCACTAGGGTAGTCGCTAAGATGAACACCAGAGTCGATGTAAGTACACAGACATCACAAAATCATACCAAAATAATTCTGACCCCCTAAAACCCCACTTTTATATAGTAAAACTGGGGTTTTAGGGGGTATACATTATTTTTTTATCACATTTTATTTTTATCTGAAAACTCTCAGTTTTTGGTGGTGAAATTTTCAATATATTTGAATGGGCGTGTTTTCGTAATGTGAATGGACGAAAGGAAACTTGCACGCCTAAGCCACCAAACTGAGCAGGTGCGACATAAAAGAACTTTAGGCTTACCGTTTTATTGCACCATAATTGTTTGCGTAGTCATCATAATATTTCCAATATTTACTTGAGAACAAACTTCCTGTAGAAAAAAAAAGAAGCAATGTGTTAGAGTCATGCGCAATATAAAGACGGTAAAACATAACAATCTCTCCATAACACCATTACGAAAACATACCTATAAAATTTTGACCCCCTTAAAGCCAACTTTAATATAGTAAAACTGGGGTTTACAAGGGTATACATTATTTTTCTTATTTCTGCTCAAAAACATCTATGTTTTTAGCCGAAATATGAAAAATATCAGTTTTTTTATCTGAAAAAAATTTCAGTTTTTGGAGGTGAAATTTTCTATATATTTGAATAGGAGTCTTTTCGTATTGCTATTGCTGGGAACCAAAGCAGTAACTATATCATCTAAATAACTGTGTTGAATCCAAACAAAAATGTGTACATCATATAGAAAAATGACAAAAAAGTTATATATCCTAGGAGTAAAATATAGAAGAAACAACCCTAAAATAAGACTTTTAACCCTTGTCCTGCTGAACCCGGATATACCCTTCCTTTGCAAACAGTGTAGATTCAGATCAATTGGCTTCTGAAAAAGCCAACTGATCTGGATCTGCACTGTTTGCCATTAAAAATGTGAATTTATAGCTACAATCTGGATCAAGTAATCTGATTGGCTGAAAATTAGAAGTGGGTGTGGCATCTTAATTTATTCAGCAGGACAAGGTTAACACTTAAAGAACCAAGCAAAATTTGTGGAAGATAACATTTTAATTTTTTTTTTTTTTTATTATTATTATTATTTTTCAGAGATACTAAGTCTTGGCATTTTATGTGAATCCTCTGTTTGGCAGACAATCACATGAAATGTTTAAACTGATTTTCTTTGAAAAATAAAAAATAAATTGAAAATGTAAATAAATCAATCACAGAAATCCTATTATCATACCTGACTTTATACATCCATTTGCTAAACTAAATTTACAGACAAGTTTTCAAAAATGAATTAACAAAATTTTTTTATCAAATTACATTAAAAAACTAATTTACGTAAGGCATGTTATACTTAACTAATTATCTCATATACAGATCAAATTCTCACACATTTTGATCCTATCAAACAAAAAGGTACCTTATCCTTTTTTACCACACCATGGGCAGATTCAGCAAATGACACACTGGTGATATTTTTCTTACTTTTCCGACAAAGTAGACTTTGACATTTATGCAAATTGTCTCCTAAAACAGGAGACAATATGCATGAAATATCAAAGCCTACTTTCTGGGAAAAATAAGAAAGATATGTTAAAGTGTTTTTATGCAGCATGCAGAAGATCAAGGAGACTGATTACAAGTGGTAGATTTTCTTCCATATTTAACGAGGGGGACTATATTTGTGACTCCCTGTTTGCTATCCAGCACATGAATCCCTTCTGAAAAAGTCTGCTTATAAGATTTTGAGACCTTCTCCATGTCATTAAGTGTCTAAAACCTCGGTCCCACAGAGCTTGCAACTGCGATGTGACTGCTTTGCGACGGATTTTGTTTGCCATTGACTCCTGACCTCTGCGACTGTTGCAACTACGTTTTCTCTACAAATATGATTGCCCATCAGTCACCAACCGGTCACCGTACAATCAGCGCTAGTTTTTGCATGCAGTCAGCAATTATTTGGCAACCTGTTGCCATAGGATTGCTGTAGGATCAATGACTGGTTTGCAACTAGTTTAGAGTGATAGGCGGCCAATATCAGCGATCAATCAGTGACTCTTTGGAAACTGGTTGCAATCGAACAGTGATGGTCAGAGACTGGTTGGCGACTTCTGCGACCAAAACAGAATTTCAATAAAATGTGTCAACATGGATGAAATCATTTCTCTGCAAGTTGTCAACATGATAACACAACAACAGATACAGTTGCTTCGCTTGAAACAAAACAACCAGAATACAACAGTTATGGCTATGATGCTGTATGGGCAATTAAGGCAGAGGAGGCAAAGACAGTACAGACAGCAACAGATAAAGCACTTTTTTCATCCGAAAACTGCTGATATTTTTCTTAGTTATCGATAAAATCATATGTTATGGGTACTCATTAGAAGTGCCTCGCTGAGGTGCTTCTAATGAGTACCCACAACATATATTTTCATCGAGAAATAAGAAAAATGTTATGTAGATACCCCCTCTTACCTGTAGCTATGCAGTACTGGCTTAGATCTTGGATTTCAAGAAGGCTGCAGTTTGGAGATTACGAAAATTTGATTGGGTGATCTATTGGCACACGCTTGAAACCTCCTTGCAACCTTTTGGCGACAAGTCGCCAGTCGGTTGCAGCTCATCAGTGATCAGTTGCTAATCAATCACTGAACAGCGGGCTCCCGTAGCCTAGTGGATATGAGAGTTGACTCATAAGCAGAACCTGGCTTTACCACATGTGACCCAAGTGTGGCTCGAACCACAGAGGTGAGAAACCTAATGGATTAAGAGTCAACTCTCCTATCCACTAGGCTGCATGGGCCCACTGAAGTTTGACTGTATCAACAGATAGCAACCACACTGATATGTAGGTTCAGATGCTCAGACCTGAATCTACACTATTTGGTTATGCTCCAAGATACATTTTCTCTTTATCTGGTCGGTATACCCCTTTTTGCGAATAGAATATTCTGTTGGCAGGTGCAAGTGACAATTGTTAATGAAACTACTAGACATAATTACGATTAAAAGAAGAAGACAGACATATTTGTTTAGCTGACTGTGGCTCAGTACTGAGTAATATGAGCCTAAATGATAATATTATAATAATAACAGGCTTCGAACAAAAACTCATGTTAATTTGAATCTTTTCCTTTCAATGGCACAAGATTCCTATCTTTATTTTGTACAAAAGAAAGAAAACTATTAAACGTTTGAAATGAAAAATATATCTTATCCGATTAAATGCCAGAAATGAAATATTCGAATACACTGTATCAAAAGTAAACTAGAAATATGTTTGTAAAACACCATGTGCCAAACTATATGCTTGTCTCTGAAAAGTTTCAAAGATGAAAAGGGGTATAACTCTCACATTACAAAAACACGCCTATTCAAATATATAGAAATTTTCATCTCCAAAAACAGTAAATTTTCAGATTAAAAGCTGATATTTTTTCATATTTCTGCTCAAAATATAGATTGTGGGTACTCATTAGAACTTCTATGTTTTCGAGCAGAAATAAGAAAAATAATGTATACCCCTGTAAACCCCAGTTTTACTATATAGAAGTTGGGTTTATGGAGGTCAAAATCATATAGGCATGTTTTCGTGATGACAAAATTAATATGTTTTCTTATAAATGATAATAACTTAATCAGGTAATCTTGGCATCATTACATGCATAAAACAAAAAAAGGGCATAACTTCAGAACTACATGTACAAGGTTGATGGAAAAAGAAAAAAAACCTACCCATCCCTTACTTTCCATCCTTTTTCCACACACATAAAATTTAAATATCTCTATGCAAAGTGTTTCCAATGGACAGACAAACTGATGGGAGAAATGATCCAAAAGCATTATTCCGGTGTAACGTTTTGCTCAGGAGTGCCTGTCCGAACTTTTAACCCTTGTCCTGCTGAACCCGGATATACCCTGCCTTTTCAAACAGTGTAGATCCAGATCAGTTGGCTTCTGAAGAAGCCAACTGATCTGGATCTGCACTGTTTGCCAATAAGTATGTGAATTTATGTATTTGAATTTATATCAACGACCTTGATCAAGTGATCTGATTGGCTGAAAATTAGAACTGGGTGTGGCTTCTTAATTTATTCAGTAGGACAAGGGTTAAGGGTATAGTAGAATCTGCCTACATTACAGCAGAATCTGCCTACATTACTCATGTGTATATGTGTATTATATGTGTTTGTAAACTATATTATATGTGTAGCATTCTTTTCACCAAACATGCTGTCATACTTTAGGGTAGTGTTGTGCCGATTAATCGAAAACTAATTGGATCAGCCTACTATCAGCAAATATCGACTGATCTTTTTTCACTATCGATTATTTGAAATTCTGTTTTTTAGAAACATGGATCAGAGGTCACATAATGAGACCTACAAATTAAGAGTGTTATGATAAGACTCATTGACTAGAAACATCACAGGCTGCAAACATCTGTTTCGACTTGAAGCAACCTATATCTTAAATTACCCTAGTTATGCTATTATATGCTGTTGCATTTTAAGTTATACAAAAACAAAAAGCGCATATCCTATAATGATTTATTATTTGACACCAGTTATGGGATATCCATTTGTATAATTGATAATCAATCGGTTTTACTTTACCAGGCCTCCTAGTGGCCCACTTTGAAAATACAGGTTTTTATATAGGTTCTTCTTACTCAAAATATAGGTTATTTACAGGTTTTTCAATAAAAAATATAGGTTAAAAAAAGGTTCTTCCAAACACACATAAAGATTTAAAACTGAAGAAAAAATATTTGAAAATTATTCAGATAAAGTTGATCTGAATTTTACAAAGTCCAAGCAAGCAAAGCGAGCAAGAAAAAAAAATACAATTTCTTGACAGTTTTCATCACTTTTTTGGGACTGAAAAGTAAAAATAGTAGGGCATTTTGAAGAAAAGTTAGGGTTGAGTCGCGAGAAGGTTCAAAATGTGAAAAATATAGGTTTTTCATGTAAATACAGGCTTTTACTATAAGTTTTATGAACAAAATAAAGGTTTTATAGGTTTGACACAAAATTATAGGTTTTATAGGTTTTGATAGGAGGCCGGCTTTACTGATAATCGATTGTGATTTTCCCCTCCAAATTCAAACCATCACTAAAACATACCTATATAATTTTGACCCTATTAAACCCCACTTTCATATAGTAAAACTGGGGTTTACAGGGGTATACATTATTTTTCTTATTTCCGCTCCAAAATATAGATTGTCAGTACTCCTTAGAACTGCCTCATCAAGGCGGTTCTAATGAGTACCCACAATCTATGTTTCGAGCAAAAATATGAAAAATATCAGAACTTTTATCTGAAAACTTTCAGTTTTTGGTGGTGAAATTTTCAATATACTTGAATAGGTGTGTTTTCCTAAATGACTACTTTAGGGGGACTGGATACAATGCCATTTTGCAAAGGGAGACAAATTTTGCAGATGGAGGTTGCCTCCCTATAGTACCATAATAACCCTAAGTATTGGGACAGACAGGGCCTTGCAAATAGTTTAGACCCCGATCAGATGCCGCAAAATGCGGCATCTGATCAGGGTCTACACTGTTTGCCATACATACAGCAATATTTTAGAGACATCAAGAGGTGGTAGAATGGACTATTTCAAAGTTTACGACCAGTATGGTTAAGTAGGTAAGGTGTCCCAATACTTAAGGTAAATACATTATTTCAAGCCTAATATTTCTGTAAACAGTTATTACCCTTTGAATATATCCTCAACCCTTATGTAAGGACAACTATGCTAATGATTTCAGCCCAGTACTATATTGGAAGATGAAGATGCGGATGCATTCAAAATTAAACTAACATATCTGAACACAAAAAAAGTCATCCATACCTGAAATATGATGGAAAATATCCAAAAACTCAAAATTTTCACTATTTCTCTATATGATTTCTTTATGTAATGTTTCCAAAAATGCCTTCCTTTGCAAATGTTATCCAAATGAAAATAAAACACTCTTAGAAAGGAAATTAACAAAACACTTTTAACTAAGTCAGTAGCTTGCAAACGAAATAAATTGAATTTGTTTGATTTGCAATAAAATCCGAAAGAAAATAAATCAATTGCAATTCAAAGCCAGTAGCTCAGGTGTGACCACTGGTCAGTATTTGATTGTCCACACTAACATTAGTCCACTGACCACTGGGACATATCATATAGCTCCAGATAATAGGGGACATCCAGTAAATATTTTTCTTATTTTTCCTTGAAAACATATGTTGTGGGTACTCATTAGAAGTGCCTCAGTGAGGCACTTCTAATGAGTACCACAACATATGTTTTAAAGGAGGAATAAGAAAAATATCAATAATTTTTGGTTAAAAAAAGCACCTTATCTGGGGCAATGGACATATACCTTATTTTTCCTAAATATTCGGACACCTCATCCCCTTACCATACTTGTCCTAAATTTTAACAAATCCAATTAACTACCTGTTAATGTCCCTAAAGTACAGATGAATGAATGCCAAAGAGCACAGAACCTGATCAGACACCACATTTTGCTGCCTATGCTGGGTCTGCACAGTTTATTTAGGCCTATACACCCAAATACTTAGGATAAATACTATAAAAATGGTGACCTCATGAAAATGACAAAATTGCCTCTGCCTGAATGTAGATCAAAGTGATAAAAGGGCCATAAAATGTAAAAGATCCATAACTTATTAATGTGCTGATTTCTCAATTAGATCTGATCATGTTGTAACCATCACTGATTGATAATAGCTTTAACAGATACATAATTTACATCATAACATGTATATATAAATACTGGGTCCCTTTGGCAAAATATTGGTAGTTATTATATATACCGTATTGACCATAAGTATTTGGACAGACATGCCTGAGCAAACAGTGTAGACCCATGTGACACCGCAGAATGAGGCATCTCACCAGCGTCTACACTGTTTGCCACTCATCCAGCGATATTTAGACACAACATCAGGTTGTAAATTGTACTTGTACAAATTTTAGAACAAGTATGGAAAGGGCCCAAATACTTAGGGTAAATACAGTATATATACCTATAACCATTAATAATAATAAAAAAAAACTACATGTATATGATAAACCCCCAGGAACCACTATGCAAAACTTTCCACAAATCCCATGATAACCTGCGGTATTTACCTCTGATCTGGGTCTACGCAATGGGTATCCTCACCTGAGCACCAGTTATTTTCCTCTTTTTTTCACCAATTACTCAAATTCGGAAATGTATCAATGGACAGGCCTACTATTAGCAGATCAGCCATGATCACATGATTATCATGTGATAGTGAGTCATGTGACAGACTGGTAAAAAAAAAAAAAAAAAAAAAAGACTCCAAGAGACTCAGTGCTAAATATGGCTATTGCAGGAAGAATTTAACTTGCGTTGATACATCTACATATGTGTACATTTATCATGGTAGTTTTTCAGTACAGTCTGCACGATTGGCACACAAGCCTTTTAATTTGATAGGAGTGAGACCAAAAAAGACAGAAAAAGAAAGAAGTGAAACTTGACTGTAATTTTAGAGAATTATTTCATGACTGGCTTTGAATGCAGACAACAAGGGTTTTTGTTTAAGTACACCCTCCCCTATTAGGAAACCTAGAACTGAAGGTTAAGCTTTGTTTCTGGAAGTCCTGGAATGCACACAAATAGGCTGTGAACAGTACACAGTAGAATAACTACATAACGTATTTGATCCAATTACTGCACATACCCCTATAAGCGCACAGTCAAGCAATTTCGTAGTCTTCAGATTACAGTCCATGTGACTACTTCTTTATAAAAGCATATCGAGGGTTGAGCGCAAGACTGGCGTAAGTCAGATGGTTGTTTTTCCCCAAACCTAATCTCCTCACCATGAAGGCGTTATGAAGATTACAACATTTCTTTCTGTAAACAATGAAAATTTAGGTGCCATTGCTCGTATGAGCAATGGCACCTAAATTTGCATTGTTTACAAAGGGGTCCAAGTTGACCCTAAACAAGGGTTTCAAAAATATGTTTGAGTTATCATAGTCTTGCGCTCAACCCTCGATATGTTGTTGGTACTCATTTGAACCTTGACAAGGCAATTCAAATGAGTACCAAGAACATATGCTTTAATAAAGAAAGTCAGAAAAATATTGCTTATGTATCATCAGATACGCCCCTCATGAAGTTTTCTGCTGATCTTTTTTCGAAGTGTTCCCATATTAGGAAGATATTTTACACTAAGTTTTTCTGGTGATTTTTGAAAAAAAAAAATTAAGCGCTTAGTGCTGTAATTAGGGCAAATACGGTATTTGGACTGTCATGTGGGAGAAAAACCCCTCCAAAAAACCTTCTAAAGGAGCAGTTTGATCAAGGTCTACACTGACTGTCATTACATCAATACGTTTTAGCTATTCAAATGAACTTGTTCAAGTTTTTGGATATATAAGTAAATGTGTCTGAATATTTAGTGTAGGCATGCTCAAAATATTGTATGTACTCTAAGTATTCGGACACCTCAACTCCTTACCATACTTGCTCTAAAAATGTTTAATCCTTGTCCTGCTGAACCCGGATATACCCTGCTTTTGCAAACAGTGCATATCCAGATCAATTGGCTTCTTCAATATCCAGATCAGTTGACTTCTGAAGAAGCCAACTGATCTGGATCTGCACTGTTTGTCATTTAATAGATTTAAATATTTTTGAGTTAATTGAACAAAGTTTGTCTAGAGTTGTTATTCTTGTCAGGATACAGCAGTTTGTCCAGCTCTGTAATCTTTCCAAGTATCAGCGAAATGTTTCAGAGTATTCACGCTGCAGCCCAGACAATAAAGTAACAACTCACAAACATTCGCCAATCTAACCCTTAAAGCAATAAGCAAAATTGCTGAAGACAACTTTTATTTTATTATTATTATTTTTTAGAGAAAATAAGACTTGGCATTTCATATGAATTGTATACTAGGTAGACAACATGAAATGTCAAGCCTTATTTTCTCTGAAAATTTATAATAAACAAGCAAATTCCATAGGGAATTTATGTCCCCAGCCTTATTTTTATTTGAGCTGTTAAAAATGGGCAAGTTAAACATACCTATAAAATTTTGACCCCCTTAAACCCCACTTAAACCATTGGTCCTGTATCACTTACCTAAGTATTGAAGCAGAAAACCAGTGATAAAAAATAATTTCAGGATTCTGAAAAAACCACATGCATATCTTCAGACCATCCTTAAAGCACCTGTAAAGTTTCAAAAGGATCGGCTTAAAACTGTGGTAGGAGTTATGGGGACGATGTACCTACTCCCTATATGCTTCTGTAGTATTAGAACTCAAAAAATGTCTAAGTTAAAAATGCGGAAAAAGTAATTAGAAATTATTTCAGGATTCTGAAAAAACCACATGCATATCTTCAGGCCATCCTTAAAGCTCATGTAAAGTTTCAAAAGGATCAGCCAAAAACTGTGGGAGGAGTCAAGGGGACAAGGTACCTACTCCCTATACACTTCTGTAATATTAGAACTCAAAAAATGTCTAAGTTAAAAATGCAGAAAAAGTAATAAAAAATTAATTCAGGATTCTGAAAAATCCACATGCATATCTTCAGGCCATCCTAAAAGCCCATGTAAAGTTTCAAAAGGATCGGCCAAAAACTGTGGGAGGAGTTAAGGGGACAAGGTACCCATTCCCTATAGACTTCTGTAATATTAGAACTAAAAAAATGTCTAAGTTCAAAATGTGTAAAAAAGTAATAATAAACAATTTCAGGATTCTGAAAAAATCACATGCATATCTTCAGACCATCCTTAAAGCACCTGTAAAGTTTCAAAAGGATCGGCTTAAAACTGTGGTAGGAGTTACGGGGACAAGGTACCTACTCCCTATACACGTCTGTAGTATTAGAACTCAAAAAATGTCTAAGTTAAAAAATGCGAAAAAAGTAATAAAATATTATTTCAGGATTCTGAAAAAAGCACATGCATATCTTCAGGCCATCCTAAAAGCTCATGTAAAGTTTCAAAAGGATCAGCCAAAAACTGTGGGTTGAGTTAAGGGGACAAGGTACCTACTCCATATACACTTCTGTAATATTTGAACTCAAAAAATGTCTAAGTTAAAAATGCAGAAAAAGTGATAAAAGATTATTTTAGGATTCTGAAAAATCCACATGCATATCTTCAGGCCATTTTAAAAGCCCATGTAAAGTTTCAAAAGGATCGGCCAAAAACTGTGGGAGGGGTTAAGGGGACAAGGTACCTACTCCCGATAGACTTCTGTAATATTAGAACTCAAAAAATGTCTAAGTTCAAAATGTGTAAAAAGTGATAAAAAATAATTGCAGGATTCTGAAAAAACCACATGCATATCCTCAGACCATCTTAAAAGCCCCTATTAAGTTTCAAAAGGATCAGACAAAAACTGTGTGAGGAGTTAAGGGGACAAGGTACCTACTAAAAATTCGGCACCAAGCACCACGCGCCTTTGAAAAGGCGGGGAACAAAAATGTTGTCTGCTGCAGTTGAGATTAGCACTTTAAAGGCTAATAACCAGGTTGGAGTTGCCTAAGGCTTGCATTTTTGTGAACTTGGCCATCTTATGCAATGGTCCTTTTCAAGAAAGCGCTTTACAAAATGGCCACCACAACAATAACTAAGTTTCAACAATTAGAAATTTAATGGTTTCTGATTTGAAATTCTATTTACCACCACACAAATGCATTTTATAGTCCCTGGTGATCAAAGTGTTGAAAAGCATTCCATTCAACATTTTAAAGTATACTGTTACCAGTATTGTCGCCATTTTGTTGTGTCTCACTGCTTTGTGATGGTATGCTTCAAGACAGCGCTTTATATGAGGCAGCTAGGAGTACTGCCATGTAGCATCAGCAAGCACTTGTTAGACAAATACTATTTGCCACAAAACACTCTGTAACATTAGCCTTATGCAATTCTTCCCAGTTTTCTTGTTTGGAAAAAGTTTTCTGAACACGTTAAGAAAACATGCCTATTCAAATATATAGAAAATTTTACCTCCAAAAACTGAAAAATTTCAGATAAAAAAACTCTGATATTTTTCATATTTCTGCTCAAAACATAGACTGTGGGTACTCGTTAGAACTGCCTCACTGAGGTGGTTCTAATGAGTACCCACAATCTATGTTTTCGAGCAGAAATAAGAAAAGTAATATATACCCCTGTAAATTCAAGTTTTACTATATAAAAGTGGGGTTTAAGGGGGTCAAATCTATATAGGAGTGTTTTCGTGATGACTCCCTTTTAATAGCTGGATCTATGACAACCATCACTGACCATCATTATCAGTCCTGGCATCAGAAATCGGCCTCTTACCAACCCATAAAAACTTGTGGGTGGACAATAAAACCAAAATATTTCAAGTTTAACAACCATTCATCATCTTACTGATCAATTCACAATTTTTGTCAGTCTGTTATCATTATGCAGAACAGTTTACTAGGTAAAATAGGGGAAAATATGCAAGCACTCTGTTTGTTAAACTGTTGTTACATGCAATGCCAAATTCATTCGAACACATTGTAATCAAAGCACTGGTGGGTTGATTGTCTCTAAATGTAGGCTGGGAAAATATTCCTGTAAAGGGACTTAAGACTGTTTCATTTAACCCTTTACTTCTTGTAATTTATACAAACAGTGCAGACCCATATCAGATGCCACATTCTGCAGCATTTGATCTGGGTCTCCACTGTCTGCCAATATCCCTAATGTTCCAGTTCAGGTTTTACAGATAACCCTCTATCAACAGCACTCTGACGTCACAGCGACAAGCTCTAAACAACCACTACCTGGATTTCATCTAATGCACAGTTTGATTATATTGGTCAATGAAGATCACATGGACAATTACCTTAAGGAAATTTTGGTGTTTGTATACTATGGCTTCATTGTAAACAATCAACCAAAAAATCATGTATATTATACAAATTCTATTATACCTGAGCTCAGTTTAGACGTGCGAGACACTTGCAAATGTTTAGCCCAGGATTCTTGCTACTGCTTGTATTTATCACTAGGTAGATCCAGGGCACAACTTTCACCATCACTTTGCATTTCTGAACACAGTTCTGTTTTTATCATAAAACTTAGTGATTGTGCATGTTTCTGCCTGTTCTCCTATGTTAACCTTTACCACTTACACTAGAGGCGAATTCAGTAGACAACAATTCAATATTTTTCTCAGAAAATAGCTTGCTTTGACATTTCATGCAAATTTGCATGAAATGTCAAAGCTTATTTTCTAAAGAAAACAAGAAAAATATTTCAAAATGTCTGCTGCAATTTTTACCAAGAGAAGCATTAAACAATACCATGAACATGCCTAACAGTAAATGACTGCCATTATTCTTAAGCACTTATTATTTCTGCACATTTCCAGCTGGCCTTGACCAAAGTTCGACTGCTAACTGGGCTCTAACCTTGCCTATGGTTTAGATATAGATATAGGCTTTCTTGGTTCAATTTATTAAAAATATATTTTTCTCACCTTGTGTCGATTTCTACCAGTCCAGCAGAATAGCCATCAAAAAGAAGTGATTTTATATGACAGAATATTTTGTCAATATGACATTGCTTATGAAAATAATTAATATTTCTTAACATTATGCAAGACTCAAAATCAGTAATTGGATATTTTTTATATTTCTTCACAAAATGTCATCAGAAGCACTTTACCGAGGTGTTAACCCTTGTCATGCCGAATAAATTAAGATGCCACACCCACTTCTAATTTTCAGCCAGTCAGATTGCTTGATCCGAATTGTTGCTATAAATTCACATACCTGATGGCAAACAGTGCAGATCTAGATCAGTTGGCTTCTTCAGAAGCCAACTGATCTGGATCTACACTGTTTGCAAAGGCAAGGTATATCCGAGCTCACCAGGACAAGGGTTAAGCACCTCAGCCAGGTGCTTCTGATGAATACCCAAAATATATTTTTGAAATAAGATATGTTTTGGAATAAAAATTTCCAGATACCCCTCTTATCTTGAGCAGTCACATGGTCACATGTACATTACAGCTAGGTCACAGTAAAGCCATTATATAGGAAGTGATGATTAACCAATTAAACACTATTAACTTTGGCTGCAAGCTATTTGAAATCATACAGTTTTCTTTCACCTGTGTAGGTCAGTGTCCAAGGGGAAGAGGGAAGTAGGTTAATGTTTTTCAGTGATCAGAACTTCTACTCAAGGGTTAACCCTTGTCCTGCTGATTAAATTACGATGCTACACCCCCTTCTGATTTTCAGCCAATTAGATTACTTGATCTGGATTGTTGCTATAAATTCAAATACTTAATGGCAAACAGTGCAGATCCAGATCAGTTGGCTTCTTCTGGATCTACACTGTTTGCAAAGGCAGGGTATATCTGGGTTCAGCAGGACAAGGGTTAAACAACTTCTGGTATCAAATCTTTCCTGCAATGGTCACATGTGGTGCTAGTCTCTTGGAGTTTTCTTTTCCCTTTTTATAAGATGTGAAGCAAACAACGTTTTACAATGAGAATCACTATCACATGATAGTCTTGTGATCACAACTATTTCACTAATGCTTAGCCAGTCCACTGGCACATCACATGTGCAAGTGTGAAGTAAATCAATGGAAAACAAGGGAAATAACATGTGCTCAGGTATGAGTACCTCTTCCAAAGACCCAGATCAGAAACTTTCATAGCAGGATAAGTGTACTCACCTATTTTAGTTGTGGTGGGATCCCACGATTGCACAGCGTCATCCAACTGAAATAAAAAAGATGATGCCATAATACACCTAAGTACTGGGACAGATAGGCCTTTGCAAACAGTGTAGACCTAGATCAGATGCTGCAAAATGCAGCATCTGATCAGGGTCTACACTATTTGCCATACATACAGCATTATATTAGACACATCAAGAGGTAGTAGAATGTACTATTTCAAATTTTATGACAAGTATGGTAAGTAGATAAGGTGTCCCAATACTTAGGGTAAATACGGTAAAATAAAAATTCAATACAGTCTGGGAATATCAAAAGCCATTCAGCAGAGAAGCATTGCTGTATTTACCCTAAATACTGTGACAGTTTAACTCCTTACCATACTTGTTCTTAAATTTTAACAAAGTAATTTTACTACCTGTTAATCCTTGTCCTGCTGAATAAATTAAGATGCCATGCCTACTTCTATTTTTCAGCCAGTCAGATTACTTGATCTGGATTGTAGCTATAAATTTACATACTTAATGACAAACAGTGCAGATCCAGATCAGTTGGCTTCTGAAGAAGCCAACTGATCTGGATCTACACTGTTTGCAAAGGCAGGGTATATCTGGGTTCAGCAGGACAAGGGTTAAGAGAACTTGATACACTTGTCATATTTTCCATCAATTTTACAAGGGAGGCTACTTTTGCGATGTCTTGTATTGCATTTCTACATACCAAAAAAGGGATCTACACTAAAATATAAGAATTTACTGCAGGAGAGCTATTTCAGACCCAATTCAGAAAGGAGGCAAAACAATTTTTTGACAAGAGTTACTTCCCCTGAAAATGTAGCCATTCTCCTTAAACCTCATAATAACTATTCTCTGGCATATCATAAATTGTATAGACTGACCAAATTAACCTGTTGCATTTACCTTAAATTTTAATTATTAATATTTTATATCATTAACCTTTACTACTCTCTGGTCTGCTTTTGATTACGACAAATTGGTGATAATTTTCTTATTTTCCCCCAGAAAAATAGGATTTGACATTTCAAGCAAATTGTCTGCAATAGAGACAATTTGCATAAAATGTCAAAACCTGTTTTCTGGGAAAAATAAGAAAAATATTTCAATATGTTGTCTACTGAAATTTTTACCCAGAGTGCTAAGTGTTAACCCTTGTACATATCGTGCTGAATAAATTAACCCTTATCTTGCTGTTCGCGACAATAGTCGCGCTGGAGGGGTCTGCCAACTCAAAAGCCTGTCATACTTACAATATACCATATGCAACCATTCAGAGCAAGTGTTCTCATACAGGAGTGAACCTACTTTCATACAAACACGCCACTTTTCATTAGATAGTCAGGTGCTGGATTTTACCCACACTAAAAAAGACCGAGAATACCAAATTTCAAGCTGCCATTAATTTCAGCACTCACTTCAACAAATTGATCAGGCTTTTCTGGAAAAAAAAAGCCCATAACACCTGAATCATTTCCAGTGAGGAAGAAGTAGGAATAACAGTAGAACCTATGTATGTCACTCGTTTCATTCACAATAGTACACAGTAGGCGCTGGTCTCTTGTAATTTTTTTTTTTTTAAGTGTCTTAAACGGTTCCCGGTTTACACATGACTGTCACGTGACTTTCTAGTCACTTGACCGTCCTTTCTCCGGTAAAATGGCCACCTAGGATCGGCAAATTATACGTGAAAATTTCATGAAAATCGAGGTAAAATTCAGGGGGTAATGACTTCTCAAGTAGAGGTACCCCCTCTTACAGGCCTGATTCATTTTTTTTCCGGCAAGAGAAGGGTTAACAGAAAGCCGGACAAAAAACTAAAACCCAAAAAGTTAGCCCGAATTTGACGTTTTGGGGTTGTATTCGACACAAAAAATGCAAAACCACATTGTTTATTTTTTTCTAGTTAACCCTTATCTTGCTGTTCGCGACAATAGTCGCGCTGGAGGGGTCTGCCAACTCAAAAGCCTGTCATACTTACAATATACCACATGCAACCATTCAGAGCAAGTGTTCTCATACAGGAGTGAACCTACTTTCATACAAACACGCCACTTTTCATTAGATAGTCAGGTGCTGGATTTTACCCACACTAAAAAAGACCGAGAATACCAAATTTCAAGCTGCCATTAATTTCAGCACTCACTTCAACAAATTGATCAGGCTTTTCTGGAAAAAAAGCCCATAACACCTGAATCATTTCCAGTGAGGAAGAAGTAGGAATAACAGTAGAACCTATGTATGTCACTCGTTTCATTCGCAATAGTACACAGTAGGCACTGGTCTCTTGTAATTTTTTTTTTTTTTTTTTTAAGTGTCTTAAACGGTTCCCGGTTTACACATGACTGTCACGTGACTTTCTAGTCACTTGACCATCCTTTCTCCAGTAAAATGGCCACCTAGGATCTGCAAATTATACGTGAAAATTTCATGAAAATCGAGGTAAAATTCAGGGGGTAATGACTTCTCAAGTAGAGGTACCCCCTCTTACAGGCCTGATTCATTTTTTTCCGGCAAGAGAAGGGTTAACAGAAAGCCGGACAAAAAACTAAACCCAAAAAGTTAGCAAGAATTTGACGTTTTGGGGTTGTATTCGACACAAAAAATGCAAAACCACATTGTTTATTTTTTCTAGTTAACCCTTATCTTGCTGTTCGCGACAATAGTCGCGCTGGAGGGGTCTGCCAACTCAAAAGCCTGTCATACTTACAATATACCACATACAACCATTCAGAGCAAGTGTTCTCATACAGGAGTGAACCTACTTTCATACAAACATGCCACTTTTCATTAGATAGTCAGGTGCTGGATTTTACCCACACTAAAAAAGACCGAGAATACCAAATTTCAAGCTGCCATTAATTTCAGCACTCACTTCAACAAATTGATCAGGCTTTTCTGGAAAAAAAGCCCATAATACCTGAATCATTTCCAGTGAGGAAGAAGTAGGAATAACAGTAGAACCTATGTATGTCACTCGTTTCATTCGCAATAGTACACAGTAGGCGCTGGTCTCTTGTAATTTTTTTTTTTTTTTTTTTTTTTTTAAGTGTCTTAAACGGTTCCCGGTTTACACATGACTGTCACGTGACTTTCTAGTCATGTGACCATCCTTTCTCCAGTAAAATGGCCACCTAGGATCGGCAAATTATACGTGAAAATTTCATGAAAATTGAGGTAAAATTCAGGGGGTAATGACTTCTCAAGTAGAGGTACCCCCTCTTACAGGCCTGATTCATTTTTTTTCCGGCAAGAGAAGGGTTAACAGAAAGCCGGACAAAAAACTAAAACCCAAAAAGTTAGCCCGAATTTGACGTTTTGGGGTTGTATTCGACACAAAAAATGCAAAACCACATTGTTTATTTTTTTCTAGTTAACCCTTATCTTGCTGTTCACGACAAAAGTTGCGCTGGAGGGGTCTGCCAACTCAAAAGCCTGTCATACTTACAATATACCACATGCAACCATTCAGAGCAAGTGTTCTCATACAGGAGTGAACCTACTTTCATACAAACATGCCACTTTTCATTAGATAGTTAGGTGCTGGATTTTACCCACACTAAAAAAGACCGAGAATACCAAATTTCAAGCTGCCATTAATTTCAGCACTCACTTCAACAAATTGATCAGGCTTTTCTGGAAAAAAAGCCCATAACACCTGAATCATTTCCAGTGAGGAAGAAGTAGGAATAACAGTAGAACCTATGTATGTCACTCGTTTCATTCGCAATAGTACACAGTAGGCGCTGGTCTCTTGTAATTTTTTTTTTTTTTTTTTTTTTTTTAGTGTCTTAAACGGTTCCCGGTTTACACATGACTGTCACGTGACTTTCTAGTCACGTGACCATCCTTTCTCCAGTAAAATGGCCACCTAGGATCGGCAAATTATACGTGAAAATTTCATGAAAATTGAGGTAAAATTCTGGGGGTAATGACTTCTCAAGTAGAGGTACCCCCTCTTACAGGCCTGATTCATTTTTTTTCCGGCAAGAGAAGGGTTAAGATTCCACATCCACTTCTAACTGTCTGCCAATCAGATTCATTGATCCAGATTGTTGCTATAAATTCACATACTGAATGGCAAACAGTGCAGATCCAGATCAGTTGGCTTCTGAAACTGTTCTTCAGAAGCCAACTGATCTGGATCTACACCGTTTGCAAAGGCAGGGTATATCTCGGTTCAGCAGAACAAGGGTTAAGATACATCCACTGAACAATTTAGGCATGAAAGTCAGAGAATCCTGCATTCCACGTGAGACAGCTATTCACTCACCTGTGCAGGTAATACCTATATATGCAGTAAACATATACTTATGAATATTAAAATGAAAAGGTCGAAGTGACAGGTCAGTTTGTTCAGATTATATTTCCAAGGAAGCTACACTTACGCTTTGTGATTTTATCAATTTCCTGATCCCTCTGCCTGAACTCTTTGGAAGAGTGCTGTTCCTTTTCCGACTTAATTTCCGTATCAAACTGTTCTGCATTTTGCCGCTATCGTTTAAGTCTTTGCAAGTCAATTTTCACACCTTATTATTTCATTTGCTCTACATATTTAACTAGCATCAAACAGAATAATTTTAATAAATATTCACAATCCCATTGAAAATTACACAAAATCCAAGTTTGAGTACCACACATTCTCACAAGTTAATCATTGGAAAACATGTCTTTCAAGCAATGTCAACTGTATTTCAAATGCTGTGAGTTTTCGGACAGATATGCATAAGCAAACAATGTAGACCCTGATCAAACTGCTCCTAAAGGAGCACTTTGATCCGGGTCTACCCTGTTTGCTATTCGATTGCAACATTTCAGACACCATATCAACTGTTCGAATGGTCATTTTTGTTTTATTAACACATACAGCACTATGGGCAGATTCAGCAGACGAAAACTGATGATATTTTTCTTACTTTTCCTAGAAAATAGGATCTGATACTTCATGCAAACTGTCTGCTAAATTTGCATGGAATGTCAAATCCATTTTTTCTAGGAAAAATAAGAAAAACTATTTCAAAATGTCGTCTGCTGAATTTTTTACCCAGCATGCAAAGCGTTAATATTTTTCTGGCTACTCTTCTTATCTGAAGCTAATAGTCTAAAAATTCTGCAGAGGGACAGCAACAACTGTGATCTAAGATGAGGACGATCAAGGCCTTCCCAGTATATATGTACATGTGATTCCCAAAGACCCATTTTCTTAAGTCAAGTTTAAGCATGGTAATTTAAGACATAGAGAATGCATTTTCTTTGTTAAAAATTAACTTGCTTCACAAACTGCATGCAGTGCAGACGAATATTGTCCATGATTTAACGCTTAGCAAGCTATTGGCAAATTCAGTAGATGACAAATTCGGTGAGATTTTTCTTATTTTTCCCAGAAAACAGGATTTGACATTTTATGTAAATTGTCTCTACTGGAGGAAATTTGCATGAAATGTCAAATCCTGTTTTCTGGGGAAAATAAAAAAAACAAAACAAACATGTTGCCTGCTGAAATTATTATACCTAGCATGCTAAGTATTCAGTGTCTCAAATGAAATTTAATCTTTCCTCAACTTAATCATTATCATTTCATTAAAAAAAAAGACTCACTTGTTTATGCTTCATGAAACAGAGGTTTGTTTTCATAAAACTTAAGTAATCCGTCAAATTTTAAATCTTTAAAATCCAGTCGGAAGACAACACTGTTATCTCAGATTTCCGCTGCTAATTAATTGTCAACATCCTTTGGGAAATGACCCTTAAACTTTACCACTCTCTTGGCTAATTCAGAAGACCAAACATTGTTGATATTTTTCTTATTTTTCCTGGTAAACAGGATTTGGCATTTCATGCAAATTGTCTCCATTGGAGACAATTTGCATGAAATGTTAAATCCTGTTTTCTGGGAAAAATAAGCAAAAGACTTCAATATATCATCCGCTTAAAATTTTATCCAAAGTGCTAAGGCTTAAAAGCTATTATTTATATCCTGGAAAACATGTACATGTATATCTACTATCAAATAGCACATCATGATAAGCAGGTTGCTATTGTATAGTACATGTTTGTTTGTGTTGAGGTTTTACGGCCCAGTCAACCCAATGGGGTCACGTCGAGCATGGTCAGTTTACCTAACCACACGTTTACTGGGCAGGCTTAGTCCTCTAAGTGGTTAACCAGTATTGTGTCCATTCTTTCGCCAGAAACTGACAACTGCCCTTCTTGAATCAGCAGAAGAGAGAGAATGACCGTAGAAAATATTTCATGATCAATCTCCACGAAAGAATGTTGCCGACCTCGGCGGGGGTTGACCCCGCGACCTCCTGATCTCCAGTCGGACGGCGCATCCAACCGAGCCATCGAGGCCTGCTGTATAGTACATGTAATTTACATGCTGTTTGTCAATATATCGTTTACAAAAATCCTTCTGCACAATCCATTAGGGTTTAAAGATCCTCTAATTTCATATTGTATCTTTCCATTTTGTTTTATAAAAATCTATGATTTCGGTAAAAAAAGAAATGTAATCCAGACTTTTATTTTCACTTTCTTTACAGAAAAAGTAATTGTGATAAAAAAAAAATCAGAAACTATTATTATGCATATTTTCCAAATTTATATACTGAAAACATTCAGATTCCAGAATTGTGTGAACAAATTTTTACTCCAGTTTATGAAAATACGGTATGCATAGTAGTAGCTTGCACACAAATATTGAAAATGGGGTTGAATGCACAGTAATTTGCACAAATTGAAATACATATGATCTTTAAGTCAAAAAGGGCTGCATGATTGCAAAGAAAATAAGGCTTGACATTTTATGTGAATCATCTGCCTAGCAGATGATTCACATGAAATGCCAAGTCTTATTTTCTCCAAAAATTATAAAAAAAATTTAGAATGCTGTCTGCTATAATTTTACTAAGCACTTTAAGGGTACATATTCATCCATAAGAAAAGATATAAAATTATCACGCAATCTTAATGTAAAATTAAATGAGATATGCACAACATGTGGTTCACCAATTAAATGCCACTATACAATCTTTTAAAGGAAGTTAAGAAGTGTCATGTGATAAAATGTAGCTTCCTTTTACTTTTCGTGACTCAAATATGTTATGCTCACCTCTTTGATGTGATCTTGTTTACCCTTAGGAGCAATAGCTACTTTGTCAATAATTTTGGAATCTATAAAATTCATATAAACGTTTTTGCATAAAATTTAATGTGTGATTGAAAGAAATGATTAGGTTATGCTCAGATTGTTTTCAATTCGAAAGAAAACATTCTGAAGAAACATCTGCTGTGGTCCAGACACTTAATTCAAAATAAATAGAAATAAAATGGTTCGTAGTGTCATAAGAGAACATATTAGATATGATATTTCTGCCATCAGGTAAATGCTTAGCATGTTGTGTAGCAGTTAACCATTCAGCAGAGGACATTTTGAAACATTTTCTTCTATATTTTCTTCAGAAAATAAGGTATGATCTCAGGATATGACATTTCATGCAAATTGTCTCCTATTAAAGGAGACACCTTGCATGAAATGTCAAACCCTATTTTCTGGGAAAAATAAGAAAAATATTACCATTTTGCCATCTGCTGAATTTTCCAAAAGAGTGATAAATGTTTATAGGCTGATGATGCAGACTGCACGCTACAAAACTGGAACCAGTATAATTTTGAGGTGATTGTTTACAGTTGAGCCTAAGTATTCATACACCAAAATTTCCTTTAGATTGTTAGTCATTGATTATCACTGACCAATGAAATAAAACCGCCCATATCTATAGCTATGCTTTTCTTGTCACTGATGTCAGTGCCGTATAAAGAGGGTCATCTGTAAAACCTGGACTGGGACATCGGCAAGCAGTACAAACAATGTAGAATGTGGCATACGATCAGGGTCTGCACTGTTTGCTTAAATACAGGAAGTTAAGTTTTAAATGAAACAGTATTAAGTCCCCCATTCAGGACCATTTTCCCAGCTCAGAGACAACTGACCCACCAATGCTGTCAGTGCTTTGATTTTTGCCAGAAACAAAAAGGACTTAGACCTTTATCCACATCATTTCCATGTAAGGGAAACAGATAACTCTAAATATCTCCACAACATACCGCTATATTAAGGTTTGAAAATGTTTAGATTCCATTTGTTTAAAATGATACAAATATGATGTATGCTAGTCATTTGGGATACAATAAACTGTGAAATTGAGTATTGCAATATTATACCACATCAAGAAAACATACCTATATAATTTTGACCCCCTTAAACCCCACTTTTATATAGTAAAACTGGGGTTTACGGGGGTATACATTATTTTTCTTATTTCTGCTCAAAAACATAGATTGTGGTACTTGTTAGAACTGCCTTGGTGAGGCGGTTTCTAACGAGTACCCACAATCTATGTTTTGAGCAGAAATTTTTAAAAAAAATCTGAATTTTTATCTGAAAATATTCAATTTTTGGAGGTAAAATTTTCAGTTTATTTGAATAGGCGTGTTTTTGAAATGATGTAGATTTTTCTAGACAGTCCATAGCTTTGCAAACAAAAGGTCATATATACACAATCTGGTACTGGTTGTAGAAAAAAATGCTGTACTTGTGACTTATTTACTTTGTTGTGTGTGTGGCCAAAACAAATATTTCAAGGGAATAAGGGACTCACTACACTGAGAAAGTAGTTCTGACATCATTTGCAAAGCAATATAGCAATGAAGGAGTCACAGGCTTCATGTGCTTTGATTTGGAACATTTGATGATAATTCTAGGAAATTTGTCTCCATAAAAGCATTGATTATGGGTACTCATTAGAATTGCACATTGATTGTGGGTACTCATTAAAATTGCCTTAAGGCAATTCTAATGAGTACCCACAATCTGTGTTTTTATAGAGAGCAAGGCAATTCTAATGAGTAGCCACACTCTATGTTTTTATGGAGAAATAAGAAAAAATATCCCAGAATTTTCACCAAATATTCCTCCTTAACAAGTTCTTTGGTAAAAACAAAATAGTGAAATATTTATTTTTTGGAGCTACTGCAGACACTGATCCCGTATCATTTTTTTTTTTTGCCGGACTGTGCCATGTGCAGGAATACCTGGGAATTTGCTCTTTACAAATGCTTTAACTTTGCTGATATCTCCTCAACCCCCTTTCAAAACTATCGCTAGGAAATCTATAACTGGTATCAGTTTGTAATCAAAAAAACAATTTTTTAACCAATTAGCTATTGATCACTAAATCAGCTAAAATATCTCTTTTTTCTATTTTCTTATTTTGTATTTTCAAAAGTTTGCTAAGTACTAGGGCAGGGTAGGATATTTTACCATGTTTCAGGCAGGGAGTTTGGCTAGGGCAGTACATTAGTCATATTAAAGGTGAGCTCAGAGATGATGGAAGAGCCAAGCAAAATTGTCGACATGACATTCTGATTAGTTTTATTATTTTTCTGAACAGTAAGATTTGATATTTTATGCCCAAAGTGCAAACAGCCCTTTTTATTGCCTGTTGATGTAAAAGTTACAAAAACTAGTGAAAGGACCAGAGTCAACTACAGAAGTTCATAAATAATGCTTTTTTGTGGAAAATAAGAAATTTCTGATGTCTAAACGTATCTATAGAAAATAAAAGGAAATAATTTTAGCATGAAAAGGTGCATTTTAAATCATTTCACCCAATGCCCCCAAAGGGTCCTTTTTCATAAGTGGGCAATGATTTTGGCCCAGATCAGCCTGCACATTCATGCAGGCTGAGCAGGGCCTTCATTGCCCAGTCACAGACTCAACAGATACTCTAGAATATATTAATAAACAGACAGGGTCCTGCTCAGACTGCATAGATGCACAGACGGATCTGACCCTTCAGTGTTTGCATATAGCAAGTACCCTTTTCACATGTTGTGTATGCAAGAAGAAAGAAAAATATCATACAACATTATTCTTTAAATTCTGCCAACCGACCTCCCCTCCCCCACCCCCCCGCCCCCCCCCAACCACCTCCCTCAAAAAAAAAAAAAAATTATATATATATTATATATATATATATATATATATATATATAAAATATGTGAAGTTACATTTTCATTAAGTAATAATTATATGTTCTAACTTCCAAAATAACAACTACAAAAAAAAAAAAAAAGTAAATAAAGTTGTTAAATTCTCTGGATAAATTACAATTTAAATAAGTATGACCACACAGACACAATCATGCCAATAAAATGACAAAGATTAAAACAGAAAACACAGTTACCCATCACATTTTTTTTAAATCACTGTATAAATTAGATTGAATATGTACTGTAAATAAAATAACAAGTAACTTCCTTTTGATCTCAAAATTACAAGTTTGTAACCATAATGGTAAATAAATACAAAAAATGTCCATCATTATCCATCTTTAAACAGTTTGCATTTTATATCCATTCTGAATTTTAAGTGTATTACTGCATAACCAAAATATCAAATGCAAATGCTATATTTTATTCAGATAAATTTTGCAATTCATCCTAGTTTTTGCAAATAAGAATGAATGAATTTCCCAGTATACATGTAAAAGTTTATGTTCACATGTCAATGTTACTGGTATATATATTTTTTTTAAAATGTATCACTTCAACGAGTTGCATGTGACAAAATGAGCCATGATGTCAGAAAAAAGTACCTTGGGTCATGTATCCCCAGTGAAAATTTAGATCAGCCTGCACATATGCACTATCTGATTAGAATCTTCACTAGGGCACATTTAAGATAACAAAGGATGCAAAGTTTCTTCAAGGAGACAATGAAGACTCTGATCAGACTGTGCTGATGCACAGGCTGATCAGAGTCATCATTGGGCACTGTCAGAAGGTATGTTTTCTCATGCTGCGGCTAAAATGATCCTGATGTGGTACTGTCAAGTGACAAAGGTCTTCAAAGTTAATGTAAAAGTACAACTCAAGTCGGCCTGCGTATTTGCAAAGTCTGGTTTTGGTTTACACTATTCATTAATTTTGATTTTTCAAGGACCAGTATATGTGTTTGATACCTAGCTAGCATTCTACGTAAATCTACATCGGGCCGTCATCGGGCCGTCAGCTACCCTGACGGGCCGATGCGGCCCGATATAGATTTACGTAGAATGCTGACTGGGATAATGGGCACCCTACCGGTAATCAGACTGCAGATACACAAGCGGGTTCTATTGCAATTTATTTATGTTTGAGCCGGTCACCTTTTGACTCTACACAAGAGTTTAGGCCAAAACATAAGAAATGGGATATTTATGTCACATGTGAGTGTCACAGATTTCAGTTCACATCACGAAAACATACTTATATAATTTTGACCCCCTTAAACCCCTTTTATAGAGTAAAACTGGGGTTTGCAGGGGTATAAATTACCTTTCTTATTTCTGCTAAAAAAAACATAGATTGTTGGTACTCGTTAGAACTGCCTCACTGAGGCAGTTGTAACGAGTACCCACAATCTATGTTTTGAACAGAAATATGAAAAATATCAGAATTTTTATCTGAAAGTTTCCAGTTTTTGATGGTGAAATTTTCAATATATTTGAATAGGTGTGTTTTCGTGATGACATGAAAATCAACACAGTCTGATCAGGGCCGTCACTGTTTTTCAATATATTCTACAATGTCCAATGATTCTGTAAGTGGACAATGAAGACCCTGATCAGACTGCATAATGTGCAGTCTGATCAGGGTTTTCAATGTCCACAAGATTTTCATGTGATATTAAATGACACTTTTCTTGTGTCACGGCTCAATTTAAATTACATTAGTAACTACAGGTAAGAAAGCGTATCAGGAAACTATATCTTGTGTCCCTACGAAAACATATGTTGTGGGTACTCATTAGAAGCACCTAGGCAAGGTACAATGTATGTTTTTGTGGAGAAATAAGAAAAATATCAATACTTTTGCCTGAAAAAAAAGGCCTCATCTGGGGCAGCGTTTGGTGGTTACAAAACACTACAAGTAATGGTAATGTTATATTATTACGATTAAGTCATAAACTGTATCAACAATACCATGAAATATCATCTGAGCCTCGCAATAAGAAAATTACACGCTGAGCATGCTGGGTAAAAATTTTGGCCGGCAACATTTTGAAATATTTTTCTCTTTTTTCCCCAAGAAAATAGACACTGACTTTCCATGCAAATTGTCTCACAATTGCATCAAATGTCAAAGTCAAGTTTTTGGGAAGAATAAGAAAAATATCATGAAATTATCTTTGCTGAATTTGTCCAGTGAGTGGTGAAGGTTAAGGCGGTACCTCATCATATATGAACCACATCACAGCAAAAATCAGCCTCTTAACCCTTAACCCTTAAAGTGCCAATCACAACAACTGTCGTCTGCTTTGTCTTCTGCTTGTGATTTTAAAAGTCATTTCTGCAAACAGTGTGGACCCAGATCAGACTGCTCCTTTAGGAGCAGTCTGATCTGGGTCCACACTGTTTGCCGGTATGCAAAAAATAGGTTTGAAAAGTTTGCAAGAATATTCAGCAGACGACATAAGCAGACGACATTTTCATATGCAGATTTTCTTGGCGCTTTAAGGGTTAACCCTTAAAGTGCTGGTCCGATCATAACTGTAGCAGAAGACATTCTAATATAATTTTTTTTTTTATCATTTTTCAGAGAAAATAAGGCTTGAGCAGACAAGTCACATGAAATGTTAAGCCTTATAAAAAAAGAAAAAGATATTGTCTGCTACCTTTTTGTATATAAATGTCAAGCCTTATTTTCCTTTTCAGGAAAACAGACGATGCTGTCTGCTACAATCTTGCATACCACTTTAAGGGGTTAACACTTGAAACGCCAAGCAAAATTTGTTGCAGACATTCTATTTTTTTATTATTATTTTTCAGAGAAAATAAATCTTGACATTTCAAGTGAATCATTTGCCAGTTCACATGAAATGTCAAGACTTAGTTTCTTTAAAAAACAAAACAAAACAAAACAAAAAAAAACAATCAGTTGCAGTTGTGACTGTTGCTTAAAGGGTTAACCCTAGTACCGTTGAGCCCGGATATGGCCTGCTTTTGAAAACAGTGTAGATCCAGATCAGTTGAATCCAAAGAAACAACTGATCTGGATCTACACTGTTTGCCATTAAGAATTCATATCAACAATCTGGATCAAGTAATCTAATTGGCTAAAAAATAGAAGTGGGCCTGGCATCTTTATTCATCATGGCAAGGGTTAAAAGATGCCATACTTCAGCAACACCACAAGTAATGTTGTTGTTGGCAAACAAGTGCAAATCAACAAAAAGCATGGGCATAAGGCTAAAGATGCTATTTCACCATTTTCACCAATAATACAAAATCATGTCTTCTACAATTTTAAATGATGCATTTTAAAGGTTAGGAAAAGAAAAGTGCAAGCCTCAGTGGCTCAGTTGAATATGCACCTGACAGCAGATCAGGAGGTCACAGGTTCAATCTCTACTGGTTCCAGCAACATTCTTTCTTAGAAATTGATCACAAAATATTTTTTACGGTCATTCTCTCCCTTCCACTGATTCAAGAAGGGCAGCTGTCAGTTTCCGGTTAAAGAATGTGCACAAGTACAGGGCCCAGTTGTTCAAAGCTAACGACATTGTTAGTTAACGATTCGTTAAAATTTACATCGAGTGATACGCAAATATACTGAAATTTTTTGCTGAAAAAATGTGAGTAGCTTTTGCAGTGCAAAAGCTACTCACATTTTTTCAGCAAAAAATATCAGAATATTGTATATTGAATCCGCTAAAACAATTAACGAAATGACCCTTAACGAGCTCGTTAAGCTAACGACACTTTGAACAACTGGGCCCTGGTTAACTGCTTTGGGGATTTAGAAGCCTGCCCATTAAAAGTGAGGTTAGGTAAAATGACTGTGCTCAACATTACCCTAATGTGTTGACTGGGCCATAAAACATCAACTCAATCAATCATTAAGGTTAAAGTGATGTGAGGTCTGCTTGAATAAAAAAACAACAACAGTATTTTCATGACCTGCAACCAGTGAAAAATAAGGCCAGCCTTGGCATCTGTGCCAGCTGACCAGGATATTTACTCTTTGTCCTAAAATTTCTTGACCACTTGTTCTGACAAAATGGCACATGCAATGTAGTGAAGACTGAGATCAGACCACTCCTGAAATGTCAAGCCTTATTTTTTCTGAAAAAAAAAATACATAAATAGAATGTCATCTGCTGCTGTTGTGACCTGCACTTTAAGGGTTAATATTATAAAAGTCAGGATAACCCGCTGTCATTGTTGGCTCAAATAGCTGTCAGGCAATAAATCAACAAATGTCAACCATCCATAAACATTTTTACCCTGAATACTTAGCACTCTAGGTAAATTTTCTGGAGATGACAATTTAATTTTTTTGTCTTGTTTTTTTTTTTTTTTTAAGAAAATAGGCTTTGACATTCATGCAAATTGTCTTCACTGAAGACAATTTGCATGAAATGTCAGAACCTATTTTCTGAAAAAAAAAAAAAAAAAAAAAAAAAAAATCATCTATTTGTTGTCTGCTGAATATGCCCAGAGAGTGGTTAAGGTTAAAGCGCCAACAAACTTGTAGCAGATGGCAGTCTAACTCTTTCTTATCATTTTTCAAAGAATATAAGGCTTGACATTACAGCTTATGCTGAACATTACAAACAATTTGCAGTGGATACATTGCTTTCTGAACTGCAAGTCTGAGATCAAAATATAGGTCACAGTGACCTACTTGTGGTGTGTGTCTTCATTAAATGTACCTACACACCCAGTTTAATCAGCCTAGGCAATAGAGTATAGGTGAGAAGCTCTAGATAAGTAAATATCCTGAAAGTTTGTACAACAACATGCCTGATCAAATGAAATGCAAATAGTGCAGACCCAGATCAGACTGCTTTTGAAGGAGCAGTCTGATCAGTCAACACTGTTTGCCTTCATAAAACAAGAATTTGGCAGAAAAAGTACAAAATAAAGTGTTTGGAATTTTAGGAAATTTACCATAAGCTTTTTTCTCTGTAATACAGGTCAGAGGTCAACATATAGGTCACAGTAACCTATTTATGGTATGTGATACACTTGCTTCATTTGATGGTATATGCCATGAATTTGATCAGAGGATAAGTATTTTCTGTAATATTAGGTCAAAGGTCAACATATTAGCCATGATGACCTGTTTTACAGTTTAAAGTATGCAACACAACAGCATCACTTCGTGTGACCACAGACAAAATTTTGTGAACCCATGCCAAACAGTAAAGGAGATTTGCAAAATATAGTGACATGCTTTTGGTATGTGATAATTGCATTCTCTACATGTACAGACACACCCAATTTGATCAGCCCAGGCAATACAGTACAGGAGATATGGCCATGAGACAGAATTTGTGGACAGACAGATGTATGACAGACAGGCAATGATTGTCGGCCTTGGTGGCTCAGTAGGATGCGCCGTCCGACTGGAGACCAGGAGGTCGCGGGTTCAACCTTCGCCGAGGTTGGCAACATTCTTTCGTGGAGATTGACCATGAAATATTTTCTACGGTCATTCTCTCCCTTCCGCTGATTCAAGAAGGGCAGTTTTCAGTTCCTGGCAAAAAAATGTGCACAATACTGGTTAACCGCTTAGAGGACTAAGTCTGCCCAGTAAACGTGTGGTTAGGTAAACTGACCGCGCTCGACATGACCCCATTGGATTGACTGGGCCGTAAAACCTCAACACAAACAAACAGGCAATGATTACTATAGGGCACCCACAAAATGCAAAGTCTTAATAAAAGTGCTGTGCCAAGCTAATTGGACTGCGTTCAAGCATATACAGAATGTGCATTAATCAGCCTGCTTACAGTTAGATCATAGGCTTCACATTCACTCACTCTATGGACATTTGTAGACTCTCTGGTCTTGATAGCTAATGGCATAAACTGCAGACCAGTCTGAGGCTACACTGTTTACATATAATCAAAGCAGTCTTTTCACTTAGAATGTCTTCACATATAAACAAAGCAGTCTTTTTACTTAGCATGTCCTCAGATATAATCATAGCTGTCTTTTCACTTAGGATATCATTATAAATAACCAAAGCAGTATTTTCCTTTAGTCTGTCCTTACATATCATGTCTTTTTACTTAGCATGCCCTTGCATATAATCAAAACACTTTTCATTTAGTATGTCCTTACATACAATCAAAGCAGTATTTTCACTTAGCATGTCTTGACATATATTCGAAGAAGTCTTTTCACTCAGCATGTCCTAACACACAATCAAAGCAGTCTTTTCACTTAACATGTCCTTACATATAAAATCAAAGAAAGCTTGTCACTTTGCATGTCCTTACATAAAATCAATGCAGTCTTTTCACTCAGCATGTCCTTATTTATGAACAAAGCAGTCTTTTCACTCAGCGTGTCCTTATCTATAAACAAAACAGTCTGTTCACTTAGTATGTCCTCATATATAATCAAAGCAGTCTTTTCACTTAGCATGTCCTCGCATATAATAAAAGCAGTCTTTTCACTTAGCATCTCCTCACATACAATCACAGCAGTCATTTCAATCAGCATGTCCTGACATATAATCAAAGCACTTTTCACTTAGCATGTCCTTTCATACAATCAAAGCAGTCTTTTCACTTAGCATGTCCTTACATATAATCAAAACAGCCTTTTCACACAGCATGTCCTCACATATAATAAAAGCACTTTTCACTTAGAATGTTCTCTAATATAATCAAAGCAGTCTTTTCACTTAGCATGTCCTCACATACTATCAAAGCATTTTTTCATTTAGTATGTCCTCACATATAAACAAAGCATTTTTCACTTAGCATGTTCTTACAAGCAATCAAAGCAGTCTTTTCACTTAGCATGTTCTTACATATAATCAAAGCAATCTTTCAACTTAGCATGTCCTCACATATAATCAAAGCATTTTTCACTTAGCATGTCCTCACATATAATCAAAGCAGTCTTTCCACTTAGCATGTCCTTACATATAATCAAAGCAGTCTTTTCACTTAGCAAGTCCTCACATATAATCAAAGCAGTCTTAACTCTCAGCAAGTCCTCACATACAATCAAAGCAGTCTTTCCACTTAGCATGTCTTTACATATAATCAAAGCAGACTTTCACTTAGCATGTCCTCATATATAATCAAAGCATTCTTTCCACTTAGTATGTCCTTACATATAATCAAAGCAGTCATTTCACTGAGCATGTCCTCACATATAATCAAAGCAGTCTTTCCACTTAGCATGTCCTCACATATAATCAAAGCAGTCTTTTCACTTAGCAAGTCCTCACATATAATCAAAGCAGTCTTTTCACTCAGCATGTCTTTACATATAATCAACATACTTTTCACTCAGCATGTCCTTACATACAATCAAATCAATATTTTCTCTTAGCATGTCCTTTCATACAATCAAAGCAGTCTTTTCACTTAACATGCCCTTACATTTTTAATCAAAGCACTTTTCACAGCATGTCCTTACATATATAATCAAAGCAAGCTTTTCACTTTGCATGTCCTTAAATACAATCAAAGCAGTCATTTCACTCAGCATATCCTTACATATGATCAAAGCAGTCTTTTCACTTAGCATGTCCTTACATATCATATTTTATGCTGTCTGCTCAGATCTATCTGTCCAAATACTTAGGCACCCTAAACTAAATATTTTGATACTTTAGTACCTTTTCGTCCCTCAAATTTGGACAAGTTCATGTAATGTTTGTAAAAAATTTTAGGCTAACAGCAGTGTAGACTGATCAAACTGCTCCTTTACTAATATATCTGATATAAAAATGTTCAAATCAATTGTCAAATGTTTAAACAGATTACTAAAATATCAGTCTTCTTAAATATCATATCCCTTTTATTTAAAGTTAAATCTTTTCTTTTGCTATTCATTTTAAGTGTTAAAAGTGTTAAGAAATAGCTTAAAATCGTTTTCTTCAATTCAGTACCATTTAAAACACATTAGCAAAAATTTTTAATCAGATGGATGTGACATAGTAGAAAATTTATCCTAAAAAGCTGGACAGAAATGCTTGAGCAAACAGTGAAGACCCTGGCCAAACTGCTCTTAACCCTTAAACTGCCAATCATAACAATTGTCGTCTGCTTTGTCATCTGCTTGTGATTTTAAAAATCATTTCTGCAAACAGTGCAGACCCAGATCAGACTGCTCCTCTAGGAGCAGTCTGATCTGGGTCCACACTGTTTGCCTGTATGCAAAAATAGGGTTGAAAAGTTTGCAAGAATATTCAGCAGATGACATAAACAGACATTTTCTGGCGCAGGTTTTCTTGGCGTTTTAAGGTTTAAAAGAGCAGTTTGATCAGGATCTACATGGTTTGGTATCCAGGCAGTCATTAGTGACCAAGTAGTCAAATAGACCTCTTCAAAGTTTATGCGAAATAAGGTACATGTAAATATTTCAGGTAATTACAATTTCAAATATTTCGGGTAATTATGAGTAAATCGTGTAGTGCCTGATTCCAAGAACAGTCTGATCAGGGTCTACACTGTTTGTTACTTAGCCAGTCATCACCAAGTATTTAAATGGACTTCTTCAAAGTTTGGCAGAAGTTAAGTTAACTTAAAACTGTAAATACTTTGAGTAATTACAATTTGAAATATTTTGGGTAATTATGGTAATTACAATTTCAAAGTGACGGTCTTAATATTTTATGGAAAAACTTGAATGCACCACTGATTATTATCACTTCATTCATTTTCCGCATAATTACCCTGAAATAAAATCACGGTTCTGTTAAGAAAGTTACAGAAAAGAAAAAAAAAATATCGGTGAAGGTTAAAAATATTTTAAGTTACATTTTGTTAAGGTACTACCGGTATTGCAAGTAAGATATTTCTACAGAAATCTAAAAATATCAAAGAGACGGCAATTTTCATGCCCCAATAAATATTTTTTATTAAAGGTATCAATAAAGATATTTTTATTACAGATAAATTTTACCAATTCAAACTAATTTTCTGATTTAACCTGATTTCTGTTCAAAACAAGTTTTGTTTTTTTTTTTGTTTTTTTTCCTCCGTTTTTAGATACCTTCTAGATTCTTCTTATTAAAACATATCAAAAGTTGAAAATTTTAGGCCCCAATAAATAAGTTCTATTTAAAGTATTTTTAAGATTCAGTATTTTTTGCCGAAGGCAAGTGTTAGTAGTTTATGAATTTTAAGCGGAAGGGGGCTTGGCAAGGGAGATAAAAAGTTGCACTGTTCAAAACGAGTTTTTTTTTTTTTTTTTTCCCCGTTTTTAGATATCTTCTGGATACTTCTTTTTAAAATATATCAAAAGTTGAAAATTTTAGGTCCCAATCAATAAGTTCTATATAAAGTATTTTTAAGATTCAGTATTTTTTGCTGAAGGCATGTATTGGTAGTTTATTAATCTTAAGCTGAAGGAGGCTTGGCAAGGGAGATAAAAAGTTGCACTCCACATCTGCTTTGTAAGTAGGTGTGGGTTCAATCCCCATGGCAGGTATACATTTTTCTCTAACTTTTTTTCTTTTTTTGATTTTATGATTGGTTTATAATCATATAGGTCATCATATTTGATATTTTGATATTTTATTTTATTATTTTCCAACATTTGAGTCATAATCTGGATTGAATCCTGCCTTAGTACCACCTGCTTACGTGAAAAAAAAAAAAAAAAAAAAAAAGACAAAAACTGGCAGCAGTCCTTTTTAAGACATTTCTTGTTACATATACAGTTTATGATGAACTGAAGCTAGTTTTTGTTTGCAATTTTGCAGATGTGTTAAGGTGAATGGATACACTTTCAGGAATGGCCTCTTGTCAAAACTTTTTTTTTTTGTCCATTTCTAAAACAGAGTCTATCAGGAAAGAATGCTTCCAAAATGAGCGTTCTTTCCATACATAGTAGGCTCCTGTTCAGAAGGGGATTGGTGTGCAGAAAACCAAAAAGGAAGTCATAAAATTGTCTCCCTTGTAAAAAATAAAGGCGAAATCTACAGATTTATCCATTCACCTTAATGGAAATCTAGAAATGTGTTCCTGAAACACTCTGTCCACAACTATAGGCTTGTCCCTATAAAATGCCGAAGTTAAAAAGGGACATAACTCTCATAAGAGTAATCAGATTTTTTTTAAAAAAAAGTTAATCAGGTGATATGTTCCCCAGCCCCAGTAAGCTCACCAAGTTACAATAGGCCCTAGCTCAAAGAGTTATCTTAAGATACCTTACTCTCAAGAAACGCATGATCAATGGACGGACAGATGAATGACATAAAGCAATATACCCATCCAACTTTTTTGAAGCTGGGGTCATAATAAAATGGATTTGTTTTAGATTTGAAAGCAAGGAGATCAATGTTACCCTTTGTTTCTGGTGTAGTGCCACACTCTATACCCATGTCATTATATTTTCCCATCATTATTGCAACACCACAAGTGACCAGTTGTTTTCTGATGCAAACTATTACAATATTGCAAGTGATTAGTTGTTTACATATGCAAAGTATTGCAACACCACATATCATTAGTTGTTTACATATGCAAAGTATTGCAACATAACAAGTGATTAGTTGTTTACTTATGCAAAGTGTTGCAACACCACAAGCGATTAGTTGTTTACTGATGCAAAGTGTTGCAAAATCACAAGTGATAAGCTGTTTACTTGTGCAAAGTGTGGCAACACCACAAATGATAAGCTGTTTGCTTATGTAAAGCATTGCAACACCACAAATGATAAGTTATTTTACTTATGTAAAGTATCGCAACACCACAAGTGATCAGTTGTTTACTTACTTAAAGTGTTGCAAATCACAAGTAATTAGTTGTTTACCTATGCATTGTGTGCAACACCACAAGTGATTAGTTGTTTACTTATGCAAAGTATTGCAACACCACAAGTAATTAGTTGTTTACTTATGCAACACTTAGTGATTAGTTGTTTACTTATGCAAAGTGTTGCAAAACCACATGCCATTAGCTAAGTGATTAGTTGTTTGCTTATGCAAAAGTGTTGCAACACCACAAGTGATTAGTTGTTTAGTTATGCAAAGTGTTGCAACACCACACATGATTAGTTGTTTACTTATGAAAAGTGTTGCAACACTGCAAGTGATTAGTTGTTTACTTATGCAAAGTATTCCAACATCACAAGTGATTAGTTGTGTACTTATGCAAAGTGTTGCAACACCACAAGTGACTAGTTGTTTACTTTTATAAAGTGTTGCAACCCCACTAATGATTGTTTGTTTACATATGCAAAGTATTGCAACACCACAAGTGATCAGCTGTTTACTTATGCAAAGTAGTGCAACACCACAAGTTATTACATGTAGTTGTTTACTTATGCAAAATGTTGCATCACAACAAATTATTAGCTGTTTACTGCAACACCACAAATGATTAGTTGTTTACTTATGCAAAGTGTTGCAATACCAGAAGTGACTAGTTGTTTACTTATACAAGGTGTTGCAACACTGCAAGTGATTAGTTGTTTACTTATGTGAAGTGTGGAAACACCATAAATGACTAGTTGTTTACTTATGCAACACTTAGTAATTAGTTGTTTACTTATGCAAAGTGTTGCAAGACCACAAGTGATTAGTTGTTTACTTACGCAAAAGGTTGCAACACCGCAAGTGACTAGTTGCTTGCTTATGCAACACTAAGTGATTAGTTGTTTACTTATGCAAAGAGATGCAACACCACAAGTGATTAGTTGTTTACTTTTGCAAGGTGTTGCAACACTGCAAGTGATTAGCTATTTACTTACGCAACACTTAGTGATTAGCTGTTTACTTTTGTAAAGTGTTGCAACACTGCACACGATTAGTTGTTTACTTATGCAACATTTAGTGATTAGTTGTTTACTTATGCAAAATGTTGCAACACCACAAGTGATTAGTTGTGTACTTATCCAAAGTGTTGTAATACCACAAATGATTAGTTGTTTACTTATGCCAAGTATTGCAACACCACAAGTGATTAGCTGTTCACTTATGCAAAGTATTGTAACACCAAAAAATGATTAGTTGTTTACTTATGCAAAGTGTTGCAACACCACAACTGATTAGCTGTTTACTTATGCAAAGTATTGCATTAATGATTAGTTGTTTACTAAGTATGCAAAGTGTTGCAACACCACAAGTGATTAGCTGTTTACTTATGCAAAGTGTTGCAACACCGCAAGTAATTAGTTGTTTTCTTATGCAAAAAATGTTGCAACACTGCATATCCATAACTAACTAGTAACAAAGTTAACAAAGTTCCATGAATTTTCAGTTTTTCTACTGCTGTGACCTTGTAAATTAAGTAAAAGTCACCAAAACCTAATCAGTTCTTTGTTATGTCCTGATCATATATCCATGAAAATATGGTAAGAATCTAACCACTGGTTCACAAGATATTTGGCAGCAAGAAAGTGTGATGCCCATGCCAATGCCAACGTCGATACCAACGGGATCCACACCGAAAACAATATGTCCCCCACCTCCATGTGGAAGGACATAATGAGATCTAAGTGAAAATCAGAAGAATTTTGCTGAAAATTTTGAATAAAAGTCTGTATTATAGTATGGCTTTGCTAGCACTGACTTCTTGATTCATCAACCCTAATGGTCATTTTGTGTCTTCTTCTAGAGAGAGGGATAAAAGGGACAGAAGAACTAACAGAGGACAGGAAACAGAAAAATACAGACTGATGAGGAAAACAGCAAATGACAGCACACTACAAAACCTACAATAAGACCTGTGTGACCAGCAACTGAGCCAGCACATGACAAAACTTACAATAAGACTTGTGCAACCAGCAAAGACTCAGATCAGACTGTACATCCACCCAGTATGGCAAGGGTTCTTGTTTATCCATCTTTGGATGGCCCTGAGGCTGTAGAAAGCACATGTGATCAGCAAAGGCTCTGTTCAGACTGCACAATGGACAGGCTGATCGGAGTCTTTGCTGGTCACACAAGTCTTATTGTAGGTTTTGTCAGGCGCTGGCTCAACTGACAGCACAGAAACAGATGAAATAGTAACTTGCCCCTTCTCTCACATGCTGCAGGTACAGCTGGCCCTTACCCCCACCCTCCCCAAAAGGCATATGCCTGACAATACCTTTTATCACTATGTGGCTCAAATGTAACAGTTTAAGAAACTGGCATCAGACAGGTGAACAATGAAGAGGTGAAAAAAAACTCCCAAAACAAAAATAAGTGACATACCAAAAGATCATCTTTTTTTCATTTATGGCAGTAACTTTATCCATTTAATTGTGAAATAATCCGACAAATTGTACGGAGGCATGCAATTTGCATTTAATTCAGGCAACTCTATATGAAAATTTGAAGCAACGTAATTACTCAAATGTAATATTTCAGCTGTTGCGTACCCCAGTCAACAAAAGGACAGACTGCCATATTTACCATAAAAATGAGGGTAAAAATTTCAGCAGATGATATACTGAAATATTTTTCTTATTTTTCTCAGAAAACAGGCTTTTGTCATTTCATGCAAATTGTCTCCTTAGGAGACAATTTGCATGAAATGTCAAAGTCTAGTTTCTGGGTAAAATAAGAAAAAAAAAAAAAAAAAAAAAATGCATCATTTTGTTGTCTGCTGAACTTTTTACCCAGCATGCTAAGTGTGAACCCTTCATTAAATTTTCAAGTCCATCTGATTACCTGTTAATGTGTTTATAAACTGCAGAATGAATGGCAAACGGTGTAGATCCTGATCAGATGCCACATTCTAATCTGAATCCCCATGATTTGCTCAGGCCTGTTTGTTCAAATACTTAGGATAAATATGGTACAACAGTTTACCTTAGCTAACAAAAGGACAATCTACCAAATTAATACTAATATTAGGACAGACATGCCTGACCAAACAATGCAGACCCTGATCAAACCGAAGCAGTTTGACCAAGATCTTCATTGTTTTTCATCCAGTCAGCAATATTAGACACACAGCCAGGCAGTCAATCAGACTTGCTCAAATCTTATGGTAAGTATGGCAAGGAGTTACGGCGTCCAAACATTTAGGGTAATGATGGTAACTGGTGCCCACATTCACTTGAGCTTTTGTTACAAAAATATTTTGTTCCTTCAAACATAAAGACACAATTTAAAATTATCAGTTCATCAGTCGTTAAAAAAATCAAAAAGAATTTGCCATAAAATACATTATTTCAAGGATAAACCTAACCTGTGATTTGTTGCAAGCAAACCTACCATGTAATTTTTTAACACATTGCATGCTGGGTATAAATATCCACAGATGACAGTTTTGAATTTTTTTATATTTTTTTTTGCAGAAAACAGGATTTGACATTTCATGCAAATTGTCTCCACTGGAGACAATTTGCATGAAATGTCATATCCTGTTTTCTGTGAAAATGAAGAAAAATATTTCAAACTGTCATCTGCTGAATTTTTCACCCAGCATGCTAAGCTTTAAATGAGATAATCCTAACAGTTACTAGTAACCATTCTGTAACTATTGTTATCATATTTACACTAACATTTGGACAGACTGGTCTGAGCAATCAGTGTGGACCCAGATCAGACTACTCATAAGTATTTGGACAGAGGGCCTGAACAAACAGTGTAGCTCCAGATCTGTTTGGCATTCAGTCAGCACTTTTTAGACACCTTATCAGGAAGTTACTGAATGGTTTCTTTAAATTTGTCTGAGTTGAAGTTTCACAGCCCAGTTAACATTATTAAGGTCATGATGTTGAGCCAGTCAGTTAATCTACTCATACTTTTCCTAGGCAGGCATAGTCCTCTAAGCAGTTAATCCACCCTTAAATACCAGGGTAATTGGTAAACAGTGCAGACCCTGATCAGACGCCACAGAATGCCGCATCTGATCAGGGTCTCCACTGTTTGCAAATACACCACGACCCCTTTATACCACGGTTCATTATAACACGGTTTTGTATATAACACGGTTCAAAGATGGATCCCAAAAATGTATAGACTGTATTGAAAAATGACCATAAATGGTCATTTTTCAATATAAATCTATACATTTTTGTTTGGATATAACACGGTTGTTTAACTAACACGGTTTATGCTATGGACCCTAACAATAGTGTTATAAAGAGGTTGTGGTGTAGTTCAACCATTTTTCTCTAGGAATATCTAAATCACATAGCCTGGCAAACCCTAAATTGAAACTGGACTCTTCAAATATATAGTGTGGGAGAGTCTATTCAGACTACAATGGGTCAACCAATACTTTGTGCACATATTTTTGCAGTAACTGACAAAAGCCCTTCTTGAATCAGTGGAAGGAGAAAAATGACGGTAGAAATGATTTCATGATCATTCTCCATGAAAGTTATGTGACTGAGCTGGGACTTGAACTTGTGACCCCTGGATCTGCAGTCAGACATGCTACTGACTACACTACGGATCCCAACAGATGCCTGATGTGAGATAAAGATAAAGATGTGGTTGCAGCTCATAGCAACAGATAAGGCACTTTTTTCATCTGAATAATGCTGATATCTTTCTTATTTCTCCATTGTAGTCTACCAGGGTAATTGGCAAACACTGCAGACCCTGCCACAGAAAATTGCTGATATCTTTCTTATTTCTCCACAAAAACATATGTTGTGGGTTACTCATTAGAAGTGCCTCAGTGAGGCACTTCTAATGAGTACCCACAACATGTTTTTGTAGAGAAATAAGAAAAATAATATGTGGCTACCCCCTCTTATCTGTAGCTATGGTTGCTTATAGTTATAATCTTCATCTCAAGCTCTCTATAAGGTGCTTTTTTTTTTCATTCGAAAAGTACCAATATTTTTCTTATTTCTGCATGAAAACATATGTTGTAGTACTCATTAAAAGGACCTTGATGAGGTACTTCTTAAATGAGTACCCATAACATATGTTTTAGTGCAGAAATAAGAAAAATAATAAGTGGTCTTATCTGGGGCTATACCAAGTGTTGTTATTTCCAATAATGCTGCCAAATTAAAATGCATTGACAAAAAACACTAAATATCATGTCACTCTACTGAGTATATAATAACATTGTGAATTTATTCACTGAACCTGGAATTAAAGAAATGTTTTCCCTTTAAGGTTTTTACAATATTTGGGGGATTGCCAGAACCACAAATAGGATGAAAATTTCTAATTAGATGGTAAGCCTAAAGACAGATTTTCTCATTGCCCTGCTTACTGTACTAACCCTAAGCATTGGGACAGATAGGCCTTTGCAAACAGTGTTGACCCAGATCAGATGCCGCAAAATCCGGCGTCTGATCAGGGTCTACACTGTTTGCCATACATACAGCAATATTTTAGACACATCAAGACGTAATAGAATGGATTATTTCAAACTTTAGGACAAGTATGGTAATTAGATAAGATGTCCCAACTCTTAGGGTAAATACGGGCATAAAGAGACTTGATATATAGCTCTAGATACAAGGGAGTATCAGCTAAATATGTTTCTTATTTTTCAGCAAAAACATATGTTGTGGGTAGAGGTGCTTCTAATGAGTACCACAACATATGTTTTCATGGAGAAACAAGAAGAATATCAATACTTTTTGTTGAAAAATGTATCTTATCTGGGGCTATATCTTATTTAATATTTTTCCCAACCTTAATTGAATTTTGTCAGTAGGTCAATTCAAAATAGTATTTCAATATTCAAAATAATTTGACAGAGTTTTTAACCCTAGCACTCTTAATTACCACAAAATGAAGAAATGATAAACTTGTAATATTTTTCTTTTTTTATCAGGACTTTTTTGGAAAAATAAGAAAAAAAAAATGTTGACTGCTAATATTTAAATTAATCATTAACCCTTCAAGTACCAATCACAACTATAGTAGATGACACTTTGAAATATGTTTTTATCATTTTTTCAGAGAGAATAAGGCTTGATATTTCATATGAATTGTCTGTTACACAGTATGAAACATTAAGCCTGGTTTCCTTGCAGATAATATCCATGAAATGTAAAGCCTCATTCTCTCTGAAAAATAAGAATAAAAAAAATTTCAGATTGTCCTCAGCTACAGTTTTGCTTGGCAGTTTAAAGGAAAGCTTAATTGCAAGACTTTTTTTATTATTCTGTCAGCTCTTTGAAGTAACTGATATACTTGTCAATCAGTTTACTGAATGAAATGCCCTCTGACAAATCAAACCATGACAAAATTTCATTTACAGTTTACTTAAATATAGGTCTAGATAAGAGTGGGCATCCGGTAAATATTTTTATTTCTCCAAAAACACATATATTGTGGGTACTCATTAGAAGTGCCTCGCTGAGGCACTTCTAATGAGTACCCACATCATATGTTTTCGTGGAGAAACAAGAAAAACATCAATACATGTATATTTTACTTGAAAAAAGCATCTTATCAAGAGCTATGTTTTAAAGTTTATTAAAATGGTATATTTTTAGTTTTGAAGTTTTGATACCTGATAAAATCTTACTTGATATAATAATCATATATCACCCAGAAGTTGCTTATTTTAAGGTCCAAGGGTGAGCACTCTTATCAGAAACTAGTTGCTTCAATCTCTCTACTCAAAGGAAGCTATTTTTTCCTGGGAGCAAATTCTTTCATTTATTGGGAGCCCTTTCTGAGAAGGGAATATATACCAGTAAATAAAACTTTGCAGGAATGATCTTTTTAGCAATTCACCATAATATCCTCAAGTAATAGGACAGATAGGCCTTTGAAAACAGTGTAGACCCAGATCAGATGCTGCAAAATGCAGCATCTGATCAGGGTCTACATTGTTTGTGGCATACATATAGAATATTTTAAAAACATCATTAGGTGGTAGAATGGAATATTTCAAATTTTAGTAGCAGTACTGTAAGGAGATAAGGTCTCCAAATACTTAGGGTTAATACGATACTTAAAGCTTTAAAGCAGCTGCAGACAATATTTTAGAATTGTTTTTTTTTTTTTTTTGATGGAAAATAAGGCTTGACATGTCATTCAAACTAAGACAATTTGGAAACAATCTTGAAGAAATGTCAAACCATTTCTCTATAAAAAGTAAGAAAAATAATATTAATTTTTCATGTACAGTACTAAATGTTAAAAGCATAATATGAGACAGAAAACATAATGACTATTCGTACTAATTGTGAGTCAAACAGTGTGTGCAGTGGTGGATTCAGAGCGGGGATGGTGGCTCCCTATGAGTCAAAATTATTCCATTTTTGTAGGAATTTATAGATAGACTGATCATGCCAAATTTGGATAAATTGAACCATTCAAATTTCTCTCAACAATTATGAACCCCTGATTAAAAAATCCTGGATCTGTCCATACAGACAGTACAAAAGTTTATCAAGTACTGTACTTCATGGCATAAAGTCTGAAACTGATTTGAGAATGACATGTCAAGCCTTATTATGCAGCCTTGACTACCCAAATACTCCTTGCAACCCTAATGGTCAAAACATAATAAAACAATGATGTTAACCCTTTCAGCCCTGCAGACCAATACAGATACCTATGCAAACAGCACTGATCCAGATGAGACTGCTCGTGATGAGCCATCTCATCAAGATCTGCACTGCCATTCTGGGCCCAGTTGTTCAAAGCTAACGATGTCGTTAGTTAACGATTCGTTAAAATTTTAATCGAGTGATACACAAATATGCTGAAATTTTTTGCACTCACATTTTTTCAGCAAAAAATATCAGAATATTGTGTATTGAATCCGCTAGAACAGTTAACGAAATGACCCTTAACGAGCTTGTTAAGCTAATGACGCTTTGAACAACCGGGCCCTGTTTTTCAAATTAGACTGAAACTTCTCTTTTCACCAATGGACCTATCCAAATTCAAAGATGGAAGAGACCACCAGGAACTCAGGGGGTGAATGGTTAAGGTATTTCTAATTGCTGGCCTCTTAATTTATTCAGCATGACAAGGGTTAAAACATCTTTTCTAGAACATATGAACTACCGCTACAACTTTAGTAAAAACTATAGCTGTCAGATGATCTGACTATAGCCCTGCTGTATGTGCTATCAGAGGAGAAAGACATGTTAGTACCTGAAAACTGGAGACAGCAAAGAAAATAAATAAAAAAATAAAATAAATAAATAAATAAAAGATGGAGAAATAAAGCAACAAATAAGCAGCTGCATCATAATTTTGGTATACACAACATATCCAAAACTGTCCAAGTTTCCTCTCTCTAGACTTCACAGTTACCGAGGAAAGTGAGGAAAATCTGGGTCTGATGTGTTTATAAAATGTCAGAAGGACAAAAAGATAGAATCACAGAATGATGGAAAGATGGAAGGACAGGGCAAATCCAGTATAGCCCCTACTTGTCAAAGCAGGGCTATAATAAGGTATCTGTATAAATATATTTTTCTTATTTCTCCACAAAAACATATGTTGTGTTTACTAAATAGATTCCCCATTGCATTATTTCACACAACAGATTTTAGGCTACATTGGGGAAAAACATTGCATATCCCCACTATCCATCCTCCAACCCCACTCCCATCCCTCATTTCTATTCCCTCTCAGAAGACTTGTTTAGTAGGAACCAGGTATTTGATGATAATTCTGGGATACATTTTCTTATTTCTACCCACAAACATACCATATGGTGTGGGTACTCATTAGAAGAGTCTCACAGAGGTGAGACTCTTCTAATAAATATCCAGAACATATACAGTCGACTCTCGTTATCTCAAACTCCAAGGGACTCTCTGAAATACTTCGAGATATCCGTAGTTCGACATATCAGGTTTGCAGAATTGAGGAAAAAATAATTTGATTAACCACATTTAACAAACAAACTGATAGGTAACTGGACTTTTGAAGTTAGAGATATATTGAAAATATTGTGGAAAAGAGGAGAAATTGCTCCTCAGGAGCAATTTCTCCTCTTTTCTACAATATTTTCCATCTGTTGTTCGGTTTTCATGTATAGGAAGGGACCAGATTTTCACTTCGAGATAAGCGGTTATTCGAGATAAGCGAGGTCGAGATAACGAGAGTCAACTGTATGTTTTTATACAGAGCTAGAGAAAAAGTATCCCAGAATTATCAGGTGGAGCACTGTGGAGCAGTGGTGGAGCACTGTGGTGTAGTGGTAAAGGGTAATTCAATTAATGTTATAAATATCATAAATCATAACATGTCATCAAAGGCATAAACTTGACGGCCGTTAAGCACTTCCGAATAGGAACCCAGGGAGACTGTTACGGTATTTACCCTATATATTCCGAAACCTTAACCTATTTATGCCAAGTAGACTCTTCTACCTTAACTCTTTAGATCATTTCCAACAGAAGGGGTGTCTGATTAGTTTTATTAGTATCACGTTTTATAGAAATACCTCTATTTGATGCAGACAGTGTTGACCCTGATCAGATTCTGCAGCATCTGATCTGGGTCTACACTGTTTGCCAATGTCCCTTTTATTGGACACAAGGCTTACATGAGTTAACTCATAACCAAACCTGTTTAATTATTTGTACATTTGACTGTCTAAAAGCTGTTGGTTAAATGGCAATCTGTGCATTCTGCAACCAATGACATTTTATTTTTTTTTTAGCTTTTTTTTAAATTTTTTTGAGAAAATAAGGCTTGGTCATATGAATTGCCAAGTCTTTTTTCTCTGAAAAAACCCCCCAAAAAACTGCTACAATTTTGCACAGTGCTTTAAGGGTAAAGTGTCATATTTTACAAGTAGGCCAGTGATTGACAGATTAGATCACTTTAGTGACAATTTAACCTGCTTTTATATCATCGTTTGAGCCAAGTCAAGTTAAAAGGTGTCTTAGTGTACATCAAAGACCCTGATCAGCCTGTGCATCTGACATCTGTACGAAATGCAGGTAATGGTTATTTATAGCCGAGCTATTCTTCTTACTGTGACATCACAGTGCTGTGTAAAGAGTAGTAATTATCTGTAAAACCTGGACTGGAACATAATATTGGCAAACAGTGCAGACACAGATCAGACACTACAGAATGCAGGGTCTGCACTGTTTGCTTAAATTACAGGAAGTTAAGGGTAAAATCAAAGTCTTAAGTGTCAGTTCAGGACCATTTTCCCAGCATACACTCAAGAGACAATCTACCCAACCAGTGCTGTCAGGACTTTGATTCTGTGCACTACTATTGGTGAACATATATTCTGACTGCATAGTTCCAGAACTTCCATAAGCAAATCAAAAACAGTTACAATACATACCCTTAATACCAAGACACTTTAACTCCTTACCAAACTTGTCCTAAAATCTTGTTCAGTCCATTAGCTGTCGGCATCACGAAAACACGCCTATATAATGTTGACCCCCTTAAACCCCACTTTTATATAGTAAAACTGGGGTTTACAGGGGTATACATTATTTTTCTTATTTCTGCTCAAAAACATAGATTGTGGATACGCATTAGAACCGCCTCGCCAAGGCGGTTCTAACGAGTACCCACAATCTATGTTTTGAACAGAAATTTGAAAAATATCAAAGTTTTTTCAATCTGAAAATTTTCAGTTTTTGGAGATGAAATTTTCTATATATTTGAATAGGTGTGTTTTCGTAATGGGTGTGGCTAAAAACTGCTGGATGAGTGCCAAACAGTATAGACCCAGATCAGATGCCGCATTTTGCGGCATCTGATCTGGGTCTACACTGTTTGTTCAGATCTGTCTGTCCAAATACTTATAGTAGGTATAGTAGAAGTTCTATATTGTTTGCTGATAGGTACTTTTTTCCTCGAGCTTTTTTCTTGATATGTCTCATTTAATGCAAATAAACATCTTTTGATGTCTCCTGAACTATAAAGTAAACAATTTTGTGATCTAGTTTTATTCTGTCACCCCACCTGTTATCCATTAATTTAAAAATTTACTCTATTTTTATTGTATACTGCACCAACAAAACTTTTCTTCAAAATATTTTAGGGTGGCATACTCTACAAATAATTTGGGGACTGCTGAATTTATGTCCCATTACGAAAACACGCCTATTCAAATATATAGAAAATTTCACCTCAAAAAAACTGAAAATTTTCAGATAAAAAAACTCTGATATTTTTTTATATTTCTGCTCAAAACATAGATTGTGGGTACTCGTTAGAACCGCCTCGGTGACGCGGTTCTACCCAGTACCCACAATCTATGTTTTTGAGCAGAAATAAGAAAAATAATGTATACTCCTGTAAACCCCAGTTTTACTATATAAAAGTGGGGTTTAAGGGGGTTAAAATTATATAGGCGTGTTTTCGTGATGATTTGATGTTTTGATATAGTTTAACATCCCATTAGTAGCATTTTAGTAATTTCAGGACATTGATGGTATGGTGATAATATGACAAAGGCTCTTAAAATCATAAGAAAAATGTTTTAAAACACACATTATTAAAAAATCAGATTTTTAGGAGCTTTGCACTCTCAAACAAAATTTTGGCCTTCGAGTATTACAAATGTTTTCCCTCCATTAAATAAAAAGTAAAAAGTTGCACTATCCAATGTTTCAGGCATTATTACCCTATATACCCTAAATATCTGGGCAAGTAGACCTTTGCACAGAGTGTAGAACCAACTTGATGAGGATCTACAATGTTTGCCATTCTCAGCTGGTACTCAAATGAAGCAGTTCAAATTTAAGGCTAGATCTAGTGACAATAACACGAATATCTAACGCTTAGCACTCTGGGTAAAATTTACAGCAGAGGAACTATTGAAATATTTTTCCCAGAAAACAGGTATTAACATTTCATGCAAATTGTCTCCAATGGAGACAATTTGATGAAATGTCAAATCCTGTTTTCTGGAAAAAAAATAACAAAAATATCAAGTTGTCATCTGCTGAATTAGCCCAGAAAGTGGTAAAGCTTATGGTACATCAGTTTCACTGCTTAGTGTCCAGAAAAGTGCTACCCATAGATGAATGGCAAACTGTGTGGACCCTGATCAAACTGCCCCAAAAATATAGACGCTGAAGTACTACTCTCAGAATTGTTTGATCTGGGTCTACACTGACTGCCTAAGCATTTGTCTGAATTATGGTAACTATGATAATTAGAATAACTTCTTCAAATTCTGTTTCCTTTGGATCCTTTTGTCTGTTGTTTGTCAGCGGTTTCTTTGTAAATTTACTTTGTATTTTACATGTATATCTAAATCCCATCAAAATGTATTGGTTACCAAGTCGTTATATGTTAACATGTAAAATCAATGAGATATAAATCAGATAAAATTTTAACCAAATTCACGACTACTGTTTTGCCCTCAGCCATGTTAAATTTCTCATACAGTGTCATACTGCATTTCACTTTATTCGAATATTCTGACAAATATGTAAATTAAGTGCACACCCATATCAAACTGGGGTGGGGGTTGTTGGGGGGGGGGGGGGGGGTGCATATCTTTCAAAATAAATTGTTTTGCCTCCTTTTTTAAAAGGAGTCTACTATAAAAGGAAAAAATAATTGCTCCCAAAAAGATCTACTCTAAAAGGAAAGAATTTGCTCCCGATGGGAGCAAATTCTTTCCTTTTAGAGTAGATCCTTTTCAGAAGTGGATGGGTGTGCAGGAAAGTAAACAGGAAGTAACAAAAGTTGTCTCCCTTGCATAAACGGGCAGAAAAAGAACGAAGTGAATCCAGGTCCCTAAAGATGTACTCATTCTGTCATTCTACCAGCATTTTTAAACAAATCTTTGGGCTGTCAAAGTACATGTTCAATTTTAGGATAGAACACAAACATAATGTCTTATGGAGTTCAAATGTTTTAGGCAATTTGCAGTATTCAAAATCTACAAAAATTTTCCTGTAACTGTTTTTAACACTTGGCATTCTGGGTAAATATTTCAGCTGACAACATTCCAAAATATTATTCCTTATTTTTCCCAGAAAATAGGCTTTGACAAATGAAAATTGTCTCAATTTGCATGAAATGTCAATGCCTATTTTGGAAGACAAATTTGCTTTTGGGAGACAATTTTCATGAAATGTCAAAATCTATTTTCTGGAAAAAGTAAGATAAAGATCATCAATTTGTTGTCTGCTGAATTTGCCCAGAGTGTACTCAGTGTTAAAATAACTCTTTTCTTTATGGTGCAACTCTGGGGAATGAACATCTATGAAATGCAAAAATATATGAACAATGAAAACCTAGAGCAGCCAGTGCATCTGCACATACTGTTTAGATGTTTTATTTTATATTGTTTACACTTCTAAGTCATATTAAATACTGCATAATTCAAACAACAAAGATTCTGAACAGTGACACACAGTCTTTCACTCTGTAGCTCTGCATTTCAAGGGAGGTAATACATACAAAACTATGTCTGAATATAAGTTGAGTTACTTACCTTGGATAATATCATTGCACTGAGAGAGACAATTGGTTCCAGCCCAACAAACAAAATCTGATGATCTTCTTTTGGCAGTGAAGTAAATTTCCTGAGAAAAAACAAAATAGTAAATATACTTGCTCAGTACAGATTCAGATTAGCTTGTGTATTCAAACAGTCAATGTAAGATTTAAAAAGTTTTTAAAGATAATAATACATACATGATAATGATGAACTGTAGATGCCAAAGACCACTTTTTTTTAACCTTTAAAGTGCTCATTAGAATTGCCTTAATGAAATGGGGGGAGGCAATTCTAATGTATACTTGCATTTATCTTTTTTGTGGAGAAACAAGAACAAGAGTCCTATAAGTTTTAATTTGCTCACCCGAGTGAAAAAGGCACACTAATGCTTTACAGTTTGTGATGCCATATAACAATCATTTTCCCATTATAAATGTATGGCAAACAATCAAATCTGACAATGATGACTATATTATAATAGTATTTTTCCTGGTGCCTGTGTGACTTAATGGATTGGAGCATATTCGCCTGTGTGACAAGATAAGGTAACAGGAAATACCCAAATTATGGTGTGTTTAAATGTCACAATACACACAAACATACTGACAACCTATAATGCCACTGACTTCATTCTGATTATTCACGTTAAATAGAGATGGATCGCAAAAGGTGTACTGTTGTGTTAACTCTTCGAAACCTTTCACATACAACTGCATTATTCAATACTGCCAAAAGATAACTTTCTAAGCTTTTTAGAAAGCTAACCTTGTGACCACAAAACACTCACAAACCTAGCAGAGGACCATCCATGAAGTAATATTGTTCAGAGCTAGAACAGTGAGTGGATAGAATCTGACTATATCCCCTGCTACACTGTTTCACTAAAATGAAATCACAGAATCACAGACAGAGCAAATCCAGTGTACCTCCACTTTTTCAAAGCCAGTGTATAACAATCTTTCCAGTTTCAGAGCAGATGTCCTTTAGTGATTTCTTCTCTTAACCCTTGCCAGGCTGATTAAATTAAGATGCCATGCCCACTTCTAATTTTCAGCCAATCAGATTACCTGGTTCAGGTTGTTGATACCAAAGCCACATACTTAATGACAGTGTTCTTCAGAAGCCAACAGATCTGGAGCTAAACTTATTGCAATGGCACGACATATCCGGGTTCAGCATGACCAGAATTAAACCTTTAAAGCATTAATCATAACTGTAGCAGACAAGATTTTGTCCGCTTAGTAAAAGAAAATCACAATTTCATCTACTGCAGTTGTGCTATATACCGGTAGTGATTTAACACTTTGAATACTGGGTAAAAATTTCAGCAGATAATATTTTTTAATATTTTTCTTACTTTTCCTAGAAAATAGGATCTGACCCCTAATGCAAATTGTCTCCAAAGGAGACAATTTACATTAAGTGTCAGATCCTCTTTTCTAGGAAAAATACCAGTAAGAAAAATATCATCAATCTGTCATCTGCTGAATCTGCCAATAGCATGTTAAGTATAAAATTAAGAATTAAACAATCAGGTCGTTTAGAAATTTTAGTGACACTGGAAAGCTTATTTGCAGTAACAGTACCTGAACGGTTCTGCATATGTTTCCAGCACACTTTCAATTTGTAATAGATACTGCCGTTCTGTGTGGTAGAGGTCAAGGACAATCTGGAGTCGATGATCAGCTGAAATAAAGACAAAAATCAAACCATATAATCCAAGTCAGAGACATTATTTACATAAATTACGGTAAGTTTCCTAAAATTTCGAACACTTTATTCCATACTTTTTTGGCTTAAATTTTGCTTTTTATGCAGCCGTTTCTTTAAATATTTAGTGGAATGGCAAACAGTGTAGACCCTGATCAGACTGCTCCTTCAAGAGCAGTCTGATCAGGGTCTACACTGTTTGCATATATCATTTTGTCAGACGCTTTAGTGTTCGAATTTTTAGGATATTTACCGTAGGTATTATTTTTATATTTATAGTGCAGATTATTATATTTCTGTTTCCTTTGGGATCATTGAGTCTATTCTGGTTACTTTGAAAATCAAGTAACGCTTAAGCTGATACTAGGGGCTGCCGTATACAGCCTTGCAAACTACATAGCTGCATATTAAGAGACTTAATAAAACCCGAGTCTCTTCCCAGTCAGCATTCTACGTAAATCTATATCGGGCCGTCATCGGCCCGTCAGGGTAGCTGACGGGCCGATGACGGCCCGATGTAGATTTACGTAGAATGCTAGCTGGGTTATTTTCGTTCTTTTGTGTGTTCTTTGTTTCCAAAGGCAACCTTTTAGATTTTTATTCTATATTTATCAGAAAACTTGTGTTGTGCTTTTGTTTTGAATTGTTGTAGCAACAACATGATAGGTAAACATGCAAATCCATTCCATCCTAAAAAGTAAAAATCAAAGCTCCTGTAAGTAGTGAGCTAAAATATATAATAATGCCATTCCACTTAAAACTATGAAGGCTTATTGGTACCAAATTTTAGCTTTGTAGTAGATAAACTTTGGTTTCAGTTTGTTCATTTTCAGAAGAATTGGGATAACTCCACCAGTTCTTTCATTACAAAGTTGAAATGCAGCACATAACTAGACTTTATGTACATGAAAATCAAACAGCATCATTATATTTTCACTTTACTGTTTGCAGAATCTTTACTTTTTTAACCCTTGTCCTGCTGAATAAATTTAGATACCACGCCTACTTCTAATTTTCAGCCAATCAGATTACTTGATCCGCATTGTTGCTATAAATTCACATTCTTAATGACAAACAGTGCAGATTCAGATCAGTTGACTTCTTTGGTCTGGTTTTTCAACATTACGGCTTATCAGGATCTGAAAAGGGGCTGCCCTGTTTAAAACTACCCTGGTAGTTTTATGGTGTTAAATCTGGGGGCTGTAAATAGGAAATTATAATGCAACATAGGTCTAGAGGGTGTCAGATAAATATTTTTCTTATTTCTCCACAAAAAAAACCAAAACAAAACAAAAAAACATAATTATGTTGTGGTACACATTAGAAGTGCCTCTGTGAGGCACTTCTAATGAGTACCACAACATATGTTTTTGTGGAGAAATGAGAAAAGTATGAATACTTTTTGGTTGGAAGAAGTGCCTTACCCCAAGCTATGAATAAAGATAGTGGGAAAATGTTATATTTTTGTTTTGTACTGTAGACTGTATAGATATATGCATTCAGGGGGTAAGCCTATTTAGAGTATTTCAAGACCTACAGAAACTAGGCCCATCCTTTAGTTCTAGGTTGTTGGACAGGGAAGGGAATGTATTCTATCACAAACCTCTTCGCTGGTCCATATTCAAGGCCAATCAGTGAAATAATTCTCCAAAATCACAGTCACATTTCAACACTTTCTGTTTTTCTGGTTTATTTTTCTGTCTCATCCTTATCTGACCAAATCAAAAAGGCTCCTGTGCCAATCATGCGGATTCTACTTCAACAAGTTCTGGTGATAAATGTACACAAATGGTAAAGGTATCATTGCAACTGTCAAATATTCCCTGCAATCATTAGGCCACATACGGTGCTATATTCTCTTGGAGTTCTTTTTTTATCTTTTAGCGCTTTGTAATGTGACTAGCTACCACATGACAGCCATGTGATTGTGACTACTATGATACATCACATGTACAAATGTAAATCAGTGGAAAACAAGCAAAATAACATGCTCAGGTAAGGGTATCTCTTTCGAAGACCAAGATTGAAAACTTTCATAGCAGGATAAGGGTTAAGATTTTTGTCAAGAACAACATAATTTTGCTGTAGGAACAGAAAATTCATGTAAACTTAATGAATCTGACTTTAAAATACAGAAACAAATGAAGAGAAAAGACTGACACTATTACATATACCCAAAGGCACCATGAGTTTAAACTTCAGGAAATATTTCTTGAGACAAATGTGACAAACAAGAGGGCATAAGCATGAGTTTGTTTATAAGATATGCAAGTCTCAAGGGAAATATTTCCTGCATTTTAAACTCAAGATGTTTTCACGTATATATTTCATATCATAAAAATGATTTTTTTTTCTTTGGATTCTGTTATATACCTTTTTGACATTTTCAAAAGATGTTGACATCACGAAAACATGCCTATATAATTTTGACCCCCTTAAACTCCACTTTTAAATAGTAAAACTGGGGTTCACAGGGGTATACATTATTTGTCTTACTTCCGCTCAAAAACATAGATTGTGGGTACTCGTTTGAACCGCCTCAATGAGGCGGTTCAAACAAGTACCCAAAATCTATGTTTTGAGCAGAAATATGAAAAATATCAGAATTTTTATCTGAAAAATTTTCACTTTTTGGATGTGAAATTTTCAATATATTTGAATAGGCGTGTTTTCATAATGATAAGTTTTGCGACATTATATCATACATTCACTGTACAGCTTGATAGCTTTCAAAAGGAAATACTTCTTTGCTCTTGGAGGAATTAGAAATTATATTTCCCAAAGAAATTACTAAAAATAGCTTCAAATATGCAATTAAAAGCTTTGTTTTCTTCATACCTCCAGATAAGGCACTTTTTTTCAACCGAAAAGTAATGATATTTTTTCTTATTCCTCCACGAACACATATGTTGTGGTACTCATTAGAAGTGCCTCACTGAGGCACTTCTAATGAGTACCCACAACATATGTTTTTGTTGAGAAATAAGAAAAATATTATGTGAATACCCTGTCTTATCTAGAGCTATGCTTCCTTTCTGGACTTACCTATATCTCCTACCACTCCTTCATCAGCAACCTCTACCAATGTAGTATTTGTGCCATCTTGGCTTTCTTCCAGTATGGTGGCTGCTTGATGCAGTGGTTCCTCCAGGATTGTGGTTGCCTCGGAATTCAAAATGGCTGCCGTCGAGGCCATGATGGCACGGTAACTGCTCATCTTGTATTCCATCATGGCCCTCGCCAGAACCACTCTCAACTTGGTGCCATTCTCTCGTCCCAACTGTGAATAGAAGATCATGCACAATTAGCCTTTGCCTTTCTCTTGGCTAATTCAGCAGAAGACAAATTCCTGTTATTTTTTCTTATTTTTTTTCCAGAAAATAGACTTTAACATTTCAAGTAAACTGTCTCCTATGAAGAGACAATTTGCATGACTGTCAAAGCTTATTCTCTAGGAAAAATATGAATAGAGGAGATAATTTGCAAGAAATGTCAAATCCTATTTGTTTGGGAAAATAAGACAAATTTTTAATAATGTTTTATAGGTGACAAACTGCATGAAATGTCAAAGCCTTTTTTCGAGGAAAAGTATTTCAAATTGTCATCTGCTGAAATTTTTACCCAGCATGCTAAGTGCTGTTATAGCAGAGCTCTAGGTAAGGTTGTATCAGAGAACTTGCTAAGGAGTATTTGAATATCAGTCTGGGATAATCCATAAAAACATACATTGTGGGTACTCATTAGAGGTGACTTTTTACAGAGAAATAAAAAAAAAAACAAGAGGCCCACAGGCCACGGCTTGCTCACCTGAGCGACATAGCTATTGCAAATATGCAGATGTTATGCAACATTTTTCCAATCCTATCATCACAACTAATGAAAAGATCATCATTTAAGCAGTTCTTAGTTTTGAAGAAGAATATATGGGCCTGACAGTCAATGGAGCGTGATCATTTGAATAAACTATCAATCACATTTCAACAGTAGGAACATAACTGACGGCCTTGGTGGCTCAGTTGGATGCACCGCTTGACTGGAGACCAGGAGGTCACGAGTTCATTCCCCGCGGAGGTTGGCAACAGTCATACTCTCGCTTCCGCTGATTCAAGAAGGGCAGTTGTCAGTTTCTGGCGAAAGAATATGCACAATACTTGTTAACCGCTTAGAGGACTAAGCCTGCCCAGTAAATGTGTGGTTAGGTAAAAGTGACGGCGCTCAACATGACCCTACTGGGTTGACTGGGCCGTAAAACCTCAACACAAACAAGGTTCAATATGAAATTTGGTGGAAATTGGCTAAGTGTTTCTGAAGAATCATGATTTTATACATGTACAGTGGCAGAGAAATATAATAAACATAAACAAGATGACGGCCATCTTAGATTTCCAATCAGAACAATTTTAGCTACTGCTGATCTACAAGTCACTTCGATACTTCCAATATAAATGTATATGGACCATACAAATGCATGGGGAAGCAAATTTGACCTTGGAGGTAAAAAGGTCAAATGTCAACATAGAACCATCATTACAGCAATTATGGTAGATCTCCTTTCCCCCATAATTTGTGCAAAGATTAGGGCCCAGGGCTTATTTGGCTCTGGAGAAGAATTTTTAAAGGTTTTACCATATATGGGCATGGCAGCCATTTTGATAAATGGACCACGCCCATTTTAGCAATCTTTCATTCTCCTGCCTAAAGAGGCTCTGCATGAAATTTGAGCAACACTGGCCCGGAGGCTTCAGAGGAGAAGTCATTTGAAATTATCAACAAATGTATGGGGCCCATACAAATGCATACCAAAGCAAACTTGACCTCGCTGTAAAAAGGTCAAATGTCAATGTAAATTTTAGCAATTTTGATAGACTTCCCATCCCCGATGATTTATGCAAAGATTCAGCCATAAGGCATCCTCGGTTCTGGAAAAGAAGATTTTTAAATGATTTTACCATATATGGGTATTGCAGCCATCTTGGTCAATAGACAGCAACCATTTTATCAATCTTTCATTCCCCTGTCCCAGGGAGGCTCCAAATGAAATTTGAGCAACACTGGCCCAGAGGCTCTAGAGGAGAAATCCTTTGAAATTCTGAACATTTTTCCCATACAAATGCATAAGGAAGCAAACTTGACCTTGCCGTAAAAAGGTCAAATGTCAATGTACCACCATTATTTTAGCAACTTTAGTAGACCTCCTGTTTTTGATGATATATGCAAAGATTCAGCCATAAGGCATTCTCGGTTTTGGAGAAGAAGATTTTTAAAGGTTTTTTCCCATACCAAATGCAAAGGGAAGCAAACCTGACCTTGCCGTTAAAATGTCAATGTACGACCATTATTTTAGCAATTTTGGTAGACCCCCCCGTCCCCAATGATTTATGCAAAGATTCAGTCTCAAGGCATCTTCGGTTCTGGACAAGAAAATTTTTAAAGGTTTTTACCATATATGGGCATGGCGGCCATCTTGGTCAATGGACCACAACCTAAGGAAGCTCCATATGAAATTTGAGCAAAATTGGCTCAGGGGCTTCAGAGAAGAAGTCGTTTGAAAATGTTAACGGACGGACGCATGGATGGAAGGACAGACGACGGACGAAAAGAGATCACAATAGGTCATCCCGAGCATAGCTCAGGTGAGCTAAAAATATATCCCAGAATTATCACCAAATACTCCTCCTGATAACGTCCTCTAATTGTCTGCTTAAAATGTTCTGGGCCCAGTTGTTCAAAGCTAATCAATGATTCGTTAAAATTTACATCGAGTGATATGCAAATATACTGAAATTTTTTGCTGAAAAAATGTGAGTAGCTTTTGCAGTGCAAAAGCTACTCACATTTTTTCAGCAAAAAATATCAGAATATTGTGTATTGAATCCACTAAAACAGTTAACAAATGACCCTTAACGAGCTCGTTAAGCTAACGACGCTTTGAACAACTGGGCCCTGATCACTATGAAACCATAGGGTTTTGCAACCCAACAAAGATGACTCCGAATAACCTACTATGTACATGTATGTTGTGGCAGTCTCATCAATGCTGAGTACACTAGATAAAAATGGCAGACAGCAGATAACAGTACAAAGTTTTTTGTTTTACTTTTTTCATTTTTTTTTCCCAGAAAATTGGGCTAATAATTCACACAAATTGTCTCTAATTCATGAACTTAATTATCATGAACTGCTTCATGAATATTTCATGAAGTGCTTGATCTGGCTCATGAATGATTCAAGTTGTAGTTCATAAGCTGAAGTTCATGAATGGTTCATGAACATAAATTCATGGGCTGCAGTCACGAACTGAATATTGCTTTATCCCTAGAACTTTTCCAGAACTACTGTTCTGGAACTGTTTCTAAACAAATGTTCCACATTATATTTGGGCCATTTAACATTCAAAAGCTGTCCCAGAACTGTGCAAGAACAGATGAAACAGTTATAGAACAGTTCTTGAACAAGTATTAAAGAAAATAAATTCTGAACAATTCTAGAACAGTGCAAGAATTTTTTTGCAGCGGAACATCTCCCTTACAAAAAGTAGACAATTCTATACCCAAACAGAAGGCACTCGCCATTTCCCAGGTTTTACTATATAAAGTATAGGAAATGTGGGGTACAATTTACATGTTGACTGCTGAACCCGGATATGTCCTGCCTTTGCAAACAGTGTCGATCTAGAGCCAATGAGCTGACTGATCTGGATCTACACTGTTTGTCATTAAGTATGTGAATTAGTATCACTATCCTGGATCAAGTAATTTGATTGGCTGAAAATTAGAAGTGGGCATGCATCTCAGTTTATTCAGACTCTGAAGAAGCCAGCTGATCTGGATCTGCACTGTTTGCCATTAAGTAAGAGAATTTATATCAACAATCAGAATCAAATAATCTGATTGGCTGAAAATTAGAAGTGGGCATGGCATCTTAACTTATTCAGCATGACAAGGGTTAAATTTTTTTTTTTCAAATTGTAAAGGAAATATGGGGTACATTTTACAGAGAGAGATAAACTGAAATTTACCTAGCTGTGAATCCTTTTCAGACAGGATGAATCCACTAGAAAAAGTATCCAAAATTTGGCAGAATCAAAAAATTTTTTAATCCATCCATATTGACAACACTTTTTTCACTTAATCGCATTTGTGAGATAATGTGTAATGACTTAACCCTTAAAGTGCCAAGCAAAATTTGTAGCAGACGACATTCAAATTTTTTTTTTTTATTTTTCAGAGAAAACAAGTCTTGATATTTCATGTGAATCATCTGCCAAGCAGACAATTCACATGAAATGTCAAGACTTGTTTTCTCTAAAAAATAAAAAAAATTAAAAAAAATTGTCATCTGCTGCAGTTGCGATTGGCACTTTAAGGGTTAAAATGTACAAGTCTCCAAGGCAATATCACAATTTGTAATGTCATCAAGATAACATCATTATTTGTATGCAATAATGAAAATCACTCACAAATATTTCAGCATAATTTTAAGCACAATCAAGATTTTTGAAAAAAAGAAAAAAAAAAAATCTTACTAAAAAAAAAAAGAGAGGAAAAAAGGTAGACAACTGGTAATGTACTTGAATCAAGCTGGATGCATATGCACCATCATCAAAGAGCAAACAAGTAATACTCCACACAGGACTTGTTCAACGAGGAGTACTTGACGATAATTTTGGGATAATTTTTCTTAATTCTCCATAAAAACATGTTGTGAGTACTCATTAGAAGTGCCTTGATGAGGCACTTCTAATGAGTACCCACAACATATATTTTTATGGAGAACTGGAGAAAATTATCCTAGAATTATCGAGAGATACCGGAGACAATTATCCCAGAATTATCAACAAATATTCCTAATCTTTAACTACTCTTTTAGTATCTAGATTTCTCCTTGAAAACATATTTTGATACTCACTGGAAGGGCCTCAGCAAAGCACTTTTAATGATTACTCACAATGTATGTTTTCAATCAGAAATATACAAAATAGTAACATTTTTTAGATTTGTTTGTGTCAAGGTCTTACGGCCCAGTCAACCCAATGGGGTCAGTTTACCTAACAAAACTTTTACGAGGCAAGCTTAGCCCTCTAAGTAGTTAACCAGTACTGTGCACATTCTTTCACCAGCTGTCCTTCTTGAATCAGCGGATGGGAGAGAATGACCAAAGAAAATATTTTGTGATCAAATCTCCACAAAGAAAGAGCCTTATCTTGAGGTAGGAAACAAAATGAAGGCATTTAGTTTTATTGTCATATTTATACTAAATTTTGGGACACCATAACTATTTCCCATACTCGTTCTAAAATTTTGAACAATTCTATTTTACTTCCAAAAATTACTGAATGAGTGGAAAACAATGTAGATCCTGATCAGATGCCACATTCTGTGGCATCTGATCTGGGTCTACAGTGTTTGCTCAGGTCCGTCTGTCCAAATTGATAGGTTAAATATTGTTCGTATATTACCTAAAATTAGCCTGGGTTACATTATAATATTTATCTGATTTTGTTAGATAAATCCTCCCTATTTTCTAAATCTGATAATAACACAATACATGTACAACATAACCTTTATCCTGCTAAATAACTAAATAACAACAGGCAGCATTAAAAAAAAAATAGTTTTCTTATTTGTCACAGAGAATAAGGCTTGAAAGTCAATCAAATTGTCTTCACAATTTGAATGAAACAATCATTTGCCCTTATTTTTTCTATGAAAAATAGGGGGAAAAACAAGAAGAAGAAAACTTTAATCGTTGTAGGCTTAATTTTACCAGGGTGTGCTAAGGTCAAATTTTTTTGTGTGTGTTTTTATTAAGCCTTATTAAGGGGTATAAGCAAAACTGTAGCAGATAGCATTCTAAATCATCAGACTTATTTTTTCAAGAAAATATATCTTGGCATTTCATGTGAATCATCTGCCATCAAATGAAATGTCAAGCCTTACTTTCTCTGAAAAAAATATATATAAAACTCAAAATGTTGTCTGCTGCAGTTGTAATTAGCACTTAAAGAATATCCTTCTTTTTAACTGTTTTAGAGTTAAACAAAAAATCAAGTATTAATCACATTTTTTACACACTTTCAAGAGTAATTTAATCCATATTTTCACTGTTATTACTTCTATTTATACAATATTTATAAATACGAGATACAAGATTTAACCCTTATTATGCAAATGACGATATTATCAAATGATAAAACAAGTCTTATATTTTTCTTAACATTTCCCAGAAAAATTGGGCATTTTTTGTCTGAGACAATTCACGTGAAATGTCAAGACCTATTTCAGAAAAAGAAAGAAAAAAATATTTAAAAATATTGCCTGTTAATATTTAAATTCAGTGTATTAAGGATTAATTTAATTCACTTAGTGGATCTGCAATGTTTAAAATACATATGAACCTTGCTATGGCAAAAACCAACCATACACCATAACTCCAGAGAAGATAATAACTGATGTGATATCAAATTCAGGATAATGTTTATTTTTACATCAAAACATACCTTGTGGGTACTCATTAGAATTTGCCCCATTGAGGCAATTCCAATGAGTACCCACAAGATATGTTTTGATGCAATTTTTTACATCAAAACATACCTTGTGGTACTCATTAGAATTGCCCCATTGAGGCAATTCCAGGCCCCATTGAGGCAATTCCAAGAAGTACCCACAAGATATGTTTTGATGCATTTTTTTTGTTATTTTAACATCAAAACATACCTTGTGGTACTCATTAGAATTGCCCCATTGAGGCAATTCCAATGAGTACCCACAAGATATGTTTTGATGCATTTTTTTATTTTTACATCAAAACATACTTTGTGGTTACTCATTTTTTTCATTTTTGCAACAAAAGGTACCTTGTGGGTACTCATTAGAATTGCTCTGCTAAGGAATTCCAAATATACTGAAAATTTTACCACCAAAAAATGAAAATTTTCAGATAAATATTCTGATATTTTTCATATTTCTGCTTAAAACACAGATTGTGGGTACTCATTAGAACTGAGGCATTTCTAACGAGTATCCACAATCTCTGTTTTTGAGCAGAAATAAGAAAAATAATGTATACCCTTAAACCCCAGTTTTACTATATAAAAGTGAGGTTTAAGGTGGTCAACATTAATATAGGCACGTTTTCGTGATGTACACAATACCATTAAATTAAAACAGAAAGGACACTATCAAAGCCTAATATGGGGCTTGGCTGTTTTTTTTTACATGTTACAGACCTTCTAGATATACCGTATTTACCCTAAGTATTCGGACACCTCAACTCCTTACCATATATGTTCTAAAATTTGAACCAGTACAATTCACTATCCGATGTTGTGTCTTAAAATTGCTGGATGAGTGGCAAACAGTGTAGACCCAGATGAGACGCCGCATTCTGCGGCGTCTCATCTGGGTCTAAACTGTTTGCTCAGGCCTGTCTGTCCGAATACATATGGTAAATATGGTAAAAGCTTCTGGGCTGGAATTTTCTGTGAGTTGTTAAGGAAGCGTATTTGGTGATAATTCTGGGATAATTTCCTCAACATCTCAATAAAAACATGTTGTGGGTACTCATTACAAGCACCTCAGCAAGGTGCTTCTAATGAGTACCCACAACATAATGGTTTTTATGGAGAAATAAGAAAAAAATATCTCAGAATTATCACAAAATTCTCCACCATAACAATTTAACTCAGAATTATCTGTTTTGTCCAAGTCTTGTTTGACCACAACAGAAAATGGTGGTTTTCACACAGCCCGATATATATAATCTTTGTAAATACAAAATGATAATACACAGATTTATAACAAAAATACCATATTTACTCTTAAAGATGCTCCTTACTATATTATACTGAATATTCAACTCTCAACCTGCTGAATTTAAATATTTGCAGACAAAATTATAATATTTTTCACTATCCATAGCTTTTGTAATTTTACATTTTGCTCAGGCCTTTCTTTTCAGATATTTAGCATAAAGTATGGATAATGAACAAACAATATGTCACTAGTTTAATTACTACCAGAAGTGGCTTACTCATCAGCAATATTGTCATACTGTTGTCAGGAGTTTGTAGTTCTTAAATAATAAAACCATATCAATGCCATAGTATTACAGAGATGTAAAATTCCATCAAAACTAACTTGTCCTTATGGTCTAAATTTTTCATTTAGATGCTAAAAATGAAGAAAAAATGAAAAAAAGTTCTGAAAATCTCACTCGCCCAGCCTTAAAATTTACTCATAAATGCCAGCATGCGAGTGGAATTTTACATCCCTGTATTATCATATGTCCTATTCAGGGCTGCTTATCTCCTCAACCACAACACCATGTTGTGAATAGAAATATATTGAGGGGATATCCGGTTGAGCTGAAGGACAGGAAATCGTGCAGACACAAAACTGAGTGAATTGGTTGAACAGGATTTATTCCTTCCGAGTGTCAAAATTAAAAAAAAAAAAAAAAAAAAAAAAAAAAAAAAATAGGGGAATGTCATGCAACCAGGGCTCGGGAAAACCGGAAAAATAGCCGGTCTGGACCGAAATTAAGAATTCTGGACCAATTTCAAATACCCCAAAACGCTAATAAATCGGTCCAACAGGTTTGTGCCTTGAACCCCATTTTTCCCAAACCAACCAATTTTCACAAATCAATGATGTCTAAAAAATCACAAACGGTCAAGTCTTTCCAAACTGAAAACGTCCGCGCACCTTTTAAATGCGATATTATGGTAGTTAAAAGGCTCTAAATGGTCATTTGACATGTATATTGGAGAGACAGCTGAATAACGGCAACCTACCCGCAGCACAAATTAATTACGTCATTATCCAAACATTGTCAAAAAATCAACACTTCATTGACCTTTGTGCGGTAAACAAGCGATTAACACGAATCATCAGTAACAGTAGTCTGATAATTAATCCGTTTGTATGACACGTGTGAATACACTGAGACTGCAAAACATCCAGGTGCAGTCGGCATGTCCAAAAGATCAAAGGTCGCTTTACTGAGAGTCATAAAAGAATGCACCGCTTGAACGCACCCGTTTTCTTCCTCTTCTTTTTTGTTTTGATTAACACGGTTTGTCGGTCCCAGATTCGATAAATGAATTCCCAAACCGTGTACGTCCTGATCAGATGTCGCATACAACGGCGTCTGATCTGGGTATTATTGATTGCTTCTTTTTTTTTTTGTTGTTGTTGACTGCCGTAACACGCGAGTATAATTCAAGGTAGATTTCACAGTTAAAATAAGTAATGCACCACTTGCGCTAGGCAAGATTGGTCAGTGCTTAAAATTTAAGCAGTCTGATCAAATCTTGAAACACTGAAAACTGCAAAACCGCCCGTGGCGCAGGCCTTTTTTATTAGACCTAATTAGGTCCATGAAAGTCGTTTCGTTCCGTCTCTCCTGTTTCCCGCCGTCTTCGCGCTTATACAAGACGGGAATCAGTTGTTTATAAATAGTTTAGGAAAACCCTGCGGAGGTGGAAATAAAAACAAAACCGTTTTTTCTTTTTTTTGTTTTTTTTTTTATCTTTCTTTTCACATACCTGACAGTATTTATTGATGACGCCAGCTTTGATCATGCTCGTTGTACCCGGACTTCCGTCATATAATGGAGCTGAGGTGTATTATTTAAAAGTTATAGGACTGCTAATTGTCATTAGTTTTCGTGACAGGTGATATACACATCTTTTTTTTTTTTTTGGAAATGGGCTCATTGATGACGTCATCGTCATCGGCTGGACCGATTCAGATTTAAAAATTTCCAGAGCCCTGCATGCAACCCTCTGTTCATTTTTCTGTAACTGTGAATCAAATTCGAAACCAAATTCTATGTTTCATGGCAGAAATTCCCTTTCTCCCAGAGCAAGGGTAGTCTATATATTGCCATTTTGATGACATTCCTGAAGTTGTCCAGTATAAAGGATAAATGTGGTACCCTATTTACTGTATGTATGTGGACAGACAGGCCTCAGCGAACAACGTAGACACATATGAGATGTGACAAGTCCAATCAGGGTCTTTATTGTTTGCCACTCATCCAGCAATTTTTACACACATCAAAATTTAGAACAAGTAATTAATAAGGAGTTCAGGGGTCAGAATATTTAGGGTAAATACAGTACTCTCATCATTCCGAACAAAACAGTACTTTACTGAACTGTATCTACACAAATCTTGATGACACCCCAGTTAGCATTCTTTATAAATCTATAGCGGGCCGTTATCGGCCCGTCAGGATAGCTGACGGGCCGATAATGGCCCGCTATAGATTTATAAAGAATGCTTACTGGGACCCTTTCTTTTGTTCTTGACAGACCAATATATGGCTTTTGATTCCAAAGAGCATGCTGATCCTTAACAAATGCCTTGCCCAGGGATCAATTTTAGCACCTGCTAACTTGCTAAATGCTGGTTAATTTCCTCAAAAAGCAAGCTGCAATTTCCATCACTCGCTAATTCTAGCAAGTTGGAAAGATTCTCTTTAACTGGCAGAACCTGAGGCATTGTTGCTGAAGTTTTGCAAATTCTTTTCCAAAAGTAATGATGATATTTTTCTTATTTTTCCCAGAAAACAGGTTTTGACATTACATGCATAGGAGACAATTTGCATGTAATGTCAAAACCTGTTTTCTGGGAAAAATAAGAAAAATATTCTAAAATGTCTGCTGAAATTCTTACCCAGAGTGCTAAGGTTTAAAGCCACATTTAACAGTGTTTATAAGAGTGAAAAAGCAAGTTGGCTGAAAGGTTTAGCAAGTAAAAAATAATGCCACTTGCTAATTTTAGCAAGCTGTCAAAAAAGTTAAATTTGAGCCTGTTGCCACAGCCTATTCCTCACCAACCTCACAAATACATTGCCCATTCCACAAAGCTACATCATCCATGGCCCCTCACTCTCTACAGTCACCATGAGGTAAGGCCTCAGAGTTTTTTTATCTTTAGGTTTATCAGAGATTTCTTAAAAATTTGCTGTCAGGAGGGAGGAATAAAAATATGAAAAGCTTGGGTCAATCAAATTAAATAATTTTCAAACAAATAATTAATTGATTTGAGGTTTAACTACCCAATCAACCCATTAGGGTCATGTCGAGCTTGGCAAATCTAACCACACTGTTTTTGGGCAGGCTTAGTCCTCTAAGCGGTTACCCAGTATTTGTGCACATTCTTTCTCCGGAAACTGACAAACTGCCCTTCTTGAGCCATGGAAAGAGAGAGAATGACCTTAAAAAAATATTTCCTGATCAATCTCTACAAAAGAATGCTATCGGACCCACCAGGGATCGAACCCATGACCTCCTGATCACTAGTCAGACACACATCAGACTGAACCACCAAGGCCCACCAAACAAAAAAACACATGTAAAAATGACATATTTCAGCCCCAAATTAATTTGAAGGGTAGAAACATAACATAAAAAAATAAAATCAAAAAGCAAATTTTATTTTTTGGAAGGGGTTTAAATCAGGGTAGGCTCTCCCATAAAACTAGAAAAAAAAAACAAAAAACAAACAACTCTGGCCTAATCCCAAAATGACTGAAATATTGCTACTAGGACATAAAATGAAAACTGTACCAAGTTCACCTCAACAGGTACCTGTTATGTAATTCAGAAACTGAGGTATAACCTAAGGAAACTGACTTGATCCTGTGGTTAAAGCAAGATATCCGCTTTCAAATATTACTTAAAATTACCTCCAAATGTAAGGAAATCTAAACAATATCCTTGAAACAGAATGAAATCCAAACAAAGATTGTTTTGCACAATTTAATCGGGCATACTTGTCATATCTACAACCAGTATGTTATGTTGATTGTAATAAGTGTCATCTATCACTGACCAGTATCTTAACACTTTGCATGCTGGGTAAAATTTCAGCAGAAAACATTTTGTAATATTTTTCATATTTTCCCAAGTACATAGGATTTCACATTTTATACAAATTGTCTCCTTTGCATGAAATGTCAAATCCTATTTTCTGGGAAAAAATGTGAAAAAAAAAAAAAAATCAATTTGTCGTCTGCTGAATTTGCCGAAAGTGTGCTAAGTGTTAAACAATTAAATCTAGAAATTTATCACCAACATCTCCACAAAAATCACCTGAAATCATAACTCAAAGGACACTTACTTCACCCTAAGCAATTACAAAGCGTTTTCCATTACTGACCTAGAAATTATTTTCCATTACTGACCATTTACAGTATCTCTTCTAAAAAATTTGCATATCTCTAAACTCCATCCCATAGTTGTCCTGCATTCTGAGCAAGTCCATTAAACTACTTAGTAATGAGTGTAAAAGTGCTGGCTGAATGCCAAACAGTGCAGACCTTGGTCAAACTGCTCCTTTAGGAGTATATAGTTTGCTCTGGGGCTACACTTTTTGCTTAAGGAAGCCTGTTTTAACACTTAGTATGCTTGGTAAAAATTTCAGCAGATGACATTTTTATATACATTATTTTTCCTGCAAAAAGACTTTGCCATTTCATGCAAATTGTCTCCTGAGGACACAATTTGCATGAAATGGCAAAGTCTTTTTCTGGGAAAAATAAAAAAAAAATCATCAACTGTCATCAGCTGAAAATGTCCAGAGAGTAGTAAAGGTTAATATTTCAGGGAAATAAGGAGGAAATATGGTAAGTCAAGAATATGTCCATCACCATAAAAATACTATATCAATATCAAGTTCTACTATAAAATTCTAACGAATGGCATATTTTTAATTTTGGTTTCACCTAGTTGCTATAAAACTGCTCTGAAACTTTTAAAAAGTAATTAAAAACTGGAAATTTATTTCAAGCTTTCTTTACAATAGTTTAAAGTTTAGAGAGCAATGTTTGGTTTGGAAGATGTCCTCATGTTTTATTAGCTGTAAAAATTGTAAAATGTCCTTAAATTTTGTACACCAACTTGTCTAATAAAATGGCATATGCAAACTGTGTAGACCCAGATCAGGAGCAGTCTGATCAGGGTCTACACTGTTTGCCATTCCACCAAGTATTTGTGTAATAACTGCAAGAGGAAAAGTAAAGAAAAGAAAAAGAAAAAAAAATAGACAAAAAAGTACAACATAAAGCCGGCCTCGGTGGCTCAGTTGGATGCGCCATCCGACTGGAGACCAGGAGGTCGCGGGTTCAACCCCCGCCGAGGTCGGCAACATTCTTTCGTGGAGATTGATCTGAAATATTTTCTACGGTCATTCTCTCCCTTCCGCTGATTCAAGAAGGGCAGTTGTCAGTTTCTGGCGAAAGAATGTGCACAATACTGGTTAACCACTTAGAGGACTAAGCCTGCCCAGTAAACGTGTGGTTAGGTAAACTGACCGCGCTTGACATGACCCTATTGGGTTGACTGGGCCATAAAACCTCAACACAAACAACATAAAGCTTTTAAAATTTTAGAGATACAATGTATTTACTGTAGTTATCATGCAGACAGGAAAGTCAAAGTTTCATGCAGACCAAAATTCAGTAGACACATTTCCTTTTTTTTTCATTTACCTTTGTTTTATTTATTTATTTACTTATTTACTTATTTATTTATTTATTTTTGACAGGGCTATGGCTATTTGCAAACACATCTAGGCCTGTGTTCAGAAAAAAAGAAAACAAAATGATATCTGTCCCCACCACATGAGTTTGATGTAAATTTGACACTAAATATCTTGAAAATACAGTCACGCTAAAAAAAATCTAATCAGTTCTACAGCTTGTCCCCATGTGTATCCCTGCAAGTTTGATGAAAATCTGGCAACCAGTTCAAGAGATATACTGTCATGCCAGTGCCAACACGATGTCATTGCTATCCCCAATGCCAACACTAATGCTAATGGGATCCAGACCAAAAATTGAATATCTCCTTGGACAAAAAATTTTCGAGGGTTGAGCGCAAGACTATGGTAACTCAAACATATTTTTGAAACCCTTGTTTAGGGGCAACTTGGACACCTTTGTAAACAATGCAAATTTAGGTGCCATTGCTCATACGAGCAATGGCACCTAAATTTTCATTGTTTACAGAAAGAAAAGTTGTAATCTTCATAATGCCTCCATGGTGAGGAGATTAGGTTTGGGGAAAAACAACCATCTGACTTACGCCAGTCTTGCTCTCAACCCTCGAAATAACATCAAAATATCCTTTTGACAGATACGTCTGAGCTATTAACAGATACTCTTGGTAGATTGTCTGCATTTTTTTTTTTTTTACAGGATAGACAAATTTTTTGACTGCCTGTTTCCTTTCCTGCACTCCAAAGGGATCAAAAGTAGATCCCTTTTCAGAAGGAAACAAAAAAAAAAAAAAAAAGAAAAAAAAGACAGAGCTACCTCCTCTCTTATTACGAAAACATGCCTATTCAAATATATTGAAAATACACCACCAAAAACTGAAAGTTTTTAGATAAAAATTTTGAAATTCTTCATAATTCTGCTCAAAACATAGAATGTGGGTGCACATTAGAATCATCTCACCAAGGGGGTTCTAACAAATACCCACACTCTATGTTTTTGAGCAGAAATAAGGAAAATAATGTATACCTCTGTAAACCCCAGTGTTACTATATAACATCACGAAAACATACCTATATAATTCTGACCCCCTTAAACCCCACTTTTATATAGTAAAACTGGGGGTTTACAGGGGTATACATTATTTTTCTTATTTCTGCTCAAAAACATAGATTGTGGGTACTCGTTAGAACCGCCTCAGCGAGGCGGTTCTAACGAGTAGCCACAATCTATGTTTTGAACAGAAATATGAAAAATATCAGTATTTTTCATCGGAAAATTTTTATTTTTTGGTGGTCAAATTTTCAGTATATTTGAATAGGCATATTTTCGTAATGAAAGTGGAGTTTAAGGGGGTCAAAATAATATAGGTATGTTTTTGTGATGCCTTAAAGTGAATCCATTCCCCTTAATGCTGCAAAATAAGAATCCTTTTAATTTTTAACAAATAAATAAACACGACACCTCTAGTTCTACTTAGCTGTTTTCAAAGACAGTTATCCATAGAAAATTCCAACTTTTTTACAGAAAATCCAAAAATTACCATAAAATTAACCAGCCAATCATCACGAAAACATGCCTATATAATTTTGACCCCCTTAAACCCACTTTTATATAGTAAAACTGGGGTTTATAGGGGTATACGATATTTTTCTTATTTCTGCTCAAAACATAGATTGTGGGTACTCGTTTGAACTGCCTCGTCGAGGCGGTTCTAACGAGTACCCACAATCTATGTTTTGTGCAGAATTATGAAAAATATCAGAAGTTTTTATCTGAAAATTTTCATTTTTTTGGTGGTAAAATTTTCAATATAGTTGATAGGCGTGTTTTCGTAATGTACTCAGCTGTGTCAAAGACAGTAATCCACAGAAAATTCCAACATTTTTACAGAAAATCCAAAAATTACCATAAAATTAACCAGCCAATAAATTATTTATAAACCCAGTGAATTAATTTTACTTTTGTAATTTCTTTGAAGCCAAGATCGTTAAAAGTCACACTAATGTTTTTAAAATGAGATCAAGGGAAAACATGCAAATTGATCTGAACTGATTTACCTACATTAAATTCAATAAACAGCCCCATTTGGATTTAACCTGAAACATTACCTGATAAGGCAGATATGTGTCAGTTTTCTCTGAATGCTGCTTCACTTTTATATTCCATTTAAATCATGACTATAGATGATATGAGTGGAATAACAAATGATATCTGTAAAGGTTACTCTAGTAAACAAAGAACACATCAAAGAACAAAAATTGGAGTCACAGTTTCATTAACCCTTGTCATGCTGAATAAATTAAGATGCCATGCCCACTTCTTATTCTCAGCCAATCAGATTACTTGATCCGGGTTTTTGATAGAAATTAGCATATTTAATGACAAACAGTGCAGATCTAGATCAGTTGGCTTCTTCAGAAGCCAACTGATCTGGATCTACACTGTTTGCTAAGACAGGGCATGTCGTGTTTAGCAAGAGAAGGGTTAAGACTCTTCTTATGACAGCTATACAGTTAACTCTCACTATCTCAAACACCGATAACTCAAACTATTGCTTAAGTCAAATTAAATTAAGGACAGTATTATTTGTTTTTTTTACTACGGTAAAATGTCCTAAAATTTCGAACACCGAAGTGTCGATCTGACAAAATGACATAGGCAAATAGTGCAGACCCTGATCAGACTGCTCCTTTAGGAGCAGTCTGATCAGGGTCTGCACTATTTACCAATCCACTATTTTAAGAAACTGCTGCATAACAAAGCAAAATTTAGTCAAAATAGTATGGAATAAAATGTTTGAAATTTTAGGACATTTACCACAGCCATTCCTTTTTTTTATCTCAAACTGCTGTTCTCTCAAACTAAACATTTTGGACCTTGGGGCTGGAAATAAAAAGAATCAACTGTACATATAACAAGACTTATTTTACAGGGAAAATACAGTATTTTGGCTCACCTAAATTGTAAAATTCCAGACAAGCTGGTTATTACTAACGTTACTCTATTTTGCCATTTTGGTATTCACAAGCAAAACCAGTGGTAAATCCAAAAACACGAAAACATGCCTATATAATTTTGACCCCCTTAAACCCCACTTTTATACAGTAAATCTGGGGTTTACAGGGGTATACATTATTTTTCTTATTTCTGCTCAAAAAACATAGATTGTGTCATTGAGGCAGTTCTAATGAGTACCTACAATCTATGCTTTGAGCAGAAATATGAAAAATATCAGAATTTTTTATCTGAAAATTTTCATTTTTTGGTGGTAAATATTTTAGTACATTTGAATAGGCAGGCATGTTAACGTAATGATTGACATAAAAACGAAAAACATCAGGAAACAACCGCCAAACATATTATTATCCATTTATGTCAAGAGATACCCCATCACTCAGCTCTTTTTTACATTCACATGATGACAATCCCAGATTATGGAGACACTTTTGTGACTAACTAGGCAGAAAATGGGACAGTGTGGTTACCACCCCATCACTTAATCCCATCATTCTCAATTTTTAATGATCAACTCTTGTCTGGAGTGACCCCGTGGTGCTTGTCATTTATAGCTGGACAAGAAAAAAATGTGTGCTGGGTCACAATAAAAGAAAAGGGCTCTTCCCACACATATTGACAGCAAAGACCCAGACAGCTTGCTATTTGCACAGTCTGATCAGGGCTCTCTTTGACTGAATCAATGTACTCAGTATGATGTACACAGTAGAACACCTTATTCTGCCTAAGTTTTAGTGCAGTCAGATGTGAGTTAACAGTGTAGACCCAGATCAGATGCTGCATTCTGCAGCATCTGATCTGGGTCTACATTGTTAGCCACTCATAGGTAGTCAAATGGACTTGTTGAAATTTAAGGAAAAGTATGGTAAGAAGGTAAGGTATCTAAATATGTGTATTTAGGGTAAATAGTCAACTCTTAACCCATTGTAGATTGAATGAACTCCCCCACACTATATATTGGAAGATTCTAATTTCGATTTTAGGTATGTCAGGCTCAGGGCTCTGGAAATTCTGAAATCTGAATTGGTCCAGCCGATGACGATGACATCATCAATGAGCCCATTTCCAAAAACAATATATCACCTGTCATGAAAACTAATGACAATTGGCAGTCCTGTAACTCCTTTTAAATAATACACCTCAACTCCGTTATATGACGGAAGTCCAGGTATAACGAGCATGATCAAAGCTGGCATCATCAATAAATACAGTCAGGGATGTAAAAAGAAAGAAAAAAAAAAGGAAAGATTTTGTTGTTATTTCCATCTCCGCATAGTTTTCCTAGATAACTATTTATAAACAATTGATTCCCGTCTTGTGTAAGCGCAAAGACGGCGGGAAACAGGGGAGAAGGAACTAAATGACTTTCATGGACCTAATTAAGTCTAATAAAAAAAGGCCTGCGCCACAGGCGGTTTTTGCAGTTTTCAATGTTTCAAGATGTGACCAGACTGCTTTTATTTTAAGCACTGACCAATCTTGTCTAGCGCAAGTGGTGCATTACTTATTTTTTACCGTGAAATCTACCTTGAATTATACTCATGTGTTACGGTTGTCAAGAAGCAAACAGTAAGACCTAGATCAGACGCCATTGTATGCGACATCTGATCAGGACGTACACGGTTTGAGAATTAATTATCAAATCTGGGATCAACAAACCGAGTTGATCAAAACAAAAAAGAAGAGGAAGAAAACGGGTGCGTCCAAGCGGTGCATTCTTTTTATCACTCTGTTAAAGCGACCGTTGATCTTTTGGACACGGCGACTGCACCTGATGTTTTGCAGTCTCAGTGTATTCACGCGTGTCACACAAACAGATTAATTATCAGACTACCATTACTGATAATTTGTGTTAATCGCTTGTTTACCGCACAAAGGACAGTGAAGTGTTGATTTTTTGACAATGTTTGGATGACGACGTAATTAATTTGTGCTGTGGTAGGTTGCCCTTATTCATCTGTCTCTCCAATATACATGTCAAATGACCATTTAGAGCCTTTTAACTACCATAATATCGCATTTAAAAGGTGCACGGCGGTTGTCAGTTTGGGAAGACTTGACCATTTGTGATTTTTTAGACATCATTGATTCGTGAAAATTGGTTGGTTGGGGAAAAAATTTAATTGGGTTCGAGGCACAAACCTGTTGGACTGAATTATTAGCATTTTGGGATGTTTGAAACCAGTCCAGAATTCTTATTTTCAGTCCAGACTGGCTATTTTCCGGAGCCCTGGTCAGGCTATGTGATTTAGATCTTCTGAGAGAAAAATGACTGAACTATTTGCAAACAGTGGAGAGTCACAGTCACCCATGTCAGACGCCAAGTTCTAAGGCATCTGATATGGATCTGCATTGTTTGCCAACTACCCTTTTAGGGGTCTCCCAATTACAATGGGTTATGGGTAAATATGGTTTGTTCATAAACAATCAAAACACCCTGAATAGACTGCAAGTAAGTAGGCTGATCTGGGCCTTCAATATCTGTATGTAAAGTGGCAAATAGTGTGGACCATTCAGACCTCACATTCTGTGGCATCTGATTTGGGTCTATACTGTTCATACAGGCATGCATGTCCAGTTACTAAGGTACAGCACCAAGTAAGAGGAATATCCACAATATTTTTCTTATTTCTTAATGAAAACATATGTTGTTGGTACACATTAGAAGTGTCTCGGAAAAATAAGAAAAAATGTCAATACTTTTCAGTTGAAAAAAGCCCTTACCTGGAGCTATGTAAAGGTAAATACATGTATAGTAACCCAAATCTTTTCACTTGACTTGATATAGCCCATATGTACTGAGTCAAATGAAAAGGCATCTTATACGTGGTAGAACATGGCTCAAAATATATCCCAATTTTTCAGTGCTGATGGGTGCTGCTTTTATTAGTTCCTTACAAATATTCATGTCTGAATTCACTATTTTAGTTGTTTTGCTTTTTCACTCACATGTAACAAAACTGGGATCAACATTGGGGAAATCCATGCAAAACATTTGGCCTAAAATGGAAAAGTGTGTGTTTCAGATTAATCGACCGTGCCTAATTTTTCACTGCAGACCCTAAAGTTTGTTTAGGATTTTGAGGGGATTTCCCTGTTTGGCCATACTGGTTTTCTATTAACCCCAAGCAAAAATATCTTTTCAACCTGCCATCCGTATTTTAAAATTCCATGTAACCTGAAACACACATATAATTTTATTTGGCCTTACTTTATTTTAGGAGTATTTAGTACCACTTTTCACTTTGTTTTTTCAGACCATAGATTTATATATAGAGATCTTAAAAATCCAAAAATCTGATTTAATCTTTACAGAAGGCTACCTGTAAATATTATTATCAAATTTTGAAATCAAAAACATAATCAGGCTTAAACCTTTACCACTCTTTGGGCCAACTCAGCAGCAACTTGACACTGTTTTTCTTACTTTTCTGAGAAAATAGGCTTTAACATTTCATTATGAGACAATAAGCATGAAATGTCAAAGCCTATTTTCAGGAAAAATAAGAAAAAAATATTTCAAAATGTCTGCTAAAATTTTTACCCAGCATGCAGAGGGTAAAATGGCACAATTCAATAATTACATGATCTTTTAAAAAGTCAAACAGTTGAAACAAAAGTAATTTTTTTGCAATGTAATCTGAAGAAATGAATATAACAAAACTAGAAAGCATTACATTAACCTTTAGCACTCTCTGGAGTCAATCAGCTGACAAAAAAATTGAGGATATTTTTCTTATTTTTCACAGAAAATTGGCTTTGTCATTTCATGCAAATGTCTCCTTAGGAGACAATTTGTATGAAATGTCAAAGCCTATTTTCTCAGAAAAATAAGAAAAATATTTCAAGATGTCGTCTGCTGAAATTTTCACCCAGCATACTATGCACTAAAGGTGACTTTTTTTAAACTGGAGCATGTAATATACCCACAACTTTTTATACTTTTTATAATAGTGTAACAATTTTTAAGATAAAAAAATAAACAAAACAAGAAAGAAATTTATCTTAGTTTTATATTTATGACAGTGATTATTTCTCTGCCAGGCTAAATTCATTTTCTTATCTTGAAATCAAAGTCTTTTACTTTGAAAAGGTACTAGTACATGTACTAGTTCGTGACTTTGTACATGTATTTTTAACCTTTGTCATGCTGAATAAATTAAGATGCCATGCCCATTTCTAATTTTCAGCCAATTAGATTGCTTGATCATGATTGTTGCTATTAATTATTACACTTAATGGCAAACAGTGCAGATCCAGATCAGTTGGCTTCTTCAGCAAAATCGCCATGCAGCTGCTGTGCAAATGTGGAAGACTGCTGCAAGGCTGCCATAAGAATTCGCAAAACTTTCTCGTGGCCGTCCTGAATGACAAACAAGATTTTGCAAGGCAGCCACACCAATGCTTTATGTTGTTTGTGGAAAGTCATTGTATAAATTCGCCACAAGTGATGATATAAACCATGCAAGGGGATGTGCCAACAGCTGTCACATTTTCATTATACATGTAGCATGTCAGGAGCATATCTCTTTGTAATGACAGAGACTGTGTGTTGCCTTACTCAGAAGAATGCTCCAGGTTCCTTAACAGCAGCATCTGCAGGGGCTTTCCCCTGATTCATGCCTTGCCGATATGATTAAATATAGTATGAACACTGTCAGAGATGTTGTGTGACTGAAATCTCAACAGCATATGTTAGGTGGTCTGAGCGAATCTGCCTTTAATAGCAGAGGGAAGTCACACAGCTGTTTTAGGGCTACTGTGCTATCGCTGTACAAATTTGTGCAGTTATAAGCTGAAGCAGTAGTCTTATGACATCTGCCTTGTGACAAAATGCAAGGCTATTGCAAGGTTTTCATGTGGCTGCCATGCGGCCTTCGATAGACAAAAGCAATAATTGACTGCCAGCAGCCCCAGCCTGACACTACCCGAAGTGTGTCAGCTGTGCCGGCTTTTCAAAGATGCCTTGCAGCAGCCTTACGATTTCCCAAAACTGCCTGCCTTGTGACCTTGCGATTTTGTAAGGAGGTCTTAAAGGCTGCCGTATGAAACTTGATGATTTTTCTCTGGAAGATGATCACAGACAGGTATATGACTGACGCAGGCTGATTTGAAATATGCATTAATCTTTTAACATTTTGGCTATAAATAAGAGCAAAAAAATATTTTTAAAAAGTTTTATTTTTTACAGAGAATTAAGGTTGTCAGTTCTTTAACATTTTACATGAATGGAATAACAGGTCTTTCTTTCTGTGAAGATTAAGTGAAATATCACTTGTGTGTCATCTACTCTGTCAATAGACTCAGAAATCATTAAGAAGTGTATGAGATGGTTAATGTCAACACACTATACCAAGGGGATTGAATGCACTTTGGAGACTTTCCACCATTTTAACAAGGGAGATAACTTTTGTGATTTCCTGTTTGCATTTTCCTATATAAGCCCCTACTGAAAAGGTGTCTATTCTAAAAAGGAAAAAAAACTGCTCCAAATGGGAGCAAATTCTTTTCTTTTAAGGTAGACCAAATTCTTTCCTTTTAGAGTAGACCCTCTTCAGACCTAGAAGGAAGAATTATGTTGACAGTTATCTTCCCCCCCCCCCCCCCCCCCCCCCCCACCACCCACCCTCCTATAAGTGTATGGATTCTCCTATTTCCTACATAAAAGACTAAAACATGCATACTTCGTGAAGAATTTCTTACATAATACACAAAGGAATATTTAATTGGATGTTTGAAGATAGATACATATTATTTACATGTTAAAATTCACAAGATATGTAATTAATTTAATTTTAAATCTATATCTAAGATGAAACCCGACTCTAGGGTGTGGGGTAACAAATTACACAAAGGTATACAGGAATGTGCAGGTCGGTGGTCGGGGTATGTTTTTATGAATTCTGATATTTGTTTGCAGTGTTTGTTTGTTTGATTTGGGCTTAACGTCGCTTTCAACCTTTTTCAGTTATATCGCGACGGTGTCTGGATGTGGCAGGGAGCTCAATGCTCACTTTTAGAGTGCTGCCTCACTGAAATATCATGCCCCAGACACTCTGACATGATATTCCACCCAGTCACATTATACTGACACTGAGCTGACCAGTTCTAGCTCTACTTTCTTAATGCTGAGCGCCATTGTTTGCAGTGTTCTCATTCTCCCCCTGTTCAAGGTATTTTACCCTCAAAATTTGTCTAATATACAACAAAATGAAGGTACTCTCTATATGATGCTATACATTGGTGGTACAGAAATAAGAAAATACCATAAGAAAGTTTACGTGGAATTTCAAAAAGCAGTGGGAACCCTGATGTGGGTTTTAAATTCAAGAATCTGTGTATTTTTTAGGATTATAAATTCCTAGTGTTAGATACTGGTTTTAACCCTTATCCTGCTGAACCAGGATATACCCTGTCTTTGCAAAGTAAAGATCCAGATCAGTTGGAGCCAACTGTTCTGGATCTGCACTGTTTGTCATTAAGTGTGTGAATTTGTATCAAAAATCTAGATCAATTGATCATCTTGATTTATTCAGATGACAAGGGTTAAAATGAGAATGCGACTCCCAATTTAAAGGTATATCCCAGTAATAATCCTACATACATCTACAGCGGGCCGTTTATGGCCTGTCAGGGTAGCTGACGGTCTGATAACGGCCCGCTATAGATTTATAAGGAATGCTAACTGGGATGTGGATATGCCCAGCCTTTTCATTAACACAGGTCTTGATAAGAGTGGGTATCAGGTAAATATTTTTCTTATTTGTCCATAAAAACATATGTTGCGGACACTCATAAGAAGCACCTCAATAATGCGCTTCTAATGAGTACCCACAACATGTTTACATGGAGAGGTAAGAAATTATCAATATATATGGATTGAAAAAAGCATCTTATCAAGAGCTATGATTAAGTTTTGAAGTAGGCAGCTAAAATCTTAAGTAGAGGGCATTTAGAAAGGCTTAAAAGTAGAAGGCCATGCTGAAACAGTAGAAGGCAATTTAGCCTCCTGCCACCTCTTAATGAAACTTTTAGGCTGTTAACCCTTGTCCTGCTGAGCCCGGATATACTCTGTCTTTGCAAACAGTGTAGATCCAGATCAGTTGGCTTCTTCAGAAGCCAACTGATCTGGATCTGCACTGTTTGTCATTCAGTATGTGAATTTATATCAACAACCTGGATCTAGTAATCTGATTGGCTGAAAATTAGAAGTAGGCGTGACATCTTAATTTATTCAGCATGACAAGGGTTGATTAAAATTGACACACATTTGGGTTTGTTTTCACCTCTTCTGGTATTCAGATGGGTTGTTTAGGAATCTGTTTTAGTTTGGGTTATAAATTCCCAATGTTAGATACAGGTTCTAGTCTTAACCCTTGTTCTGCTGAGCCCAGATATACCCTGTTTGCAAACAGCGTAGATCCAGATCAGTTGGCTTCTGAAGAAGCCAACTGATCTGGATCTGCACTGTTTGCCGTTAAGTATGTGAATTTATAGCAACAATTCGGATCAAATAATCTGACTGGCTGAAAATTAGAAGTGGGTGTGGCATATTAATTTATTCAGCAGGACAAGGATTAAAATTAGAATGTGACTCCCTATGAAAAGGTATACTGTATAACGTATACCATTGATAAGGATATGTTTTCGCCTCTTCTGAGCAGACATTACCCTACGTATTTGGACAGACATGCCTAAGGTGGCATCTGATCAGGGCCTACACTCTAAGTGCCTACCTATCCACCAGTTTTTAGACATTTCAACAAGAGGCAAAATGGATGTATTCAAACTTTAGAATGATTATGGTAAGGATTTAAGGTGACTCGATACATGCGGTTAAGATTTTCTGCCATTTTTCACAAGGCGGACAACTTTTTTGACATGTTTGCTTTCTTGCACATTAAGTACTCTCTGAAAGGGGTCTACTCTTAAAAAGGAAGGAATTTGCTCCCAAGGGGAGGAAATGTTTTCCTTGTAGAGAAGATGCCTCTTCAGCAGGGAGGCAAAACAATTCTAACAGAGTTTTCTCCCCCCGAAATGTCTCAATTCCCCTTAACCCTCTACCATCTGAACCCAGATATGCAATGCCTTTGCAAACAGTGTAGATCCAGATCAGTTGGCTTCTTTAGAAGCCAACTGATCTGGATCTACACTGTTTGGAATTAACCATATGAATTTGTATCAACAAACAGGATCAAGGGATCTGACTGGCTGAAAATTGAAGTGGGTGTGGCATCTTAATTTATTCACCATGGGAAGGGTTTAGGTTTCTGACTATTTAAGGTAATTACAGTAAAGTACTTTTACTTGTACTGCTATAGTAAGCAGATCAATACACCTACAATCTAAAAATTAATCTGGCATAATCTCAAAAACAAAAACAAAACAAAAAAAGAAATACTTTGGAACAGGTGCATTGTCAAATAAACACAAAGGCCATTGTAATTTAATTTTTTGTTTGAGGGAATATAGATATGTTTAACCCTTAAAGCGCCAAGAAAACCTGCATCTGAAAATGTTGTCTGATTATGTTGTCTGCTGCATCTTCTTGCAAACTTTTCAAACATACTTTTTGCATAGGCAAGCAGTGTGGACCCAGATCAGACTGCTCCTAGCGGAGCAGTCTGATCTCGGTCCACACTGCTTGCAACAACGACTTTTAAAGTATTCGGCAGAAGACAAAGCAGATGACAATTGTTGTGTTTGGCATCTTAAGGGTTAAGTGTGCATTGTCAAATAAAAGCTAAGGTCAATTCTAATTGTTATTTTTTGACTGAAAAGAGATGTGTCAAAGTGTGCACTGTCAAATAAGTGCTAAGGCCATTATAATTTCATTTTTGTGTCTGTTTGACTGATTCGTTATTATAACCCAGACTCTGGATAATAGGTAACTTTGTGTTCTGAATTCCACCTGATTTTCTTGCTTCCAGTGAAAATTTACATGACTGCAATATTTATCCTAAATATTGGGACCCTTTAACCCTTAAACTGCCAATCACAACAATTGTCGTCTACTTTGTCTTCTGCTTGTGATTTTAAAAGTCATTTTTGCAAACAGTGTGGACCCAGATCAGACTGCTCCTATAGGAGCAATCTGATCTTGGTCCACACTGTTTGCCTGTATGCAAAAAACAGGTTTGAAAAGTTTGCAAGAATATTCAGCAGACAACATAATAGATGACATTTTCAGATGCAGGTTTTCTTGGCGTTTTAAGGATTAAATTAAAAACAGTCCATTTTGCTACTTTATGACATGTCTAAAAACTGCGGTATGAGTTGGTTTCTGTTTGAGTTGGTGTTTTACAGCCAGTCAACACTGTTATGGTCAGTTGAGTTGGTCAGTTAATTTAACCTACTCGCACTTTTTCCTGGACAGGCTTAGTCCTCTAAGCTGTTAACCTGTACTTGTAGGCTTGGCATGCCATAGTTCCCACATTGATTTATTAGTCAATGCAATCTCTTCATGATCAGTTCAGTGTGACATCATTTTAAAACAAAGTGGCCACAATTTATGTTTTCACCTTAATTGTTTATTGTTTTTACTAATAAGCATATAAAGACTTGCCAGTAAACTTTCTTTTGTTTGAATGTTATAAAAGAAAGTTGTTAAACATTGTATTAAATTACACAGTGATATATTCTTTCGTTATAATTTTGACATAGACATAGTATAACTCACTCACTGTTTAAATAGTACTTTTCAAGTTTTGATATCAACAAGTCTGATAAATGAGAGAGAGAGAGAGAGATCAACTAGTCTGATAAATGAGAGAGAGAGAGAGAGAGAGAGAGAGAGAGAGAGAGAGAGAGAGAGAGAGAGAGAGAGAGACAGACAGACAGACAGACAGACAGACAGACAGAGAGAGACAGACAGAGAGAGAGAGCAAACACAGTGGCAGATTCAGAGGGGTTTTAGGGGGTCACTCGACTGATTGGAATCCAAATTATTTCATTTTTAAAGGGAATTCTGAAAAAAATCTGGCAAATTATGGTCAAATTGAGCCCCCCTAAGCAAAGTTGAGCAGGAAAAAGTTTTTTTGAAAAAAAAAAAAAAAATGTCCCTCTCCCCCCACAACCCTGCCACAGTTGTTATTCTTGTAGGTGTCACATCATCTCGTCCTCTTCTACATTTCTACCAAGTATCACCAAAATATTGCGAAGGGTATTCTTGTTACAGAGCAGACAAAAAAACAAATTCAAACAAGAAGGGGAGGTAACTACAAAAGTAAGAAAGCCAAAGTTGTCATTCTTGTATGTGACAAGTCGTCTCATCCTGTTCTACATTTTTACCAAGTATGATTAAAATATTTCAAAGAGTATTAAACTTACAAAGTGAACACAAAATCAATGCATAGTCACTGTCAAATATAAAAAAGGGAGATAATGTCAAGATAATGCCAAAAGTAAGAAAGGCAGAGTTATCATTCTTATACGTGACATGTCGCCTCATCCTAATCTACATTTCTATCAAATACCATCAAAATATTCCAAAGGGTATTTGAGTTACAGTGTGGACACGGAATCAATTTCAAAAACAAAACAAAGGGAGATAACTTCAAAAGTAAGAAAGTCAGAGTTGTCATGCTTGTACATGACATGTCATCTTGTCCTGGCTGCTCTAAATTTCTACTAAGTATCATAAAAATATTCCAAAGGGTATCCAACTTACAGAGCGGACACAAAATCAATGCATAATTACTGTCAAATATAACAAAGGGAGATAACCCCAAAACTAAGGAAGACAGAGTTGTCATTCTTGTACACAACACATTGTCTACATTTCTACCAAGTATCATCAAAATATTCCAAAGGGTTTTGAGTTACAGAGCGGACACCAAATCTATTTCAAACAAAACAAAGGGAGATAACACCAAAAGTAAGAAAGCCAGAGTTGTCATTCTTGTATGTGACATGTCATCTCGTCCTATTCTACATTTCTACCAAGTATCATAAAAATCTTCCAAAGGGTATTTGACTTACAGAGCGGACATAAAATCAATGCAAAATCACTGTCAAATATAATGAAGGGAGATAATGCAAAAAGTAAGAAAGGCAGAGTTGTCATTCTTGTATGCGACACGTCATCTTGTCCTGTTCTACATTTCTATGAAGCTCCATCAAAATATTCCAAAGCGTATTTGAGCTACAGAGCAGACACAAATTTATTTCAAACAAAACAAAGGGAAATAACTGCAAAAGTAAGAAAGACAGAGCTGTCATTCTTGTACAAGACACTTCATCTTATCCTGTTCTACATTTCTACCAAGTATCATCAAACTATTTCCAAGGGTATTCAAGTTATAGAGCACAGAAGAAGGTTTATGCAGACTCCGATGCTGACGGGATCTGTCCCCAAAACAATTTGCCCACACCTCCCCCCCAACCCCACCCAATTGGTAATGGGGGTGGGTGGTGGGGAGAGCATACCCTTTTTAAAATTCCTGGATAAGCCTGAAACACCCCCTCCCCTATCCATGAAGCAGTTGTGTTTTTGAAATGATGCTAAGCTGCATAGGCACAGTGTCGTACATATTGCTGAGGTTGTTGTTTTGTGAAACTGACCTCCATAAGAAGTGACTCTGAGCTGTGTTGGTCCAGTGATGAACTGTGTTGGTACAGTGTTTATAGTCATGCACCCTTCTCTACCTTAATGGAAAGTCAGCTGGTTTATGCCTGCCAATCCTAGTGATCAATAAGTCATCTCCCTTGGCCAATTTAGGCATGATAATAACCAAGTTTGCAAAGAGAGGCAATTAAGTTGTCTCTTTGCAAAAATATTTATTTGGATTACCCAGATTAGTCTTGAGAGGCAGTTGACATAATGTCCCCTATAACTAAACTAAAATTCACAATCAATTATGATTGGCAAGATAATTCTGCTTTGAGAAAGCTACATCCTTAATGCTTAGCACTCTGGGTAAAATTTTCAGAAGATGGCATTTTGAAATAATTTTCCTTATTTTTTCCAGAAACCAGAATTTGACATTTCATGCAAACTGTCTCTAATGGAGATAATGTGCATGAAATGTCAAATACTGGAGACAATTTGCAGGAAATGTCAAATTCTCTTTTCTGGGAAAAATAAGATAATTGCCATCAATTTGTCGTAAGAGTGGTAAAGGTTAGAGTGGTAAAGGTTAGTAAATATATATAAAAAGCAATGACAGGCATGAAAGGAATATAAAAAGCAATGATAGGCCTGATAGGCATGGACTGTTTTGATCACTTATGTTCCTACCTTCAACAATATTCCACCAAACAATGATTTCTTTCAACACTCTGTGAATTTATGATTTCTACTTTCAAACTCATAATCTACTGCATTTTTAAGGGGAATGGATACACTTTCAGTGAATATTAATCAAAACTGAATATGGCCCCTTCTGAAAAGGGGTCTGCTATAAAAGAAATGAATTTGCTCTCCTTGGGAGCAAATTGATTCCTTTTATTAGAGTAGAATCCTTTTCAGAAGGGACTTAATGTGCACAAAAGCAAACAGGAAGTCATTAAAGTTGTCTCCCTTATGAAAATTGATGCTAAGAAATTACCATGTGTATCCTGTCCTCTTAAACTTTCCGTCCAACTCAAACAATGATGCTCATCACGAAAACTTGCCTATAAATTTTTGACCCCCTTAAACCCCACTTTTATATAGTAAAACTGGGGTTTACAGGGGTATACATTATTTTTCTTATTTCTGCTCAAAAACATAGATTGTGGGTACTCGTTAGAACTGCCTCATCAAGGCGGTTCTAACAAGTACCCACAATCTAGGTTTTGAGCAGAAATATGAAAAATATCAGAATTTTTTGTCTGAAAATTTGCATTTTTTTGGTGGTAAAATTTTCAGTATATTTGAATAGGCATGTTTTCGTGATGTGACCTGTCACACCAGGGCAGGCTGGTGTTAAACCAGGTTCATGTAGATAGTATTATACTAAACCATTTTGACACAGTGCTTGTATTTTGGAACAGTAAGTCTGTGGTGCATAATGAATCAGTGATACCAAGTCCTTTGATACATGTAGTGATGCTAAGGTGTGTTCAAGTGGTCAAGAAATGCTGAATATAGAACTGAATTCAGGTAAACAGATGCTAAAGTGTTGGTATCGTGATGCTCAGCCATGATGGTGCAGGTCAGACATGATTGAATGCAGCATCTTTGCCATTTAGTTACCAATATCTTTCATGTCACCTGAGGTATCCAAACTCTCAGACTTGTTTAGTCAAAGTGTATTAATTATTGATACAATGTAGGTCATATTGAACAGTTTTATAAACTTATTAACTGACACTGAGACTCATCCAAACATACAATGCTTTTAAGAAACTCATCTTGAAGTTATACGCATAAATCGCACTTGTGCCTGTTGTTTCTTCAAGGACTTGGGTAAGCTTTGTTATGGTCAAGAAATGAATCCTAACTAAACCTAGCCTGATGACGGATTAATGAAATATTTACATGTTCTACTTTTCCACATTATATGTGCAAAACTTATTTCCACACCCTCATGGAGCTGGCATAGGTTGAAAGAATCTACTTAACCCTTGTCCTGCTGAATAAATTAAGATGCCATACCCACTTTTAATTTTCAGCCAATAAGATTACTTGATCAAGATTGTTGCTATGAATTCACATTCTTAATTGCAAACAGTGCTGAGCCAGATCAGTTGGCTTCTTCTGAAGCCAACTGATCTGGATCTACACTGTTTGCAAAGGCAGGGTATATCCGGGTTCAGCAGGACAAGGGTTAAACAATTGTTCTACTTGAAATCAATTCTATTTTTTTTTTTTTTTTTTTTTACTATTAACCTTAGACCTGCTGAGCCCAGATATACCCTGCCTTTACAAACAGTGTAGATCCAGATCAGTTGGCTTCTGAAGAAGCCAACTGATCTGGATCTGCACTGTTTGCCATTAAGTATATGAATTTATATAAAAAATCTGGATCAAGGAATCTGATTGGCTGAAAATTAGAAGTGGGCATGGCATCTTAATTTATTCAGCATGATAAGGGTTAATTTAATTGTACCATTTGAAGTCACATGTTGTATTTTGTACAGTCCTCACTTGCAAATGGGAGAGAGACTTCATAAGTCACTTGACTTTCTTCTGAATCCCATTGTATAATATTGTAATGTAGTAATTATGATGTTGTATATGTACAAATATGTTTATATTATACAAGAAAGAAATGTTTAAACTAAAAGAGTATTAATTTGATATGTCTATCAGCAATCATCATGAAAAATGACAAATTTAACACATTTTAGACTGAATAAACTGCCCTGCACTATATATTTGAAGATAGTCCAAATTCAATTTTAGGTATGTCAGGATATGTGATTTATATTCCTAGAGAAAAATGGCAAAACTATTTGCAAACTGTGCAAACCTTGATCAGATGCAAAATTCTGCTGCACCTGGTCTGGGTCTGCACTGTTTCCCAATTATCCTTTTTGGGTCTCAAGACTAAAATAGGTTAATTGCTGTTCAACTTTTGTAATTGACTGATATAAAGATATAATAATTAACTTCTTCCCTCTCATGGTGCTTAACCCTTAGCACTCTGGGTAAAATTTTCAGCAGAGGACATTTTGAAATAGTGTTCTTATTTTTCCCCCATAAAAAAATAGGATTTGACATTTCCTGAAATGTCAAATCCTGTTTTCTGGGAAGAATAAGAAAAATAACATCAATTTGTTGTCTGCTGAACATTATGAAAACACGCCTATTCAAATATATTGAAAATTTTACGACCAAAAAAGGAAAATTTTCAGAAAAAAAAATCTGATATTTTTTATATTTCTGCTCTAAACATAGATTGCGGGTACTCATTAGAACCGCCTCATTGAGGCAGTTCTAATAGTACCCACAATCTATGTTTTTTAGCAGAAATAAGAAAACTAATGTATACCCCTGTAAACCCTAGTTTTATTATATAAAAGTGGGGTTTAAGGGGGTCAAAATTACATAGGCGTGTTTTAGTGATGAAATGCCCAGAGAGTGGTAAAGGTTAATTGAAGAGTGCATAGAGTTTATTGTATGTAGAATTGATATGTTACCAAATCTCTTCTTTACTCTTTTTATGATACTACTTACAGTAAATTGGCTTTAACCCTTGTCCTGCTGAATAAATTAAGATGCCACGCCCACTTCTAATTTTCAGCCAATCAGATTACTTGATCCAGATTGTTGATACAAATTCACATACTTTATGGCAAACTGCAGATCCAGATTAGTTGGCTTCAAACCAACTGATCTGGATCTACACTGTTTGCAAAACTGAGTATCAGGGTTCAGCAGGACAAGGGTTAACTTACATATTGTTTTTTTTTTTTACTATAAAATGCTGTATAATTAATCATCATGAAAACATGCCTACCTATATAGTTTTGACCCCCTTAAACCCTACTTTTATACAGTAAAACTGGGGTTTACAGAGTAAACATTTTCTTATTTTTGCTGAAAAAAAACATAGATTGTGGGTACTCTTTAGAACCGCCTTGCCAAGGGGGTTCTAACAAATACCCACAATCTATGTTACGAACAGAAATATGAAAACTACCAGAATTTTCCGTCTTAAAGTTTTCATTTTTTTGTGGTAAAAATTCCCAATATATTTGAATAGGAGTGTTTCCGTAATGTAAGATTTAGTTTTAACCTAATGTCCTGCTGAACCCAGATATACTCTGTCTTTGCCAACAGTGTAGATCCAGATCAGTTGGCTTCTGAAGAAGCCAACTGATCTGGATCTGCACTGTTTGCAATTAAGTATGTGAATTAATATCAACAATCTGGATCAAGTTAAATCTGACTGGCTGAAAATTAGAAGTGGGTGTGGCATCTTAATTTATTCAGCAGGACAAGGGTTAACATTGGAAAAAAAACCCAAAAAAACTGTGAAACTCTACTTCTGTAAATATTTATTTACTACTATAGCTTTTGTATGAGTTTAAGATAAAATAAATAAAATAAAACAAGAAAAAAAATTGTCTTGTTCAAATTTTAGGAGTTGAGGTGTCCAAATATTTAGGGTAAATATGACAGTAATTGTTTCACTAAATCTTACAAGGTGTTACTATGGACACTCTGTGGCTAGCAGTTGACAAATGGTTACTTAGTTATTTTTATTTCTTTCTCCATAGAAATATTGTGGTCTCATCTTGAGAGTGACATAACAGATGCCAAGCTAAGAAGTCCTATATACCACAATGAAAAATGTGTTGTGGGCTTCTTCTGAATTGGATCCAAACATACAAGATCTATGGTAAATGCCCTAAAAGTTTGAACACTTTATTTCCATACATTTTTGGACGAAATTCTGTTTTTATGTGGTAATTTCTTAAACTACTTAGTTGAATGGCAAACAGTGTAATTCTGTTTTTATGTGGTAATTTCTTAAACTACTTAGTTGAATGGCAAACAGTGTAGACCCTGATCAGACTGCTCCTGCAGGAGCAGTCTGATCTGGGTCTACACTGTTTGCAGTTGCCATTTTTTCAGTAACTTTGGTATATGAATTTTCGGTACAGCTACCGTAGATGCTTCTATATGAATAAATTGATATAGATTCTAATAAGCCTGAATGATTTATGGTACCATAAAAATGCATACAGCTCCAAATGACATCCGGAACTGTGACAAAGGATTTTGTGGTGCAATTCAGTAAGAAAAGGTAAACCAACAAATAAAGCTGTTATCATTTATTTAGTATTTTAGTAAAAATCAGAAAATTAGCAGTTAAACATGAACAAATATTGACACACAGGATTACCTGATTTCTGCCTTTGAAATGGTCATATTGATCTGGAAAAGGTATTCAGAATATTGTTGATAAACATTTTTTACTGATGTACAATATATATTATTACCAACAGCAAAAATCTATGTAAACATACTAGTTGAAAGATTGAAAAAAAAAACAGAGTACTGGCCTGAAACCTAGAAATTAAATAAAGAATTGTAGGCTTGTAAATGTTTTTGTTTTCCATGTTCTGTACTTTTAGAATTGTTTTCATTTTCCTGTTCCCTTTTCCAATGGTTTACATACAATGTATTTTCTTACATCACTGTATTAATAAAAGCAAGCAAACACTGCATAATATACCACCGCTAGGCCAACAATCAGTTTGATAGACACTGAAAAGGGCCATAATTCTTGTTAAAATGTGGGGCAGTCAGAGTTGTGCTCTTCTGCCATAGTAGTTAATGAATAAGCCAAACTTAACTTTTCACATACACCCAGGGCAAATAACTAAACAACAGGAATAGCCAGTTGCAGTCCTTGACCACATTATTTATACCAGTTCTCTCAATATCTACAAAATTTCATCCAGAAATTCTGTACAGAAAAGGAACTATGGGTCAAAGTTCATTTATCAGATATATTATATTTAATATATTATAGACAGATAACTCAAAATATAGAAACTATACCTAGAGCATTTGTCCTTGACCATAATATATGGTTCTTAGGCCCTCAACATATCTGAATTAACCCTTGCCATCCTGAATAAATTAAGATACCACACCCACTTTTAATTTTCTACCAATCAGATTACTTGATCCAGGTTGCTGATACAAATTCACATACATCATGACAAACAGTGTATATCCAGATCAGTTGGCTTCTTCAACTGATCTGGATCAGCAGGACAAGGGTTAACTTAACCCTTAAAGCGTGAAGAAAAACTGCATCTGAAAATGTCATCTGCTTATGTCGTCTGCTGCATCTTCTTGCCAACTTTTCAAACTTACATTTTGCATATAGGCAAACAGTGTGGACCCAGATCAGACTGCTCCTAAAGCAGCAGTCTGATCTGGGTCCACACTGTTTGCAACAATGACTTTTAAAGTAACCGGCAGAAGACAAAGCAGACGACAATAGTTGTGATTGGCGCTATAGAAGTTACATCCGAATATTCTACATAGTAAGGAACTATGTATGGGTCAAAGTCATTTTTAAGATATATCAAGGGCACATAACTCAAGAACTGAAACAGGCAGACTTAAACTGTACTTTGTCATTATACATGTATATAGCCTTAGGTCTTCAATATATCCAGTATTTTTGCATTTGTGATTGCCCTTTGTATGCAGTTTCTAATGGGATTCTTAATTAGTAGTTCATTATGAAAACACGCCTATTCAATTATATTAAAAATTCACCTCCAAACCTGAAAGTTTTCAGATAAAAAACGCTGATATTTTTCATATTTCTGCCCAAAACATAGATTGTGGGTACTCATTTGAACTGCCTTGGCAAGGTGGTTCAGTGAGTACCACAATCTATGTTTCTGAGCAGAAATAAGAAAAATAATGTGTACCCCTGTAAATCCCAGTTTTACTATATAAAAGTGGGGTTTAGGAGGGTCAAAATTATACTAAGGTATGTTTTCATTACATAAAGGGCCACTTTGTCCATGTATGAATTTGACTGATTAAAGGTCATTGTTGCCAAAATAAAGTTGCGCGTTTCAAGTTACCTAATGGTCTCTAATTTTTTGGCCCCAAACCTAATCTTTTTAGGATTTTTGGTGGACAACCAATATTTTTTGCATATTTCCTTGTATGCTTCTTACAAAAAAGTAAATAAACAAACAAAAAAAAAAAACAAAACAAAAATAAATAAATAAATAAAAATAAACAAATATATAAATAAACAATGAGTAATAGATATCATCTTCTGTTCAATTAAAATACATGCGGACTTTATTTGATATTCAAAAGTATCCTTAACTGGAATAAAAATACGTGAAATGGATTCATTTGTAGATAATCTCAAATAACTGATTAAAAATATCTTTTTTTTTCAGTAAAGGTATCTTGAATTGTGCTTAAATAGACCTGCATATCTCTTAAGTGAATCTAAGAGACAAAAACTGAATTAAAGAAATCTGTGATTATGTAAAAATAAAGATATTAACCCTTGTCATGCTGAATAATTTTAGATGCCACGCCCATTCCTAATTTTCAGCCATTCACATTACTTGATCCCAGTTGTTGATAAAAATTCGTTTATTTTATGACAAACAGTATAGATCCAGATCAGTTGGCTTCTGAAGAAACCAACTGATCTGGATCTACACTGTTTGCAAAGTCAGGGTGCATCCGGGTTCAGCAGGACTAGGGTTAACATCAATTCAATTGATCTATTTGTAATTCGCCCCTCACCTCTGAAAAGATATTTCAATTAAAGATATCTTTATTTAAGCCTAATTAAAAGCTTTAATACAGATATATATACTTAATGATCAAATACAAGGGTCTTAATTTTCAACACTCTCTGGGAAAATTTAAGTCAGCAGACAACAAATTGGTGATATTTTCTTTTCTTACCCCACCACCCCATTCCCCACCCCGCAGAAAACAGGACTTGGTATTTCATGCAAAGTATCTCATGCGGAGACATTGTCTGCTGAAAATTCATGCAGCATGCTTTTGGGAGCACAGCTGATGTGAAATGCGAATTTAACAAAGCAAAGTGAAAAATTGAAGCACCAAGGAATAGCGACTTGAATTAAACATCACGAAAACATGCCTATATAATGTTGACCCCCTTAAACCCCACTTTAATATAATAAAACTGGGGTTTATAGGGGTATACATTATTTTTCGTATTACTGCATAAAACATAGATTGTGGGTACTCGTTAGAACCGCCTCGGTCGAGGCGGTTCTAACGAGTACTCACAATCTATGTTTTGAGCAGAAATATGAAAAATATCAGTTTTTTTATCTGAAAAATTTCAGTTTTTTTGGAGGTGAAATTTTCCATATATTTGAATAGGCGTGTTTTCGTAATGAACTGTCCAATGAGAAGTAGAGCAATATATGACCTGGAGCATCTGTGAGGCTTGTACATAGGCATTATGCTGAATAATCCATATCACTAAAAGACTTCTCACCAATTTTCCTTATCCCTATAAAGGTTTTCTAGAAATAAATTGAAGAAAACAATTCAAATCCTTCAATTCTCTAAACAATGAACCACCATCCCCGCGCCAGAGCTTGGAAATTAATCCATATCCATTAAACTTTACCAGTCTCTGGGCAAATGAAGCAGACGACAAACTGATGACATTTTCGCTTATTTTCCCCAGAAAATTTAAATGACACTTTGCATACAATGTTAAATCCTATTTCCTGAAAAAAAAAAAAATAATTCAAAATGCCGTCTGCTGAAATTATTAAATAGCCGTGCTAAGCGTTAAATAAAGTACATGTTGTATTCTGGTCACTATTCCATAGCCCCTGTACACAGACTTTCAAAAAAAAAAAAAAAAAAAAAAAAAAAAAAAAAAAATGAGAGGGTTGGGCGTGGAGTGGAGAGCGTAAATATGAGGCTAAAATTAGTGGAATAAAGCTAACTTTGAAGCCCAAACTGTCGCTTTATGAATTATGGGGTGGTTTCGGATCCATAGCACCCCAATGTCCGTGCACGCACAGACACCGGGTCATAATTTTAAAGGTTTAAAAAAATCATCATCATCAACATATCATATATAGGCTCTCAGGTAATGAGAGCCTATATATGACATGTTGATGATGATGATTTTTTTAAACCTTTAAAATTATACATGAGAGCCTATATATGACATGTTGATGACGAAGATTTTTTTAAACCCCCAAGTGTATGTCCGTGCACGGGCCTGTATTAAATCTATATATATAAAGACGACGTCAATGAAACTCGGACAATGTGAGATCAAACAAGATTCAACAGATTATATAGTTCATACTTACACAAAACGGATTAAACTCCGTCGTATTTTTTTTTATATATTATTATTATTATTATTATTTTCTATTAACAGTTCCATTTTCCCGCCAAGTTAAACTCGTGATGCACCAGTAAATCCCCGGATGCTGTCGTCTGGTTCGGAGAAAAACACGGACCTCACCTGTTTCGGGTTGGGACTTGGCAGAGTGTAGTTGATTTTTTTTTTACGTTTTTAAATGATATTTTAATTTTTTGAAAAAGGAAAGAAAAGTGGCCATAAAAAGATAAATAGATAAATATGAGAGAAAAAAGAGACCATGATACGGGTAAAAATACAGTGGATCACCGGGAGTGGAACCGTTATATATATATATATATATATATAACAGCTCTGTGACAGCCTAGATATTAGATACAATTGATAGGTGTGCAGTCTTGTTGTTGTTGTTGTTGTAGAACCGTAGATTCTGCCAGTACTGGCACACCTACATATGGAGTAAAATAGGGTCTGAACCAATAATCCATCTTAACCACTCTGTTGCACGACCCACAGAAACGTCGACCGACTGACAAATGTCGACTTCCGGAGTGTGCCCTATAACTGACTTGCGAGTCCGTCCATGGTCAGTTTTCAAAACAAGGCATAACTTGAACCGTTCGCAATACTTAGATAATTTTTCACGTACATATTGATACCGACCAGATCTAGCCAATGGACTTGCCAAATGCTACTTTTCATCGACCGAGGCAACATCCGGGCAAACAAAATATGAAAATAGGGAACTTGACCGCCGTAGACCATCAACCATATGGGATATTTTGATAAAATTTTGTACACACATTAATATTTACAAGATCTAGCAAGTCACTTTTCATTGACCGAGACTTGTTGTGGACTATGCTCATCACGAAAACATACCTATATAATTTTGATCCCCTTAAACCCCATTTTTAAACAGTAAAACTGGGGTTTACATGGGTATACATAATTTTTCTTATTTCTACTCAAAAACATAGATTGTGGTACTCATTAGAACCGCCTCGCCGAGGCGGTTCTAACTAGTACCTACAATCTGTGTTTTGAGCAGAAATATGAAAAAATATCAGTTTTATCTGAAAATTTTGTTTTTGGAGGTGATTTTTTCTATACTGAAAGGAAAAAGAAACGCAGGGTAAATTTTATTCCTAAATTTCATTCAAGTTTGAAAAAGTTTGTTAAATATTTTACTATGATTACAAAACGGTACATGTATGGAACAAAAGTTCCAAATTTCATTGGTTTGTGATCAACAAGTCTCGAGTTATTGAAGTTCATTGGTAGCTACCCCCCAAATCTTGAAATCAAAATCAAACTGAAAATCAATATCGGGTGTGCACCCCCCCCTCTTGCTGCCGTTGCTGCCCTAATTCTCCTTTGGATAGAGTTAACCAAAGCATTGACAGTTCGCATCGGGATGTTATTCTATTCATCGATCAACGCATTCCTTAGTTGTGCGAGAGTTGCGGGGGGATATCGGCGCTTCCTAACCCTTCTGTCCAGCTCATCCCACATGTGCTCTATTGGGGTCAAATCTGGACTGTACGGTGGCCATGCTAGTGGTGCGATGTTACTGTTTGCCAGGAAATCCTGACAAACTCGGGCAACATGTGGTCGGGCATTGTCCTGCTGCAGAATCAGATTACGTTGTTGCACAAGTGGGACTGCAACAGGACGCAAGATCTCATCCCTATACCTTACTGCGGTCATATTGCCCGCAACAATAATCAACTGTGATTTTATCCCGTGAGCAATGCCTCCCCAGACCATAACGGAGCCACCCCCAAACCGATCCCGTTCGACAACACAGGCGTCGGCAAAGCGTTCTCCGCGACGTCGGTACACACGACGTCGACCATCTGCGCGATAGAGAGTGAACCTAGACTCGTCCGTAAAAAGAACTCGTCTCCACTGCCTCATCGGAAATAGCCTGGGCGCATGCGCCGTCAACCACGCCATACGACGCAACCTACGTGTCTGGGTCAGAGGCAGACCAACGTATGGACGACGAGCTCGGACCAATCTCACGCAATCAACTTCCAACAGTCTTTGGAGAAATTTGTCGATTATGCGTACCTACTGTATTAAGGGCAGTTTCGGTAGCAGCGAGATGACGATTCCGCAAATGTGCCGGACGGATTGTCCTGTCTTGACGTCGCGACGTCACGCGTGGACGCCCAGACCGCGGTCGGTCTGCTAAATGCTCTGTCTCCCTTAAACGTCTAACAAGACGTTCAATTGTTGAGACGTTAACCCCAAAATGATTGGCAACTTGCTGTTGCCTCTGACCCTGCATCAGCAACGCAATTGCCCTACCCCTCTGAACATCAGTCAATCGTACCATGATTGAAAAAAAAGTTCAAAGTAGCGTAAAAAATCGGTAAAAGAATCGAAGAGCGTTGTGTATCGTTGAAGTGTACCAAAATGGTGTGAGGAAATCTTGTGCTGAAGGTTTAAATATGCTTGTTTTGCACGAAATTTTGGCTTTCCGTATTGTCCGCGCAATGCACTGTGTAGTGCACGGTTGAATGATTTCACACACACTGGGTAGATAGCACATCGACCAAAGACTCGTATACCCGCGGTTCACATTCACAGGACAATCTGTAAAAGTGTATGGCTATAGTAAACACCGTAAAAAATGGTTAAAATAAGAAGGAAAAAACTCTACCCTGCGTTTCTTTTTCCTTTCAGTATATATACAATGTATTTGAATATGCGTGTTTTCGTAATGTTTTTTACTTTATATTTGTTAACCCAGGTCCTGCCGGTACCGGATGCCCTGCCTTTGCAAACAGAAGCCAACTGATCTGGATCTACACTGTTTGTCATTCGGTATGTGATTTTTTTTTATCAACAATCTGGATTGAGCAATCTGACTGGCTGACAGTTAGAAGTGCACGGGGCATGTTAATTTATTCAGCTTGACAAGGTTAAATTGAATAGCGGCGGCCTCTGTTTCCTTCACTTCGGCCATTTTGCTTTCTCTTATTTCATCTGCATGTAACTGTTTTCTGTATTATTACAATTTATAAAGAACTAACGGTATGAATTCACACTGCAAAATTTCGAGAGCCAAAAATAGATACATGTACTTACCCTTCTTTTCGCCCGCAGTAAGGGGTGAACACCCCAGCAGGTCATCGAAGGGGTCCAGTTTCCCCAAACTTTGCCCAGTGGTAGATCTGTTTTATTCCGCACTTTTTTATTTCAAGAAAACAAACACGTCTTATAATCACATGGAATAAACGGAATATTTAATACATATCCATATTACACTGTTTTAAACCCCCGAATTGGCTATCTAATAAGCAGTGTAAATCAAAATATTATTAACCCTTAAAGCGCCAATCACAACTGCAGCAGACGACATTTTGATTTTTGTATTTTTCGGAGAAAATAAGACTTGGCATTTAATGTGAGTCTTAGGCCTATAATAATAATAATAATAATAATAGAATGTCGTCTACTGCGTTTTCGCTTAGCGCTTCATTAACACTTAGCACGTTATGGGCAAATTCAGCAGATAACAAAATGATGATAATTTTCTTATTTGTCCCCAGGAAAACAGGATTTCATATTTCCTCCAATTTGCCTCCGAAGGAGACAATTTGCATGAAATACAAATTCTATTTTCAGGGAAACATTTAGAAATGTATTTCAAAAAGCCGTCTGCTGATTTTTTTTTACCCAGCCTGCTAAGCATTATGAGTTAACATTATCCCCCAAAGATGATATAACAATCTTTATTCTTCATAGCCATATCTCATTATGCACTCATAATTTATTCAACAGTTTTGTCAAACCCCAAAAGCTCTGCTTATTTGTATTCCAAACCGAAACAATAAACTTTTAGTCTATAGGCATTGTTACTCTGTGGAAGATACGATAGCGTTTGTCTTTTCGGTTGACTTAGGACACATAATCAGTGACCGTCAGAAAACGAAATGAATTAGAAACGTCTAAAATTCATGGAATATCGGAGACATCAGAAATCGGGACCACTCTACTTTCTTTCAAAACAATAACGAGTCAACCACATTCAAATATGTTTGAACCAGCCCACGGATAAAAAAAAAAGAGCTTTGTGTACACATGCGACCAACCATGACCCAGTTCAGTTCAAGCTACGCATGCGCGCAGTCTGATCAGGGTAGTATGCTCTTCGACAATAACATTTTGAAGATTCAAGTATTACTACAACGAACAGCGTACACCTTGATCAGACTGCGCGCATTCGCAGGCTGATCTGGGTCTACCCTGGTCGCATGTGTCGTAACGTCCTTTTTACCTTGGAATGACTCATTTGTGGTAATAGTATTTTGGTCGAATAGTCAGTATGAGGATTATAATAGCATAAACTCCTCAATGTGAGAAAACGTACCTTCTGACATGTGCGCCCAACGAAGACTCAGATCAGCCTGCGCATCCGCGCAGTCTGATCAGTGTCAGCGTTGTCCGCATGAAAAAACCTTGCATCCTTGGCTATCCAAAATACGCCCAGTGAAGCTTCTGATCAGACTGCGCGAATGCGCAGGCTGATCTGAATCTTCACTGGGCGTACATGTTATAAGGTACGTTTTCTCACGTTGCGGCTCGTAAGAATGCTTATTAATTCAGATTACTTTATTTGGAGTTTCATTAGTGCACTTTTTTTTTTAATGCTTTTGACTACAATATTGGATTATACCCATGATTAGAAAGTTTCCAAAGCCTCTAACGTAACGTTAGGACAGAGGAGTGGCCGCTTTTGATGAGTGTATTGTGGCTCAGAGTAGGTACACAGCAAAGTCCTGGAGTAACTTGTGCTGCTGCATAGTTGGCAGTGGCCAGGGTCTCTGCACAACATTTTTAAACCCATCACGAAAACATGCCTTTATAATTTTGACCCCCTTTAACACCCAATTTTATACAGTAAAACTGGGATTTACAGGGGTAAACATTATTTCTTCTTATTTCTGCTCAAAACATAGATTATGGGTACTGGTTAGAACCGCCTCGCCGAGGCGGTTCTAACGAGTACCCACAATCTATGTTTTGAGCAGAAATATGAAAAAATAGAAGAGTTTTTTTTATCTGAAAATTTTCAGTTTTTGGAAGTGAATTTTTCTGTATATTTGAATAGGCGTATTTTCGTAATGCAGTCACAAAAAAGCTTCATTTCGCAGCGCCCATTACGCACTGTACGCATATACATGTGTCATAATAATAATAATAAAACGGTAATAGATCAAGGTTGCCTAAATTGTCTTTTTTTTTTCTTTTACTAGTTCAGGAATTAGTTTTCGATTTCCGACTTGCACGGTTGATATGATGGACTTGTACTGTTTGCATAGGCAATACTTAGGACAGACAAGGTACTAAGAAAAGACTTTGAGCCACACCAGATTGGTTAAAATATACTGAAAAACTCTTTCTCTCTCTCTGTTCATCCAACGGAAAATTGGTATCTTCGTACGAAGGTTTAAAGGCAGAACCTGAATAGGACTAGCCCCGCCTTAGATATACTGCGCCCAAGACACGTTGGGCTCTAACTCCACCCCGCCTCTAGGTCACAAGAACTGAAAGGAATAAGACCACTTTTAGACAGCCTCACATGTAAGTGTTCTGGCATAGCCACTCATGGCCGTATGACGCTTTATGTGACCTTCCCTTAGTATTGCTTATAGTATGTGAGTCCACACTGCTAAAGCATCACGAAAACATACCTATATAATTATGACCCCCTTAAATCCCACTTTTATATAGTAAAACTGGGGTTTACAAGGGTATACATTATTTTTCTTATTTCTGCTTAAAAACATAGATTATGGGTACTCGTTAGAACCGCCTCAGCGAGGCGGTTCTAACGAGTGCCCACAATCTATGTTTTCAGCAGAAATATGAAAAATATAAGAATTTTTATCTGAAAACTTCCAGTTTTTGGTGGCAAAATTTTCAATGTATTTGAATAGGCGTATTTTCGTAATGGTGTACACCAACTGGGTTTTACATTTTATGATTCGGTTCGGGCTGGGGTTTTTGTTTTTGTGTTCCGTTTGATATCAAAGAGACATATTGGCGTTGGCTGTAACTCGGTCGGCATGCTGTTCCTTCTGAGGTTATTGGAGATGCCAGGCGATGGTAACGGTAGCGAGCACACGTTTTCCTCCCTAACTTACTTTAAATGTCGCATAAAATCACAGGAGTAACTGAACTCTGGTCGAACAAATTTTTTTTCAGTCTACTCTTGCAGAAATTAAAAAAAAAAAAAAAAATCCCGATATTAATGAAAGTTTAATCATCAGAAAGAGTACATGAAATTATGTAAAAACGTGAAATTGCATGTTTATGTTGTCCTACAAAGGTTTGTATAGACAAGACAACCAGTTTAATTTGCATGCATATTGAAACAAGATTAAACATTTGCATGCAATAACAAATGACTCTAGAGAGCCATTTGAAGGCCTGTAAAATATACAAACACAACAACAACAAACAAACAAACAAAAAAAAAAAAAAAAAAAAAAAACAACAAAAAACAAAAAAAAAAAAAAAACAAAAAAAAAAAAAACAACAAAAAACAAAAAAAAAACAAAAAAAAAAAAAAAAAACAACAACTAGAAATGTGTTCACAGTACACGGATGCTCCCGCTTTAGGTACCTCTATAAAAATGTGCAAACCTTGCTAAATTAGCCTACGTCAATGCGGGGGCATCTGTGTACTTCGGACACCTACATGTATTTAGTTAACAAAGAATCCAAAAATAATGAGAAATATAAGGTCCTTCGCCTGCAAGGTCAGTAACTCTTAAACCATGAGACTAAGAAACTCAATTTTGTGTTCTCTAGTAAGTGATGTTGAAAATCCAAATATAGTGAGAAATATAAGGCCCTTTGCCTGCAAGGCCTGTAACTCTTAAAGCATTAGACTAAGAAACTCAGTTTTGTGTTCCCTAGTAAGTGATTTTCAACAATAAATGTAAAAATAAGGAGAATATAAGGCCCTTTGCCAGCAAGGCCTGTAACTCTTAAACTATAAGACTAAGAAACTCAGTTTGTTCCCTAGTAAGTGATTTTCAACAAAGAATGCAAAAAAATTATGAAAACAGACGTGCATCCAGAGTATAAGTAAGGGGGATAACTCCAGACGGACAGATGGCCGGACAGACGGACGCTCAGGCACCACCACCACCAACAACAACAAAACGTCTGTATTTGCAAAGGATTAGATTTTATTTGCTAAAATGATGTCACAGTGGTATATATTAGCAGAACAGTTAATGAAAGGGGTATAACATTGATGTCATAAAACAGTCTGTTTGCTTAGCGGTTAATCCAATCACGGTTGGGGGGTGGTCGGGTGGTGCGACGGTGCTGTGTATCTTATCACTGGGGCGTCCAACTGATATTGGCTTACAGTTGGGCAAGGCCTGCTATCCTTGTAGTGGGTAAGGGTAGAGGGGGAATGTTTTTATTTCTTCTGTTTCTTCACTTTCTTTCCTGTTCCTCTTTCTTCCCTGTCCCTCTCTTTCATCTCCTCTACTCTCTCTTCTATCTCTTTTCTCCCTTTCTCTGGGAGACGACACAAAATGACCCTCAAGGGTTGACGTATCGTTAAACCCCAGCACAATCAAAAACCAATCACGGTTGACCACTTTATTTACCTCTTTAATTGCACATCGGAGGGTCGTGGCTCAGACTCTATGAAGATACCTACTTAAAAACTACAGTATAACTTCAATGGCTCGAACATGGATGGCTCGTTTACCGTGGATCATTCGACTTCGTTTTCAGTCCCTACAAAATTCTTCCAGTAGCTCAAGAAAACAAAATCTTTAGGGTTTTTTTTCTTATTTTATCATGGAATTGTATGTTGTGTGCACTCATTAGAATCGCCTCATCGAGGCGATTCTAATGAGTACACTCAACATACAATCATTGTGTAGAAAATCGAAAAGATGTCCCTAAATTATTGCAATTTGCTTCCTGAACTGGTGCCATGATTAACCCTCAGTGGCTCGAACTACCCATGTCTCGAACGAATTTCCATGGTCCCAAAGATGTTCGAGCCATTGAGGTTCGACTGTATTCATTAGATGGTCTGAACCGGTTTCTCGGCTCACCGGGGTTCACCTGGTAGTTTTCGTTTGCTCCAGTATTCCAGTGGCGTTGTTTGACAACTCAGGCATCTCCAAATATCTCAACACATTGTTTCTGTTGAGTCCTCACCTTTGTTTCATTATAGGCTTTATCTGTAATTTATCTGTTGCCCGAAATGATTCATGGATGAGTTATAAGACATCCACACGGACCAAACAAATATATCTACTTACCAGGAAGCTTTCTTTGTAGTACTTTTTGTTAATTGTTATATAGTGTTTCACTTTCTAATGTTTTTACTTTTAACAATTATGTAGGTTGATTATATATTCATATTTCTCTAAAAAGGGTTCAACTCAAACGAAACATGCAACTACCAAGGGGAGACGATTCTTCCCTTTTAGAGTAGATTCCTTTTCATAATAATATAACATAATTTTAACCCTTGTCATGCCGAATAAATTAAGATGCCACGCTCACTTCTAATTTCCAGCCAATCAGATTACTTGATCCATGTTCACATATTTAATGACAAACAGTCACATATTTAATGCACAAACAGTGCAGATCCAGATCAGTTGGCTTCTAAAGAAGCCAACTGATCTGGATCTACACTGTTTGCTAAGACAGGGCATGACGTGTTCAGCAAGAGAAGGGTTAACGGAGTTGACTCCGTTGAGTTCTCTGTCAAATGAGTTGACACACAAATGTTAACATTTTATATATTGCTTGTATGTTTCTTTCAGTACTTTCCCAGTGAGCACATGGCGTTTACACAACGTCGCATCAACTTCGATGCAACGCCATGACGTTGTATCGACGTTGATGGGAAGTTGTATAAACCTTGTCATGTTTGAATGTAAGTTAAGTTGAGAGAAACTGTTGGTATTAGTTTTGATTGCCTCATTTTTTGTTGTTATATCATTAATGTACTATATCTATTTAATAAATGTAAACATTACGAAAACACGCCTATTCAAATATATAGAAAATTTCACCTCCAAAAACTGAACATTTTCAGGTAATAAAACTCTGATATTTTTCATATTTCTGCTCAAAACATAGACTGTGGGTACTCGTTACAACTGCCTCAGCGAGGCGGTTCTAACGAGTACCCACAATCTATGTGTGAGCAGAAGTAAGGAAAATAACGTATACCCATGTAAACCCCAGTTTTACTATATAAAAGTGGGGTTTAAGGGGGTCAAAATTATATAGGCATGTTTTCGTGATGAGAAATGTGTACCTGTCTTTGTCTTGACTCATTGTCTTTCATTTATTGTACACTAAGCATCCTGGGTAATTCAGCAGACGATATTTTGAAAGCTTTTTCCAAGAAAAACAGACGTTGACATTTCATGCAAATTATCTCCTTAGTAGACAATTTGCATGAAATGTCAAAGCCTTTTTTCGGAAAAATAAGAAAAATATCATCAGTTTGTCGTCTGTTGAATCTGCTCTGAAGGCTCTTACTACATATAACTTTGATGGATGTCGTTAACATCACGAAAACACGCCTATATAATTTTGTCCCTCTTAAACCCCACTTTTCTATCGTAAAACTGGGGTTTACGGGGGTATACATTATTTTTCTTATTTCTGCTAAAAACATAGATTGTCGGTACTCGTTAGAACCGCCTCGGCGAGGCGGTTCTAAAAACCGAGGCGGTTCTAACGAGTACCCACAATCTATGTTTTGAGCAGAAATATGAAAAATATCAGAGTTTTTTTATCTGAAAACTTTCAGTTTTTGGTGGTGAAATTTTCAGTATATTTGAATAGGCATGTTTTCGTAATGACCCTTAAATCTCTAAGCAAAACTGAAGCAGGCGAGGTTCAATCTTTTCATTATTTTTCAGCGAAAATAAGACTGAGCTTTTCTAGTGAATCATCTGCTAGGCAGGCGATTCTCATGAAATGTCAAGCCTTATTTTCTTATAGCCATCAGAAGAGATGACAAATCCCCAGACCAAACCGCCATTTCTAAATTTAGTGTATTTCAATTGATATCATGGAAATATTGAAACAGGGCAAAGTAAAAAGATGCAAAGATAGTATGAAATGTGATCAAAATAATAAGTGAAAACAATAATAGGTGTACTGTTAATGATTTTAGGTTTGCGTGTTCTTTTATCTTTTTTTTAATATTTTTGTCAAAATCATCTAATAGTTACTTCTGATGTGATAATTTATACAGGATACACAATATTTGCAAATACTTTGAATTTGCGAGTGTACATATTCAGAAATAATAGCAAAAATAAATGCCTTGTAAAGGTAAAGGAACTTGCTGTATGTTTATTGTGGTAAAAATCAACAGAGTAAAAGTTGTCCTTCTTGCATGCTACACACATTCTTGACCTGATATATGTCCCGACCAAAATTATCAAGTTATCTCAAACAGTATGGCAGTTATGGCCTGTACAAGATTTCGGCATCAGGGGAGATAAGTACATAATGGAGAAAGTGAGAGTACTCTTGAACACGACATGCCTACTGGTCCTTATCTATGCCTCCCAAATATTAACAAACTATTTCAAACCATATATTCAAGAATTTGGCTTAGAAATTCATTCAGGGGAGGAACTAGAAAACAACCACAGCAGAGGTCTTTCTTGAATGTGACACACCTACTGGTCGTTACCAATGACTCTACCAAACATTATCAAAATATGTCTGAGGGTATCAAAGTTATGGAGCACACAAGATTTTGGCTTCAGTGCGGATAACTACATAACGAATTAAGTGAGAGTTATCTCTCTTGCACATGACACGCCTACTGGTCCTCCTCTTTATCTGTACTAAATATTACCATATTATCTTAAACAGTATGGGAGTTATAGCCTGCACAAGATTTCTGCATCATGAGAGATAACTACATAACGAAGAAAGTGATAGTTGCCTCTCTTGCACGGGACACGCCTACTGGCCCCCCTCTTCATTTCTACCAAACATTACAAAAAAATATGTGTAAGAGTATCAAAGTTATGGAACACACAAGAGTTTGGCTTCAAGCGAGATAACTACATAATGAATAAAGTGAGAGTTGTCTCTGCTGCACACGAAATGCTTACTGGTCCTCCTCTTCATTTCTATCACATATCATATTACCTCAAACATTACGGGAGTTATTGGCTGCACAAGATTTCGGCTTCAGGGGAGATAACTTCTTAACGAAGAAAATGAGAGATGTCTCTCTTGCATGTGACATGCCTACTGGTCATCCTCTTCATTCCTATCAAATATTACCAAATACGTCTATCACAGTTATGAAATGCACAAGGATGAGTCTACAATTTATGCTTCAGGGGAGATAACTACATGACGAAAAAAAAAACTTGAGAGTTATCTCTCTTGCACGAGACACGTTTACTGGTCCTCCCTACCAAATATTACTAAATTATCTCAAACAGTATGGTCTCAAACAGTATGGGAGTAATTTCCTGCACAATATTTCAGCTTCAGGGGAGATAATTACGTAACAAAGACAGTGAGAGTCATCTCTTGCACATGACATGCCTACTTTCCCTCCTTTTCATTCCTACTAAATATTACCAAAGATCAAAGTTATGGAGCACACAAGGGTGAGTCTACAATTTCTGCTTCAGGGGAGATAACTACATAAATAAAGTGAGAGTTGTCTCTCTTGCATGCAACACGCCTGCTGGTCCTCTTCTTCATCCCTACCAGATATTATCAAATTATCTCAAACAGTATTGGAGTTATGGCCTGCACAAGATTTCGGCTTCAGGGGAGATAACTATATAATGAGGATAGGGGATAAAAATCAAAATGCCTGCTGTAGCAGTGATACGTGCTTTGTGGGGTTACTATTTTAAAGGTTAAGTAATCAAATATAGCAGACAGGAGTAACTGCACGACCCACAGAAAAGTCGACTGATTGAAAGGTTGACTTCAGGGGAGTGTCCTTATCACCTTGCGAGTCCGTCTGTCCGTCCGTTATCAGTAAGAAATGGTCATAGCGCTTAAACTGTTATATATATATTTTGATAAGTTTTGGCAAACTCATAGTAACCGGCAAGATCTAGTCAATACGCATACCAAATACAACTTTTCTTTGACCGAGGCAACGCTGAAGCAAAATATGATAATTAGGAAATCGCCGTAGGTCTTCAACCAAACGGTATATTTTGATAAGAAAAAATAAAAACAAAAACAAAAAAAAAACAACAAAAAAACACGTATACGAATTCGTATAGATGATATCCAGACAAAGGAATTGCGACTTTTCCTTGACCCAGACAATGCCGAGGCCAAAATATGACAGCAAAAATATCCATAACTTGAAATCTTCGGAATTTGATAGTCTTTCGCAAACAGATTGATACCGACAAGATCCAGCCAATAGGATTGCCAAATGCCAATTTTCACTGACCGAGGCATTGCCGAGGCCAAAATATGGAAACAGCCGTAGGCCTTCAACAATATGGAATATTTTGATTAATTATCATACATTAATATTGACAAGATCTAGCCAAAGGAATCGCCAAAAGCCCGAGACTAAGTAGAGGCACAGGTATGCATGGGGCGGATCGTGCACCCTAGCGATAGTTGATTTGAATTATAACTGCTGATAAATTTTACGTCACGTCCACATTATAATATGAGAAAAGCTCTGGGCACGAGTACGCACACAATGATGAGAAAAACTCGGTCCCTTGCTATATATAAAAAAAAGTTGATTTAAACTGTCAGAACATTTGTTTTTTTTTTTCATTTATTGTGTACCAACGACAAGAAATGTCAGTGTGATTAACGGAGATTATTATATGTCAATTTTAACATCATACCCATTACAAACCTGAGATACCCATGTCAGCCCAAGGCCTAAATTACCAACCGCGCATGCGTCCAGTATGACCACAGATTTCAGCGTTTTGTCTCTTTTGATCTGGGTCTACACGGTTTTGCCCAATTCTATCTGTCCGAATACTTAGGTGACGTACGTATGGTAATTTGATAAAATCGACACCCCGACCCCCTCAGAAAATTTGACCCCATTATTAACCCATTGAAGACTGGAGACCCCTAAACGGATAGCTGACAATGTTGTAATCAGGTCGAATACGGTAAGACGAACCAGGAAGACTACTATGAATTTATTAGTTACACTCTTAACCTAAGAAAACATCTCCAAACATTTACAATCAACTTTTACTTTTTAGTACGCTGAATTTAACTGTTAGCAGACGGCATTTTACACAAACACGAGCATGCACGCACCCACGCACACACATGCACGTGTGAAATATATATTGATATTCTTGGCCAGACTAGTTAGTTTCGGTCTAAAAAGCCTCATCAGAATGGACACACTGATCACAAAGATCAGATAATATAAACTGCATTGAATTCAAGCTTTTTTTTTTTTTTTTTTTTAAATTATTATTATTATTATGAAAACGCGCCGATTCAAACATATTGAAAATTTCACCACCAAAAACTGAAAGTTTTCAGATAAAAATTTTGATATTTTTCATATTTCTGCTCAAAACATAGACTGGGTACTCGTTAGAACCGCCTCGTCGACCCGGTTCTAACGGGTACCCACAATCTATTTTTTAGCAGAAATAAGAAAATTAATGTATACCCCTGTAAACCCCTGTTTTACTATATAAAAGTGGGGTTTAAGGGGATCAAAATTATAAAGGTATGTTTTTGTGATGCCCAAATGGACTTTGTAAGAACTTGCTGTACGCAACATGATGCCATTGTTACGATCAAGGGGAATGAATACACTTTTCAGTAGGCATATCTGTCTAAATTGATTTGTTTCCCTTCGGAAAAGGGAAAATAATTTACTCTCTTTGGAAACAAATTCTTTTCTTTTAGAGCAGACCCATTTAAAAACGGAACTTGGTGCGCATCCAAGCAACAGTAAGTAATCTCTCTCTTTTACAAAATAGCGGAAAAAAAAAAACTAACAATTTTATCGTCCACTTAAATGAAGGGTGAGTTTCAAAAAGGCATTAGCAAGGACGACCTGCCTAAAAATGGTTAAAAAATCAGTCTGATAATCACTGGGCTTTTCCTGAAGTCATTTTGTAAAATTGTTGTAGTTTATGGTTTGAGTACTGTTTATTTTTTCTTCTAAAAGGCCTCTTTCGGAGCTAAGATAGACCGTTTTCCATCACGAAAACATACCTATGTAATTTTGACCCCCTTAAACCCCACTTTTATGTAGTACAACTGGGGTTTATAGGGGTATACATTATTTTCTTATTTCTGCTCAAAAACATAGATTGTGGGTACTTGTTAGAACCGCCTCGGCAAGGCGGTTCTAACGAGTACCCACAATCTATGTTTTGAGCAGAAATGTGAAATATATCAGAATTTTTTATCTGAAAATTTTCAGTTTTTGAGGTGATATTTTCTATGTATTTGAATAGGCTTGTTTTCGTAATGCAGCATTTTTAACAACTTGCAACTCTTGGCTTGTGTGGAGCACACCTCATATATTTTCCCCTATTGTTCCTATTTATTTGATGACAGGCTTAGATAAAGGTACAAAATATATAGAGATGTATCTGTTCCTAAGCGGGGGGCAAAAATTGGGTCTTAATGCACGTACCTGGATATTGTCTATCGTGCTGTTTGATTACGTTGGTCGGTGATTATCAAGTGGGCAACTACCTTAAAGGGAAGCATTCACAAAATATAAAGTATGTCTGATGTTCAAGATATTTAGAAACTGAACATTCTAGTGCAAGTTTTATCAAAATCCATCAAGACATGAGGAAGTTATTGGAGTTTTTAGCTTTTGTAATTGTCAACATGGGTGCAGCCATTTTGAATATTTAATGAGGGACTGAAAAATTCTAAAATGACAATAAAACTTTCAGTTAGACAGAAAACAATGCAATTCTAGGAAAAATAAATTGCTATAATACCAAAGAAGACATATGCAGAAAGATAGCATTTGATGTTTTAGCATATGTGAGTTATTCAGTTTATGCATATTTAATTAGGAGCAAATGACGTCACAAATTCACAACAATGACGGCGCCCATGACAGTCTTCTTTGAAGTCTTCAAATACCCATAACTTTCTTAATCTTCAACCAATTTTGATAAAATTTGCATCAATTTTCTCAGCTAATGTAGGTCTTTAACTTCAAACAGATTATCAATTTTGTGAGTGTTTTCCTTTAAGGAAATTTTAGCGTTTGTACACTATTGCTCGATTGTAAAAAAAACGACCCAAAAGTGAGGGAGGAACCGGATTTAAGCATCACGAAAACATACCTATATAATTTTGACCCCTGTAAACCCCACTTTTATATAGTATATCTGAGGTTTACAGGGGTATACATTATTTTTCTTTCTGCTCAAAAACATAGATTGTGGGTACTCGTTAGAACCACCTCATCGAGGCGGTTCTAACGAGTACCCACAATCTATGTTTTGAGCAGAACTACGAAAAATACCAGAATATTTTATCTGAAAACATTCATTTTTAAAGTGGTAAAATTTTCAGTATATTTGAATAGTCGTGTTTTCGTAATGGGGTTATGTACGATCACAAACATGTACCGTATTTACCATAGGTATTCAAATAGACAGGACTGAGTTAACAGTGTAGACCCTGTTTAATTCAGGAGTTTCGAAGATCAATAGGTAATAAAAGAGTGCCTTGTGGTGACCATATAACGGCTTCCCGTACGCTACTATCTATAGTGTAGTTTATACAGTCGAACCTCATTGGCTCGAACGTCTTTGGGACCATGGAAATTTGTTCGAGACATGGGTAGTTCGAGCCACTGAGGGTTAATCATGGCACCAGTTCAGGGAGCAAACAGCGATAATTGTGGGAAATCTTTTCGATTTTCTACACAACGATTGTATGTTGAGTATACTCATTAGAATCGCCTCATATAGGTTGAGTGTTGAAATTTGTTCGAGGCATGGGTAGTTCGACCCACTGAGGTTTAATCATGGCAACAGTTCAGGAAGCAAATAGCGATAATTTTGGGAAATCTTTTCGATTTTCTACACAACGATTGTATGTTCTCATTAGAATCGCCTCATCGAGGCGATTCTAATGAGTATTCCATGATAAAATAAGAAAAAAAATCCCAAAAAATTTGTTTTCTTGAGCTATTGGAAGAATTTTGTAGGGACTGAAAAAAGAGTTCGAATCATCCACGGTAAACGAGCCATCCGTGTTCGAGCCATTGAGGTTATACCATATATTCTTTCCTTCGTGATCGTTGAGCCCCTTCATCACGAAAACATACCTATATAATTTTGACCCCCTTAAACCCCACTTTTATATAGTAAAACTGGGGTTTACAGGGGTATACATTATTTTTGTTATTTCTGCTCAAGAACATAGATTGTGGGTACTCGTTAGAACCGCCTCGACAAGGCGGTTCTAACGAGTACCCACAATCTATGTTTTGAGCAGAAATATGGGAAATATCAGAATTTTTTATCTGAAAAGTTGCCATTTTTTGGTGGTAAAATTTTCAGTGTATTTGAATAGGCGTGTTTTCGTAATGCAGTGATTTTTGAAAATTTATACGAGGCTTATAGGTCGAAACTAGTTAGTCTGGCCCAGAAAACTTGACCCTTTTGCGAGTGTGTTTATTGCTCTCGTTGCTTTATTACTCCTTTTACCATCTGTAGTTAAAAAGTAAAGACAAGTATGATAAGTAGTTAAAAGTGTCCGCATTTTTAAGGTAAAATTGTATTTTTGGTTCGGTTGTTTACAATCGAGCCATAGTTAACAAACGCCAAAAATTTCCTTGAGGTAGTTGTCCACGTGATTATCATTGACCAATCTGATCAAACCGCGCGTTAGACGATATCCAGGTAATGGTTATTTATAGCCGCACTAGTCTTGTCGCTGTGACGTCAGAGTGCTCTCTGTACAAACCTGGACTGGGACCTTTGGGACATTGGCAAATAGTGCAAACCCAGATCAGACCCGCAGAACGCGGCGTCTGATCAGGGTCTGCACTATTTGCTTCAATTACAGGAAGTTAAGGATTAAATGAAACAGTCTTACGTCTCCGTTCAGGACCATTTCCCAGTCTACACTCAGAGACAATCGACCCACCAGTGCCATGAGTGCTTTGATTTCCACCACAATGTGAGGAAATATTCTGCTTACTGTCGAACAGTGAAGACTCAGAGGAATATACGAATCCGCACAGTCTGGTCAGTGTCCCCGCTGTCCGCCCGAAACAGCATAAGAATCGGCTCTCTGCAAGCGCCCAGCAGATACTGATCAGACTGCGCATGCGCGAAGAATTCAAGTCCTCGCTGGGGGCACATGTCATAAGGTACATTTTCTCATGTTGCGTCATGTCCGGTAAACAAGAAAGTAAAATCAAATTACAATAAGATGTTTAACTGAAATCGTGACTTTCACTCGTTATCTTTTGTTTACTTTAAATTCATAATTCAGGAACCTATTTTCAATATCTGATCATAAATTTTCTCCATCGGAATACATGAGAGTTTGGATAATAGTATCAAGTGATAGGGTGGGTAATAAATTTGGTGTCTTTAATTTGTTTAAAGGAATACGAGGGCGAATCAACAAGTACTCAGCCTTCGTTACTTTCGTTTAAGATCCATAGCTCCAGATAAGGCACTTTTTCTAACCATAAAACTGTTTATATTTTATATCATTTCTCCACAAAAATCATATGTTGTGGTGCCGATGAGCTTCTACTGAGTACCCACAACATGCTTCATAGACAATTAAGAAAAGCCTTCACAAGATACCCCACTCTTATGTGGACGTATGAATATCGCTATTTTTTTATGTAATTACCCTCCAATAGGACACATTTGGCCCCGTTGTATACCAGTTCTGTTATCCCAGAATTGAAGAACTCATTTTCGTTAAACCATTCCACAGCCGATGCCTTGACGTCTTCTTCAGACAGGAAATAATGTACACAGATATTCATCACGAAAACATGCCTATATACGTTTGACCCCCTTAAACCCCACTTTTATATAGTACCCACAATCTATGTTTTTGAGCAGAAATAAGAAAAATAATGTATACCCCTGTAAACCCCAGTTTTACAATATAAAAGTGGGGTTTGAGGGGGTCAAAATTATATAGTCATGTTTTCGTGATGATTTGCTCATGCTAAGAGCTTTCGAAGACCCACCGGACTGTTAACGTGCGTATACCTAACTGATCATTTAAGATTGTTGAAACGCTGCCATGGGCAATGTCCAATATCATTGCTATTTCTTCTACCTAAATACGCCTATGACAATATACAACACCTAAATGGCAATTTGTGAGCGTCCAGGCCTGATTCCATCTTCTCAGGAAGATCTACACCGTTTGTTACCCGCCAATACAGCATTTAACTTGAGCACATGATGGAGCAGAAGACCCGCCGTATACACCATATACTTTGCTGTGTATTTCCTTTCCTGCACACACACACACACACACACACACACACACACACACACACACACACACACACACACACAAAACAACAACAACAACAAAAAAACAAAAACAAAAAAAACAAAAAAACAAAAAAAAGAAAACAGGTGACGAATTACTGCTCCGTATTCCAATTTAGATGAAAAGCAAGCATTTGTATAACTGGCTGTGTTTATCATTCGATATTAAATCAATGAATAAACCAACACAGATAAAATTCTTCACACATGTATATCATGCCTTACAATAACGTGAAACTCGTAGTCAAGGTAAATAAAAAATCATGGCACGAGGTCATAATATTTTTTTTCTCATGCCCAACTCAGCTGAGCATGAAATTTGACCTTCTAATAAATCTCAAATTACTAAAAATCCATTTTTTTCTTGCTTAACATAGGTGGGCATGAAAATTACTCTGCTAATAAATGTGAAAAATGCCAACTATTATTGGCATTTTCATATTTATTAGCAGAGAAAATTTCATGCTCAGCAGAATGGAGTACGAAAAAGTTTTATAGCCTCGGGTTGATTACTTATTGATTCGCCCTCGTGCTAAAAATATCTAGTATATATCACCAAAAAAGAGACGCAGACATGTTTAGTGTTCCAATATCAATACCGTCTAAACCGTTTAACCTAAAATCCTCTTTCAAACCATTTATATACATGGAGAATACAAATGGTCATAGACTGAAAAACAGTCAAAATCACTGACTACTTAAAACATTTCAAATTTAACTTTTGATTTCACATGATTATACATACTTCTTACATCATTTTATAATTTTCACGGTTCTTAATTGGTTCAGCATATATTTGAATTGTTCACTGAATGTGAAACTATTCATGTAACACTTGCATTATCTAGATTTACTACATCCTTATGTCTATAATGTTAAAGTTTATTTTTTAACGACTACCGATCCCATTCAATTTATAGAAGGATACGTATTTGTCATATATTAAAGAAATGCCTCGAATATTTTTCCTTGGTAAGTTTGAACCTATTTCTTTAATTTAAATTTATTCCTTTTGCAAACATTGCTATACCAGCAAAAACATGACGTCACAGGATCGCCATTACGACATTGCCGCAACGACGTTGAAAACCGTTTATTTTGTTGTTTTATGTTTATTGGCAGGCGACTTCGTAGATCTGCTATATGGTCAGGAACGACTAGATGCATCACGAAAACACGCCTATATAACTTTGACCACCTTAAACCCCACTTTTATATAGTAAAACTGGAGTTTACAGGGGTATATATTATTTTGTCTATTTTGCTAAAAACATAGATTTTGGGTACTCGTTAGAATCGCCTCGCCGAGGCGGTTCTAAGAGTACCCAAAATCTATGTTTTGAACAGAACTATGAAAAATATCAGAATTTTTTTATCTGAAAATTTTCCTTATTTGGTTATAAAATTCTCAATATATTTGATTAGGCGGGTTTTCGTAATGACAACACTTTTCTCAGATGTCACGAAACAACTGCAAAGGTCCTGGACGGACCCACACTTCACAGCCATGCAAGCTGATCAATACAATCTTCCTTCACATATGAAAAAAAAAAAAAAAAAAAAAAAGAAGAAGAAATATTCGCTTTCTAGAGTATTTCTAAATGGGAGGCTGCGCTAAGGATGCTGTAAATCCGCATATTTTGCACAAATTATAAAGTGAGCCATAAAACGTTCTCCGTCAAGGCACTAATCTTCATCCGTAGAAATTCTTAATCTTAATTTCGACGGTCATAATCTTGCTTTTAATATTAACGAAAGGTCTGGGCAAACAGTCTAGACCACGACAACGCCGCAGAACACGGCGTCTGATCATGGTCTACACTGATTTGCAGTCCATCCAGTAGCAGTAGACGTATCAATAGTTAGTAAAGAGGACTTATTCAATATTTACCCATTTATGCCGAATGGACTCTTCTACCTTCAGTCTGCAGACAGTCAGTTTGTTTTTCTCTTTCATGCATTGGTTCAGTGACTCCCCTTTTAACTGCTAAAATAGCTTTGTAATTAAAGTCTATAAAAGTAGTGAAAGTAATAAAAAGGTTTGTAAAACATGGATGTTTGTAAAATATGGACAATCTATTTGCTTTTTTAACCCTTGTCATGCTGAATAAATTAAGATGCCACACCCACATCTAATTATCAGCCAGTCAGATTCCTTGATCCAGATTGTTAATAGAAGCCAACTAATCTGGATTTACACTGTTTGCAAAGGCAGGTTATATCCGGGTTCAGCAGGACAAAAGTTAAGATTGTGAATATAATACAACTGCTATTGAACGCTTTGGAATATTTTTCTTATTTTTTCTTCCGAAAACATTTGACATTTCATGAAAATTGTCTCCTGGATAATTTGCAAGAAAAGTCAAAGTCTGATTTCTGTGAAAAATAAAAAGGAAATATCATGAATTTGTCGTCTCCTGAGTCTGCCAAGGAAGTGGTTAAGGTTAAATATTACTCGCTCTTCGAAACATGACGTTAACTATCACAGAGGATAACACAACGCTTGGGATATGAAGATCTAATGCAAATCAAAGAGCTCGTACGAAAAGTTTCAGTACGAAACGTTCGGCACTGATCAGCATGTAGTCTATGCGAAGCCATTTTAGACTTTCGATGTTCACTAGTGTTGCGACTGATGATCGACTTATGATTGGAAAGATTTTATATAGTCGACTAATCGGAAAATTCTATCTTTAGGAACATATATTTTTTTCTCATGTTTTGTTTTTATAGGCAAGCTATAAAGAAATGAAATTCAAAGCTGTCTATTTGGGTCATTCTAGATTTGTGGTCATTAAAAGTGAAGAAAATTGATAAAATAGCCTTTAATAAGTCAACCCAAAAGTACTGATATTTTTCTTATTTCTCCAAAAAACATATGTTGTGTATACTCATTAGAAGCGCCGCGCGGAGGCGCTTCTAATGTGTACCCACAACATATGTTTTCATGCAGAAATAAGAAAAATATTACCTGGATACCCCTCTCATGATCTGGTGCTGGGTAAGTAACAAGAAAAGGGCTAAATTAAGAGTGAATATATTTTCTATAAGTCGTTTATTAGGCGATAATCAGTTGGTTTTACAAAACCGATAATCGACTATGAAATTCTGGCCGATGCCTAATACTAATGTTTACACATGCATGCGCTCAAGTCACGTATTGTTTCGTTAAAAAGCACATACATATCTTATATGTCTATCTTATGTGTCTTTATTTTTCTCAGATTTTATTTGGCCGGTTGTTATATGGGCGCTACTTGGGCATTCTGGAAGGCCAGCAGGTAATTTATTTCTACATGGATACTAGTGGGATATTGAGATCTGCATGTCTGTAGTGAGGTATTGGTGGTGTATGTGTGTTCGTGTGTATGCGTGTTGAAAGCATTTCGCACTCTTCAAAGGAAGACTACACTAATAGAAAAGAACTGACTGGAAAGGACAGACGAATTCATCCCACTAAGGCCTACGCCAAGGGGATAGAACTACGCAGACTGATCAGGGCATTCTTTACTGATCAATATATGAGACATGAGAAAATGTACCTTCTGACATGTACTCCCAACGAAGACTTAAAATATGCCTTTTCTAATAAATAGAAAAAAAAAATGAAAATTTTCAAATAAAAAAAAAACCTTGATATTTTTCATATTTCTGGTCAAAACATAGACTGTAGGTACTCGTTAGAACCGCCTCGCCGAAGCGGTTCTAACGAGTACTCGCAGTCTATGTTTTTGAGCAGAAATAAGAAATATATTGTATACCCCTGTAAACCCCAGTTTTACTACATAAAAGTGGGGTTTAAGGAGTCAGAATTATATAGGCAGGTTTTCGTGATGTGATTAGACTTCGTTGTCCGCATGAAGAAACTTTGCATCCATGGCTATCCAAAATGCAGTAAGTGAAGATTCTGATCAGGCTGCGCGATTGATCTGAACCTTTGCTAGGCGCACTTGTCCGAAAATATGTTTTTGATGATGCGGCATGGTTCTATATGTACATGTAGGATGTCCACAGCACAGACTGATCAGGGCACTCTTTACTGTTCAATATATATTAAATTTACGATGTCTGTTGTTTCTGCAAGAGACCCGAAAAAAGGCGAACGCACAGACTCTCAGCTGAGCGACCTGTAGTCCGCATATGCGATACGGATCATTTGTTGTATTGCCATTACGAAAACACGCCTATTCAAATATATAGAAAATTTCACCTCCAAAAACTGAAAATTTTCAGATAAAAACTCTGATATTTTTCATGGTTCTGCTCGAAAATTTTACCAAAAAAATTTGAAAATTTTCAGATAAAAAACTCTTATATATATTTTTCATATTTCTGCTTAAAACATGGATTGTGGGTACTCGTTAGAACCGTCTCGGCGAGGCAGTTCTAACGAAAACCCACAATCTATGTTTTGAGCAAAAACAAGAAAAAATAATGTACACCCCTGTAAATCCCAGTTTTACTATATAAAAGTGGGGTTCAAGAGGTAAAAATTATATAGGTATGTTTTCGTGATGGCGGATCATATGAGATGATGAGATGGCAATTATCATCTTGAAGAGTAAAAATATATGTAAGATGTGAAGATTTATAATAATGTTCTAAAACAAAATGAAAAGGTTTTTGCTACTAGTCTTGTAGGATATTCAACATAAAAATGCCGTAAGTTGGATTTACTACAGTAATACAAACAGGACTCAATAACCCAGTTAGCATTCTTAAATCTGTATCGGAGGATTCCTGTCAGACCGATAACTGTCCGATATAGATTAAAGCAGAATGCTTTCAAGGAACTTTCCTCATTATCATTTTACCCTTAAAATCACCCCTTTAACCTCTTATTGAACTTACAAGATTTGAACGTCAATTTTACAACCTGCTGATGCATATACATACTAGTGTTGCTACTGATGATCGATTATAACTGATCATCAGTCATTTTTGCCTGTTGTGACTGATGATCGGAAAGAGTTTAATCGAAAAATTCTATTTTAGAAAATATTTTTCTCACTTTTTATTTTTATATAAGTTATATAGAAATGAAATAAAAAACTATTTGGGTCATTCTAGATTTCTGATCAATAAAAGTGAAGAAGCCTCAAATAAATAAACCAAAAAAGTACCGTTATTTATCTTAATTCCATCACGAAAACACGCCTATATAGTTTTGACCCCCTTAAACCCCACTTTTATATAGTAAAACTGGGGTTTACAGGGATATACATTATTTTTTTATTTCTGCTCAGAAACATAGATTGTGGGTACTCGTTAGAACCGCCTCGTCGAGGCGGTTCTAACGAATACCCACAATCTATGTTTTGAGCAGAAATATGAAAAATATCAGAGATTTTTATCGGAAAATTTTCAGTTTTTGGAGGTGAAATTTTCTACATATTTGAAAAGGCATGTATTTGTTATGTCCAAGTCAACCAAAAAGTACTGATAGTTTTCTAACTCCTACATGAAAACAAATGTTGTGGGTACTCATTAGAAGCGCCCCGCCCCGCGAGGTGTATTCAATGAATACCCATAGCATATATATATACTTTTTTATGGAGAAATAAGAAAAAAGATTATCTGGACACCCCCCTTGCTGAACTAGCGCTATGGTTAAATACCTGGAAAAGGGCTTAATTACGAGTGAATATATCTTCTACAGATTGATTATAAATCGATGGTCAGTCGGTTTTACAAAACCGATGATCGACTATGAAATTCTGGCTGATTCCCAACACCAATACATACTGCTGGACGAGTGACAAACCGTATAGATCCTGATCAGGTTCTAACGAGTACCCACAATCTATGGTTTTGAGCAGAAATAACAAAACTAATGTATACCCCTGTACGATCACATAAACATGCCTGTATAATTTTGATCCCCCTTAAACCCAACTTTTATATAGTAAAACTTGGGTTTACGAGGACTTGCTTCCAATGAGCTCTACAAATGGAAAACATATACATAACACATCACCGTTCGTACAGCCGTTTCTTTTCTTTTCTTTGTCGTTTTCTGCTAGGTAGACCATTCCGTCTCTCCTCGCTGTATTTCATCTCTATTTCTTTCAGCTACCACAACGTTGACTACCACTGTAACCGAACCAGCTTTAACTTCCGAATCAACTATAGCATCTGGGTCATCTACAACACTCAATGTGTCTGCAACATCCGGGTCACCTACAATGAAAACAATAACAAAAGGCAGAGAAAGGGGGACAATAGGAAACATAACACTAGGTATTTATCCCTGGTCATTAGTGTTTCCTATACGATTCTAGGAGACCCTAATATTAACCACTTCAAACGGCGCCCATGAAAGATTTTTTAATATCGTCAGACATTGATACTTTCTTATGTTTCATCCAATTGGGATCAAATTTTGATCAAATTTGTTTGCATCAAAATTAATGGTTTGTCAAGATCGTTTATTCCCGACACTGTAGTCACTAACGCGGTTTTTCTTCATCACGGAAACATGCCTATATAATTCTGACCCCCTTAAACCCTACTTTTATATAGTAAAACTGGGGTTTACAGGGGTATACATTGTTTTTCGTATTTCTGCTCAAAAACATAGATTGTGGGTACTCGTTAGAACCGCCTCGTCGAGGCGGTTCTAACGTGTACCCACAATCTATATTTTGAGCAAAGAGATATAAAAAATATCAGAGTTTTTTATCTAAAAATATTTAGTTTTTGGAACAGGCGTGTTTTCGTAATGTCTTTAACCCTGTGCAGTGAACGTGCAGATCGGCCAGCGTATTTGCACAGACTTATCAGAGCCTTAGCTCCTAGCCATGACGAAGTTGGGATTTTCCAGAAATTTGAAGCATTAAGAGGATCCACTTATTAACATGATGTATAAGTTGATCTGGGTCTTCGCTTTTAGTCTTGTATTATTTTTACCGCATTAGTCTTTTAGTCTTGGTTTTGGGTCGAATATTATTTTTACCGCATTAGTTCGTCAGCTTTCAATCTCTTATCTCTTCAGAAGCCCATATTTCTAAGGATAGCCGTGTCTCATATTCAAAAACTTCGACAGGCTCAACACAGGATGGGTCAACAACGAGGTCAACAACAACTTCTGCTACTATGGTTTCGACTAAAGGTAACTTAACCTCTAGACTGGCGGCAGTCTTTAGTGACAAAATATATTAATTTTCAAAATTCTCTTTGATAGAGAAACTAAAATAAAACCAAAACAATATTAACATGCTAAGATAATGAAGCACTGGTCTATCAAGCGCTTACAGGACGTTTATACAACGTCGCATTAGATACAACGCTTTATAACGTCATAACATTGTATCGACGTTAATGTGGCGTCATTAAAACGTCGACGTTGCATCGGCATTAATGTGATGTTGTATAAACGTCATGTGCCCCTGGGAAGTGACTAGTGCTTCATAACCTCTGCAATTTTGTTTTATTTTAGTTCCTAATAGTATCAAAGAGAACTTCAAACATTTTGATACGCTTAGCCACTAGGTTCTGGAGCCTGTTTACTTAACATCTTACAATGTATTACCTAGCATTCTAAGTCGGGGCGGGGAGGGGTTTAATACTTTCAACTGTCGTGGGTTCGTATTGCGCTAGGATCGTAGAAATAGGTCAACCTCTGTTCTGAATAGATGTGCACAGGGACGTGCTAGGGTGATATAAACCAACACTACTTGTGCTTTGGTGGGTGGAAACAATACTGTACGGAGGCAAAAGTTCTGGAACTCTGTATTCTGTTACTGTCGCATTCGACCTAATCATTGCACCTACCCCTATAAGCATACAGTGAAGTAATTCTGTAGTATTCAGATTACAGCCTGTGCACTTTTTGTCTACTTCTTTATAAAGGCATATGTTGTGGTACTCATTTGAATTGCATCGAAGTCGATGCAATTCAAATGAATACCAACAACATATACCTTTTAGAAAGAAAATCAGAAAACACACACACACACACACTTACACACACACACACAACATCGCGTAAGCACTATTAAATGTGTCATTTGCTGATCTTGTTTTACTTTTAGTAGGTGAATACATATTTTACTACAAGTTTTCCCGGTAATTTTGAAAAACCCTAGCGCACGGTGCGGTTATTAGGTCGAATACGGTATATCCGTATAGAACCGTTATCGGTATTCTTTGAGATTCGAGCATGGCACAGCATTTCTTGCAAAGATAAGCTTGCGCATCCGCGCAGTCTGATCAGTCCTCGATCCCCATATGAACATGGTTCGAGTCCTTAGCTATCCATAGAACACACAGCGAAGACTTTAATCAGACTATACAGACTGAGTCTTCGCTGGGCGCACATCGAGGGTTGAGCGCAAGACTAGCGTAAGTCAGATGGTTGTTTTCCCCCAAACCTAATCTCCTCACCATGAAGGCGTTATGAAGATTACAACATTTCTTTCTGTAAACAATGAAAATTTAGGTGCCATTGCTCGTATGAGCAATGGCACCTAAATTTGCATTGTTTACAAAGGGGTCCAAGTTGCTCCTAAACAAGGGTTTCAAAAATATGTTTGAGTTACAATAGTCTTGCGCTCAACCCTCGACATGCACTCTTTGGGGGAATTTTTTTTGTCCCTATTCATTACGAAGTCTCTGATCTGTCAATATTGAAAGAAATGTTTGAGCATACGATACAGTAACATCCTATTGCCACTAATGATCGAATATAATCGATCATCAGTCACTTTTGCCTCTTGTGACTGATGATAGAAAAGATTTTTCATAGTAGATTAATCGGTGTATTCTATTGTTAGAAACGTATTTCCCTCACTTTTTATCTTTATATGCAAGTTATAAAAGAATGAAATTCAAAGCTGTCTATTTCGGTCATTCTAGGTTTGTGGTCAATAAAAGTGAAGGAATTTGATTTAAAAGCCTTACATAAGTCAACCCAAAAGTACTGATATTTTTCTTATTTCTCCAAGAAAACATTTTGGGGGTACTCATTAGAAGTGCCTCGTGGAGGGGCTTCTAATAAGTACCATCAACATATGGTTTCATAGAGAAATATGAAAAATATAATCTGGATACCACTCTTATTGATCACGAGCTATGAATAAGTACCTGGAAGAGGGCTAAATTAAGAATGAATATATTTAAGTCGATTAGAAGTCGATGATCAGTCGGTTTTGTAAAACCGATGATCGACTGTGAATTCTGGCCGATTCCCAACATTATTTAGTGGACACACTCTTGGTAGATTTTCCACCTTCTTTGACTTCCTCTTGGCATTCCCGCACACGAAATCCCTACCAAAAAGTGGGATCTACTCTAAAAGGAAAGAATTTGCTACCAATGGGATCAATAAATAGAAAACATATAAATAATACATTACCGTTCGTAGCGCCGTTTCTTTTTTCTTTGTCGTTGACCATTCAGTTTCTCCTCGCTGTATTCATCTCTATTCCTTTCAGCTACCACGGCGTTGAATACCACTGTAACCGAATCAACTTTTTCTTCCGAATCAACTATAACATCTGGGTCATCTGCAACACTCAATGTGTCTGCAACATTCGGGTCACCTACAACGACAACAACAACAAAAAGTACAGAAAGGGAGACAGTAGGAAACATAACACAAGGTATTTAGCCCTGGTCATCAGTGTTTGCTATACATTCTAAGAGACCCTTATATGAACCACTTCAAGCGGCGCCCATAGAAGAATATCGTCTAACATTGATATACTTTCTTATGTTTCATCCAATTGGGATCAAATTTTGATCAAATTTGTTTGCATCAAAATTAATGGTTTGTCAAGATCGTTTATTTCCGACACTGTAGTCACTAACGCGGTTTTTCTTCTTTAACACTAACTTCCCTGACTTTCTGAAGCGGACACTTCCATCCTAGAATTGGGACATGTCCACTGATGCAAATAGGGGTGTCAGTCTTAAATTAAAAAAGAAAACCGGAATGCAAACAGTGTAGATCCTGATGAGACGGCTTGCTCTGATTCTACACTGCCTGAACAGGTATCTGTTGTGGTCTGCTGAGATAACAGGATTAACAAGATACCATTATGTATAACCTGAATGTAGCACATCTAAAACTATAAAGTAATTGTTTTCAACGAACGCACAGATATACCGTATGTTTGACAATAATGAGCATGGTACATGCCGGTACCGTGTGTTTGACAACAATCGGCAAATGCTTGATATATGTATGTATTGTGTGTTTGACAACAATCGGCAAATGCTTGGTATATTTAGGTACCGTGTGTTTGACAACAATCGGGAAATGCTTGGTATATGTAGCTACCATATGTTTGATAACAATCGGGAAATGCATGGTACATGTAAATACCGTGTGTATGACAACAATCAGCAAATTTTTGGTATATGTGGGAAGTGTGTGTTTGACAAAAATCGGCAAATGCTTGGCAGTTGTAGGAAGCGTGTGTTTGGCAACAATTGGCAAATGCTTGGTATATGTAGGAAGCGTATGTTTGGCAACAATCGACAAATAATTGATACATACAGGTATTGTGTGGTTGACAACAATCGGCAAATGCTTGGTATATGTAGGAAGCGTGTGTTTGACAGTAATCGGCAAATGCTTGGTAAATGATGGAAGCGTGTGTTTGACAACAATCGACAAATAATTGATACATGTAGGTATTGTGTTGTTGACAACAAGCGACAAATGCTTGGTACATGTAGGTATCGTGTGTTTTACACAAATCTGCAAATGCGATGTAGGTATCGTGTGTTAGACGACAATCTGCAAATGCTTGGTACATGTAGGTACCGTGTTTTTGATAACAATCGGCAAATGCTTGGCTCATATAGGTACCTTGTGTTTGAGAAATGGCAAATGCTTAGTACATATAGGTACCGTGTGTTTAACAACAATCGGCGAATGTTTCGTACATGTTAATACCGTGTGTTTGACAGTAATCGGCAAATGCTTGGTATATGTAGGTACCGTGTGTTTTACAACAATCGGCAAATGCTATGTGGGTACTGTGTGTTTGACAACATTCGGCGAATGCTTGGTACATGTTGGGACCGTGTGTATGACAACGATCGGCAAATGCTTGGTACATGTAGGTAACGTGTGTTTGACAACAATCGGCGAATGCTTGGTTTATGTAGGTACCGTGTGTTCGACAACAATCGGCATATGCTATGTGGGTATCGTGTATTGGACAACAATCGGCAAATGCTTGGTACATGTAGGGCCGTGTGTTTGACAACAATCGTAGAATGCTTGGTATATGTAAATACCATGTGTTTGACAACAATCGGCAAATGCTTGGTACATGTAGATGCCGTGTTTTGACAACAGTCGTCAAATGTTTGGTATATGTAAATACCGTGTGTTTGACAACAAGCGGCGAATGCTTGGTATATGTAAATGCTGTGTGTTTGACAACAATCAACGAACGCTAATTACCTGTAAATACCGTGTGTTTTACAACAATCGGCAAATGCTTGGTACATGTAAAGACCGTGTATTTGACAACAATAGGCAAATGCTTGATACACGGAAATACCGTGTGTTTTGCAACAATCGGCAGATGCTTGGTACATGAAATTCCGTGTGTTTGACAAGAATCGGCAAATACTTGGTGCATGTAGATACTGTGTGTTTGACAACAGTCGGCGAATGCTTGGTACATGTAAATATCGTGTGTTTGACAACAATCGGCAAATGCTTTGTACATGTAGGTACCGTGTGTTTGACAACAACAGGCAAATGCTTGGAACATGTAGGTACCGTGTGTTTGGCATCAACAGGTAAATGCTTGGACATGTAGGTATCGTGTTTTTCACAACAACTGACAAATAGTTGATACATGTAGGTATTGTCTGGTTGACAACAATCGGCAAATGCTTGGTACATGTGGGTATCATGTGTTTGAGAGAAATCTGCAAATGCCATGTAGCTATCGTATGTTTGATAACAATCTGCAAATGCTTGACATGTAGGTACCGTGTTTTTGACCAAAATCGGCAAATGCTTGGTACGTGTAGATATCGTGTGTTTGACAACAATCGGCAAATGCTTGGTACGGGGTCATGCCAAGCCGATTATCAAAGTAATCAGATCAAAATATCGACCCCTGTCAAATCATTTACGTAAAATAAACACAGTTAAAGAGCAAAATACCGTATCCCACTTCGCTGGGGGAAAAAACGACCTGTGAAAATAAAGGTCCATCTATATTTTGGTTTGAACATAATAATTAGGTTTAAGTTTACAACAAACCTTGATAGATGTGAGATGTTAATCGTGCGAAACTGACTAAGAATTTTGAGCCCTGATGAGCTGATTCATCACTGCACACTGCAAATTAGTACGCTCTAACACTGAAGGAAAACACGGAGACAGCCGATCTAGATATCGATAGTAGAATGGAAAAGTACAAAGTATTTCCCATTACGAAAACACGCCTATTCAAATATAAAGAAAATTTCACCTGCAAAACCTGAAAATTTTCAAATAAAAATCTCTGATAATTTTCTTATTTCTGCTCAAAACATAGATTGTGGGTACTCGTTAGAACCGCCTCGGCGAGGCGGTCCTAACGAGTACCCACAATCTATGCTTTTGAGCAGAAATAAGAAAAAATAATGTATACCCCTTTAAACCCCAGTTTTACTATACAAAAGTGGGATTTAAGGGGGTCGAAATTATATAGGCATGTTTTCGCGATGCGTATCTGAAAAGCTGAACTAAAAACGTCAACCGTATTGAGCTTCAAATCTTTTATAACTTTCCGGATTAGACCCATTTTTCAAACATGCATAAATAAGGTTTGTCTTTTAACATAACCACTCTCTGGGAATATTCAGCAGACGACAAATTGATGACATTTCCTTATTTTTTCCAGAAAATAGGCATTGTCAAGGCTCAGGAAAAATAACAAAAATATTTGAAAATGTCGTCTGCTGAAAGTTTTACTCAGTCTGCCATTAATTAATTCAGTAATATTTTGTTTGATGTTTGGATTATAATTGCCTGTCATCTCGACAGTGGGGTAGTTCACAACTATAGATAAAAAAGATAATTTTAGTGACACTTTTTGTCATTTTTGTTGCAAAACATATGATGTGGATACTTATTAGAATAACCTCAACATGTTTTGCTGCAAAAAAAACAAACAAACAAACAAACAAAAAAACAACAAAAAAACAAAACAAAACAAACAACAACAAAAAACAATTAACAACAACAAAACAACAACACGAAAACTTAGTTTGAAATAGGCTAACCATATCTCTAGATAAGAGGGGGGATGGAGTGGTGGTCTTTTTCCTCCGTGAAACATATATTATTGGCGCTTCTAATGAGTACAATAATGTATGCTTTCATGGAGAAATGAAAAAAAATATCTATACTTTTTGATTCAAAAATGTTTCTTACCTAGAGCTAAGGTAATGATAACTTACTGAAAGTACTGAATAAATGCTTATGAAAACCTGTTGACAGTAGAGACGATTCTTATGCCCAGTCTTCCAGCTCCCAACAACACTTTGATTATCATATACATGTACCTATATAATACCACTCTCACCATTGTCATTATCTTGGCTAATTCAGTAGGCGACAAATTGGTGATATGTTTCTTAATATTTTTTTCCAGAAAACAGTATTTGACATTTCATGCAAATTGGTTCCCTTGGAGTGCCTTACAGTCAGGTCCGAAAAGCTGGATCATTTTAGTCTCGATCGATTTTTTCCAGATCCATTTCATACCCTCTCAAACAAGACGTCATACTGTGGAAGCGACATAGGCATTATGTTTCCGAGTCTTCATCTCGTCCAAGCGGCCATTTAAGCTCCGTTCAAATTTGCAGAATACGAATTTCTCGCTCTCTCTTTCGTTTTTGTATTTTCTTTTTTTTTTTTTTTTTTTGTTCGAGAAAATAAAGCTTGACATCTCGTGCGAATCATCTTGATAGCAAACGATTCAACTGAAAAAAAGCAAGTTTTTTCACCAGGAGAATATATGATGTCTGCTACTTTTGTTAATGTCGCTTTGATTAATTTTCCAGGTTCCTAATTAGCACAGCATTACAACAGTAATATAATCATGGACTAATGCTCATGGATGATTCCAGATCTCCAGTTCAGATGAGACGCTTGTGCATCACGAAAACATGCCTATATAATGTTGACCCCGTTAAACCCCACTTTTGAATAGTAAAACTGGGGTTTACAGGGGTATACATTATTACTTTTTTCTTATTTCTGCTCAAAAACATAGATTGTGAATACTCGTTAGAACCGCCAACCGCCTTGCCGAGGCGGTTCTACTGAGTACCCACAATCTATGTTTTGAGCAGAAATATGAAATATATCAGACATTTTATCAGAAAATTTTCATTTTTTGGTGGTAGAATTTTCAGAATATTTGATTAGGCATGTTTTCGTAATCAAATGGGAATGGTCTCATGTGATCCTGTGATCTAAGAACATCCACTAGACTATTCGGATCACCTCGTATGATTCCGGACCGAACATCTTTTATCAAACCCGGATGTATGACGTAGGTTTATACGAAATCATACGAGGTTTGCCGATTGCCACTACACGTGATACAAGACGTCAGATCACATGACAATAGTAATATAACGTGCAGGTACTGTCCTTCTTGCAGGAATTCAATCTGAAAAGATAACTACAACGATTATCATTGTAATTGCTGCTAGTGCGGGGGCGTTTGTTGGTGTAGTGCTGACCGTTATAACGACAGTGATCTGTAGAAGGTATATTTATTGTAGTTACTCTAAGTAATCGGACACCTTATCTCAATACCTTACTTGCCGGCCTCGGTAGCCCTATCAAATGCGTGTCCGACCGGTGATCGCGGGTCCGATCCCCGCCGGGTCCGGCAACATTTTTTTTCGTGGAGATTGATCATGAAATACTTTCTACTGTCATACTGTTCCTTCCTCTGATTCAAGAAGGGCAGGTGTGAGTTTGTTGGGAGAAAGAATGTGCACACGTACTGGTTAACAACTTAGAGGACTAAGCCTGCCCAGGAAAAGTGTGGCTAGGTAAATTTCCCGGCTCGACATGACCTTCATAGTGTTGACACGGCCGTTAAACCTGAACCAACTAACCTAACCATACTTGTTCTAAAATTTGAACCAGCTTACTAACTGTTGATGGGTCTAAAATGGTGGCTGAGTGGCGCACAGTGTTGACCCAGGTCAGAGGGCGCGTTATGTGGCGTCTAATCTAGACATTACGAAAACATGCCTATTCAAATATACTGAAAATTTTACCACCAAAAAAGGAAAATTTTCAGATAAAAAATTCCGATATTTTTTATATTTCTGCTCAAAACATAGATTGTGGGTACTCGTTAGAACCGCCTCGACGAGGCGGTTCTAACGAGTACCACAATATATGCTTTTGAGCAGATATAAGAAAAATAATGTATACCCCTGGAAACCCCAGTTTTACTGTATAAAAGTGGGGTTTAAGGGGGTCAAAATTATTTAGGCATTTGATCGTGATGTCTACATTATTTGCTTAAACCTGTTTTCCCCCAATACTTAGGATTAATACGGTTAATTAAAAGTTTAGTTGATGCTACAGAAGTTCCACTAAAGGTGATTAGCGTTGCAAGAAATGAGACTTTATGCTATATGCGAACTACGAAGGCTCACATCAATGTACAAATCTGCATACACATCACGAAAACATACCTATATAATTTTGATCTCCTTAAACCCCACTTTTATATGGTAAAACTGGGGTTTACAGGGGAATATATTTTTTTTCTTATTTATGTTCAAAGACCTAGATTGTGGGTACTCGTTAGAACCGCCTCGGTGAGGCGGATCTAACGAGTACCGGCAATCTAGGTTTTGAGCAGAAATTCGAAAAAATATCAGAAGTTTTATCTGAAAACATTCAGATTTTTGATGGTGAAATTTTCAGTATATTTGAATAGGCGTGTTTACATAATGATTAGCGATGACAAGTCTATGTAATACACATCCCCGTTTCCCTAATATATATATACACATCCCCGTTTCCCTAATATATATATACACATCCCCGTTTCCCTAATATATATATATATATATATATATATATATATATATATATATATATATATATATATATATATATATATATATATATATATATATATATATAAACAGTGATTGATATGAAAAACCTGTCACGAAGGAGCGTAGTAACTCGGTAAAAACGAGTTCAAAAGAAACGAGCTTTTGACCGATCTATCCACTCTGCTGAGTGACAAAGTGTTCATATCAAGGAAACAGTGTTCATTATTCTGTTTATTGTATACCTTTTTGCTGAAATGTTTTCTTGAAAGCGCCACAAAATTGTTTCCCTTTGAGCGGAAGAACTATGAACGATGCTAGGAAAATGCGTTATTCAGTTTGTCCATTACCAACTCCGAGTCACTTCATGACGTTACGTTAACAGTTTCATGGCATTATGGTGACGTCTTCAATATGTCATTTTCCTTTTTCAGAACGTATTTGAGCCTCCCAAGACTACGTGAAGATTTGCCTTCATGGCATAAGCGGGCAGCGTAACGCTAAATCACTTGCTCACTCGCACACTTTGGTCATGACATCGCTGTCCGCTTACAAAATTATTAAGTACTGTAGTCTGTATTAATGTAGTGCAAAGCCCTTGTGCAGCTTCGCTTGGTAATCTAGATAGGCATTTTACAGGAATGCATCACGAAAACATACCCATATAATTTTGACCCCCTTAAACCCCACTTTTATATAGTAAAACTAGTGTTTACAGAGGTAGACATTATTTATCTTATTTTTGCTCAAAAATAGATTGTGGGTACTCGTTAGAACCGCCTCGGCGAGGCGGTTCTAACGAATACCCACAATCTATGTTTTGAGCGTATCAGCTTTTTTATATCTGAAAACTTTCATTTTTTTTTTTGGTGGTGAAATTTTCAATATATTTAAATAGGCGTGTTTTCGTACTGGATTTAATTTTTGTGGATTTTATCGATGTGTAATCGCCGGAGAATCCCCGACAAATTGAATAAAGCTCAAAGTGCTTTATGTTAAGTTTTATGTGAAATAAAATCCATTTCTTGTTATTCCAATTCGGTCTTGTTGACGTTGAAAACATGATGCAAGAGCTTGTATTAGAAATCTAGCAAAGAAAATAGTCCCAGGAGATGACGTTTATATTTCAGGAGATGACGTTTATAAGCCAAATGGCTTACTGTCAGATCCTTATGCCAGATCTTATTTATATGTTGTAAATGTATACTAGCTCTGAATAAAAAAATATTGTTTAAAACAAAATAGTGCCAAGATTCCTGCTCAGTGGATTTATTACCAAAGTATAAAAACCGTTTGAACATTGCCCAGGAGTAATCAAATTGCATTAAATTAGTTAAGTTGGAATTTTACCTGTGAATGATACTGTTTTCAAACAGTTTCTTGCAATCAGCTGACCCCAAGGTTATAGAACTTTTTTCATGCTAAACTCAGCTGAGCATGAAATTTCTCTGCTAATAAATATGAAAATGCCAACAAAAGTGTTTAGCAAGAAAGAATTTGCAATTGTTTAGTAATTTGAAATTTATTAAGAGAGAAATTTTCATGCTCAGTTGAGTTGATCATGAAAAAAAAAAAAAAAAAAAAAAAAAAAAAAAAAATTCATAACCTCGGGGCCTGATCCGAAAAGACAGATCAGCTGAGAATCTCCATATTTCTAAATCCTGTCTTACCCACTCAAACGAGACTATTTACGTTGACGCATGAAATCAACGTGTCATACGCGTAACGTTCGCACGTCTTCAACTGTTCAAGCGGTCTTTAAAACGCTATTCAAAATTCAAAATTGTAGCAGATGACGTTCTTTGTTGTTTGTTTTTGTGGTGGGTGGGGTGCGGGACAGAATATGGCTTGACGTGCCATTTGTAACTATACACATGAAAATATCAAACCTTATTAAAAGGGACGTCGTCTGCTGCTGATGTGGATCGCTGTTTCACGCGTAATGCGAGCGCAAAATGCTCCCACTCCGGTATCTTGTATGTAGATTTAACACACCCTGAAAAAGCTCAGGACAGCTCAACTGCTAAAATAATCCAGCCCGAAAATTTACGAATATACAAAACGTTACTAGGATTTAGCTTTTCTTCTTTAATCAAATGATAACAAACATTACTCTTTAACATTTTAGTTTATACCCAGCTAGCATTCTTTATAAATCTACAGCGGGCTGTTATCGGCCCGTCAGCTACCCTGACGGGCCGATAACGGCTCGCTATAGATTTATGTAGAGTGCTTACTGGGTATATGCTTTTTTTTATTTTTTCCCTGTAGAAAAACACGCAAATCTACGACAACTAAGAGAATGAGCTTAAAGCGAAATCGCAGCTATACAGTCGCCAGTGGGAGAGATGGTTCCAACAAAGGGGAATTAGACTGTATTCAGATACTTCCTGATGTAGGTGGTGGGTCTTATACTGATGTAGAGCTTAATGCAGTCTCACAAGACAACAACTCTACAGATGCAAATGTCAGTCGTTTCGAAACTGCTGCTGATGATTATGATACAGTACATTTTGAAGAACTGTGTGCTAATACTAAGCCGCTCACTGATGAGAACAGCCATCTGAAAACAACAGGTCGAAAAATAAGTGCTACTAATTATGCACATCTGGAACTTGACCAGAAAGGTAATACTATTGTAAACAAGCATAGCCCAGAGGAAACAAAAGACGGTAGGATAAATACAGCGTACCAAAGTCAGGACGAAATCGAAAATGGCTTTGCTACACTCGAAAACGCTGATGGAAATCCTTACAGTCATTTACACAAGTATGACAATAATGAACAACGTGAGACTGACACAATTACAGATGATGGTTATAGTCATACAAATGTCTACGTCACTGATTGTTCTATCAATGACAGCGATAGTGAACCAGATACGGACGAAACCTATAATCATCTTGGAAGCATAAAACTAAAGAATTTCTGTGGACATAATAAAGTAAAATGGAGAAAACCTCAAAAGACCAGATCAAATTCTTTACCGGCAGAAGACTTACAGCCACACATGAAGACAATACTTGATGATGCTGATACATACGACCACATTTTAGACGATAATTTGAAGAGAGCACCTACATACTATAACTGGAAGCCAGTTGGACACAACAAATCAAAATCTCTGCCAGCTCAAGAAATTTTACAATATGTAAAAAATGGTGGACTGAAAAATGATACAACCACTCATATAAATGACAATTTGAGGTTGGAAGACTTCGTGAAAACGCCCATATATACTGTTCCAGAAAGTGAGGGCCAAAATAAGCCAGAACATACGTATTTTATCTTGGAGCCTACGGCCAATGTTTAAAGGAATTTGATACTAATTCAAAGGGAAATAACCTCAAATAAAATCAAAGCACTGACAGCACTGGTGGGTCGAGTGTCTCTGCGTGTAGACTTGGAAAATGGTCTTGAACGGGGTCTTAAGACTTTTTCAATTAACTCTTATCTCCCTGTATTTTAAGAAAACAGCGCAGACTATGATCAGACGCCGCGATCTGCGGCGCTTGGTTCGGGTCTGCACTGTTTGGCAATATCTAAAATGTCCCAGTCAAGGTTTTTCAGATAAACCTCTATAAACAGCACTCTCACGTCACAGCGACAAGAATAGCGCAGCTATAAATAACCGTTATCCAGATATCGTTTGTCGCGCGGTTTGATTATATTGGGCAATGATAATCACGTGACCAACTACCGTAAGGACATCTAAGCGTTTGTATACTATGACTCGATTGTAAAACAATCAACCCAAATATTTGCCTACTCTCCTTCTGGGTACTCTCACTGAGTCTACACTTAAAGGGAACAGTCCTAATTTTGAAAAGTTTCAAATATTGGAGGTCAATTCCTGTCTGCAAAAGATACTCACCCACTTTTTCAAATTTGTGAGATCTGTTTCAGGTTTATCCATTCACCTCTCTCAAATACTCAAAATGCATCATATACGAGGATAAGATGAGAACAACTGAGAAACTCTGTCCGGTTCGACTTCTTCAAAATAGTTTACAAATATTGTGTGAATAACACTGAGTCTGCTACTTTCGGTTTCTTTAACCCTCAAACCGCCAATCACAACAATTGTCGTCTGCTTTGTCATCTGCTTGTGATTTTAAAAGTAATTTTTGCAAACAGTGTGGACCCAGATCAGACGCTCCTCTAGGAGCAGTCTGATCTTGGTCCACACTGTTTGCCGGTGTAGCGTAAGATCCGTCAGACCATGAGATCTTTCAGACCGGAAGTCTGAAACCGGAAGTTTCTGACGAAACTCACGCTGCGTGTATGAGATCTTTCAGATCATCAGAAATGTCAGATCGTCTTACGATATTAAAATATCAAGGTATACAAATTAAAGAATGATATAAGTTAATCGTTACCAGTGAAAAAACAAATGTGTTACTAAAAATAAAATCCTAATAACCTCAACAGTCGTAGATACGCATAAAGTAATACATTTCTACAGCGTGAAAACTAAACCATATAAATAAAAAAAAAGAAGAAAAAAAAAAAAAATGTGTTCTCTCTGTTCGTATATAGCATTCAGGTCTTACTGGTAGATAAGAGTTGACAGCTGGTATATCCAAAGGTCTGTGCTAAAATACTAATCACGAGTACATCAATGTAGTCTTATCATTCGAATGTTGATAACAATGTATTGGTGCAGTATAATAATTGTAGGTGGACATTATAATTTGAAGGTCCTGGCAAATGTTCGTCAGTAATAATACTGAATCTGAAGTATAAATTTTATTAGTACACTCATTTGGTAAATCAAAATGACAATTTTAATTTACTCTTGCGTAGATCAATCAATATGTAATTTGTTATTATTTGCAAGGTGTCGGCTTATCAGTAAAAAAATATAGGCAAATTGCCAAAATTTATTCTTGCAGTTTAAATGTTTTCAGTTCATTGATTTGTCAACTCAAAATGACAAATGTGTTGTCATTTAATGCGATGCGATTTATTTGTAATTATTTTACTTTGCACTTGTGCATATTTGACTTAAGCAAGTTGTCGGTCCACCTGTAAAAAATATTTAAATTGCTAAATATATTCATGCAGTATAAATTTTATCGGTGTACTCAAAATGACAATTTGGATTAATCGATGCATTGCCTAATCAATTTGTAATTATTTTACTTTTCACTTTTGGATGTTTGACTTAAGCAAGTTGTCGGTCCACTGGTAAAAAATATTTGAATTGTAAATATATTCATGCCGTATAAATTTTATCGGTGTACTCCGAAATGACAATTTGGATTAATCGATGCACTGCCTAATCGATTTGTAATTATTTTACTTTTCACTTTTGGATGTTTGACATAAGCAAGTTGTCGGTCCACTGGTAAAAAATATTTGAATTGTAAATATATTCATGCCGTATAAATTTTATCGGTGTACTCTGAAATGACAATTTGGATTAATCGATGCATTGCCGAATCGATTTGTAATTATTTTACTTTTCACTTTTGGATGTTTTACTTAAGCAAGTTGTCGGTCCACCGGTAAAAATTATTTGAATTGTAAATACATTCAGTATAAATTTTATCGGTGTACTCAAAATGACAATTTAGATGAATCGATGCATTGCCTAATTGATTTGTAATTATTTTACTTTTCCCTTTTGGATGTTTGACTTAAGCAAGTTGTCGGTCCACCGGTAAAAAATATTTGAATTGTAAATATATTCATGCAGTACAAATTTTATCGGTGTATTCTAAATGACAATTTGGATTAATCAATGCATTGCCTTATCGATTTGTAATTATTTTACCTTCCCTTTTGGATGTTTGACTTCAGCAAGTTGTCAGTCCACCAGTAAAAAATATTTGAATCGCTAAATATATTCATGCAGTATAAATTGTATCGGTGTACTCAAAATGACAATTTGGATGAATCGATGCATTTCGTTATCGATTTGTAATATTTTACTTTGCGCTTTTGGATGTTTGAATTAAGCATGTTGTCCGTCCAACGGTTAAAATATTTGAATTGCTAAATATATTCATGCAGATTAAATTTTATCGGTGTACACAAAATGACAATTTGGATGAATCGATGCTTTGCATAATCGATTTGTAATTGTTTTACTTATCGCTTTCTGATATTCGACTTAAGCAAGTTGTTGGTCCACCTGTTAAACTATTGGAACAAGGTTAAAATTTATTCATGCAGTTTTAAGTTTCTAAGTGTACTGATTTGGTACCTCTAAATGAAATTTTTGATTCATCGATGCATCGATTAATCAATTTGTAATTATTTTACTCTTCACTTTTGGTATTCTATTAAGCAAGTTGTTGGTCCATCTGTAAATAATATTGAACATCATGAAAAAAAAGAAAAAAAAAATATTTCATTTTTTTTTATTTATTTATTTATTTATTTATTTATTTATTTATTTATTTATTTATTTATTTATTTTTTTGGGGGGGGTGGGGGGGGGGGGGGTTCATAGATTTGGTAAGCTTTTTAATTAATCCTGCATCGAGTGTGATGACTTTCTTGTGTACCCCCGTTTCCTGTAAAGTACGTATTTGGCTATTATGTATAGCCCTTTAAAATTTATTCTATTCTATTCACACTAAATCTGTGCAGTCGAAGCATACAGAATTTGCGTATTATATTATTATTGTTATTATTTTAGATTTTATGTGATCATTATATTTCATATACAAGTCATTTATTGGACGTCGTCTTTTTCTGTTACATATTTGGCTCATGCAGCAATCATGCAGCAATCAATAAGTAGATCTAGACAATGTCTACCGAAAGTGACACAAGTGCTAGCTTTTATAAAGTTAGCATGCTTTGTTGGATAAGCGCAATTCTGAGGCCCTCCCAGGGGTTTGGGGTAACTGGGTAATAAGGTCATTTATTTATGGGGAACAAGCGAACACAAGCCTTAAACTGAACGGAACAGGGGAACAAAGGCAATTTGGGTGAACAGGGAACATAAAAAATCAAGATTTTGATTTTGGGGAACAAGAGAAAATGCGGTTGTTTTTTTTTTCAGGGGAACACGGAAACAGGTACCCCCCTGTGAGAGTCTCTATTCTCCTTCCTTAAAAAAGATCAGGAATCTTTTTGACATTGTACACTTGACCTATTAGGAGGATGGAACCGATTCAATCTTCCAGTAAAACCAGTTAAATAGTAAAAGACTTCTATTTACAGCCAAAAAACAGGAAGAATGCTGTTTATAGAGCGATGAAGACAGCTGCCACAGTGGCTCGGACGACAAAGATGTGATATCCTAGAGGCCGTCAATGGTCTGTGATGAATTTATTTGTAGAATCCATCTACAAATATTGCCCACAGTAGTTTATATTCCGCACTGTCAGCATTAACTTTGTTGCAGACCGTCCACCATCCTGCTAAAACCAATGTCCCTAGGCAATATATCTATCATCAAACACTGCCTAAGCCCTCTTGGGTATTCCATTGCCAGACATTCCTTAGTGGAAATAAGTACTAAAATTGCAATGTGGATAAAGTGCCTTACTCAAAGAAACAACACTTGGTGCTCGGTGGGGCCTAACTGCTAACTCGCAATCTTGAATTAGAGGCTTTGTATACTATGATCTTCATTCAGGTTGATTAGAAGCCGTGTGATTTGTCACCAGGCCTCCGTTCACCAAAATAATCGGCTGTAGTGATTTAATTTATCAATGATAAGCATTTGTAATCAAGTGATATTGTTTAGAACGCCTTCCTTAAATACAGTATTAATGTCTTGCGCTAATGCGTACTACAATATGCATTTAGGTTGATTGGAAGCTATGAGATTTGTAAGCAGGCCTCCGTTAACCAAAATAATCGGCTACAGTTCTTAAATTTATCGATGATTTGGTTAGGACTAAGAGCCGTGAGATTCCTCAGAACGGCCACCATTGTTTATACTAATAATCTCTTGCGCGTCATGTACACACCGTTGTGCATTTTGGTCCATGGGAAACTGTGAGATTTGTCAGCATGCCTCAACTGACCAAAGTAATCGGCTGTAGTTCTTCAATTTATCGATGATATGCATTTGGTACAACTTAGAGCTGTTAGAATGCTTTGTTTATATAATTATGTCTTGTGCTTCATTCATACTACGATCTGCTTTTAGGTTGATTGGAAGCCGTGAGATTTGTCAGCAGACCTCCAATGACCAAAATAATCGGATGTACTTCTTTACTTTATCGACGATATGCAGTTCGAAGGACTGAGAGACGTAATACTTACCATAACGCCTACCATTCTTACAATAATAATGTCTTGCGCTTCATTCATACTACGATCTGCATTTAGTTTGATTGGAAGCCGTGAGATTTGTCAGCTGGCCTCCTTTGACCAAAATAATAGGCTGTAGGTCTTTACATTATCCATAATATGAATTTGGTAGGCATGTGAGCCTTGAGATTTTATAGAACGTCTTCCTTAGTTAGACTAACAATGTCTTGCGCATCATACATACTACGATGTACATTTTACCTAACCACACGTTTACTGGGCAGGCTTAGTCCTCTAAGCGGTTAACCAGTATTGTGCTCATTCTTTCACCAGAAACTGACAACTGCCCTTCTTGAATCAGCAGAAGGGAGAGAATGACTGTAGAATATATTTCATGATCAATCTCCACAAAAGAAAGTTGCCGACCTCGGCGGGGGTTCAACCAGCGACTTTCTGGACTCCAGTCGGACAGCGCATCCAAATGAGCCACCAAGGACGGTTTGAGCCTGATGCTCGTTTGAGTTTTTTTTTAAACTAGACATTTTTTATTCAAAAAAGGGTAGCATATAATAAATAAAGAGTAGGAAAGTCCAAAGTATTCTTCTTTTGTTTATATTCTGCACATTACGCCTTAAAGCAGGTGGTAAAATACTCATTGTGACAGGACTTTATATGGAGAGCTGGCATTCTGAAATGGGATACTGTAACAATGAGAGACAGCAATAGTGTTTCTATTATCTCCCTTGACAGGTAAAGTGCAAGGCAGACCAATTCTAACTGGGCCCTTCCAATTAGAATCCTCTGTTTTCATCATAGGTCATCTATGGAAGCTTTATGTTGCCATGGCAACTGAACCAAGAGGCAGATCACCATAATTTCAGCTATCTTTAAATCCCCCTACCCTAGCAACCTTCTTACCTAATAAGGGACAAATCGCTTCAATAATTTTGGAGTCCTAATAAGTACTACAACATGTTTTGGTGGACCTTGTTGTTTACAGAGAGTACTCATGGGAATTAACTGGCTACTATCTCCCATTGTCTTTTGATTTTATATACAATATCTTCACTTAACCCTTAAATTGCCAATCAAAACAACTGTCATCTGCTTTGTCATCTGCTTGTGATTTTTAAAGTCTGTTTTGTAAACAGTAAGGACCCAGATCAGACAGCTCCTAGCCTGATCAGGGTCTGCACCGTTTGCCTGTATGCAAAAATTGGTTTGAAAAGTTTGCAAGAATGTTCAACAGACAGAGGCAATTTTCAGATGCAGGTTTTCTTGGCATTTTAAGAGTTAAATGCATATTAATCCGTTTGGTGATAAGCACACCCTTCCTCTACTGAAATAACATGAGGAGTGTTGTGTTGACCCTGATAATCCCACAAACTTTCAACAATAGGATAAAGAGTCCTTCTCAATGTTTCTGGCAGTATACTGGATTCCTGAGCAATAGTATGCACATGATCCAACTTCCATTTCTTCATTTACTATTACTCAATTGCATGTGTATTTGTGAGCCCAATGTTTGTCAAAGCACTACTGAAATCACTACCTGAAAGAAAAAAAAATGACTATAATATCTAATATAAAATTGTTTTGGTTTGTTTGTTTGTGTTGAAGTTTTACAGCCCAGTCAACCCAATAGGCTCATATCAAGCTCAGTCAGTTTACCTTACAACACTTTTACTGGGCAGACTTAGTGTCCTAATTGGTTAGATTTTGAAGATGGTGACTGTGACAGCTATCTTGGATTCTCAACCAGAACAATTTTAGCCAGTTTTGATCTACAAGTTATCTCAATACTTCCAACCAAGTTTAGAGTCATTTAGCATAATATTATCAGTTCAGGAGAATTTCAGTATAGATTTTCAAGCTGGCAGCCATATTGGATTTCCAGTTTGAATGATTTCATTTTTTATTTTTTATTCCTGGGCCATACAGTAAAGATGTCATAGCAAAACATGATAAATGACACTTATTACCATGTACAAAAAGAAGAAAACTTTCTTTTAATACTCTTCTCATAACGATACATGCAATTCATTTGCAGATCTTAAAAGTGTTATAAAATCTGTTTTCAGCAAAAGTCCAGTTGTCTCTGAAAAAGTTTTCCACTTAAAACATTTTTTTATTTGGTCAGAATTTTTGTGGGGGCAGGTGGAATTAGAATCTAATAATTAATTTTCTCTGGCCTAATTGAAAAAAAAACACTGTCATTTTGACAAAAATATTTTTTTCACATCATACTTCTTCCTGCACTCAATACGCCTGTAATGAGTCTGTTGTTTCAACAAATATATTGAGACAAGCTGATTTCACCATGCATGCACCAGCTAAATTTCCAGTCATGCCAAAGCTAAATTTCCAGAAGAACAAAGGGAACTGACCATTACCTATTTTGCTCTACAGCAACACCACATCAGTATCAACATTTATGCATAATATGAAAATATCATATTCTATCTAATTACCACACTGTGCACTTAGGTTTTTAAAAATTATTGGGAAAACTTGTGATACAATACATATATGTATCTACCTACTAAGTGTATATCATCAAAGGATTTATTTGATGATGTTTATGTGATTTTTTTTTTCTTATTTTCTTTATAAAGCATATGTTGTGGGTACTAATCTGAATTGCATCATCATGTCCATGCAATTCAAATTGGTGCCCACAACATTTGCATTAAAAAAGAAACTGACGAAAAATACACTGGCTGTAAGTAATCTGAAGACTACGGAATAGCTTGACTCTGCACTTATAGGGGTATCTGTGGTAATAAGGTTGAATATGGTTTTCCTCAAACTATTAGGCAAGATTCTAACACTCCTCATCTATATAGCCAATGGTTAAACTCAGTGATTTTCGGTCTCAGTTTGTCGGTCATTTGTAAGAAGATAAATCACTCGCGCTCTGCGCTCGTGATTTTATCTACTTTACAACTGACCTCATAACAGTGATTTATTACTCAACAAATCACTGCTAGAGCTGATCTATTTCTTAATTAGAAGCAGAAACCAAAATGCCTTTTCAAGAATTACAAAGGGAATTTTAAATAACAGTAAAAGAATTAACCCCTAGGCTCTTATTTTTATCTGACAGCAACATCTTATCAATATCAACATTTATGCAAAATATGAAAAGATTCCTTAAACTACTTAGTAAGATGAGAAGCAGATCCTAAAACAGACAGACATACGGACAGGCAACGTAACAACAGTATACCCCTCTCCTGCCACACAAACACATTTTGATTTTGTGTGAGGGTTAAAAAGTCATTGAAAAATAAAGTCAAAGATTTAGGAAGAAAAAACAAATTCTATCCAAATCTGTGACTTATCTCAAACAAAAACATATCTCCAGATAAGATGATTTTTCTTTTCATGGATTTTTTTTTTCATTATTATTTTATATATATATAAATAACAACATGCTGAGAGTTTTCATTAGAAGAAGCCTCAGTGAGATACTTCTAATGAGTAATCATAACATGTTTTCTTGCAAAATTAAGAGAAATAAATATCTTGGTTCTCCTCTTTTCTGGAGCAGAGGTATATTCTTTATTTAAGTCTGGAGCTATGAAAAAGTATGATTGTTTGTTTTTTTTCTAATTTCTCAGTGGGCAGATACCCTGAATCCTCATTGAAATAACCTCACTGAGGTAATGCTAAAGAGTTAACTATTTGTAATTCTATTTTAAAAAATGTGTATTTGGATTATTATGCTTCTTATCTAGAGCCACAGCCAGGTGCAATATTGTTTATTGCCATAAATCACACCTAATTATTATCATGCTGGTAGGACAGGCAGAATTGTGAGTTTTATGGCACATTGTGACACTCCAAGGGAAAACTGGGTGGACACATGTGGCTAATCATAGCCCTGATTTTTTTTTTTTGTTTTAAGCTGTCCTTTATCTAGGAATTTATTGTTTCGATTTCCTAAATCACCAGTTGTCAGTCTTTGAATGAGTACCTAGCATTTAAAGTATTAATCCTGTGAAAGAGATTTCATTAATCTAGCAAAAAAAAAAAACAAAAAAAACACACACACTCAAACACACATATATATTAAATCATGTTTGTTTGTTTTTTTTTTGTCACAGAAATGGTAACCTGAGTAAAATAAGCCTTGTATCTGCTAAAAAAAAAAGAAAGAAGAAAATGTCATCTTATAATCTTATAAATTCTTTGTTAGTATAACATTCAATAAATTGACTAATTTAAAAATAAAATAAAAAATAAAACAACAACAAACAAAAAATAAACTTCAGAAACCCATCATATATGCTAGGAAAGCTTCTCTGTACATCAAATGTTTATACATTACGAAATCATGTCTATTCAAATATACTGAAAATTTCACCACCAAAAAGTGAAAAATTTCAGATAAAAAATTCTGATATATTTCATATTTCTGCTCAAAATATAGATTGTGGGTACTTGTTAGCACTGTCTCAATGCGGTGGTTCTAATGAGTATCCACAATCTATGTTTTTGAGCAGAAATAATAAAAATAATTTATACCCATATAAACCCCAGTTTTACTGTATAGAAGTGGGGTTTAAGGGGGTCAAAATTAAATAAACCAGTTTTCAGGATGCATGTACCAATGGCAGTAGCACTGGAAATAGATTTTTGTTGTTGTTGTTACATTTTTTTTTTTTACAATAATAATTATGATCAATCGCTAAGTGCGAACAGGACACAGTATTGATAAAAATAAAAAAAAAAAAAACCTTGAAAAACTGGAAAAAAAACAAAACAAAAAAAAACAACTAAAAATGTAATGAACTCTCTTCTGCTAAATTTAACACTTGGTGTGTTTTACAGTTTAGGTATGTGCAGAGCTCTAGATAAGAGGGCTATACATTAATACAATTTTTTTTTTATTATTCCTCCATGAAAACATGTACGTCATGTATGTACTCCTCAGAAGCACACTGGATAGTGTTCTAGCACACTGTTTAGTGTTCAAGGAAGTACTCTAACTTGAACATGTTTGTTTTTTTGTTTTTTTTTGTTGTTTTTTTTTTTTAACCAAACAATATTAGTATTTTTTTTTGCCTGATATGAAAACAAATCAGTTCAGGCTCTCCTGAAAATAAAGGATTTTTTATAAAAGTTATTTTTTGGGTTAACATGGTTAAATATAGGGTTTTCAGGCAAATTTTAAACAAAATTAAGAGCAAAAAAAAGGTTACATTCTTTATCTTGTTTCCAGTTTCTGTGCCATAAAATACCTATTATGATGGACAATCTCTGTGTGAATTCACAACTGAGTTACAAACTACATTCTCAATAATTTAGTTAGGTCGACCTAAGACTTCGACTCCTTTGTCATAGTTAAAACTTTTATACCCCAGGCATACAAAGTATGTTTGGGGGATACATAGTCTTTGTTATTCTGCCCGTCCATTAGCTCATATGTCTGTGCTCCCATCCGTATTTGCACGTATGTGTAACATATCAGTCTGCACAAGAAGTAAAACAGAAGTTAATCAGAACAACATATGGGTGTGATTTATACAATAACTCACCTACTGCTTTGCTTTCTCTGCAGATTACTGGATGCTAACAGTTTACTGGAAACCCTTTTCCTTCACTCATATGTTTAAATTTAGCATACCCTTTGATCAGCCTGCACAGCCTGAAAATTACAAAAGAAGCCTATATTATAATTTAAATTATATACATGCAGACAGCCTGTACATGTTCATCACAAAAAAATATATCTGGGTGTAACTGTGTAGACTGATCAGGATCTGTACTGGTCACTCATAAATCACTGAATAATGTATGCCCGTGTATGGAATATATCAATGGACAGCTATAATCTACAAGGGAATGTGGCTGGATCAGCTGGACAAATAAATCCAGATATATTATGCACACTACTTTTGCTTTTATTCCCTTAACAGTTTTGTTGTAGAATAAGTGAACCAATGAATAGGGCAAAACAATATGTGCAAGAAATCATAAGGGTTCTTGGCTGTATCTTGGCCATAGGATGTGGCATGTAAAACAATTATCCACCCAGACAATTACCCACTGGACAATGATCCACCAGACATTTAACCGCCCCTCTTAACCTAAATGCGGACAATTACCCACCCAACAATATTTTTCATTAACTGTCCTTAAATGTTTTATAAGTGATCTATAAATCTCTCGGGTGGGGGGGTGGGGGTGGGGAGGAGGAGAAGGGTGTAACTTGGGGATAAATGTGGTACGGGTGTGCGAGCCAGTATTTCGAAACCTACCCCATTCATGTACCTGCCCTTTGAAAAAATTGCCCCCTTCATGTACTTGATCATCTGAAATGGTGACCTATTCATATACTGCCCTTTGATTTTTATACCCATTTATTGCTGGTAGTTAGACAAATATAGCAGTCAATTCATTGAATACCAAGAGAAATAGCCGCCTTGACAAATCTCTGAGTGAAAAAAATATATGCATTTACTGGAGTGTCAGAAAAGTGGAGCCTTTCACATATGAATCATAAAAAATCAGGTCAGTCATATACTTTTTGTTGAAAAAAATGGGCTAATCATACACCTGGCAGCGCTGAAAAAGGGGGAAATTTGGCATGCGTATCCGTACTATGCCATATATAGGAACCCACCCCCGACCCACGGGCTGTAAATTGTCTTATAATATTTTTCATTCATTTAATCCTGTTTTATTGGTAAAAAATGATTTTGTGTCAATCTGAGAGTCTTAGCTGAAAATGACTTTGAAAGGATAAAATGAAAGATTTCATTTTTTTTTTTTTAAATGGCTGTTTTTTACTTTTAAGGTAAGTTTTCTTCGATATATATTTTTTCATAAATCCATAGCTACAGATAAGAGGGGTAACCACATAATATTTTTCTTATTTCTCCACAAAAACATACGTTGTGGGTACTCAATAGAAGCCCCTCACTGAGGCACTTCTAATGAGTACCCACAACACATATTTTCGTGGAGAAATAAGAAAGATATCAGCATTTTTCGGAAGAAAAAAGTGCTCTAGCTGTTGCTATGATAAATCGCAATGAAAAGGTATCCATCATCCATTACAGTATGCAAATGACATTTGACTCATGACAGCAGACATATTTTAATATTTTAATCACATTGTTAGTAAATGGAAGAAATAACTGTACTGGTCATAAGTTATCACAGGAAATAAAAAAGATACTAAATTCTATAAAGTAATTTAATAGAATTTTCTTATGGGGGATTTTTAAGATATTTTATAATGAAAGAGTTATTATTATCATTTGGACTTCAACAATTAACATATACAAAATCGGAAAAGAACCATATAAGTTTTACTGCACATATTTAAAAGTACAGGATGTAATCTTCAGCTCTCCTAGATGTTGCCCAATATAACGCAGTCTGTTCAGGGCTTTGTGCCACCTTACATCTAATAAATGGATATATTGAATACCATATGTGCTCTAAGTATTGGACAGACAGTCCTGAGCTAACAAAACAGATCCAGATCAGACACCACCTTACAGCTAATAAATGGATAGTGTAGAATACTGTTTAACACAAATGTATTGGACAGTCCTGAGCTATCAGTGTAGACCCAGATCAGATGCCACCTTACATCTAATAAATGGACACTGAACAATAGTCTTTATACTCAAAGTATTGGCCAGACAATCCTGAGCATACGGTGTTGATCCAGATCAAACCACATCTTACATAGATAAATGGTTAATGTACAAAATACCGTTTTTACTAGGAGCACTGGACAGACAGTCCTGAGCTAACAGAGTAGACCTAGATCAGATGTCACCTTACATTTAATAAATGGGTACTGCAGAATACCATTTATACTCTAAGTTTTAGACAGACAGTCCTAAGCTAACAGTACCCAGATCAGCTGTCACCTTACAATTAATAAATGGATACTGTAGAATACTGCATACACCAGACAGTCCAGAGCTAAAGGTGTAGACCCAGATCAGACACCACCTTCATCTAATAACTGGATACTGTAGAATACCATTTATACTCTAAGTTTTGGACAGACAGTCCTCAGTTTAACAGTGTAGATCCAGATCAGATGTCACATTACACCCATTCATGCCATAAGCTGTGGATTAAAATCTGTGAGATAAGGCAAAATACTAAGGGATATTTGACAAAATTCTGTGAGATTTTCTTAAACATCACTTTGGTGTTCCCACAATATAGTCTTAAGTCTTCTTTTTTCATGTGAGAAGCTTGTGAAAACCACAACAGTGTGTGATATATGTTTATTTCTTCATAAAATCTGTTGTAAAATGGTCTGAAAATTCTGTGAGATTAGAATTTTTTTATGGGAATTGCTTTCCAGATGGGCCAAATTCTGTGAGATTTTATCTCACAGTGTGAGATATGGCATGTATGTACACCTAATAAATGGATACTGTAAAATACTGTATACATAGGACAGTCCTGAGCTAACATTATAGATCCAGCTCAGACTCCATTTTACAGCTAAAAAATAGATACTGTAGAAAATTGTTTTTATTCAATGTACATTTTTATATTGTGAATTTAATGTAGTGGCTGGAGTGCATGGACTGAACAAGACTGCCTGCTTGGTTCAGTAGGAAGAGCACCTGACTAGTGTTACGGGGTTGTTGCCAACTTGTTGGCAAGTCCCAGCTCTAGCAGTCATTGTTTCCTCTCTTGTTCACTTTACTGATATGAGATTTAGTAAACAGGTGTGTGCCAAATGCAAGCAGTTGGGGGTTGCAGACTAGATACCTTCAGGACATCAGGCTGGTACCTGAATCCTAAATGTTATGAGGAGTGTAGTGGCTCGAGTCCATGGACAGAACAGGACCACCCTTGTAGCCCAGTAGGTTCAGCACCTGTCTAGTAGTCTTGCCAATGATGATCGATTATAATCATTCAGCAATCACTTTTGCCTCTTGAGACTGAAGATCGGAAAGATCTTTTATAGTCAACTAATCAGATTTTTTTTTTGTTTTGAAACAAATATATTTTTCTCACCTTTGTTTTTCATAGGCAAGTCTTCAATAAATGAAGTTCAGAGCTGTCTGTTAGGGTCATTCTACATTTATGGTCAATAAAAGTGAAAAGATTTGATAAAAGAGCCTTAAAAAAAGTCAACCCAAAAGAACTAATGTTTTAGGTACTCATTTCAAGCACCTTGCAGAGGCACTTCTAATGAGTACCAACAACATTGTATGTTTTCATGGCGAAATAAGAAAAATATTACCTGGACACCCCTCTTCTTGATCTGGAGCAATGACTAGGTACCTGGAAGATGGCTGAATTAAGAGTGAATATATTTTCTACAAGTCAATTATTACTCAATGATCAGTCGGTTTTACAAAACCGATGATCAACAATGAAATTCTGGCTGATTCCCAACACTACTGTCTAGTGAAATGGGGATCATGGGTTCAAGTCCCGCCTTAGGCAAGCAGTTTTCCTTTCATTTTTACTTTATTATAAGAATATTGCAATTCACTTGCAATTTTTAATCTGCAGACCTGTACTGTTTTTAGCTGGAATTTTCAATTTTGTTTTCCATGTAGACCCTAACATGTTCAATAATCAATATTAAAATAAACTTAGGAGGAGAACTCGAATCCGCGACCCCATGGCTGCAAATCAGGTGCTCTACCGAGCTAATCAGGCTGACAGTCCAGGTCCATACACAGACTTTTGAAATGGGGAGGGGGTGGGGTGGAATTTTAGGTATTCTGAAAACAGGGATGCAAATGCTTCTTGAAAATGCCAATTTAGGGGCCAAAATTAGGGCTATATAGTGAATTTAGGTTTGAAAACTGCATGATTTTGAAGTAATTCTCCAGAAAAGATGGTGCGTTTGTACCCCTGGAACACCCTTGCATATGGGCCTGCAGTCTCACCAATTACTACACTCCTCTCCCTTTAACAGTGTTTACGGTAAACTTACATGTGCCAGACATCAATTGAACACACTAACAGTGCCTAGCTTTTCTCCACACTCACAAGTACCTCATTGCCATTGAAGCAACTTAAGGAAGGGGAAAGGTATGCCTAATGCATAATTTAAATTGCAATCCCCTGCTTGTAAGTCAGGTGCTCTACCAACTGTCTGATGTACCAGGCTGACCTACAGTTTTGGCAATCACACAATAGCTTACCTTCTGCTGTCAAAAATCACAAGTGTTCCAGGTCAGTACTTCCAACGTTGTTTCATCCATTATGCTAAACATTTCTGCTTGTACAAGTTACACCGCGTCAAACCCCACAGTTGTGCATTCAGTAAATATAGTCATTCAAGTCACGTGTACGAATCCTAATACTGTACGAACATCGCTGGTGACGCAGCCAGTTTCAACGCATCCACGATTTTCCAAATTCTGTTCATTTTTATGCAGCCGTCTGATCATAATGTACATAAGAAAAACAAAACTACATTTCTGTAGGTATCAAACTGTAAGCTGGTACGTAAACAGTCGCACACGGCGAATATGAATGCACGTTTTCGTTCTTCACGCCGTATGTCAACAGATATTAAAAATAATTCATGTGTCGAAGTAAGACAAATACCTCCATAATTAATCTGGGTATTCTAAATTCAACCGCAGCACGGAGAAAAGAAAAAAAAAATACTTTATATAGACAACAGCAAAATAGGAAGTCAAATTGGGGTAGATAAATTCTGACAAATCTCACGCCTTTTGCCCCACCTGATATCCGCTTCCGTTGCGCATGCGTTCTGAAACATCTCATGGTCTTAAACATCTTACGCGACACCGGTATGCAAAAACAGGTTTGAAAAGTTTGCAAGAATATTCAGCAGACGGCATAAACAGACGGCATTTTCTGATGCAGGTTTTCTTGGCGTTATAAGGGTTATTCGTTGCTTTTAAAGGATCCATTTTTTTCTCAGAATTTATTTACCTTCACAACAGCTGGTGTTAACCCTTGTCCTGCTGAATAAACTAAGATGGCACACGCACTTCTAATTTTCAGCCAATTAGATTACTTGATCTGGATTATTGCTATAAATTCACATACTTAATGGCAAACAGTGCAGATTTGGATCAGTTGGCTTCTGTGTTTATCATAGACAGTTCATACATTCCAGTCCTTTGAGGCCAATGCGCCCATTTGAAATAATTCAAAAACAGAATATCGCTAAAGTCTGCGCTCCGAGGCGTAAGCGGTATTGTAAATTATACAACTGTTTCTGAGTATAAAACAGGGTCTGCTTTTTTGGCTTTCTTTAATATGTTCGATGTTTTCAAAGCTCTATTTTTTGTTCAGAATTTGTTTATTTGTTACAATAATATCTTATTCACAGCTGTGTCTGGTTTTATCAAGTCCTTATTATGGTTATAGTGAAGGACACATAAACTAACCTCAGCTGCGATTTATGTCAATCTTTATCTGCTCCAATATATAGTACTAATAATTAATTGCTAACTGTTTATAGCACATGATCTTATACTAATTTTATTTTTGTATGCTTATTTTAGAATGCAACAGGTATTCATTTGGATCTGTCTCATGACAAAATCCAGGTGTTGTTTTTAAATAAAGACTTTATGCTGTACTAGTATATGTTGTTTTCTGTCGCAAGTAGTATGCAAAGGCGCCGAAACTTGCGTGTCTGGTGCAGGAATATTATGCTGAACATAATGTCTCCTGTTTGGTTCTTAGATAAAACAATAGACTTTGTAGATGTTATACGACAGGTTGCATGCTTACTGGTTAATCCAATCTGGGTTAACAATTTTAATGGGCCCAGTTTTTCAAAGCATCGTTAGCTTAACGAGCTTGTTAATGACAAACTTGTTTACTCTTGTAACTAGGCTATTTTCAAAAATGTTGATATTTTTTGCTGCGAAAATGTGAGTAGCTTTTGCAATGCTACTCACATTTTTTTCAGCAAAAACAATATCAATGTATTTGCCATTTTTCAAGACAGAAATTTTAACGTCACGTGAGCTAACAACTCAGTTTTGAACATTGGTACCCAGCTTAAAGCTGTGGGAGGAGTTGTGCTCACAAGGTACCTATTACTATATGCACTTTCATAGTATTGAAGCATGAAAAAAAATCTATGTTAAAAGTTAAAAATGTGAAAAAAGTAAAAAAAAAAAAAAAAAAAAAAAAAAAAAAGTAACGTCATGATTCTGTAAAAAGCATATGCATATCTTCAGACTATGGTTAAAAGATCTGTATAGTTTCAGTGGGAATGGTATAAAACTGTAGCAGGAGGAGGAGTTGCACTCACAAGGTATCTACTACATGTACACTTTCATAGTATTGAAGCATGAAAAAAATCTAAGTTAAAAATGTGAAAAAATTGAAAAACATTATATCAAGATTCTGTAAAAAAAAAACACATGCATAACTTCAGACCATGATTAAGATACCTGTGAAGTTTTAGAAGGATCGATATAAAACTGTAGGAGGAGTTGCGCTCACAAGGTCCCCACTACAAACTTAGAACCTTGCAAAAAATAAGTTAAAATGTGAAAAAAGTAAAAAAAAAAAAAAAAAAAAAAAAAAAAAAATAACTTAAAAAAAGCACATGTATATTTTCAGACCATGATAAAAATACCTGTAAAATTTCAAAGGGATCGGTCCAAAACTTTAGGAGGAGTTGCGCTCACAAGGTACCTATTACATATACACTTCATAGTTTTGAAGCATGAAAAATGTCTGTTAAAAATGTGAAGAAATTGAAAAAAAAATACTTCAAGATTGTGTAAAAAGCACATGCATATCTTCAGACTATGATTAGTTTCAGAAGGATCGGCATGGAACTGTAGGAGGAGTTGCGCTCACAAGGTCCCCACTTCAAACTCGGAACCATGCAAAAAGTCTAAGTTAAAAATGTGAAAAAAAAAAGTTAAAAAAATTTTAAGGATTCTGTAAAAAGCACAGGCACATCTTCAGACCATGATAAAGACACCTGTAAAATTTCAGAAGGATTGGTTAAAAACTGTAGGAGGAGTTGCGCTCACAAAGTACCTACTATAAACTCGGAACCACGCACAACGCACCACACACCACGCACCACGGAAAACCGAATACTATGTCCCCTCGCTTTTCTTCGAAAAGGCGGGGGAAATAAATAACGACATACAAATAATAAAGCAGCTGTGTGTGTGTGTGTGTGTGTGTGTGTGTGTGTGTGTGTGTGTGTGTTTAAACGTGTTTTACGGACGCCCAACGGCCGTCTGCCATGACGTTATCAATGATAAAAATAATCTTTTTGACAGCAGCCAGCTCAGTCAAAAGTGGATAGTTGACAAAATACGGACCCAGTCACGGAGTCATGACCCAGCCACGGACTCGATGACAAAACGTGGACCATTCACAGACTCGCGGATTAATCATGGGCTAAGGCCGGTATTTCATAGTTGCGTGGTCCGTGTCCGAATCCGTTTCCGTGTCCATGTGTTCTCAAGGCGCTATTCCGATCATCAGTTAACATAACATTTTAAATGCGTTAGCGGCCCGTTTGGGTTTGTATCCATTTGATACAGATATCTTCATTTAAAATGCATATATCTGTATTTCAATAGAGACACCTGCAATCAAATTCAGATATCTGTATTTGAAATACTGATATCTATATTTGAAATGCAGATATCTTTTTCTTGTTATTAGGTAGAGATATCTAAATTTGAATAAGAAATTCATGCATTTTAAATACAGATATCTGCATTTCAGATGCAGATATCTCTTTCTGAATTAGAGATATCTATTTTTTAAAAATTGGTATCCGTTTTTTAAATATAGATATCTCTTATTGAAATACAGATATCTGTAATTATCATTTAATTAAAGATATCTGCGATTCAAACGCAGATATATGTATTTCCCTAATCTAAATAGATATCTGTATTTGAAATGCAGATCTATCTATTTATGAACCTAATTATTTTCAACTTTCATATTCAAAAATAATATCAATACTCCCTTTCTCAAAGTTTTTGACATGCTTGATGTTTAGCAAGCTTCAGAGTATCCGGACTTTCATTGAAAATGGACACTAATTTGTTGACCAGTGCTGCGTTTATAATTTGCATCGTCTGAACTATTATTGTAAATGCGTCGCGCGTGAGATTATCTGTTATTCTCGTAGACGAGACTTATGTTAATCAAATAAACTATATCAATAGTTAATAATTCTATATTGGAACAAATAAATAATATCAACGCTATAAACATTCCCATTTTTTTTTGTTACAAACAAGGAGGGGGTGGACAGGGGGGTAGGCATTCCCCACTTCCCTCCCCCCTTACCCCCACTTCCCTCCCCCTTTTCCCTCACTTCCCTCCCCCCTTTCCCCCACTTCCCTCCCCCTTTACCCCCACTCCCCCACCCTCCCCCCCCCCTAAATCAGAATTTTTAATATCCCCAACGCTGTGATTAAATTCAAACATGATTATGCAATATACATTCATGCAGATTTGACTCTAAACTACACCCCTAATTTTTGCCCCAAAATCGATATTTCCTTAGCATTTGCATCCCTTTACAGAATAAGATTTGCACTCTCCATTTCAAAAGTCTGCGTAAGGGCCTGCATATGAGGTATATGGAAAACAGGTATCACAAGGTAGTGGGCCTTGATCCAGTCCTAACTGGCTAAGAAAAAAATGTGGTGGGCCTAGGTCCGGGCCTACACTGATCCACATTGGCACAAAAACAGCCGTATTAATTACTGAAATAAAAACTCAAGAATACCATGTAAATCTGCATCTTTTAATATTTTTGATAAGCATGGTCCCACATATTGGGGTCAGTGAGAACAATCATCTTTGTTGTGGTTTTCTCAAAAACTGAGAGTAAAATGTCGAACGTGTGTGGTGGTTGACAAAACATGGACCACTTACGAACACGGACTCATAGACTTACGGACCTATTGATAATACACGGACTGCATAACAAAATACGGACCAATTATTCACGAATCTCTTGACAAACCACGGACCTACGATTCAAGGACTTGACAAACCACGGACCGTTATTTAAATTACAGACGCCACTTATGATGTATGAAAAAAAACAACAACAACAAAAAAAAAAACTAGCAGTAATTACAAAATCGGAATAACGTGACGTTATGGATAACGTGACGTTACATTGTCATAGATAGAAATTTACATGTACGTTGAAGTAATCCAATTGTACAGATTTTTTATACGCATCCTAATGATGTAGGTCTGCACGGATTTGTTTCTCGAAACTCAACTGCGACGATGATGCTGTCAACTTGTATGATACTGCAGGCGGTACTTTCATTTCAAGTGCCGCTGAAATGGCAATTGCAAACATGATGTTTAGCCCTATGCCGAAAATCTTTGTTAGACACGTTAAATGCTCTGTACAAACGAATACAAATGACTGTGGTTTTACACCATTGCAAATATGGTCAGCATCCACAATGGAATTGATCCTAGTTGCATACCATATACTGTCTCTAAAATGAGAGATCATCTTATCAAAGGACTTGAGAATCAAAACATAACAGTTTTCCAACACAGAAAATTATCAGTTGTGCTCCATTATAGGCTTTATCTGTGATTTGTTTGTTGCCCGTAATGATTAATGGATGAGTTAGAAGACCTCCAAACGACCGAACAAATATATATTTTTACATTTTTACCATCATGAAAGATGAGAGCGAGGGTTGGGATCCTGTAAAGCTAGCTTAAACAACCCCACCCCACCCAACAAACACACATACACGCACGCCCCCGAGTAATTCATTACTGACCGTTCCAAGGCGCTACTTTCATTGTGGTACTTTTGGTTAAATGTTATGTAGTGTTTCAATTTCTAATGTTTTACTTTCAACAAGTATGTATATTTAAGATCATTCAGTTAAGTTTAGGTAACAGAGTTGCCACCATTTTGGGGAAAAGTTGCCAGCTCTGCTTGCCGTCTGTTCATTTTGTGGCTGCTTTATTGTATTTGTCTGTCTTTACCTTTGGTGTTGGGGGTTAGATGTGGATCTGACTGTATAAGTTCCTGAGTTCACTTATTCACTTTGCTTAAAGTGACCGGAATTTCACTGTTTTGTATCTGCCGCATGCCAGATTCTGGCTTTATGTTCACATGTTCAAAATACCAAAAACGGTTTCAACAAAGGTGAAAAAATATCATACAGTTAGTACGGCAAGTCAAATTATCAAAAAAAAAAAAAAAAAAAAAAAAAAAAAAAATAAATGTTTAGATTACAGGACAGACGAGACAATCAATTATGGTTTATTATTTAGTTAATTATTGTTAATTATTATTTCTAAAAATGTGGATTGCCACCGACAACGGCTATTTTGTGAACTTTCGGAATCAAAGGGAAGTAATCAACTAGAGATTAACCGAAATCGGAGGTAGCGTTAAACGAATTCAATGTAAACCACTGTTGGCGGAACACTCCTCGTCGGTGAAGTGAAGTCAACGCCGGATTCATTGTAAATATACCTGAATTTACTTCAATACGTCTATTAGATACTTCTGATACCCAATTATTGCATTGAAGTTCATAAAAATAAAGTAAAATCGGTAAAATACAACAAATTTTGGTATAATTTGATATAACCCCTGCCCCCAAAATTTCCCAACCCCCGCCTCCTCTTTCCCCGTCCCCTTTCCCCCGCCCCCCGCCCCCATTACCCCCGTCCCCTTTACCCCCGTCCCCCGCCCCCCTAACTTTATTCGCATAGGCCGCCAGCCTGGTTGTGCCAGCCCGGGAATACTTTGGGGATGTTCGCTACCCTCCGCCGAAACATCACGAAAACACGCCTATATAACTTTGACCCCATTAAACCCCACTTTTACATAGTAAAACTGGGGTTTACAGGGGTATACATTATTTTTCTTATTTCTGCTCAAAAACATAGATTCTGGGTACTTGCTAGACCCGCCTCGGCGAGGCGTTTCTAACGAGTACCCACAATATGTTTTGAGCAGAAATACGAAAAATATCAGAATTTTTATCTGCAAGTTTTCATTTTTTGGTGGTAAAATTTTCAGTATATTTGAAAAGGCATGTTTTCGTAATGCTATCGCAACTGAACGGAAAGTTTACTTTTGTTTTGCGAGTGACCGCGAACGTTTCGGTTAACTGAACGCAACACAGAATTCACAGGAGAGTTTCTCGGAATTCTGTGGCCCTTGAATCTGGTTTCCTGATATCTGACTCCTTACGGTTAGAACTTGTTGAACGACAGCTGGCCAACACCAATTTATTCTAAATATTAGAGGAGATATAAAGGCAACTGTTGCTCAAACTGAAATGTTTCTCTTCGCTTAATGAGTCCATGCGGCAGAATACTGACAGAGAAAAAAATGGATTCAGGGCATTTTGAATGCAAGCAGGTTTGTATGTTAAATTAAGACCAATGGTAACACGTCAAAGTGCACTTTCACTTCTGCATAATCCGTAGGCACAGTTTTTTTTTTTCTGTTTTCCACTATTTATTTTCCGTGCTGAAATAAACTCACAGTATCCAATAATCTTTAAAACAAAATGTTAACCAATACGGGAGTCACTTTTGTTTGTCCGAAACAACATGGCAGACGCACGTTGCATTATGGAAGTGGGATTCCCTTATATCTATTTTTCGAATAGTTGACGCAGAAAATCGAACCCTATAAGATGCGTTTATAGAAACATACGGCAAATGAAAAGTTATACACACACACACACACACACACACACACACACACACACACACACATATATATATATATATATATTATATATATATTTATATATATATATATATATAAACAGATGCATAGATTCCTAGACTGGGTTCGCAGCTGTATATGAAATTTGAAGGCTTTGTTTTGCACCAATTTTCTTTTTCTTCTTCTTTCTCCTTCTTCTTCTTCTTCATCTTCTATCAACACAACATTCCAGATAAGACTCAGAGGACCTGTTGACCTGTTGGAGAGTTTTTAACCCATTGTAGACTGAATGAACTCCCCACACTATATATTGGAAGAGTCCAATTTCAATTCTAGGTAGGTGAGGCTATGAGATTTTCATATTCCTAGAGACAAATGGCTGAAGCTTTTGCAAACAGTGAAGACCCTGATCAGACGCCGCGTTCTGCGGCGTCTGATCTAGGTCTGCACTGTTTGCCAATTACCCTTTTAGGGGTTTCCCGAACACAATGGTTAAAGTTAATTATAGGATAATTTTGTCAAGTTCTCCATAAAAATATACACTGTGGATAGGCGTTAGAATCACCTTGCCAAGGCGATTCTAACACTTCTCCAAAGCATATGCTTTTATGAATAATGAAAAAAAAAATCATGCAAATCGTCTTCTAAGGAGATGGTTTGCATGAGAGGTTTTCTGGGAAAATAAGAAGATCCCAGCAGGCACACAATGTTGAAACAACGTCGATTCGACGTTGAATCAACGTCAAGTGCCTGGAATGCTTTAAAAGCTGCTATTTAAGGAGACTGGATAGTAGTGTTGGGAATCGGCCAGATTTTCATAGTCGATTATCGGTTTTGTAAAACCGACTGATCATCGATTAATAATCGACTTGTAAAAGATATATTCACTCTTATTTAAGCCTTCTTCCGGGTACTTATTCATAGCTCCAGTTCAATAAGAGGGGTATCCAGATGATATTTTTCTTATTTCTCCATGAAAACATATGTTGTGGGTACTCATTAGAAGCGCCTCCGCGAGGCGCTTCTAATGAGTACACACAACCTATGTTTTCATGGGGACAGAGGCGCTTCTAATGATTACCCACAACATATGTTTTCATGGAGAAATAAGAAAAAAGATCTGTACTTTTGGGCTGACTTATCTGACGCTTTTTTTTTTATCAAATTTCTTCACATTTATTGGCCACAGAGCTAGACTGACCCAAATTGACAGCTTTGAATTTCATTTCTGTATAACGTACCTATAAAAATGAAAAGTGAGAAAATATATTTTCTGAAAATAGAATTTTCCGATTAGTCGACTATAAACAAATCTTTCCAGTCATCAGTCACTAGAGGCAAAAATGTCTGGTGATCGATTATAGTCGATCATCAATAGCAATACCACAGGATTGTCTAAGTAGTTTTCCGCCATCTTTAAAAGGGAGATCTTTTGTTACATTTTGTTTGCTCTCATGCACATTAAATAGCTTCTGAAAGGGGACCAAGTTCTTTCCTTTTAGAGGACCCCTTTTCAAAAGGGAGGTAATGCAGTTTTGAAAGAGTTGTCTTCCCTTAAAGTGTATCTGTTCCCTAAAAGTACAAAGGTTAAAGGCTCCATAGTCCTCAAAAATAGACATTTTATTATCCAAGAAATGTTTAATAAATTGATATATGGTATTTATACAATCATGGAATGTGGCACCTGACAGCATGTAAAATTTCAGTTAGTCTCTCGTTCTTGAAATGAAATTATTTTTTATTGTATCTCTGAATTAATGAATGTTGCAAACATTAATTCAGAGATACGATAAAAAAATCATTTCATTTTTGATCCAGTCTAAAAAACGAGAGACTAAATAAAATTTTACAGGCTGTCGGATGCCACATTTTATGTATATCAATTTATTAAACCTTTCTTGGATAAAAATATTGTCTATTTCTGAGGAATATGGAGCCTTAAAATGTTAATTGTATGGTGGCTGGCCTTGGTGCATTTTTATCTGCTTTTACTTTGTATATTTTTATTGTGTGATATTATCATATATTTTATGCTTTTGTCTGCTTTTTTGTGTTATTCTGATGCCATGTCGTTATTATTCAGGATTTTGTTTAATTAGGCTAGATTCGTTTTTTATGATATTGGCGTAATTAGGCAAAATTAATTGTTTTATTTAGAAAAGATCTGTTGATGTGATTTGGTAAGATCTTCTGACATTATGTCATCTCAGAATTAGTTCAGCTAGCTACACGACATTCTGCCCGTCTCTTTTAATTATCTCTCAACAATAAATATATTGTTTCCTCAAGATAATATCTTGTGGTTGAAGGATAGTATCTTGTAGTCTGAAGACAATTCCTTGCAGCCTCAGGTTTTGGTATCTCAGGATTAGTTCAGCTAGCTGGATGAGGTTCTTTCCCTCTCTCTCAATAATCTCACAACAATAAAATATTTTTTTTCCTCAAGATACATGTAATATATTTTGGCCTAGTAAGAACAATATCTTGTAGTCTGAAGATAGTATCTTGCTGTCTCAAGAGCACGTTATCTCAGAATTAGTTCAGCTAGCTCCACGGCATTCTACCTCTCTCTCATAATAATCTCTCAACAATAAAAATATCTTGTTTTCTCAAAATAATATCTTGTGGTCTAAAGATAGTATCTTGTCCCAATATATATGTTTTGCAGCCTCAGGTCTTGATATCTCAGAATTGATGTTTACTAATCTCTCGTGCTTTCTTTTCAAATAATCTCAGTGCTATCTTTTCAGATATATTAGTTTTTTTTGTTTTTGCTTGCTATATATATATATATATATATATATATATATATATATATATATATATATATATATATATATATATATATATATATATATATATATATATTCGTTTTGTGCCCCTCTGAAAGTAGCGACGGGATTTACTGTAAAGAGATATGAAATTTTGAGCATCTTTAATTAGTATTCTTTTTTGTGTGTGGCGTCTGCAAGGGTGCAAAATGCGCCGTCCGCCATACTGGTATTTGTAAACGGTGAACGGTGCGTATGTAAAAATCGGCGAGGAAGGTATCAGTTTCCCTTGAATAGTAAACAGAAATATCTCTATTTCAACCACTAATACAAATATCTCTAATTGGCATGCAGATATCTGAATTTTAGCTTAATTACATATATGTAGATATTTGTATTTGAAATGCAGGTATCTCTAATTGAAATGCAGATATCTGTATTGTAATCGTAAATAGAGATATCCATGTTTCAAATACAGATATCTGCATTTCAATTTAAATATCTCTTTTTCAATAACAGATATCTGCATTTCGATTAGAGATATCTGTAATTATAAAAATGTATTTATTAATGATATAGATATATTTGAAACGCAGATATCTGCATTAAATGGGTAATAACACAAACAGGTTGCCATAACTGCGTGAACTCTCTACAGAATCTTTCACTGCAGTGGTGTAAAACTTTAAATTAATATATTTGTTCTGAAAATAATTCAGTGTCTGTGCTAATTGGTAACTAAGGAGTACTACTTTATTAATCCAAATATTCATTAAACAAATCCCAAGGAAAGTTTTTTTTTTCACTTACTGTGACAGTTTCGGCTCTCATTGAGAACTATCATCAGACTGTGACCATGACCCTGCGCCGCCACGAGACCCGGACCGCCAACCATCAGACCGACTCCGGCGGCAAACAAAGGCCCTTAGATGCCGCCTAGGCTGCAAGCCAGCAGCACCGGCCCACGACGCGCGAAGACCGACTGATACCGACAACTCCCCCGTACTGCCCGAGTCACCTACCGCTCTCGCTGCCAACCACCGTCCCTTATAACCGAAGACAGTCAGCCCCAGCGACACAATCGGTCACTGCACTCCTGCCAAAACCGGCCCCAGACGACCTCCACCCTGTCCCGGCGCACACCAGCGGTATACCATTGGCATCGCACCAATGCCCACTTTGGGTCGGGTCATACGGTCCGATGTCTTCGGTATGGTCGTGGAATTGCTGTATGGGTGTATTTCGGTGCTTGCGGAGTAGGGAGACGGGGTGAGGGATAATGCGTGTAGTATCTGCACTTATGACATAATAGGTATCCGTGGTGGTCGTTGGTAAAGTGGAAGACTTGGTGGTAAGTGGAGAGAAAAAAGGCTGGTTAGAGGGGGTGCAGGACTGGCGGGGATGGGTCCGGGGAATGCTGGTTGTTCCATGTGTCGGGGGGGGGGGGGTCGGGGAGGGGGACGTGGCCGGGGTGTTGGGGGGTAGCGTAAGCGACCATGTTGCGCGATGGGGTGGCGTGGGGAGGGGGGGGGAGCTTAGTCCATCCCAGGGATAGGGTGGAAGGGGGATTTACTTATGGTGTCGTATGTGGAGTCCCGTGACGCGGTTGTGAGGGGGTACACGGGTAAGGCGGAGGTAGACTGGAAGGGTATGCCGCGGATGTGCATCGGGTCGGGCGGAATCGTTTAGGGCCTAGTTTGGTAGGAGTGCAATGACAGGCCGAAGCTATCACTGCAAGTGTAAATTTTCCTTGAGAAGTGTTGAATGAATATTTGGATTAATGTGATATTTCTATCCTGATGAACCTATTCAATGGAGGGCTACTTCAGCTTTATGTTAGTGGCAAACACTTTTAAACACCATTCTCTAACAGAATCAAAGCACTGACAGCACTGGTGGGTTGATTGTCTCAGAGTGTAGGCTGGGAAAATGGTCCTGAACGGGGACTTAAGACAGTTTCATTTAACCCTTAACTTCCTGTAATTTAAGCAAACAGTGCAGACCCTGTTTAGACGCAGCGTCCTGCGGCATCCGATCTGGGTCTGCACTGTTTGCCCATATCCTAAATGTCCCAGTACAGGTTTAAACAAATAATCGTCTATCAACAACACTGATGTTACAGCGACAAAATAGCTCCTCTATAAATAGCCGTTACCTGGATTACGTCTAACGCGCGGTTTGATTACATTTGTCAAATGATAAACCATGTGGACAACTACCGTAAGGAAATTTTGGAGTTGTATACTATGGCTCGATTGTGAACAGTCGACTGAAAACGGAACGTTGCTATTGGTCAAATAAATTATTATAGCTATAGATAGAAAATGAAAATAAATACCACAAATTCCTTCAATCTGGGGGGCTCTTGCACAGGAATTCCAAGTGTTTTTCATTACAGAAGCATCTTTGTTGTCGAACGTTGATACTTCATATATAGCCGAGTTTTGTCGCACCGGTTCTTTTGAATGTAGTTTACCTGAAGCTTTGTTTCTAGGCACCTTTTACCTACAGTATTCATCCGCAAAGTGTTAATTTCCGTACATGATAAATCGCTCACCGAGCGAAACAGCACGGACCCGGATACGGATGGGGACACACCACGCATAGATGGAATGTACCCAACGTTGTCTGTAGAACGATATTTCACGGATATGAAAACGGACGCGGATCACGCACCACGCAACATGGAATACCATACTAATAGACAAAACATGGACCGGGCACGGACAAAATAACAAAATACGACAAAGTGATAAACACCTACATCTATTAGATACATGTACCTGTCAACCATTTCTCACGGAGTTTCACGACTGCCGGATATGAGAAAAATAATCTGAACGTCGTTAGGGTCGCTATACTTATGCTCAACTGAATGTAAAAGATGGAAGTCCTTAAAATGTAATGAGCTAATATAACCTGAGATACTCATACACGGCCTGGTCCTGAGGTTATAAAACCTTTTTCATGCTCAACAGATGAGTATGGAATTTGTCTTGCTAATAAATCTCAAATTATTGTCAATTTCAAATTCCGTGTTGCTAAACATAGCTGAGCATGAAATTTTCTCCGCTAATGAATATGAAAATGCCAACTATTGTTGGCATTTTCATATTTATTAGCAGAGAAAATTTCATGCTCAGCTGAGTTGAGCATGAAAAAGTTTTATAACCTCGGGGCCCTGACAATCCGGTTGGAATAACTATTGGTGTACTGTCTATTTTCTCTTTTGTTTTCCTTTTTTTTTTTGGTCCGGCGATCAGCCATCTTGACAGAACGCATTGTGTATACAAGGTAGATTATTTTGGTACAAACATGGTCCCATTAGCATTTTGCTACAAATTTACACGAGGACAGTTGAATCTATTCCGCATTTGATGGTGTAGGTGAAAATTTCCCCGTCTGTTCGTAATATGTTAACAACATAATATAGATTTATACAACTAATAACCCTATATATTGGGCCTGAGCAAACAGTATAGACCCAGATCAGATCGGAACGCGGCGTCTGATCAGGATCTACTCTGTACTCATCCACACTATTTTAGACAAACAAACAGTAAAATAGGCCAAATTTTTATGACAAGTTCAGTAAATAGACGGTGTCCCAATACTTAGGGTAAATACGGTTTTCAAGTATTAAACACGGCACACGCAGTTCTGTGTTCACAGGTGAATTATGGGTCCGCGAAGGACATGCACTACTTAAAGTCCAGATATTTAGAAAATTATCTTTCTTGAAAAGACATTAATTAGTGTGTATATGTACGAAAGATAACTCTGTATGTCTTACATTTTGTGGACCGAGCTAAGTTATGTCTCATACCGAACGCGGCTCTAGGGTGCTTTCCACTAAACATAATAGTAACATTTTGCCCTCTCTTTAAAAGAAAACTGTACATACAAATTTACCCCTCTCTCTGAAGTTGATAAAACAAATCTTCCTTATTATTTTTCAATTATAAACTGACAACATGAAACCCATCTCAACCGAGAGACAGATGTATTTATATTTGTTTACATGCAGATCCGCACCAAATTTAAAGGTATACTTTTTCACAAGGGTAGCCGAATAAAATTATTCCGTAACATTGTTCGATTCGCAGATATAAATCTGAAACAAACATAATTTTGTTTTGACTGTAATGGCTTTTCTTATACTGAAACAAATTAAAAATATATGACCAATAGAAATCACTCTAGGTATTTTCTTCCATATCAAATCGCGCCACATGAATATTTAATGGAATGCTACCTCTATTCTTGACCATCATTCAGGCAGAAATAGATATACTCTCTCTCTCTCTCTCTCTCTCTCTCTCTCTCCGGATATACAACGTCACGTCGTTCAGTTTGCTAAGCGATAACATAACGTTGTCACAGTACACTGATGAGTAGGTACGAAATACATACCCAGTGGGCACACAACGTTAAAATGATGTCGTATCAACGTCGATGCGACGTGATGACGTCGCATCGACGTTGATACGACGTTATTTTGATGTTGTTTGCCTGCTGGGTATGTTCTAGAGATAATTAAACAAAAAACAAAAAACAAAAAAAAAAAAAAACAAAAAAAAAAACAAAAAAATACAAAAAAAAAAAAAAAAAACAAACGGCGTATGATCTTTTTCTTCATTATATATATATATATATATATATTTATTTTATTGTTAGCGGTGAAATCAGTGTATATCTGGTGAAAATAAAAGTGGTATCAATCACTGATATCGTATCATTTCACTAAAGTGACTGATACGATTTATATTTTCACTGCTCGCTTTGGACGACTATGGTTTTTCTTCATTGTTTCAGAAGTGGATGTTACCTCCACTTCAGATTTTTGAACACCTCTAACTTCTTTGTTTCTGAACAAAACTATCAAGTGTTGGTATGCATTTTCTTAGTTAGAATGTAAGGAACATTTTGGTATCAATATTATTTTGATTTGCCGAAACTTTTTATTTTTGTCTCTCCAGCGTTTCGCATGTCAAGCACTGAACGTCGACGCCATGACTTCATGTTTTGTTTGGTGACGTTAGATATGACGTCAGAAACGTGCAGTGGCGTGTAAAAAATAAAATAAAAAGAAAATTTACTCTTTTTTAGTGAAAACCATAAAAATTTTCATCTCGTGTAATGAAAACATTCAAATTTTTACTCGTGCTTCGCACTCGTGAAAATACTGATGTTTTCATTACACTCGATGACAATATTTATGGTATTCACAGCAAAAGAGTAAATATCCTCTCTCTCTCTCTCTCTCTCTCTCTCTCTCTCTCTCTCTCTATATATATATATATATAATTATATATATATGACGCAGTGCTTATTAAAAATTTCCAAGATTCCCAAATCTGACGAATATAGTGAACATGTTCCGTATTTATTGGTTGCTTACTCAAAGCTTGGCAGCTTAAAAATGCTTACAGAATTTATATACAACCTAAGTACGACTTTTGACTTCTGGTTCGTATATCATTTTCTTAAGACTGCGCAGATTACAGCCGGATAGAAAGTACAGTGTATACTTATTATAGTTATACAGCGTTGTTATGGTCTGATGTGTGAGCCGGCACCGAGAGTCCAAATGTAATCTTTATTGCAATTGCAGATGTAGCTTGATTGGAGAGAGTGGCTGCGCTTGTTGCTTTTTTTTTAGCTTTCGGTGTTCAAGTAAAAGATATATATAGTAGAAAACACGTGCTTTCAATTTTCATTTAATTCCCAAAAGAAACATTCGTCGATACATTACATGGTGGAGAATTCGAACGGACAAATTTGTGAACTGAAAGAATCCTTTTCTTATGACTGATACGAAACTTATGTGCTTTTAAACGGCAATTGAAATATTTTCAAGCGGTGATGACATACATTTTTGAAGGGGTATTTGGTGGGCTATCGACGAACACAGTGAAAATGCAGACTGTCGTTCTACTTCTACTTGTACCCTTTGTTCTTAGTTACTACAGGATGAATTCCAATTCTACAAACCCGTTTCTGGATGGTCTTCAGTTTGTGGACCCTGTGAATTTAAATAACTTTGTTCCAGTCTCACATAGCACTCCATATGTAGCCCTCGGGGAGGGGGGGAGGGGGGGGGGGGAAGGTTGTGGGGGGGTGGGGGGGGGGGTGGGGGTGGGTAACTTCCTATATATGGCATAGTACGGATGTGCGTGCCGAATAGCCCCCTTTTTCAGCGCTGCCAGGTATATGATTGGCCCCCTTTTTTCAACAAAAAGTATATGAATGGCCCAATTTTTCTGGATTCCTATGTGAAGGGCCCCATTTTTCTGACATCCTAGTATATGCACATAGTTTTCGCTCAGAGATTTTTCGAGGCTGCTTATCCTCTTGTTATTACATAAATTGACTATGATATTTGTGTAATAACCAGCAAAAAATGGGTACAAAAAATCAAAGGGCAGTATATGAATAGGTCAAAATTTTGGATGATCAAGTATATGAATGGGTCCGTTTTTTCGAAGGCCAAGTATATGAATGGGGTAGGTTTTGAAATACTGGCTTGGACACCCGTACCAAAATTACCCCTAAGTTACCCCCCCCCCCGAGATGTAGCCCCACAACATACCAGTGCGATTCCGCCACAACAGCTCGTACCTACCATTCTGGTACAGCCACCACCGGTATTCTCAGACAAAACTATAAAACATTTTGGAGGTTTCATGCATGAGGACGTATCAAAGTTCATGAAATAATTCGACAGTTATTTAACATTATCTTCAATAGATGAGGAATCCCCAAGAGCAATTGCAGCATTTCATCTACATTTATCAGGTCCAGCTCTTATTTGGTTTAACAACTTAGCTGTTAAGGACTCGTGGAAGACGGTGAAGGCAGCATTTATGAATGAATATTGTAATGTTGTAAATAATCTGTCGTTGATTGCGGAGTCAGTAGCGTTTGACAATCTCAAATTGGGATCAACCCAAGCGATTGATGATTTTCATTCCGTGGTTCTCGACAAAGGGCGTCGCCTCCACAAAAGTGACTGCTATGACAAATAAGTTTATCGCAGGTTTGCCGTCTCAGCTTGCATTTTTTGTGCGGGCTGGTAGAGTCACGTCATTCCGGGATGCGCTACAGAGCGCCAAAATCGGCGAAGCCCATGGGTATCGTCACGTTCAAGGGCCTCCTGCGGCTACAACAGAAACGGTGAATGCAGCCTCTGATTCTGTCCAGAAGCAGCTGGACCAAATTACAAGGTCGCTTGACACCCTTATAAATAAGCGTCCATCTCAGTCCACAGGAACTAACCCACAACAGCGGAATTCTCGGTCGTGTTTCAAATGTAAGGGACGTAACCATATAAAGGTGCGGTGTAACTGGAATGGGACGGGTGAATCCTCACCCGATATTCAGTGCCAGATATGTTCACAGTGGGGCCACGGTGCTCCGGCCTGTATCAAACTGCATGTACCCCAAACTCAAAGTGTTTCCACAAGTCAACTTTGCGGCCAGTCATCCCATACTGCATCACAGTGCCCACAGTTAAACCAGCCCGGCCTGGGAACGATGCGCAATTCTCAGGCCTAGAAACGAGTGACGATTAGTACTGATGATATGTCTAATGCTGATAGTTTTATGCGCACAGAGTATTCTATGAGTCATAACTTCATGTACTTTGCGTTGCATTGTAGGTCATTCTTGGGTGACGGCACTTTTGGATTCTGGCAGCTCCATTAATATTGTTTCTCGCAATTTTTATGATACCATTCCAGAGCCATACAAATCTGATTTTCGGGAAAGTGATGAAAAGATTGTGATGGCATAATGGGTATGTTGCCATTGATGGCACTGCCAGCATACAGATTTGTACACCCAAGAAGAAAAATCATATTGTGCCTGTATATATTTTCAGAGACACGTCACATCCCTTGATTCTTTGTGCAGAATACATGAGATCCAATAATGTAATATTGGATTTCAGTAAAAACTCTATGTTTCATGATGTGAAAAAGAGTCAAAAGGTTAAGTGTAAAAGTACTTGTGTTATACAGCCGAACTCAGAATGCATTTTGGAGGGCAAACTTAGTAATGACATTCCTGTAGGTACACAGGGAGTGTGTATTGGTCACTCTGAAATGTCACATAAAGGTTTGCTGGTTGCCAAGGGTTTTGTAACGTGCCTGTCTGGTCATACTGTAACTGTTCGCATATGTAATCCCTCCAGTGGGATTGTGCATGTGAACAGGGGGCTCCTTTTTATGTACTTTCAGCATATGTGACAACACCGTGGATGTACATTGCATATTACCACCTCCTACCTGTGCACATGTACAGCTGCAGTCTACTTATACTCCCTTATCGATAGAGAATAGTCATGACAGTGCCAAACATGCTGCGTGTGTAGACTCGTCAAGAGATGGCATAAATCAAGAAAGTTTCCAAAAGTTTTCTTCCAATTTTGAAGGGTCCATTTCCTCTGCTCTGTCTGCTGACCAAAGACATAGCCTGCTTCAGTGTCTGTATGAGCATCGAACTGTTTTTGTAACTGACGAAAATCCAAATTTGGGATTTACCACTGAAGTTGAACATACCATCACCCTAAAGCCTAATGCAGTTTCCAAACACCAGAGACCCTATCGGTTGCCCCCAGATAAGCGTCTGGTTTTGCGCCATCATCTTGATGAACTACTTCGACAAAATATCATTGCGCCTGCTTCAGACAAAGAGAGTATTCCGATTACGAGTCCGATAGTCCTTGTATCAAAGAGAAACAAACCAAAGATAGATCCTAACAACATTACACGTGGACAAAGTTTGTCATCTTTTCGGTTTTGCGTAGATTTTCGCTATCTTAACAGCCAAACAGAGGATTTCCGCTATAACATACCTGATTTGCAGGAGCTAACGTAATCGTTTGCGGAGCACTCTCCAAATTTTATCACATCTGTTGATCTTTGCCAAGGATTTTTTCAAGTGGGAATATCTGGTGATTCTACGAGGTATACTGCATTCAATACCCCGTATGGCACGTTCAAATTTTTACGCCTACCGATGGGCCTTCGTCAAAGTCCTAATTTTTTTTCAGTTTCTCATGGATAAGATTTTCACTAATATGACTTTTGAAAAGGTGCTTTGTTACCTCGATGACCTGTGTATTGTTACAGATACTTTTGAGAATCACCTGAAAAAGCTACACGAGGTTTTGCAGAGGTTAGAACAATCAGGCTTGAAGCTGGGTCCATCTAAGTGCAGTTTTGCCCAGCAAAAATGTGTCTTTCCTGGGCATGAAATATCCAAAGATGGAATAAGACCGCCCCCACAGAAATTGGAGGTTATAAAGAACTATATGCCCCCACGCAATGCAAAGGAATTGAAATGTGTACTTGGCTTGTTCAACTGGTTTAGGAAATTTATTCCTAATTATAGTGCAGTTGCAAATCCACTATATTACTTGTTGAAAACAATGTGCCTTTTAAATGGACACAAGAACATGAAACAAGTTTTCAGGAACTTAAGGACTTACTGGTAAATTCAGAAGCATTAGCTTATCCTAGATATGACCTCGAATTTCGTTTAGCAGTGGATACATGTTCAAAAGGAATCGGTTACATGATTTATCAAATATATCCTGATGGAAGTTCACCCGTCGTTCGATTTGGTTCAAAAGTTTTGAGCAAGTGGCAGCAATCATACGGTCCTACAAAGCTTGAATTACTTGGACTAGTTACCAGTATACTTGATTCCGCATCATACTTGCGAGGTCGCCACTTCACAGTGGAATGTGATCATCAAGCATTTCGCCCACTTTTTCAGAAACAGCTCAAAGAACAGATATACGAGCGCTGGATGGCGATATTACAACAATTTGACTTTGATATTGTATACAAACCGGCAGCTCAGATGGTTGTGCCTGATGCCTTATCGCGTAACATACAGTATCCAGAGTTTATGGATTCAAGTCCAGAAGAAGAGGACCCTTATTTTCCATATGTTGAAGAGAAACCCACTCAGATTCGTGTAATAAGGCCTGATCAGACAGTGGAGACATTTCTGCCTGAAGTTAATTTGGTACAGACCCAGTTTCAACCACAGTTGTATGACGCAGATACCGAAGACAACTTTGGGCTGGGTTTTGTATATACACATCCGCTCAAAAGACTGAAACCCAGGCGGTGGTATCGCAATAAGGTATTACAAAAGGAAAGACAAACTGTGAATTATAAGTCGAAATTAGACGAATGTTCAGCGGAACAAGTCGTGCCATCGGAAATCAGTTATTGTTCGGAGACTGAGCATTTTGGGGATAATAAGTGTTCTGAGGCTGAACAGCTCCAGCGTTCACCCTCTGAACAAGACATTTTTGACAGATGCTTGGGTTCAGAGCAAGGCTGTGTCACAAATAATGAAATTTTGGTACATGAAAGAGGTCATGATAAGAAGGTTTTCTTGTCCGAATAATTTGCCTCAAACATTTGTTCAGCCAGAGCAAGAGCACATAACTCCTACAAATCTAAGTGTCAGTGAAAGAGCAGATAATTTTAGCTCTCAAATAGAACTTGATAGGCAGCACATGAGCAATAATCAAGATTCTGTTGTTAGTAGTTCAGAACAGTCTGATGTAAATAGAAATTCTTGCATCAACACTGATTTTAAGACCAATTCTGAGGCCGTCTCTGCAGCTCTTCAGGGGTTTGACATGTCTGCAGAAAGTATTGCTAGATGTCAAAGTCTTGATTCAGATCTTAGGCCATTTATTGACTTTCTCCATAACGGTACTTTGCCAAAATCACAAAAGATAGCCCGTTCTGTACTGCTGCAACAGTCTGATTATGCTCTGGTGAATGGAGTGTTATTCCATTCGCGGATAGCAAAGTCTAAGAGAACAAAGTCATTAGCTCATTATCAGCTTACTCTACCAAAATCACTCATTCCTACAGTGTTAAAGTTGTATCATGACTCAGCTTTGGGAGCACATGGTGGAATACATGATACCATTGATAAAATACAGGAGCACTATTATTTCCTGCAGCTTACTACTATAGTTAGTGACTATGTAAAATCTTGTCCGGAGTGCCAGCGAAGGAAAATAACCCGTGTACAAACAAAGAATGTTATCACTGCATACCCTACACCATCTTTTCCATTCTCAGTTTGGCAAATAGATTTGTATGGACCGATTCCTGTGACAATTAGGGGTATTCTTACATTTTTACTGCAGTGGACATGTTTTCAAAATTCCTTTACGCAAAACCCTTGCTTAACAAAGATGCAATGTCTGTCTCAGAGGTTCTGTTTGACATGTTCACAACTTTCGGTGTATGTGATACTCTCATCAGTGACCAGGGTTCTGAGTTTACAGCCCGTGTTACCAAGGAGCTCTGTTCACTGCTGCAGATTCCGCAACCATTCTCCATGAGCTTTGTACATCACACCCTTGGTGCATGTGAACGTACACACAGAACTCTTGCAAGTCGTCTTACCCCATACATGAATAAACAAAGTACAAATTAGGATCAGTATTTACCTGCAGTAGTATTTGCTATGAACATTGCAGTGAATGCAAGTACAGGGTATTCACCATTTAAAGTAATTTTTGGAGAGAGACCCAAATTTCCATTAAGTAGGCATTCCATAGAGTTAAGAAGTGTTCCGGTGAGCATAATAGACTATCTAAAGCAAAAAATAGCTCATATCAATATCATTCAGCAGCTAGTTAAGACAAATGTTGAACGGTCCCAGCAAGTTATGCTAGATAGGGCTAACGAGAATTCCTCACTAGGGAAACAACAGGTCCAGCCAGAAAATTGCACGATTTAATCGATGGACCCTACATCGTGAAGTCCGTTCCCAGCCCACATACATTTTCAGCATGATCCTGAAAATAAGCGCAAGTTTCCACGTCCACTACATCTCGACAGACTGAAAGTAGCGTATGTGAGACAACCAACTCCGTCAAATTATTTCAACATAGTGACTCATGCGCCAGAAGTTATGTTTACATCAACTGGAACACAAACAATTTTCCCGGATATGCATGTCTACGCTCAAGACACGGAGATAGATTCAGTTGGACATTCTGAATTAAGTTCCTCAATGACAAATCAAACGCAGAGATGCATGTGGATATATCTTTATCACAATCACAAACCCCTCCTACCCCAGTGAAATCAAATGAGATACAGACTCGGTCCCAAACCCCTATTCTTGTGAAATCAATCGAGATAGAGACTCATTCCAAATTCCCTTCTCAACCAAGAGATAGTGACTAATAATGAATCCCCCGGTGTTATTCCGGAGCCTGTTCTTAAAGCAGAGACTCGTAGGGAAACTACTCAGTTGCACAATTTACGCCCTAAGCGTGCGATTGTAAAACCCAAGAGATTTCGGGACTCGGATCATATGGATTTCAAAGACTCCAGTGTATCATCAGATACCGAATTCTATCGGATTAAACGTGTGCTAGCTCAACGGCAGACTCCAAATAGCCTAGAGTATTTAGTACATTTTGCTGGTGAGCCTACACAAAATGCCATATGGATCCCGGATTCAAGTCTGAATGTTAAGGCTAAAGAATATGTCAAAAATAAGTCCATTCCATTCATTTAGTTGCATATTTGACATATTTAAATGATGATGCCAATGCCAGAGTATTGTTTGAGATTAAAATACAGTTGACACTCATTATCTCAAACAACTGTTATCTCAAACTGAAATTTCCAGTCCTTTGGAGTTTGAGATAGCGAGAGTCGACTGTAGTCCTATATGTACAGTTTAGTCTTATTAGATTTTCATTTTTTTTATTTTTATTTTCATGTTTCTATTTACACAGTTTTCAATTTCACATTTTAGTGACTTTAAGCCACATTATTGCAGTTGACAATAATTGCAGTTGCAGTTATAACTGATAAGCATGAAGTTCTGAATTAAATCATGCGTATTCATAGCAGTTGACAATAATTGCAGTTGCAGTTATAATGATAATCACAGCATGTGTATTCTAGATGAGTAAATTATAGCAGTGGACAATAGTTGCAGTTATATACATGTATGACGAGCATAAAGCTCTGCTCACCTCATGTATAAAGACTAGAACCAGTTCATTAAATATTCCTTTGTCAATCGGTCAAACTCAATATTTTAGTTTTATTTTACATTTTCTATTGATGCATTACAGTAAGTTATGTATTTGATATTTTAAAATTTCTACATTGTGTTTTTGACAGATTTCGGTCATATTTGTGTTAAACATGTCTTGTTCGTATTATTTCTAAGGTTGGACAGAGCATATGGACATAATGATACATCCAACTTATCGACTTCAGGCAAGGTTCGTTTTTGAAGGAATCATATAGTTTGTATGCTCCTGACGGAAACTACCTTTGCCGATGTAATTAATTTTTCTTGATTTGTACTAAAGTACATAAATTTTTGCAACATTAGGCAAAGTAATATTGAAGGTCGTATTCTAAGGAACACAGTTATGACTTCCAAAAAAAGTTGATAGGCACTGTTACATGTGTATACTTACATATGTGTACAAGTATTTGCTGTCAGGAGCTATTCATTTTTCATTACTCATAATGCTTAAAACTAAGAGGTGTCATAAAATGATTGTTTCTTTGCCTTCATGAGAAACCGTATAGGTATAGGATCAAGTTAACGATGATCTTTGGAGATAAATGCGTTTTATGGAGAATATTGTTTTCATCGCTGTATTTTCATTATTATGCTGTTTTTCAACCAGACCAGCCCAAATATTTTACCAGGAATTTGTGTATTGGGTCAACATATTTTCTGTTCTTGACTTATATGTGTAAGATGGGTGCTAGCGTTTATCTTTTGGCCAAGGATAAACAGTATGTATGTGAGTGAGAAAGACCTCTTAGCAGTTTAAGAATCATAGTAATATGTTGTCTCAGTTATGCTTTAAGATTTATTCTGCTGGTAAATGCATATTGCAAAATCTGGATTCTGTTTGTTCAGCATATGGTAGTGGTATTCTTATGCAAACACTTCAGTTTAACATTTTGTCATTTCTGTTTAGTTTCTGGCTCTCATTGCTGCTTATGGTTTCCAATGGCTCACGGTAAAATTGCAAGGCAATTTTAATTTTCTGGGGGGATGTTATGGTCTGATGTGTGAGCCACTGGAAACCTTAAGGCACAGAGAGTCCAAATGTAATCTTTATTGCAAATGCAGATGTAGATTGATTGGAGAGAGTGGCTGCGCTTGTTGCTTTTTTTTTAGCTTTCGGTGTTCAAGTAAAAGATATATATAGTAGAAACACGTGCTTTCAATTTTCATTTAATTCCCCATAGAAACATTCGTCGATACATTACAGCGTTTTCCCATAAGGCCAAGAAAACTTGACACTGAAGCTGTTGTCAATTTTGTGAGTATTTCCTTTTAGAATCCCTTTACCTAGAATTTCATGTTGGGAGGACTGCGAAGTATCTGATCTGATCGCATTGTTGCTAATAATGTATACAGCTTCACCCTGCAACAAGCAGACGATACATATTTTGCTATTTGCATATACAGACTTGAACACCGATGGCTCATTTACCGTGGCTGATTCGAACACGTTCTTGAGTCCCTTTGTAATTCTGCCGATAGCTCAAGAAAATAAACATCTAGGAATATTTTAGAGAAATGTTCTTATTTTATCATGAAACTGTATGTTGTGTGTACTCATTAGAATCGCCTCATCGAGGCGATTCTGATGTGTATACTCAACAAACCGTTTTCATAGAAGATCGAAAAGACATCCCTAAATTAACCCCCATTTGCCCCTTTTCGCGGCGCTATGATTAACCCTCAGTGACTCGAACTAGCCATGTCATAGAACCAATTTCCATGGTCCCAAGGATGTTCGAGCCATTGAAGTTCGACTGTAGCTACTTATCAGTTAAAACACAACTTTACAACCCAAACTTCACAAACATGGCAGAAATATATGATCACTAGGCAAGTCTAAACTATTGTTTCGGCGCAAATATTATGTAAATAATTATACTAAGGCAAATATCATACAAATAAAGCCCGACAACACGCAAACCGATTTTTGTTTACATTCATCATCATCAGATTCGTGCCAAAACACACACACACACACACACACACACACACACACACACACACACACAAGCGCGCACACGCGCTTGCTTCTGCTAGTTTGGTTAAAAAAAAAAAAAGACATACTTTAAACTCCGTGTCTCGAAACCTCGTCGCCAACAACAGATCATTTGCTTATTTGCTCATCAATAAAAAGTACAAGTATGAGAGAGAATCCAGAGGAATTGTGAAGAAGTACTCTTATATATGTTTTTTTTCTTACTTCTCCATAAAAGCATACGTTGTGCATACGCATTAGAAGCGCTTCGCTGAGGCACTTCAAATGAGTACTCACAACGTATATATATATATATATATATATATATATATATATATATATATATATATATATATATATATATATATATATATATATATATATGTCAGGAACAGGAGAAAATTATCCAAGAATTATCATCAAAGACTCCTCTTAATTACTCATACGGATTTTGTTTGGGGGGTGCGGGGTGGGGGGGGGGGGAGGGGGGAGGGATACAGTCTAATTAAAGTAACTGCTATTTCGCTTTATTTATACGTTATCGTTTTATCAGAAATTATTTACTTTCTCTGCTTTCTCTGACAGTCAATCAGATAAACAAAAATCAAACAAACCAGGTCAAGGATTTGTATCTCACCGATAGTAAAAGCTTATACTTGTAAATCGGTGTCTAAAATTTCATTTTCAGGAGGAGAGTCATTTATTTTTTTTTATTTTTTTTGTTCATGGAACAAAATGAGGGGTACAAAAATCCAGTCAAAAGCCGCGCCAAACTGTCCATGTGAATATGACTTGTAAAATGTTTAAAATTAGTTTTTGGAAAACCGATAATATGCCTATTTATATCCTTGACGCCTAGATATAGACTCTACTCGATAGACTCTACTCGACTGGTATATTATACTGTGTCTATTTATTTACTGTTTCGTGTACGTCCTGCTACGCTGCTGATAGTTTGGTATAGTGTTGATACGTTTTATGGAATATACTAGCGGAAAAAAGAAACGCAAGTATTAATTCTGGGGTTGTATTTTTTAAAGAAAATTGTGGATTTCATTTGATTTTTTTTAATTCTTTATTTTATTTTCTGTTCAATGATATTGGTTTAGTGTCGTATAGCAGACGACGTTTGCAATAAATAGCGTTAAACACAGACGCCCAACGTTATTGAATAATGGGTATCAATAGCGCGTGTGTCCACCACGGGCTGCTGTCGCGGCTCTCACTCTTCTATCCATAGACCCGACTAAGTTGTCAATGGTCCTTTGAGGGATATTATTCCACGCTTGGATAAGAGCTAGCTGGAGCTGTGCGACGTTGTTCGGTACGTTGACGCGCTTCCTGACCCTCCTGTCCAACGCATCCCAAAGGTGCTCGATTGGGTTTAAATCTGGACTATATGGGGGCCAATCGAGCACTTGGACATTATTTTGGTTGAGGAAGTCGCGACAAACTCTGGCAACATGCGGTCTCGCGTCGTCATGCTGAAACGTGAGATTATGAGCATTGACAAGCGGGAGGACGTGAGGCATAAGCACCTGATCCCGATAGCGTACGGCTGTAAGATTACTCTGAATAACCACTAGGGGCGTTTTCACCCCATGAGAAATCCCACCCCAAACTATTACGGACCCCCTCCCCCAAATCTGTCGACTTCTCGTACGCAAGCGTCAGAATATCGCTCACCAAGACGTCGATACACTCGTTGTCGCCTATCTGACCGCTGAAGCGAAAATCGCAATTACACGCCGCCAGTCAGCCAGTCGAAACCGATTTGGTGCATGGGCACGCAGCCATTGCATGCGGCGTTGACGTCGCCTGGGCGTAAGGTTCGGACCCACGTAAGGACGGCATGGACGTAAATCGAACTCTCGCAAGCGATTTCTGACTGTCCTTGGACACACATGACGGCCATGTGTTCCGATAACTTCTCTTGCGGTCTCTGTCGCCGTCCTTAATATGTTACGAAGGTGTACAAGACGTATACGTCTATCTTGACGTTACGTCGTAACGCGCGGACGTCCGCTCCTAGGACGGTCAGTTAACCTACCGGTAGCTCTAAGACGCGGAACTATGCGCGATATCGTCGACTCGTGCACCCCAAATTGCTGCGCGACGTCACGTTGCGACCGACCCTGCAAAATTAGAGCAATAGCTCTACCCCTATCCAGTTGCGATAAGCGTACCATTTCTCTCAACAAACTCAAACAACAAACGTTTTGTGCAACCGATACGAATGGAACGAAAGTTCGATTTGGTAATGTGTTAAAGTCTCTACCCCGCGACACTACCCGTGCAGCACGGATATAACGATATTCAGGTACAACGATATTGTGTAGCCTGTGTTCACGCTTCAGTGATTTTGTGTGATCCATACACGGGGAAGTATACTAATGTCACCAAATACAGAAAACTAGATCAGTTTGTTCACAAACAAACTTTCAGTATTTAAAAATTTGAACTTGCGTTTCTTTTTTCCCGAAGTATATATAGTTCTCAGTAATATTGCATAGTAAGTGTGGAAGTGCAACGTATTCGGCGTTTAATTGTCCCCGTCTTTTCGAAGAAAAGCAGCCCTTTCGAAGAAAAGCGAGGGGACATAGTATTCGGCTCTCCGTAATTCCGAAATTCCGTAATTCCCGACTCTAAAAAGTAGGTACCTTGTCGACGCGACTGCTCCTATTGTTGTTGACGGATTTTCTGAAACTTTGCAGGTATTTTTGTCATGGTCTGAAGATATGCATGTGCTTTAGGTATTCATGAAATTAGTTTTTGTTACTTTGTCTGGGTATTGAATTTAATCATGGGTACCTTGTGGACGCAACTTCTCCTACAGCTGTGAACGGATCTTTTTGAAACTTTGCAGGTGTTTTTTCATGGTCTGAAGAAATGCATGTGCTTTTGGTTTATTCCCGAAATTAGTTTTGTCACTTTTTCTGGGTTTTGAACTTCGTCATTTTTCAAACTGAAGTTTGCCGGCCTCGGTGGCTATGTTGTATGCGCCGTCCGACTGGAGACCAGGAGGTCGCGGGTTCAACCCCCGCCGAGGTCGGCAACATTCTTTCGTGGAGATTGATGAGGAAATATTTTCTACGGTCATTCTCTTCCTTTCGCTGAAGGGCAGTTGTCAGTTTCTGGCGAAAGAATGTGCACAATACTGGTTTAGCGCTTAGAGGACTAAGCCTGCCCAGTAAACGTGTGGTTAGGTAAGCTGACCGCGCTCGACATGACCCCATTGAGTTGACTGGGCCGTAAAACCTCAACACAAACAAATCAAACTGAAGTAGTATAAATAGTGAGTACCGTGTGAACGCAACTCCTGCTATACCGTTGTGGACGGTTGTTTTGCACACATAACGGGTGATTTTGTCATGATCTGAAGATATGCATATGTTTTTGGTATATTCCTAAAGTTATTTTTGTCACTTTTCTGGGTTTTGAACTTAGTCATTTTTCGAGGCGGAGCTCAAACAATAAAGATACAGTTGACTCAATATATCAACTCCAAGGGATCAGAACTGTCAGTTTGAGGTAACAGTAGTTTGAGATAGAAGGAGCTGGAATGTAAAGAGCACATAACAAAATAAATCAACATTGTCCTTTATTTAGTTTGACTTATGCACTAGTTTGAGGTAACAGTTTTTGAGATAACGAGAGTCAGCTGTAGTGGGTACCTTGTGAACGCAGTTCCTCCTACAAATGTATACAGATTTTTTGAAACTTTGCCAGTTTGTCATGCTCTGAAGCTCTGCATGTGCTTTCGGGATATTCTTGATATTATTTTTTGTCACTATTTCTGGGTCTTGAACTTATTCATTTTTCGAGCTGAAATAGTATTGATAGTGGGTACGTTGTATAGACGCAACTCCTCCTACCATTGTGGACGATTGTTTTTGAAACTTTGCAGGTGTTTTTTTCACTGTCTGAAGATAGGCATGTGTTTTTAGTATATTCCTGAAATTATGTTTTGAAACTTTTTTCTGGATTTTGAAATTAGTCATGTTTCGAGCTCAAATAGTATAGATAGTGGGTATCTTGTGGACGCAGCTCCTCCTACAGTTGTGGATGGTTCTTTTATGAAACTTTGCTGGTGTTTCTGTCATTGACTGAAGATATGCTTATGCTTTTGGTATATTTCTTGATTTTTTGGTCACTTTTTCTAGGTTTTGAACAGTCATTTTGCGAGCTCTAATAGTTCAGATAGTGAGAATCTTGTGAACTCTACTCCTCCTACAGTTGTAGATGGCGTTTTTGAACTTTTGCTGGTGTTTTAGCTCACCGGAGCTATGCTCAGGATGAGCTATTGTGATCACTTTTCGTCCGTCGTCCGTCCGTCCGTTAACATTTTCAAACGACTTCTCCTCTGAAGCCCCTGAGCCAATTTTGCTCAAATTTCATATGGAGCCTCCTTATATTAAAAGACGAAAAATTGCTAAAATGGTTGCGGTCCATTGACCAAGATGGCCGCCATGTCCATATATGGTAAAAACCTTTAAAAATCTTCTTCTCCAGAACCGAGAATGCCTTGGGGCTGAATCTTTGCATAAGTCATCGGGGACGGGAGGTCTATCAAAATTGCTAAAATAAAGGTCGTATATTGACATTTGACCTTTTCACGGCAAGGTCAAGTTTGCTTCCCTATGCATTTGTATGGGAAAAACCTTTAAACATCTTGTTCTCCAAAACCGAGGATGCCTTATGGCTGAACCTTTACATACATCATCGGAAACGGGAGGTCTACCAAAGTTGCTAAAATAATGGTCGTACATTGACATTTGACCTTTTTATGGTAAGTTCAATTTTGCTTCCTTATGCATTTGTATGGGATTCTAACACCCCTGAATGTGTTGTTCCTTATTTGTCTTTATATTTTAACCATGTTTTATCTAAGGTATTTGAGCACAGGAATTTTGTCGCGCGCTATGGACGGGAATCCAATCATATTTGCAAAAGTTTCGTCCCCTGGTAACTATGGACGCTAGCTTACAATATTGGCCGAAACATTCATATACATAATAAATTATATTAGGCCTATTAATTAAGATGATTAAAATGATCTATGAGCATTGCAGTTCTTTGACTTTTTTTTACCTAAGGAGTTTCTCTACATGTTATACTATTCAAACACATTCGTTTTACTTCTTGTTCGAAAACAAAAGTGTCGGTTAACATTCTTATTTGATGTCTTATATCTGTCCTTCTTAAGTCCATCGCGGCACTCAAATTTCATACGTTTTGCAATTACAGGATTCAAGTCTTTATATTAATACATCGTTTATTTATATTTTACATCGTCAGCTGATTCGCATAAGTTATCCGCCATTTTGAATATTCGTCATCGAACCTTGTAACTACGTAACCGCGTGACGTAATGCTTAAGAGGTATTGTCTACTACAAAAGGGGAAGTCAGGTAATAAGAATAATAATGAAAATCAATAAAAAAATTCATTTATGCAGAATTCGCTCAATGAGGGGTGTTAGAAAAGAAATAAATTATTCCGAATCGTGCTCAAATGCCCCAGATAAAGCACAGTTGAGTTTGGGTTGTATCCATTTGAGCACTTGCTCGCTGCGCTCGCTCGTGCTCAAATGGGTACAACCCAAACTCAACTGTGCTTTATCTTAGGCATTTGAGCACGGTTCGGAATAATTTATTTCTTAAATAATGTTCAGAATTTCAAACGACTTCTTCCCTGGAGCCTCTGAGCCAGTTTTGCTCAAATTTCATATGGAGCCTCCTTAGGTTGGGGGATCGAAAAATTGCTAAAATAGTTGCGGTCCATTGACCAAGATGGCCGCCGTGCCCATATATGGTAAAAACCTTTAAAATTTTTCTTCTCCAGAACCGAGGATGCCTTAGGGCAGAATCTTTGCATAAGTCATTGGGGACGGGAGGTCTACCAAAATTGCTAAAATAAATGTCATATATTGACATTTGACCTTTTTACGGCAAGGTCAAGTTTGCTTCCCTATGCATTTGTATGGGAAAACCTTTAAAAATCTTGTTCTCCAAAACCGAGGATGCCTTGTGGCTGAATCTTTACATATATCATCGGAAACTGGAGGTCTACCAAAGTTGCTAAAATAATGGTCGTACATTGACATTTGACCTTTTTACGGTGAGGTCAATTTTGCTTCCTTATGCATTTGTATGGGAAAAATATTCAGAATTTCAAACGACTTCTCCTCTGGAGCCTCTGGGCCAATTTTGCTCAAATTTCATATGGAGCCTTCTTAGGTTGGGGGAATGAAAGATTGCTAAAATGGTCGCGGTTCGTTGACCAAGATGGCCGCCATGTTCATATATGGTAAAAACCTTTAAAAACCTTCTCCTCCAGAACCGAGGACGCTTTGGGTCTGAATCTTTGCTTAAATCATCGGGGACAGGGGTTCTACCAAAGTTGCTAAAATAATGGTCGTACATTGACATTTGACCTTTTTAGGGCAAGGTCAAATTTGCTTTCCTATGCATTTGTATGGGAAAAAACATTTAAAAATCTTATTCTCCAAAACTGAGGATGCCTTATGGCTGAATCTTTGCATATATCATTGGGAATGGGCGGTCTACCAAAGTTGCTAAAATAATTGTCATACATTGACACTTGACCTTTTTACGGCGAGGTCAAGTTTGCTTCTGTATGCATTTGTATGGGCCCCGTACATTTGTATGGAAAAAATGTTGATAATTTCAAATGATTTTTCCTCTGAAGCCTCTGGGCCAGTGTTGCTCAAATTTCATGCGGAGCCTCCTTGGGCAGAAGAATGAAAGATTGCTAAAATTGGCATGGTTCATTGATCAAAATGCTGCCATGCCCATATATGGTAAAAACCTCTAAAAATCTTCTTCTCCAGAACCAAATAAGCCCTGGGCCCTAATCTTTGCACAAATTATGGGGGACAGGAGATCTACCAAAATTGCTAAAATGATGGTTCTATGTTGAAATTTGCTTCCCCATGCATTTGTATGGGCCATATACATTTATATTGAAAGTGTCGAAGTGACTTGCATATATGCAATGGTAATGTCACTCAGGTGAGCGAGCCGTGGCCCATGGGCCTCTTGTTGTCGTGGTCTGAAGATATGCCTGTGTTTGTGGTATATTCTTGATATTGGTTTTTGTCCATTTTTCTGAGTTTTGACTAGCCATTTTTACGAGCTCAGATATTATAATTATGCATCGATAATTGGTATCTTGTAGACCCAACTCCTCTTATAGCTGTGTACTTCAAGTTGTCTAATTGAGTTGCAGTTCATATATACTTACAAAAGCCGGTGCGAAAGTTCCCTGTGAAATTTGTTTGTAGTCAGTTATTTTCGACATTAGTGATTATTAGCAGGTTTTAATCTCCAACTGGGGTTCTAGACAGGCATTAGATACTTTATCTCAACTTGGGTACAAGTTTACTTTGGTACGAATTGAACAGAAAACGAGTTTACACTGTTTCGACCTGCGGTCTAGTTTTTTTTTTTTTTTTTTTGTGGTGTACAAGTATATTAACTCTCGAGTACTGGAAAAACGAACTAATAATGACATGATAAAAATCACGTTGATCTGATGCTAATATAACACTCGGAAACTACTAATTTTGCATTTAATACTTAGCATGCTGGGTAAAATTTCAGCAGACGACATCAAAAATCAAAAAAAAAAAAAAAAAAAAAAAAAAAAAAAATTCTTATTTCTTCACAAAAAATAGGTATTGACATTCACAGAAAATAGATATTTCATGCAGATTGTCTTGTATTTTCTGGGAAACGAAGAAAAATATCAGTTTGTCGTCTGTTGAATTTTTGCCCATAGTGGTAAAGGTTGAGCAATATGCCAAGACAGCTGGTACAGGAGGCATTTACAATTGCAGGCTGGCTGATCCCCAGAGTGGTCTTCCATGTTAACAGTAAACCATGCAATGGGAGAATTCAGCAGACGACAAACTAATTATTTTTTCTTACTTTTCCTAGAAAATAGGATTGGACATTTCATGCAAATTTTCTCTATGCATAAAGTGTCAGATCCTATTTTCTAGGAAAAAAAAAATCAAACTTTCAAATTATTCCCCCTTTACTGAAACACATTTTTGTAACCTTTTACCCATTCGCGAAAAGCAGATAAATAGTCTTCCTTTGGTATCTGTTGTTGCCAAGAGAACTTCTCAGAAGTATATTTATTTCTAGAAAGCATTTTCTTAAGCCTTGGAAATAAAAAGAAGTCACAGGGACTCAGGTCAGGTGAATAAGGTGGATGGTTTAAAACTTCCACCTTTTCAGAAGCCCAAAAAGACTTAACAACCTCACACTTATGAGAGGAGGCGTTGTCATGTAAAGAGTTGACTGCTGACCATCCTTTGCTTGGTGGTTTCTTATTGTAACAAGTAAATTGGTCAGTGTATATGATTGCATCTATTTCAACTTGAAATAACTCGGTCAGTTGGAAAGCAATTTGCACGAAATAAAAGGGTGTTGTTAGCTATTCAACACACCATTCAAGTGCAGTGAAGCATTTTAAAATATACTGGGATAAAACAAAGGAAGCCTATTAGTGACAGAACTTTTTGCAGGACTCTCGTACAACATCGTAATAGACTCCTTTCGATGTCACCACGAGGTCCTGACGTCATGGCGACGTCGAAATGGCGTTATACGCTTATCATGTGGACGATACGACAATAACGCGGTTCTTTCGTCGAATCCAATTTTAACGTGTTTTAACCTTTGTGTAACAATTCCAATCGAACAGAGCATTTGGCAAAAGCTATATGGAAAGGTTTGTCATACTATTCCCAAGGCAATGGGCATAAATATGGCATGATATATGTTGCAAAACGGGATATTTTAATGCTTTCATTCAATTTTCTCCTAATAATATTATATACTTATATATTATTGTTGTATATTTATGTATTTCTGTTGCCTATTTATCGTTTCTATTCTATAGTTGATCATTTGTTTTCAATGTCATTTATTCATATTGTATAAATTTTAATTGTTGTCCTACAATTTGGATTTGAATTCTCTACCGTTTTATTTATGTTCAATATGCTATCGTTTTTATAGTTTATCTCGTCTTTTTTATTCAGTATTTCTTGTTTGTGTCCTACTTTCCATTCTTGTATTAAGTTTACGTAACTATTGAACAGACATTTATTCACATTGGAAAACTGATGTTTCTATTCGACAAGTATTAGCTTTTTCAAAAAGCTAGCGGATCGTTTAGCTTCAACGATTGCACGTACGCCTATGACGATTATACCGCACATGATGGCATACGTATCAGTATTCACTGAACTAACCTGAATGACCCGTTATTTTCCGAATCATCACGAAAACACACCTATATAATTTTGACCCCCTTAAACCCCACTTTTATATAGTAAAACTGGGGTTTATAGGGGTATACATTATTTTTCTTATTTCTGCTCAAAAACGACTACCCATAATCTGTGTTTTGAGTAGGAATATGAAAAATATCAGAAGTTTTTATCTGAAACTTTTAATTTTTTGGTGGTAAAATTTTAAGTATATTTAAATAGGCATGTTTTCGTAATGTTTAGTTTCACTCCGAACTGTCGAAGTTACCTCTGTCTTATACACAAGTAATATATGCCACGGTCTTTGTTTCTTGTCTGTTACTTTAATCCTGTATTTTTCAACATTTTGACTATAGTAGATCATTAGATGGGGAGTCCTGGGCTAGTATCTGCTAATTCGACCATGGAATGCTTTCATTTTTAATGCCAGTAAAGGTACTCTTAGGACAGGTTCATTTCATAGTTAAAGGGTGTCCGAATTGTTTTTTTTTAAGGGGAATTGGTGAGAGTGTGAGTAGACAAGTTTGTATGTAATGTTCACTTCATCATTAATCAGAAATCAGACTTCCATTGGCTTTTCACTAAGCTACCTCAAAGACAGCACTAAGGTGTGATAAAATGATAGTGACATTAACCATTAGTTCAAAGAGAAGTTCAAGGTCCGAATAAGCTTTGAACTGCAAGCTTTAATGAAAATAAGAGTTTTTTTTTCTATACTATATCTGTGCACAAAATTCTTGCTTGTTGCCAGAATTCTTATTCATAGAAATACTCCACCATGGAAAAATAAATGATGATATTAATGAAACTTCTATTTCATAGCGATATTCTAAAAGAACATTGGTTTACATAATCCACCTAGTATTTCATTTTCTTGCTTGTTACAAATGAACAAATGTCAGTATCTCGGAGGCTAGTAGGCAGATCCTGAACAAATTTCATCCATAGCACTTCTTTGGATTTGTAAACTTATTATATTATTGTGTTTTTCGGATTGTTTTGAAAGCCGATACTTGTACAAATAAATTAAAAAAAAAAAAAAAAACTGAATAGAGTATGTCGTGTCAATAACTACTGTGAAAAGTAATGAATGTAAACTGTTTCAGCAAAAATGACAAGAAATTGATACGAAACTATGATATGTTTGAGTATATTATTGCCTTTTATTTATGATACCACTCCCCCGCTCCCACCGCCCCCCCCCCCCCCCCCGCCCCCCCCGCATATGAAGTATGGTGGTGTATACCGTTTTCAGCTTGTCCGTGATTCTGACATTCCGTTATTCATACTGAGTTGGTTTCCGCTCAATATCTTAAGAACAAATCAATATAATTAGACCAAATTTTACATATTCAATGACGTTGATCGGATCTATATTGGGATTGTTACGCGTCCATTTTTGCAAATTTACAACACAGTTATGGCCCTTCGTTATCGTGAGGATTTCGTTTCCGCTCAATATCTTATCAACGAATCGATGGAATTCATCAAATTTGATCAAATTTTGCATATGCATTGATCTAAATCAGATTTAGTTTGGGATTGTAACGTGTCAGTTTTAACAAATATGCAACAGAGTTATAGCCCTTGGTTATTGCCAAATTTTCCTTTCCGCTCAATATTTTAGGAAAATATTGATGGAATTTGGCCAAGTTTTGCAGATGCAATGCTGTTGACCAGATCTAGGTTCGGATTGTTATGCGTCGGTTTTAGCAAATTTCCAAAACAGTTTTTGCCCTTGGCTATTGTCAAAATTTCATTTGGCTCAATATCTTGCCTGTAAAGGAAATTACGCTTCATGTACAACCTGTTTCTAAGATGTGTTTATGTGGGGTTATCATTAAAGCACTGCTTATTGATATTTCTTGTTTTTATCGGATTTTTATCAAATTTCATATTGTGTGTCCTTGCATTGCTGAAAACGTCGCGGTCTGTCGATCAAGACGGTCGCCATGCCCATATATCGGCCGCGCCATGCAAAAACGTGTCCGGGCACATGCGGACAGCGAATGCCCAGATCAGCCTGTGCATCCGTGATCAGAGCCTTTGCTGTACGCTAAACAGAATCATTATTTTGTTGTTTTCATAAGACCATGGGTAGCAATCAAAGCAAAGAGGCACAACAACCAGGTATGTTGGAAAATGACATTGAACAGCAGCCACAACACCAGAGAAGTAACATACGACCATCGACCAGCGCACAGAAAAGAAAAGTACATGGGAGACTCCAGATCGACGATGAATTGACTTCACAACATAAGACATCAGAAGGAAAGTTTGTAATGACTGCGAATAAAAATGTAAAACGATCGGCGTATAGTGCCATAAAATCGATTACAGGAAAAAATAGATCAAATAAACCTGTAAGGAAAGACAGCTCCTCGACTGAAGAGAAAGGTAAACTTGATAATAAAAACACATCTGAGTCTAAAAATACTCTGTCACGTTCTGTAAAGCAAAACAGAGAAATTGAAAATATAGCAAACAATAGCACAGGCCCTGCAAATAGTGTCACGAACTGCTTTTCAAATGATAACGGTAAACGCCAAAATAGTGAAAATCAGGACAAACAAGACAGGAGACCTGAACTTGAAAATGCCGTTGTTGCTAATTCTGAACATGAGGAGAGAAATGATGTTGCTGTAACTGTAACCTTACCAGCTGGAATACAGGCTACCGATGAGCCAAGTTCTGCATCTCGCCAAAACGATTTATCTAAATATGGAACTGAGGAAAGTTCAGAACAGCTAGAAAGTACAGATTCCATCAGTGCAAAGGAAAGTAAGGAAAACTACAACCAGGAAAGAGTGGAAACCAACAAAGATGGTGTTTCGCATCGCATAAGTAGTTCTGAGACTGCTGTAGCTTCAAACCAAGATTCATATACTGAAACGTCTTCTGGTGATTCCTATAGTGAAACCATAGCAGAACAAGTGACAGATCTGCCAGTGCCCAATTTCGTTGGACTGACTTCATCATCATCATCTTCATCAGGATCCTTTTCATTTGCGGAAATAGGTTTTCATCCTGCTAACACTACTTCATACTCATTTGGTTCGTTTACATTCAGTTCTACACAGTCAGCTACTGGTGGTAATGCATTAGGAAATGTTACAGCGTCATCATGTTCTAACTCTTCTAGTGTAACGTTATCATCTGGTTCACAGTCAATGAATGTTTCAACAGATTCAGTGCGTAATGGCTATAATAATGGCAATTTTTTAATGACAAGAAATTTAGCTACATCAAATGGATCTACATCACCAAATGGATCAACATCGTTTGTACCTTCTAATGGATATGCATTAATAGGAAATCCTCCAAGTGATCCGTTTCAGTTTACACCGAATTCCGCATCTAGGCCTAATCATTATGCATTAAGTTTCACAAGGAATAATTCTTCTGCATTAGATAGAAATGCATCTGCATTTACATGTGGTAGTTCAGCAAACAGAGATCTTAATTGGAATGAGTTCGGTCCTGAGATAGAAGTGGATTGTCCCGATGATGTTTTGATGGGGTATGGCACACAACAATCAGCGATTGCGGGATACGTTTATGACCATTTCGCACATTTCAACGGGAATGGCTATACATCCGACAGACAATTTTTAACTAATGGAGTGAATAATCCGGACTTAACTGAAGACTTCATAACAATTCGGAAGTCGGAAGGAGATATGTCCACAAAGATATCATCTAAGAATATTAAGCTGATGCAAGCTTTTGGTCAAGACGAACTTACGGATGAAAATATGGGCATAATTCTTGAACGACCAAAGTATCCCCGTTATGCAACAGTGGCATCAAGGATCAGATCGTTTGACATTTGGCCCGAGACAAATAAAATGAGCTGGGAAAAGCTACCGGAAGCCGGATTTGTGTACACAGGTACGTATTGTTGCTCTGCGTGCTGGGTAAAAATTTCAGCAGACGACATTTTGAAATATTTCTTATTTTTCCCAGACAAAGAAAAAAAAATGACATTTCGTGCAAATTGTCTCCCAAGGGGACAATTTGCATGACGTATCAAATCCTATTTTGTTGAAAAAAAAAAAAAAAAAAATAAGAACAATATCATCAGTGTGTCGTCTGTTGAGTTAGCTGAGAGAATAGTAAAGGTTATAATAATATATGGATAGGGACAATAATAGAGGGTATCAAGATAAATGAACCAATCAACAAAATGGCATGTGCGCCCAGCCAAGACTCAGATCAGCCTGAGCCGCCCAGTCTGATCAGAGTCTTTGCTGTCCGCATGAAGAAAGCTTGGGTCCTTAGGTACCAGAAAGCTTGACTCCTTATGTACCCACTGAGCGCGCAGCGAAGACTCTGGTCAGACTGGGCGGATGCCCAGGCTGATCTGAGTCTTCGCTTGGCGCACATACCATTTTGTTGGTTTGTCGTGCGCTGGTTCAAATAGTTTTTTTTTCATGAAAAACAGAAAATGGGTACACAATTTACGCCCTGGTGACGTAAGATACACGACACCTTTGCCTCACCCAACCATCCCTCACAAGCCATTGGTGTTCGAGTCATTGAAGTTTCATTGTATTAGGAAAGTTATGTCTGAGTAATACACCCACAAATGCTTTCTTTTAAAGGTACAGCAGACTGTGTACGCTGTTTTTATTGTAACGGTGGTCTTCGGGAATGGTTGAAAAACGACTGTCCTTGGACGGAGCATGCGCGGTATTATCCACATTGCCCCCACGTACGACAGTGTAAAGGTGACGAATTTGTCCGAACTGTACAGCGGAAAGGTACGGAGAATGCGGCTCACAACCAAGATGGCGAACCTGGAAACGAAATGGATAATGATGATGATGATGATGATGATGTAAGTATATATTAAGATAAAAAAAAAAAAAACAAACAAAAAAACGCACAGGTAAATATATATTGGCTGGAAAGAAACTGGAGCCGGGGCACAGCATTTCCTACAAGATTGAGGGTGCGCTCAGCGAAGACTCAGGTCAGCCTGCGCATCTGCGCAGGCTGATCTGAGTCTTCGCTGTCTGCATGAAAACGCTTTGGATCCTTGACTATCAACAAATTGTCCCGCAAACACTCTGATCAGATTGTGCATGGGCGCAGGCTGATCTGAGTCTTCGCTGGCAATCCTATCGGACATGCTGTGTCTCAGCTCATTTGTTTCTAACACAATCGCAGAATCGCGTGGGCTACTCAAAAGGTCCAAACAGTATATCTGAAATTGCATTGGACGCGGCGTCTGATCAAGGTCCACACTGTTTGCAATACAGACAACCCTCTTTATACCGACACTCGATACAACGACAAAATTCGTTATAATGACAATATGACTGATACGAAACATTCGCTTAACAGGTAACGATTAGTCATAAATTATGCAAGAATAGTGTATTTAATACTTTAAAGAAACACGTGTTTTGGATATTTGTTAGAATCGCCTCAGTGAGGCGATTCTAACAAATATCCAAAACATATGTTATATGAGAATATAAGAAGAAAAAAAGACCTTCCTTCTATATCAATCTGCTCATTAAGTATTCTATACAACAGCAAATTCATTTAAATTACAACGTCACATCAACAGGTGGTAGAATGGACTTTTTCAATTTTAGGACAAGTATGGTAAGTAGATAAGATTCCCAATTCTCAGGGTAAATACGGTAATTTGCTTAATAAACAAAATATTATATATCAAATCACTGACCTTTACAAGTGAGCGTTTGCTGACCCCGCCAAATCGGTGAAAATAAAATTTTGAGCATTATGTCAAAGATACCAAATTTTGTAAGTAAAATAAATTTCACATTTTAGTTTTTTTTCCAGCCTAGTTTGAAATAAAGTGTAGAATTTCTATTTCCTCTCGGAGTTGAGGTGTTTGAACATTGTGTATTCATTTTCAGACTGAAGACATATTGCCTAGAGACCAAGAAGCTATGAGGATTGCAGCAGAATTTGTTGCAGACAGAACACAGATAGAAAGGGCTGCAAAATACATAAAAGACATCCTAGGTACGAGTATAAAGGAGATATACGATCATTGGAGACTTACCTTATCCATGCATTGTATTCAAAGTACTTCGTAACCTAGTTTATATTCCACCATACTTATATTGAAAGAGCATGACAAGTTTTTCTCTTAGAAAAAAAGTGGCAAAAAAATCATGCTCAACTGATGTTTTATGGCTACTGCCCTCAACTCTCCTACACTAATGAGTCTGTTCACAACAGGTGGTATTACCACCTGGGGAACTACTTTTCTCTGATAACACTGGTTCCCTGCACTGCAAAATATAATCTTAAATAAATCTATATTTTTTAACATAGGAAACCATTTAAAATTTGTAATTTGATTAATTTTTGAAGCAGATGTAGATTTTGGTATCGGTTTTGAGCTTCCTCATTGTGTTTTATATTTAAGAATTTTGTGTGCAGGTTTCTAGTTAACTACCTTATCAGTATTACTTAACTAATTGCATAACAGAGCATCATTTTATTGGCAACTATAACAGAGCATCATTTTATTGGCAACTGAGCAGAGTTTTATGGTCTCAGTCATCAGAAACATATGAGAAAGCAATACCCCACTATCCTGACTTTGATATAGTAATAGTCGGGTTAGTGGGTGTCAAATTCTCCAAGAGAAAAACATGGCATGTCCCAATTTCAAGTTTAGGTATATGTGCTTTAGAAATCCCCAGGGAAAACTAGTTGAACTACATTGTATTTGCAAACAGTGGAGACCCTGATCAGACGCCGCAGAATGCGGCGTCTGATCTGGGTCTACACTGTTTGCCAATGACCATTTAGAGGGTGTCCAGACTAAAATGGGTTCATACAGGTACCAAGTTCAAATCCTGATTAAAGTTTGGCATGAAATGGTTAATTTGTATAAGGATCACTGATAAGAGGGTATAACGTTACAGGAACCAAGTTCAAGTCCTGATTAAAGTTTGGCATGAAATGGTTGATTTGTATAAGGACCATTGATATATGAGGGTATAAGGTTAGTCAAATGGTATTCTGCTGATTTGCAGCGTCAAACCTTTGAAGCGAAATATTTTCTCGGCTTTACATGCTATATTTTAATTTTAATAAAATACATGTGTGAATATTCTTTTTATTTTTCCTACAAAAGAGGAATTGGCATTCCGTGCTAATAGTCTCATTAGAAGACGATTTGCATGAAATATCAAAATCTATTTTCTGAAAAAAATAGATAAATAAACAGCAAACAGCAACAACAAACAAAACAAAAAAAAAAAAGAAAAGAAAAAACAACAAAAAACAAACAAACAAAAAAAAAAAACAAAAAAAAAAAAAAAAAAACAAACAAAAAAAAAAAAAAAAAAAAAAAACACAAAAAAAAACACACACACACACACACACAAAAAAAAATGCAACAACAAAAAACAGAAAAACATAAAAAAAAAAAAATAAAAAAATAATAAAAAACGAACCCCGCACGCGCCTCCCTTCCCTCGCTCCGAAAAACAAACAAACAACAACGAAAGACAACAACAAAACACAGGCACTTGCAGGGTTATGTTTAACTGAATGATATCAGGTTTTGACGTCTAAATTGTTCTTAATTTGATAGAGAAATAAAAGTTTTGAACTTCATGTTATAGTTCCATCTTTGTTTAAAGGGAAACCCTCTTTTGATGCTCAAGAGCTCGTGGGAGTTGTATATGATATAGAAGAAGGAAAAATTGATATAAGCGTCTTTGAAGAAGGAAAAACTGATAAAGGTGACTTTGCAGAAAGAAAAAATGACATAAGCGACTCTGAAAGTACTTTGGAAGAGAACAGTGAACCAGATGAGGATGCAGGTATGGTAAAAGAAGTTTCATAAGGGGACTCATTACGTAAACATACCTATATAATTTTGATCCCCTTAAACCCCACTTTTTATATAGTAAAACTGGGGTTTACAGGGGTATATATAATTTTTCTCATTTCTGCTAAAAAACATAGTTTGTTGGTACTCGTTAGAACCGCCTCGGTGAGGTAGTTCTAACGAGTACCCACAAGCTCTGTTTTGAGCAGAAATTAAAGTATCAGAATTTTTCTCTGAAAACATTCGGTTTTTGGTGGTGAAATTTTCAATATATTTGAATAGGCGTGTTTTAGTAATGGATAGATTTAATAGATTTTTCGTCATTTCTGCCAATGTAGACAACTTTTGTGAACTCCAAATGACTTTATTGAATGCCAAAGGCCCTTCTGAAAAGGGGTCTAGACTAAAAGGAAAGACTTAGCAAAGTCTTTTCTTTTAGGGTAAACACGTTTCAGAAGGGAGCAAAACTTTTTAGACAGAACTGTATCTCTTGAAAGTGTATCAATTTCCCTTCTCATTACGAAAACACGCCTATATAATTTTGACCCCCTTAAACCCCTCTTTCATATAGTAAAACTGGCGTTTACAGGGGTATACATTATTTTTCTTATTTCTGCTTTAAACATAGAATGTGGATACTCGTTAGAACCGCCTCGAAGAGAGAGGCGGTTCTAACGAGTACCCACAATCTATGTTTTGAGCAGAAATATGAAAAATATCAGAATTTTTCATTTGAAAATTTTTTTTTGTGGTGTTACAATTTTCAGTATATTTGAATAGGCGTGTTTTCGTAATGTGAGTTGAAATTATACGCTGTCGTACATAAAGCCACAGGCAAACTCTGTAGAATCAGATTTGCAAAGTAGCTGTTATGAGCCTTCTTTAGTATTCAGAACCACAATATTTGAAGTTTTTGTCATTGGCAAGGAGCACTCCTTAGTTGCAAACCAAACCGCAGGAACGCATCAGTCATCTATTCTTTTAACGCTTAGTACTCTGGGTAAAATTTCCAGCAGAAGACATATTGAAGTAGTTTTCTTAATTTCTCCAGAAAACAGGATTTGACGTTTCATGCATTTTTTTTTTTCAAATGGAAAATTAATAAATTGATATATGGTATTAAGACAATCATTAAATGTGGCACCTGGCAGCCTGCAAAATTTCAGTTTGTCTCTCGTCTTGAAATGAACTGATTTTTATCGTATCTCTGAATTACTGTTGCAAACATTAATTCAGCTATACGACGAAAAATCAGTTCATTTTTGATCCAGTTCAAAAAAGAGAGACTATCTGAAATTTTACAGGCTGTCAGATGCCACATTTTATGATCGTACTAATATTATATATCAATTTATGTGTGTTGTATTCAAACACACAATATTTGAAGTTTTTGTCATTGGCAAGGAGCACTCCTTAGTTGTAAACCAAACCGCAGGAATGCACATCAGTCATCTATTTCTTTAAAGGTTCCGTATTCCCCCAAAGTAGACATTTTTTTTTTTTATCCAAGAAAGAGTTAATAAATTTATATATGGTATTAATACAATCATTAAATGTGGCACCTAACAGCCTGAAAAATTTCAGTTAGTCTCTCGTTCTTGAAATGCACAGATTTTTATCGTATCTCTGAATTAATGTTGCCAACATTAATTCAGATAAGACGAAAAATCAGTTCATTTTTGATGCATTTCAAAAAAGAGAGACTATCTGAAATTTTACAGGCTGTCAGATGCCACATTTTATGGTCGTACTAATATTATATATCAATTTATTAAACCATGCTTGGATAAAAAAGGACTGTTGTTTTAGGAATATGGAGCCTTTAAAGTTTGAGAAAAAACATTGGCAGTTCACTTCAATTGTTTAATTTTAAGGAAATATCTAATCATTTAGTGAAACTATACCACTTATGACTTATAGAAACGTCATTTGTGCAGAACAATAGCTAATCTTCCGCTTTCATAATTACGCTCAGGGGACTTGTTAAAAAGAAAGGAGTAATTGATGACAATTCCAGGATAATTTCCTCCAGTTCTCCAGAAAACATATGTTGTGGATACTCATAAGAAGCGCCTCGCCGAGGCGTTTCTAATGAGTACCAGAACATATGTTTTTATGGAATATAAAAAAAATATCCCAGAATTATTTTCAAATACTCCTCCTTAACCCTTGTCCTGCTGAAAAATTAAAAGGCCACACCCATTTCTATTTTTCAGCCAATCAGATTACTTGATCCAGATTGTTGCTATTAATTCACATACTTAATGGCAAATAGTGCAGATCCAGATCAGTTGGCTTCTGAAGAAGCCAACTGATCTGGATCTACACTGTTTGCAAAGGCATGGCATATCCGGGTTCAGCAGGACAAGGGTTAATATGTCATCTAACTTCCTTAATCATATTACATGTCACCAGTCATTTGGGCCCACATTAGCATTTAAAAAATAATAATGTGTAAACCAAACCTGTTATGAACTTTTATCGTCTCTATGGGCAAATTAAGCAGACGACATACTGATTACAGTTGTTTTCTTATTTTTTCCTGAATAGGTTTGACGTTTCATGCAAATTGTCCTTAGGAGGCAATTTGCATGAAATGTCGTAACCTATATTCTTGGAAAAAAAATAAGAAAAATATTTCAAAATGTCATCTGCTGAAATTTTTACGTTAAGTACAATTTTGGAAATACCCCACCCTAAGAAATTCAAAGTTATTTATAGTTGACAAAGGAAGTGAATCATATGTTACATATAACTACCCAATAAAAAAGAAGTATTCATCATTATTTAAACTAAGGTCCGGATTTGAATTGGCCAATGCTTTCTAGCACATTAGAGTGGGGATTTTTTTTTTTTTTTTTTTTTATAAAAATTCAGTGTAAGCAGTTTCTACACTTTCCGAAATTTAGACGTCTTCTATTGAAGTAAAACATGTAGTTATTTCTTGCGGTCAGGTTAATCTTTAGACTGCCTCCGTTCGTTTCTGTATTTGTGTTTTGTTATTCTTTCTATCATTTCCTGCAGCCTTATTTGTCTCTTTAATCCACTTTTCACTGTTTTACAGCAGAAATTATCCTTTTTTAAACTAAGGACATAACAGATTAGAATACCTTAGCTACACTAGATTGTATACCTTGAAAGAAAAGATAGAGTTTGACGACAGACCCTGATTTTTTTTTTAGATAACTTGAACTTGTTTTTTCAGCTCTCTGAAAATTTAGCAGACGGCAAATCGATGATATATGTCTTTCTTTTTGTCTCCATAGAATAGTGAGACATTTTTGTATGAAACGTCCAATCCAATATCTTGGAAAATTTAGATTTTTTTTTAACTTAGCGTGCTTAACCCATTTATGCCGAGTGGACTCTTCTACCTTAACTCTTTGGACTGTTCCATTTCCATTATCTTGGGTGTCTGGTTAGTTTTAATTATTACCATTTTTTTTTAGAAATTCCTGTATGTAATGCAAACGGTGTAGACAAAGATCAGACGCCGCGTTCTACGGCGTCTGATCTGGGTCTACACTGTTTGCCAAGTCCCTTTTATTGGACGCTAGGCATAAATGCGTTAATCATCCCATGGTTTACCTTATTTTTCAATACCTTCTTCTATCTACCCGTGGTGTTTATTTCCAAAATGTTTTAGCGACTATAAATGCCAAGTGTGCATATTAAGTACGACAAGCAGTCTGTGTGAAAACCTTTCTTTACCGACATTTTATATTTTGTAACAGATCTCCTAGACCTTAAAGCGCATAAACGAAAGCTGTAGCAGACGACTCCCTCTCTCCCTCCCTCTCTCCCCCCCCTCTCTCTCTCTCTCTCTGATTTTATTGAGACAATAAGATTCGGCGTTTCATGTGATTGGTCTGCTAGACTTATTTTATCTGAATAAATAAAATAAATAAAAAATAAATAAATAAATAAAAAAAAAACAACTAAAAATGTCGTCTGCTGTAGCTGTGATTAGCGCTTTAAAGGTTAACAAACATCCAAGGTAGAATCTTCAAGCGCTCTTCTCTCTCTCTCTCTCTCTCTCTCTCTCTCTCTCTCTCTCTCTCTCTCTCTCTCTCTATATATATATATATATATATATATATATATATATATATATATATATATATCTGCAAATGGGATTTGTAGACATACACATGTAATGAATAGAGTTATTTTCTCTTATCACGAAATGGCCAAAACCTACTTTCTGGGGAAAAAAAAAAAACAAAAAAAAAAAAACAAAAAAAAAAAAAAAAAAAAAACGAAACAAAAACAAAAAAACAAACAAACTGTTAATCTTTAAAATATCGTCTACTGAAATATTTACCCAGCACGGTAGGGTTAAACTATTATGTTCTCATTTAGACGGTATGGACACACGAAAAGTAGACCGACTAGAGACACAGGAAGTTGAAAGCAACAACTTAGAAGAAGAAAACAGAATGCTCAAAGAAAGATCTCTCTGTAAAGTTTGCCTCGATGCTACAGCTTGTGTGCTTTTTTTAGAATGCGGTCATATGGTCGCGTGCCCTATGTGTGCTCCAGCTTTGGCGAACTGCCCTGTGTGCAGGGCGGAAGTGAAAGGAACTCTTAGGGCCCATTTTGCGACTGACAGATGACCCATCCGTAGCGCCTGGTCAGAGGCAGATGATCTTTGATTAGAAAAGAATGGCTGACAGTCACAGTACTACGAGTCGTTTTCCATTACTGGCACGGCACGGGCCTCAGATCTACAGACACGGGCGAGGATGTCAAGAATATAGAGTGGAGCAACAAAACTGCGTGGATATACAGTGGACCCTCGTTACAAGGATAGCATTTTCCCCAATGATGTTCTCGTTAAAACGAATTTGACGTTGTAAAGAATACTTAAACGCAACAGAATGATATAAAAGAATGGGCTTTTTTTAATTCTTATTCTCTCATTTAACAAATGCTTTGTAAGAGTCGTTTCGATGAGGCACATGTTTCTTGACGTATTAACCCATTTTAGCCTAGCGTCCCATAAGAGGGACATTAGCAAACAGTGTAGACCCAGATCAGACACCGCAACACGCGGCGTCTTCCAGGGTCTAAACTGTTTGCATTAAATTCAGAAATTTCTACAAACCATAGTAATAAAAACTAACAAGACACCCCTTGTATAGGAAATTGACTTGTCCAAAGAGTTAAGGTAGAAGAGTCCACTCGGCATAAATGGGTTAAATACAATATTCTTGCCCGAATACGTAGGATAAGTAAAAGTGACAGTTAATTGCCTCGCTGGCTTTGTTACAAAAAATGTTCGAGCAACACGAAGGGCAAGACATGTCCATGCATCAGCTGCGCATGCTGACCAGGTCTTCAAAACTACTACTGTTCTCAGACACAATATCTAAACGGATATTTGGACCTGACAATCATGGTGAATGGCAACAGCGAAGCCTTAAATCAGTTGTGCATCCACGCAGTCCGTTCAGGGCCTTTGCTTCTTGTTGATATATTCGACTGAGCCTATTGCTTCGGACAGCGGACAGTTGTCCGCAAACGCGATTAAGGCATTTGCTCACGACACGGCTCAGTTGACCACACTTGTAAGCGGGCAACGAAGGGCTGATCTCGTTGCAGGGCCTTTTCTGATAACACAGCTCAGTTGACCACACATACATGTACTCTTTGAACTGAAAGGTGAACGGCTAGATTAGACTGCAGTTGTACGTATGTTGCTCTCGGCGGGGTAACTTAGGGGTAATTTTGGTACGGGTGTGCGAGCCAGTATTTCAAAACCTACCCCATTCATATACCTGGCCTTTGAAAAACCGGACCCATTCATATACTTGATCATCCAAAATGTTGACCTATTCATATACTGCCCTTTGATTTTTTTACCCAATTTTTGCTGGTTGTTACTCAAGTATCACAGTCAATTCATGTAATATCAAGAGGAAAAGCAGCCTCGAAAAATATCTGAGCGAAAAATATGTGCATATACCAGGATGTCAAAAAATGGGGCCTTTCACATAGGAATCCAAAAAAATCGGGCCATTCATATACTTTTTGTTGAAAAAAGGGGGCCAATCATATCCTTGGCAGCGATGAAAAGGGGGGCTCAGCGTGGCGCTTCTAATGAGTACCCACAACATATGTATTTATGGAGAAATAAGAAAAATTATCCCAGAATTATCATCTGATACACCTCCTTATCAAGTCTCCTGGAAAGCATTCCTCCTATTACCGTACATTGTGTAGATCTCATTAATATGACGAATGACATAATTGTAGACCATTTCAAATAAAAGAATAATGTGATGACAAAATACTGAAAACCACATATATAAATTCTTGTGGGTTCGAAACATTCCAAGTCATAACTTGACTGTGTTACTATATAACGCTTAGCACTCTAGGTAAAATTTTTAGCAGACGACATATTGAAATATTTTTCTTATTTTTCCGAGAAAAAAGGATTTCACATTTCATGCAAATTCTCAAGCAAAGAATATTTGCATGAAATGTCAAGTCCTGTTTTCTGGAAATGATAAGGAAAAAAAAAAAAACAACGAAAAAAACACCAATTTGTCGTTTGCTGAACTAGCCCAGAGAGTGGTAAAGATTAAACAAAGGAGACAATGGTACTAACCACAGCAAGAGAAGCAACAGGAAAAGGCATTATTTTATTGCAAGACAGCCTTTTTTTTTTCGCTGGATGGGGGAGATAAAGATGGGGGTGGGGTGAAAGATGTGGTCTCAAAGTTTCAAATTACTATGTAAAGTAATGAATTGTATTTCAAGATCGTTTTTCAGTTTGTCTGTCAGAAGTTTTGCCCATTTAATCTCCTTAAGAAGTTGACATTTCAACAAACAGCACAAATTAGTAGAATTTACATCAGTCACAATGACTGATTTATCCCAGTTGTTTGCTAATGAGTCGGGACACTAAAAAACTCTTATCAGCATTCGGGGATGCGCAGGCTTGTCTGAGTCTCCGCTGGGCGTACACGCAATCTTGTAGAAAATGCTGTTTCCTGGTACTCAGTCATTATGAAAACACGCCTATACGTATGTAATGAAAATTTCACCACCAACAACTGAAAGTTTTGTGATAAAAATTCTGATATTGTTCATATTTCTGCTCAAAACATAGATTGTGGGTTCTCGTTAGAACCGCCTCACGGAGGCGGTTCTAACGAATACACACAAACTATGTTACTGAGCAGAAACCCGTGAGGCGGTTCTAACGAGTACCCACAATCTATGTTTTGAGCAGAAATGAAAAAATAATGTATACCCCTGTAAATCCCAGTTTTACTCTATAAAAGTGGGGTTTAAGGGGGTCAAAATTATATAGGTATATTTTCTTGATGCATGTCTTACGAATCTTTCTTGCTACCGCATTCCACTTATTACCATACATTGCGTTATTCTCATAAATATGGTGAATCACCTACTTTTAGACTAGATCAAATAAAAGATAATATTGTTATGACAAAACTGCTGAAATTCCAGAGGATTCAAAAGTGACATAAGCATTCGTTCAAAGTTATTTAAACTTGACTGAGTTACTATTTAAAGTGTTAAAAGCTATTTATATAAAAAACAAGTTATCCCACAATGCATTAATTTGTGATATCAGCACTTCTCTTGAAGTTTACTTAAATTTTGAATCTTACTTCATTTCCTATAGTGTTATTCCAGGATAATTATAATCAAAAAAGTAAATATTTTATAATAGTTTAATACTAGTATTTTGACTTTTTTTTCAAACTAGCACTATTCTTAAAAGGTTTAAACTGATTCGAAACGCGAGCAAGTGATGAACACATAATGTTCCCCTTTAATATATAGTGGAAACGGGGCACTTTGGGATCCCTTACTTTTATAGGCTAAATATACAGACAACCCTTTTTTTACAGACACTCGATACATGTACAACGACAAAATTCGTTATAATGACAATTTGACTGTCACGAAACCTTCGCTTAAGAGTTAACAATTAGTCAGAAATTATGCATGAAATATTGTATTCTTTAAAAAAAGCATTTGTTTTGGATATTTGTAAAAAAAAACGCTTCAGTAAGGCGATTCTAACAAATGTCAAAAACATATGTACTACGAGGAAATAAAAACAAAACAAGACCTTTCTTACATATAAATATGCTTATTAAGTATTCTATACAAAAGCATGCTCATTTAAATGGCAACGTTTTTGGGAACAAATGCTGTCGTTGTAACGAGGGTTCCCTGTACATTTCACAAATCATCTCTACTGGAACTGTATTAATTAACCGTATCCTCTTGTGAAATATTTAAGTTTGTACTCAAAATATAAATGCATATTTACAGAGTGGTAGCTACAATACCGATTTATTTATAGATGATTTAGAAAGACCCCCTTTTGAAAAGTACTGAAAAAAAGATTCTATTTTTGACCGGCGCGCGAATCGCGCCGGTCTCTTAATATAGCTTTGGATTTTTACATATGGTAGACTATTCGATTAGCTCGTTTTATATTTGCCGGGACGTCGGTTTTTGACGATCCCGGCAAATATGAAAATCTTAAAACAAACTGTGTTATAAGCAGATTAATGCCTATTTTATTTTCATTTCAATCAAGAAATTTCATAAAGCTTAATAAAAGCAAACATTAACTCTTTCGGTGCCAAATTTCAGACGACATTTGTCGTCTGCTTTTCTTTTTTAACAAACTATATCGCTTGAAAAGAAGTTTATACGTAAAATTGTAAGACTGAATGTCAAACAGCGTAGATCCAGATGAGACGGCTCATATCATCTGGATCTATGCTGTTTGCAAAAGCCTATTATTATCGCCGGTGGCAGATCACATTGTTGTTCGATTTTACCTGTTACTTTGAAAATTCATTAAACTTTAGTGTATCCTTGTCCCCTATCTCGAAGAAATCAACAACAAAATTTGCGCCGGTACTTAGACGTTTACGTCTAAATATTTTGTCTCAAGGTCGATGATAGATGAATGTTGGATAATCTATAGATGTTTTCCTTTGAAACACCAAACGCATAAAAGAACGAAAATGGGAGACTCGGTTTTATATGACTGCACTGCGATTTGCATGGCCCTAGCACCGGCTAAAGCAGAAATCTTTAGTTCCCTTAAACCTTCCGTCTCAAATCAAGAACAACAACTCTTACAGAACAATTATAGTATTATTTTGGATAGAAGCACTTAGGATGCCGACTGAATGACATAACAGTACAATATATAACAAAAATATTATCTGGTATTTCTGTCACTACTTGCTGCAAAATATAACGACACCTGTGTGTTCCATGTACGGTTATAACACGACTGAAATAATTCAAATTATTCAGATCTAGCCATGAAAACATTAAACATCAAATTTTCAAAAAGATAACTTTTTTTTTTTTTTAAATTGATGTTTCCTTGTCGGCGTCCCAAAGCTGAATGAAGCGTATAAACTCAATACCCCGAAAACTCCGTGCACGATACCCGCTACACCTAGCGGACTACTTACTATTCAAGGGAAACCAATTTTCTAATTCATTCTTCAAACGAAGAAAATTACGTTTTTCCAAGATATACATGGGTTCAGTGATTTCAAGGAAAATAAAGGTAAAAAATTGTTCTATGATAAACGACGGGGAGACTTATTCGAGTGGACTTATTTTGTCGCATCTGTGACAACAACTGACTGGTCTACCATCACGAAAACATACCTATATATTTTTGACCCCCTTAAACCCCACTTTTATATAGTAAAACTGGGGTTTACAGGGGTATACATCTCACCGAGGCGGTTCTAACGAGTACCCACAATCGAACCGCCTCACCGAGGCGGTTCTAACGAGTACCCACAATCTATGTTTTGAACAGGAATATAAAAAATATCAGAATTTTTTATCTGAAAATTTTCCTTTTTTGGTTGTAAAATTTTCAATATATTTGAATAGGCGTGTTTTCGTTATGCATGCATCTGCCGTCAATCATTCCGAATAGAATAATAATAAAGGTGTTCAACCTAATTTATTAACGGACTATGGCATTTTGTACTTTACTCACATTTCAAGTCGTTATTATCTATTTCTATATATAGTACACTCAAGGTGAATATAGGTGGTTTCCCAACAAACGAACTGGTTAATATTGGTTTCCCAGGCCGTATATATAGACAAGTAATGGATGTAATATTGATTACTTTTTTTATATACATATTTTAAATGTCGCCCTTGCCTGCTAATGTATTTGCTTGCAAAGGCAGACAACCATTACGAAAACACGCCTATTCAAATATATTGAAAATTTCACCACCAAAAAACTGAAAGTTTTCAGATAAAAATTCTGATATTTTTCATAGCTTGTGGGTACTCACGTGGATTGTGAGTATTCCGAATGTATGTTTTTGAGCAGAAATAAGAAAATAATGTATACCCTTGTAAATATATAAATATGGGGTTTCAGGGGTTCATAATTTATAGGCATGTTTTCGTGATGAAAATACATTTTTTCTTCTTATAAATAGCTTTGTTGGGGGAGGAGAAGGTGAAAGAACACTTGAAATGCTTCAATTGTCAAATGAAAATGAAACGCTAAGCAAGGTTTAATGGCCAGAGAAAGAAAATCAAAAGTCTGCTCGAGTTTAAATTCAGCAAACTAAATGTTGACAGTCAGCTGTACTGTTTCTATAAGTGTCGTTTACCTCTGCAGGTGGTGGAGTTTAAGGTTCAGCCTTATTTGATTTCCAGTTGTCTGGGTTTTCGGCATGGGCACGATACTTTTTGTTTAATGTACCACAACTCATCTATTGCACAAATAGCGACAATGATATAGTGATAATATAAAACGGAGGGATCTAGACAAAGTTTCCCTGTAAAAGAAAAGACCTCACCTAATTTTGAAAGTTTTACTTGAAACTCGCTTTTCTTACTCGAGACTCGCTTTTCTTACTCGAAACTCGCTTTTTTTTTAACTCGAAACTCACCACTCGAAAAATAGAAACCCTCATTTTTAAGTAAAGATTATTAAACTAGTTGAACTAGTTGAATGGTTTGCCGTTTTCTAGAAATTCTGAAGTCAGTGTTTAAAATATAAATTTTCTGTTAGTAATGGTACAAAGCGTGTCAGTCGTAATAATGATAGCGAACGGTTTTCCACGGGTAAACAATACGTCATTTGTTTGTCCGAAACTTGCAACGGTTTATGAAGTTCAAAAAGCATTGGACAATAATGAAAGCTGTCACATTTGTCATCTGCAATGGGTAAAATAACAGTTACACTTTCGGACAAACAAAGCTATTTATAATTCAGTACCTATACAGAATCATTCCCTATTACAGTCATCTGAGCTGGAACATCCGAAAACGTAACTTTGGGCATGTGCGCCCAGCGAAGATTCAGATCAATCTGCTCCTTTGCACAGTCTGATCAGAATCATCGCTTTGCGCATTTTGGATCACCAAGGATGCAAAGTTTCTTCATGCGGACAACGAAAACTGATCAGACTGCGTGAATACGCAGGCTGATTTCAGCATTACGAAAACATGCCTATTCAAATATATTGAAAATTTTACCACCAGAAAAATGAAAATTTTCAGATAAAAATTCTGATATTTTTTTCATATTTCCGCTAAAAACATAGATTGTGGGTACTCGTTAGAACCGCCTTGCCGAGGCGGTTCTAACGAGTACCCACAATCGTTGTTTTGAGCAGAAATAAGAAAAATAATATATAGCCCTGTAAACCCCAGTTTACTATATAAAAATGGGGTTTGAGGGGGTCAAAATTATATAGGTATGTTTTCGTGATGGCCTTTGCTGGACGCACGTTATAAAGTACATTTTCGCACGTTTGCCTCACATGGTTTCAACGGTAATTTAATACACAGCCGATTCCTTTGTAGTTGCCAGGACCGAAAAATTCTAAGAAATGTATTGTTATCATGTACTGTTATCGTGTTATTATTAGCTCACCTAGAGCTGCTCCAGGTCAACTTATGCAATGGCCTGTTATCCGTCGTCCGTCCGTCGTTAGTTTTCACATTTTCGACAACTCCTCCAGAACCATTAGTTGGATTGAGAAGAAACTTAGTAGGAGGCATTGTGGAGATTTAGAATTGCTAAAATCGTTCCGTTCCGATATCCAAGATGGCCGCCAGGGCGATCATCTTGAAATGCTTCAAACGACATCTCCTCCTAAACCCTGTCCGATTGAGCTGAAACTTGATGGGAGGCATCACAACAAACAAGACTACGAGAGACCCGACTAGACATCTTCAGACTATTTGGAAAATGCACCGTTTCTAATTGGTTCGTTAAGAACTATAGGAGGTGCTACACTCTTCAGAAACCCATAATAATATACAGTCGACTCTCGTTATCTCGAATTCCAAGGGACTTCTTGCTGAAATACTTCGATATATCCGTACCTCGACATATCAGATTTGCAGAATTTAGGAAAAATAATTCACACAACCACATTTAACATATATATATGTAATTGGACTCTGAAGTTAGAGATATATTGAAAATATTGTGGAAAAGAGGAGAAATTGCTCCTTAGGAGCAATTTCTCCTCTTTTCCACAATACTTTTTACCTGTTGTTAGATTTTCATGTTCAGACAGGGACCAGATTATCACTTCGAGATAAGCGGTTATTCGAGATAAGCGAGGTCGAGATAACGAGAGTCAACTGTACTATATGCCAAAAGTTGACTCAGTTCACAATTTGAAAAATGGCAAAACTTAATCTAAGACTTTTTTTTTTTAATCTCAATATTTCATCACACGCTGATAATCAATGTTTTGACTAGCTATCATGATGGGTTTACGACCCAGAGAAAATCGAACTTTTTATTGTCTCACAAAGCTCAATGAATGAGCCTTTCATTTAGCATAATGCAACCATTTTACCTGGTTTTAAATATGCTTGAATTACATGCATATATGCGGTGAGACTCCAATAAAGAACTGAATTGTAAAGCTATTTAACTGACTTCTCTAGTTTCAACATTTGACAGTTTGACTTGGCAGTGCTTGGATATAAATTAGCGGTGCGTTGTGCTGTCATTCGCAGTGGCGTATAGCCAGAACTGATTACCGTATTTTAGCACATCTTGTAAAACCTGAAAACACATATCCCTAGTATCGCTTTCAGAATGCGGGGTACTCGGAAAGGAAAGAATTTGCCACAAGAAGGAGCAAATTGTTTCCTTTTAGAGCCCCCGTGATAAAAAGAAGAAAAAAAAAATAGTTTATGTTAGGTGATCTCACTTTATTGCAAATATAACTAGCCAAGAAACATATTTATTTAATACGTATTTACCGATTTATGTAAAAATATCTAGTATGTCTTAATTTATCATTCTGTACTCTTACAATTAAACTATTCCGTGCATTCAAATGGGTTTGTACTGGGTTCCAAAGGTAGGAGGTCCTTTCTTTAGAGTGTTCAGTGATCCCAGTGCCTTCTCATATCAATGCATGACATAAGCAGAGTACACCGTGTCATTATATAGGTGTTTCTAAATATATAACAAACTTCGCAAGCGTATTGGTTTCCCAAAACCAATTTTTGATGAACCAGAAATTCTGAATTTGTGTTTAAAAATAGCAATGGTAGTTGTTGTTATTATAATCAAAGCACTGACAGCACTTGTTGGTCGATTGTCTCTGAGAGTAGGCTAGGAAAATGGTCCTGAACGGGGACTTAAGACTGTTTCAGTTGACCCTTAACATCCTGTAATTTAAGCAAACAGTGCATACCCCCCTGCACTGTTTAACACTGTCCCAGTCCAGGTTGTTGTTATTGTTGTGCGGATTTTTAACGCTTCCAGGCACCCGGGGCACGTAGAGGCAGCGGCGATTGTTGTGTACATGTATTTTGTACAGCATTGCTTTCATGGATCATCCTTGCACACTTGGTGCCGCTGTCTGTCACCAAGCGCCGCCCTGCCCACTTTATACTCAACCCAGGGCACGTCGAGTATGATCTGGGCGTACTAATGATCTCAAAATTGTCTCGACCTGAGCGGGATTCGAACTCACGATATCCCGCTTGAAAGTCGAGCGCACTAACCACTAGGCCACCCAGCTCTCTCAGTCCAGGTTTTAAAACTAACCATCTTTATATGACACTCTGACGTCACAGTGACAAGAATAGCGCGGCTATAAAATAACCATCACCTGGATTTCGTACGAAACGCGTGGTTGGATTTCATTGGTCAGTGATAATTATGTGAACAACAACCTTAAGAAATGTTTGGTGTATGTATACGTTGGCTCGACTGCAAACAATCGACCCAATAATTACAGACGAAATACAAATACATATTGCTTTATGACCAGTTAAATGCAATACAGTCGACTCTCGTTATCTCGACCTCTCTTATCTCGAATAACAGCCTATCTCGAAGAAAAAATCTGGTCCCTGTTCTAACATGGAAATCTAACATCAGGTAACAAAATCTGTGGAAAAGAGAAGACATTGCTCCTAAGGAGCAATTTATCCTCTTTTCCACAATATTTTCAATACATCTTTAACTTCAGGAGACAAATAACATATGCATTTGTTAAATGTGGTTGCTCAGTTTATTGTTTTTCTCAATTCCGCAAATCTGATATGTCGAAGTACGGATATCTCAAAGTGTTTAAGACAGTCTCTTGGACTTTGAGATAACAAGAGTGAACTGTATCTCTTTTTGAACAGATTCATATATGTTTTGAATACAAAGTATTTTGTTGAGTACCGGTTTACAATATTTAAAAGTGGACGTTTACATTTATTAGTAGCCAGGTTGCAAGTTCGATTCCCAGTGCGGTCACATAACTTTCATGGAGACTGATCATGACATGAGCCTTAACGTCAAAAAACGCACCTTCTGCATTTGCTCAGTCTGATCAGAATCTTCACTCTGCGCACTTTGTACAGCTAAGGGTGCGGATAACGAAGACTCAGATCGGACTGAGCAGATACATTTGAGATCTTGGCGCACGTCAGAAGGTACGTTTTCTCACGATGCGGCTCAAAATATTTCTATGGTATAATAGAATTGGATGAAAAAAGTATAGTGTTCTTAAGAGTAAAAATAGTACGATCGATTAGGTAAATTGTGTAATGGGGATTATTGCATAAAAAGCAGTGCCGACTTTATTAGCAACCGTGCATTAACCGGCGAAAAGCCGTGTACTAAAGGCAATTCACGCGCTGTTAATGCACGGCTACGCAACTTTCAATATGCTTGTACCGGGGCCACAAAATTGCTGCCGTCACGAGATGTGTAGTATCCGGCCCTAAAACGAGCATAGTCCGTGGAAATTGCTTTCGCGAGACATCAGTGAAAAGGCGAAACAAAGTAGTGCAAGAAATAACGAGAAATGTAGCAAATGTTTTCAGTTTTATGCAATAACAGCGATCGAACATGGTTTTCAATGCATTAAAATTCGCCAGGTCCCTAGGGAGGTGTTGAAAACCGCGGCCGAAGGCCGCGGTTTTCAACACCTCCCTCGGGACCTGGCGAATGTTAATGCATGAAAAACCATATTTGATCCCTATAATAAATAGTCATCAATTTTAGCTGCACCGTGAAAAGAGAAACTGTATCTTCTGACATGTATGCCAAACGAAGAATCAGATCAACCTACGCATCTTCGCAGTCTGATCATAGACTGCGCGGGTGCACACGCTGATCTAAATCTTCTGTGGGTGCACGTCTGATTGAACGTTTTCTGACGTTGAGCTCATTTAAAATAGAAATTTCATAAAGCACATGAAAATAGTGAAAACTAATAATTGCCAAGAAATAACTAACCTGTATATCCTTTTATGGTCACAAACTCGAGGTCACAACCTTGAAGTCATGCGAGTAGTATGTTAGTAAAAGATATGTTATGCCTGGGATCTTAAATGGAAGAGGTGGGGTATAAATACTGTGTGTTGGGACGATTTGTGGCCAACCCCTTTATGATTAGCTAGAGGCTGGGTTTCAATCTGGTAGTTCTAGAATGAGAAGGAGAACGAGTAGGGAAATATTTTAAAATAGCTGTTGTAGTTGTTGATGCTTTACTGTATTTTACCTTTTGTTGTTATAATTATGACTTATTCTTTTTATACTATGACCAACAGAAAATTTCTATTTCTAAACACAAAGAATTTCAAGAAAATGACAGACGCTGTACTGTAAATAAAGTGCTCTTCTTTAAATTAATAACTTTCAAAACTAAAGAAGCCTTTCTTTTAAGGGAACTAGATAAACATTCCAGATTCCCTGCCATTTTACAAGGGAGACATTTTTCTCTTCCAGACTTCCTGTTTGCTTTCCCTTCTTAAAAGGGATCTACTCAAAAAGGAAAGAATTTGCACCAATAGGGAAGCCAATTTCTTCTGTTAGTTATGACCTCTTTTCAGCTGGGAGGCAAAACAATTCTGTCAGATGCCTTCCTTGAAAGTGTATCAGTTTTCTCATTTAACATTTGTCATGCTGAATAAATTAAGATGCCACACCCATTTCTAACTGTCAGACAATCAGATTACTTAATCCAGAATGCTGATAAAAATTCATCTGATCTGGATCTACACCGTTTGCAAAGGAAGGGTATATACGGGTTCAGCATGACAAGCATAACGAAAACATGCCTATATAATTTTGACCCCCTTAAACCCCATATTTGCATAGTAAAACTGGGTTTACAAGGGTATACATTATTTTTCATATTTCTTCTAAAAACATAGATCGGTGGGTGATACTCGTTAGAACCGCATCGGTAAGGCGGTTCTAACGAGTACCCACAATCTATGTTTTGAGCAGAAATAAGAAAAAATTTTTATCTGAAAATTTTCATTTTTTTTGGTGGTAAAATTTTCAGTATATTTGAATCTGTATAGGCGTTTTTGTAATGGGTTAAGTATAGGATGATATGTCCTGGTACGGCGATGCATTAATTGTATGCACATGTTTGTTGTTTTTCATAACACCAACAATTTCATAACACCAACAATATTTGATACATAGACAGATAACAAATTGAAGTCACTACGAAAATATGCATATTCAAATATATAGAAAAAATCACCAGAATCACCTTCAAATACTGATTTTTTTTCAGATAAAAAATTCTAAATTTTTTCATTTTTCTCTTCAAAATATAGATTAAGGGTACTTGTTAGAACAGCATCAGAGGCAGTTCTAATGAGTAGCCACAATCTATGTTTTTGAGCAGAAATAAGAAAAATAATGTATACCCCTGTAAACCCCAGTTTTACTATATAAAAATGGGATTTAAGGTACCAATATAATATAGGCATGTTTTCGTGATGCATACAAATATAAGGAAAAGTTGGTTAAGAATTAAGCTGTCCAAATACTTAGGATAAATATTGTATGTACTGATTAAGCAATAATGGGAAAAAATGGAAGAATTTCTTTTAAGGACAAGTTTCCAAGTGCATATTATAATATAAAACTATGTAATAATGGCAACTTGAATACCTGTGAAAATCATTATGTGCTCAGTTATAAAATGTGCATGGACTCCAGAGAGCACTTACTTTGACTCTTACTGTTATTAGACTGTTTACAGTAAACACGAACAAAAACCGTGCTTTTTGACTGATAATTAACTTTGCAGTGAATTGAGATTTTTGGCACGCTGAAGGCAAACAATAATAATTTAATTTCTGTTGTTGTTGAATTGGGTTTAATGTCTGATAAGGGTCTATACTGTCTGTCACTCGGCCCAGCAGATTTAAGCCTCATCCATGGGTAATACAAAATAGACTTGTTCAAATTTTAGGTATTTATAGTATTCTTCAGAAGCCAACTGGTCTGTAACTACACTGTTTTCAAACGCAGGACCTATCCGGGCTCAGCAGGACAAGGGTTAAGACTGTTCATGTTTATTTTTGCATCCAGCAAATCATTACAATTTTCCTATATATAGTACGGCATGGGAAACCGATATATTAACCAGTTGCACGTATTTAATTTTTTACGTCAGAACAATGTTGGGAAACCAGCTATTCGCACAATTCGATAATATGTCTTCGGGCTATAGTCAAGCAGTAAATATCCAGAACAGCTTGCAAGTTCACAAGGTCTGCTCAGACTCTTTATTGAGAATCGAAGTAGTTGTCCAATGATAATCAAATATCGTGTGTTGATGAGCTGAACTTCAAATAAGAGAATTGCAATCCGATACATAAATGCATGTATTTACTTCCATCTTACACATCATATTTTTTTTCTGCATAATTATAATGTTTCAGGCTCTTTAATCGTTTTCATATTAATCACTCTGGTGTTTCACCGCGTTGTGTTTTACTTGAAGTCCCAATTTAGAATTTTTAAATAAAATTCAACAACCATAATTTCTGTTATCATACATTTTAATTTTTACAACCCGATTCGAAAACTCTTTGATGTAAACCTAATCAAATCCAAACTAAACTAACGAAACTGAACTCTCTCGTTGTTGTTGTTGTTGTTGTTCAGTTTATATCTTCAGTACAGGGGGTCCCAGGGTACGAAACCATAACAGGCACAACCCCTGTACCTGCGTCTGTGCGTCGTCTTTCGTATGTCATTTTCTTCTTTGCGTCCGTCATCCTTGCTATCGTCGTGTCAGGAGGAGGAATAGGTGGTTAATCATTTGCGACTGTGCAAGGTCTGGTTGACTCTTTGTACTTGTTTTTTGGCGTCGTGTTCTTCGTGGCAACTTCCTTTTGGACTTACTCGCTTTGGAGGGTTTTGAGAATCCGGTTACTACGGGATGTACGGGTGTCGCTGCCCCCGTGGGGGTAGCTGGGGCCTAAGTTTGATTGAGTCTGGGGATTGTACACTTTTTATAGTGCCGGGTGGGTCTTACTTGACTGAGGATTGGATGACGCCGTCACCTGTGGTCTTCCCGCCCTTTCCGGGAGGGGTATCTTCCGGGTACACTCTACCTAGTTCAATATTGCCGTTTGCTGAGTGTTCCGCTTTAAGTTGTGAATTTTGATTTCCTCTAACTAATCTTTTTGTAGCTTTAATCACGGTCTCTCTAGGTCTAAGTTGCCTAGACTGACCCGCTAGTTTTACTTGTAGTCTATGGGGACTTGCGTTTTCTATGGGTGGCATTAAGTTATGTTGCTGGGGGTTATGGACATGCCCGTTTTTTCTTTTTTAGTTGTTTGCAATTTTGATGACTCTTCTAAATTGGATATACGTTTGATGTATATCTCCTTATTTGTCGATCAGTGGGGGTAAGAAGTTTCGGGGGTGTACTGAACTCTCTCGCACTCATCCTCTCCTTATATACACAACCGTCACATGACAGTACTTTAATACACTAACGCGTTCTGATCTTATAATTTTTATCCAATCAGATTAACTACAGCGCCACAAAATGCGTAAGTTACTAATTATACTCACCAATGAGAACAGACCAGATTGGCTGGTAATCATACGAACAAGACAATGTTCAAGGTGTCAGATAAGTTTTTAAGGTGTCAGATATCTGGATGTTTGCCAAAAATATCAATCAGTGTCAAAATTACCCTTATCTAATCATATCGCTTTTGCAATAATCTCACGTCAAGTAACAGCTATCAACATAATGTCTAAATGATAAATAGTTTATTATATTAAATTATGTCAGTTATTATTAGACAATCTTCACCGGAATAAATCTCAACTTACCTTATCAGGTTGGCGAAGTCCCCCGACGTACCTCATATAGAGTGTACCTATCTCGTTATTCAATTCGCCAGAGTTTCTTTAGTGACTTCAACTTCGTAAAAAGCCCTTACTGTCAAACTTCTCAGGCAGGGCTATCGTTATCATAAACTTTGTAAGACTTTTTCGAAATTTTATTGTTGACACAGTGCGTTGGTAGGGAAATATAGCGTTAGCCTGAAGAAACTTCTGCAACAAGATGCATCGGAACCAGGGCCCGGTTGTTCAAAGCTTCGTTAGCTTTACGAGCTCGTTAAGGATCATTTCGTTAACTGTTTTAGAGTATTCAATGTACAATATTCTGATTTTTTTTGCTGAAAAAATGTGAGTAGCTTTTGCAAGCTACTCACATGAGTAGCTTTTGCAAGCTACTCACATTTTTTTCAGCAAAAAATTTCAGCATATTTGCGTATCACTCGATGTAAATTTTTACGAATCGTTTACTAACGATGTCGTTAGTTTTGAACAGCTGGGCCCTGAATTTTACAGTGACTAAGTTTACAGAATTAAAATAATAATAATAATAATAATAATAATAGACTTTATTTCAAGAGGGTGACACATTTAGCAACAACTTATCTTCCATGAGGCCCTCACTAACTACAGATATGTACATATACAGAAATTCACAAGGACATGCATTTAAACCTAAAACTACTAAAAAAAACCCCAAAACAAACATGTACCAGTCTTTCATACATGATCTCACAAACCGCAAACATATGACACACAAATGTAATTGAGAGAAAAAAGATATACATGTACCAATTCTTACATACACCATCTCTCACACTGTAAACATATGACAAACAAATGTGATTGTGATGGAAAAAAAATAGATATTTAGAAAAGTTGTGGGGAAAAGTAACTATTGAGAACAACCCAGAAAGCTAATTAACAGTTATAAAAGAATAGGATATAGCCTAGATATTATGCGGTAGTTTGCACGCCAAGTTATCACCCAAATTACTGTTGATGGCTATGCTTTGCTCTTTAATTGCACGACGGCGGTTCGGGCCTCAGACTCAATGACAGCCTCTTCATAAAGCTTTAATAAATGGGTTGGGGTTTGATGATATGTTTTTGGTTTGGCCTGTCATGGTTCAACTAGTGGTTTCCTTTAAATTTAGCTCGTAGTGGGTGTAGAATTAGTCTAGAGTACTCGTCTTTGTTTATAATAATGATTTATTTGATTTTATATTTTCTCTATGATGCTTTGACTGAGTTGGGAGCATGTGGTTGTGAGCCATTATGCAAACCAATTTTTATGTATTTCTGTATTAAGAGTAATTTCGGGACCCAGGATGAAGTTAGTCGACTGTAAAGTGCTTTAAATTCTCCCCTGTATTGTATACTACTGACCATTCTAAGGCAGTGGTCTCGGCGTTGCTCTTACTCTGTGTAGCTTTGTGGTTAATTCTACGAGGCAATTTATATAATTAAGTCTTACTTTGCGTTTTGTTTTTGTTTTTTTTTTCAGTCCTTTTAGCATTGCGATCACCTCGCTTTGGGAAGAGAAAGCTGGTCTGTGTGCGCATGTTGGTTTTTGTCTCTTTTCTCTTTCGATGTCAGGGATTTGTTGCGACTTGTGATTGTGGCACTCTCTGGACTTTTCTTTTTTATGTTTTGTTTTTTATTATAGTTACACATTATCAGAACAAACAACATTCATAAAAATAATAACAGTTAAATATCATGTCAGTCTGTGTCATATCCATTTTTATTTTGAATATGTTTTATATGTACAAAAACATGAAAGAGGTTTGTTTTTATTTTTATTACAAGGTTAGATTATTTGCGGTTGTAACTGAAGTGTTGGTTAGGATGACATTTGTACTTTTTAAAGGAGTAAGTATACTTCAGTCTTATACTTCAATTTTCATGTATGTTTTTACGGTAGTAACCTTCCAAGCTGGGGTATGTTTTACTTTAATGTACAAAGTTTGAACCGTTCTCAGAATATTATTTGAGCTGGATTAACATAAGTTCCATGATGAATATCTTCATTATTCTAGCATATAGTTTTGTATGAAGGCAATCTTTCGAATGAGAAGACAATTTTCTTTTCATAAGTTCGCTGTCTTTTGGAGTTCTGAGAGAAAAAATGTTTTTGTTTCTTTGTCATATTTTGAGCAGTGGATTTGTGAAGCTTTGCACCATTCTCATAATCGAATAGGTTGTTTTAAATCTCGAGTATAGCTTATGTAAAACTTGTACCATTCATTTAGTCCACAAAACGACCATACTTTATATGTATGCACGATGCGTATAACAACCTTCGCGTGAGATCTTATATCTATCACGAGTTTCTATTTTTCGAGTAGTGAGGTTCGAGTAAGAAAATTGAGTTTCGAGTTAAAAAAAAGTGAGTTTCGAGTAAGAAAAGCGGATTTCGAGTAAGAAAAATGAGTTTCGAGTAAGAAAAGCGAGTTTTGAGTAAGAAAAGTGAGTTTCGAGTTAAAAAAGTGAGTCAGTACACTGCAATTATGTGTGACATATTGCTTATATGGTCACACACAAATCTGTTTTTCTTTCTTTTTTTTTCGAATATTATACAGTGAAATGGCTCAAACAGCAAGCAGTCATGCTAGAAGGCTATGGCAATGGCATGTACTATTATACCGGGAACGATGCGGTATCGTTGCATTCATTGTGATATAACGGCAGTTATATTTTATTGTAGCCTTTAGAGTACTAAAGGTTTCTTGCAAATGAAGACGCATAGATTCTTATTGTAAGAATGGGTTATTGTTGAGTTCATTACATTCCTCCAATAAATGACGTCATATTTGAAGTGTAAGTCAGACTTATACTGGCTGTGTGTCTGCCTGTGTTTATTTTGTGTACAATTTTATAAAATATTAAAAAAAATCCGTTTGGCTTTCGGATCCGATTTTGCGATATAATAATCAGCTGTTTTACAACGTATAGTATACATGCACCATATAAGTGTTGGTAAAAGTAATGAAGCAATATCATGTAATGTTTAATATCGCGATGTTTCACAACTGTGTTTAAGATTCAATACTTATAGCTTACTTTTATTTGTAATAAAGACCTTAAAGTTATCTTTAAAGAAAGGGAACCCAAGTCACTGGAACAGGCTAGTAAATTAGGAGATAAGTACAAAAAAGCCCGGTTTACTGATATTGTCAATTTGATTTTAAAGGCTAATGAAGGATCAAGATCAAGGTGAAGGTCAAGATCACCGTCACCTTCAGTTCGAAGGTATAACCATCAAGGAGGTATATTTTGTAGAGTCGGGGTACCGTAAAAGATATTAACTGAGATCTGAGAGAAACGTAACATAAGTCAACGTAAGTCTAGCACAGCAAAGTAAATAAGTGAACTTAGGAACTGATACAATCAGACCTACATCAAACCCTAAAAACCAATGGGAAAGACAGACACATACAATTTAGCAGCCACAAAATGAACATATGGCAAACAGAGTTGGCACCTATTTCTCAAAACGGTGGCAACTTTGTTACTCAAACTGAACTGAATATATCTTAAACCTTCATAATTATTAAAAGAATAAAACATTAGAAAGTGAAACACTGCAAAACAATTTAAAAAAAGTACCACAATGAAAGTACCGCCTTGGAACATAATGTCAAAGAAATATAAGAATACTACAATCAGAAATCGAGACTTCGGCACTTGAAAGTAGTTGATTAAGTTCTTGTACGTCTCTTACTAAGACAAACAAGTTTTTGATGAGTTAGGAAGGAACTTATGAAGTAGTTGAAACCTAAATGCGTTAGACTATAGGATCAAGATAGGTTAGAAAGTAAAAACTTTCCACATAAATATGCTTATGCAGTACACCGAAAGAAAGGACGATCAACAGACTACAAGTGTTCAGGTATGTTCTATTACAGTATTAGCTTGTACTTCAGAGGACACCGAAGATAATATGGACAATTTAGTAGAGTAATCATCTTTTTTCCCAACGATAGGACAATAGAAGCATGAATTATCAACCCAAACTTAACAAAAGAACAAAAAGAGTTAGGTAGGGCAAGTTGTAACACATTTACATGTACATTTACAGTAAAGCATGGCTGTATCACCTTGTTGGAACATGACATAAAGTTGACTACAGATGCGCCGGTAAGAGGGTAGCAGTATCTCCTTCCTTTCCTGATGGAAGCAGCAAAAGATGATGTAAGAGATATGATAGATTTAATCATTGTAGAACCATCAGAAAGTCCTTACCATCCCGCTATTATTATAATCAAGAAGAAAGGTATGTATAGACTTCCGAACACTTAACAAGGTTATGGTTTTTGATGCCGAACCAAAGCCGAAAGTGGTGGAATATTTACAAAAAAAACAGCAGGTTATAAATATATATCAAAGATTGATCTTATTGGCAAATACTTTGACTAAAATACTTAACAGTATACAGCTTTTCAAACACCTCTAGGGCTGTTACAATTCGGCTTGGTTATAGCCTAGGCCTCGTGCAGCTAACTGATGTGAAACTGCTGAATGGTATGCCAAACATAGGCAATTTTGTTGATGATATCACAATACTGACATCTTCTTTGGAACATCGTATGCAAGTGTTTGGGGAATTGTTTAGGTGGTTAAGGGATTCCAATTTAACCATGAAGCCAAGTAATTTTTCATCTTATTTTTAAAACCTAGAATGCTTTGTTCATATGGTAGGCGGTACTATTATCAGACCTTGCTCTGATAAGGTTTTAGCAACTGAGAAATGATCATCCGTTAAGCTATTTGAACAGAGCAAAATTAACCGTTGTCAGTCCATTGCGATACGCGGTGCAGAAAACGTATGTGCATATTATTTAAGCCGTATGTGGCGTAATTTTCGACAATAAAGTGACGTGATGCTTACACTGTAAGTGCTGCGCTTCTGTAAGAGGGAAGATACAAGGGTCAAGCGACTAACTAGGAAATACGTTTAAATTAGAAAATGTGGCGGCTGTATACTACATAGAACTGAGCTTATCATAGACAACTGGTTTTTGCGCTTACATTTGAAAACCGCTTGCTACAAGGGATAATGAAGGAATCCAGCTTCCCTTTTAATGAGCATTTGTCAGACTGTGCGTACATATATATGTCATATGCAGGTCTATTCTTTCATCTATCGTAACATGAAAGCCTAAGATTTATTTATTCGTTCATTTTAGAATCAATATACGACACACTAATAATGTTCGAAATTACCAGTATATACAGTTACATCTCTACTAAAGGTAACCTCTCAACAACAGCCATCTCCCTAAAAATAGCCACTTTTCAGATAACTCCAAAGTGCAATTGTCTATATATTTAACCTCAACAATAGCCATCTCCCTACAACACTCTTTCCCAGTGACGGCCATTGTATGAAGGTTGCACCGTAAACATGACAGAAGAATACCCTCTTTCTTTCTTTCTTTCTCAGCTACATGTAGTATCCCTCAAATTAATCAATTACTATTTAAAGGCTAATTTTCCGAAAGCATAAAAAGAAACCTTTCAGATCATATGTTTAGGTTCTGCACAAAGTAAGAATCGATACAATTCCGGAACTGTCATGCAAAAAGTAAGAAATTCTTACTTTGTTGCGCAAAGTAAGAATTCTTATCCTGCGCAGGACAATGCCGGAATTGTTTTTGTGCAAAGTAAGAATCCGGACAAAATAAGAACAATTCTGTATGGTGATCGACTGTTGAATATACCATTTTATTTTGCTTTATTTTTTAATCGATCTTCCAGTAGAATTTCTCTGTCTGGTATCAAAAATATTTAAATTATAAATCTACTTCTACCGCTACATGCTATAGACAAGAGGGCCAAGATATCCCTGAGTCGCTCACCTGAGTACCAGACAAGTTTTAAGTCAATTGGCCTTTTAGTTCAGGCAAAGCAGTTCAAAATATATTTGTAGGATGACGGCTGTGATGGCCATATTAGATTTCTGATCGAAACGATTTTAACCTTTTTCCCTATACTTCCTACCAAGTTTCGAGTCAAATGTTTTTTCCCGTCCTGGATAAGTAAAATACATTTTCAAAATGGCTGCCATAGCCGGCATTTTGGATTTCAGATTGGAAAGATTTCAGCTATTTTGGTCAACAAGTCACTGTGATACTTCCTACCAAATGTTTAGTCAATTTGGCCTTTTGGTTCAGGAGAAGTTCAAAATAGATTTTCAAGGCGGTGGCTATGGTGGCCATGTTGGTTTTCCGATCTAAACTTTGTTTAGCTATATTTGATCTACAAGTCACCTCCATAGTTTCTACTTAGTTTTGAATCAGTTAGCCTTTCCGTTCAGGAGAAGAAGTTCAAAAATTTTTTTTTTTTTCAAAACGGAGGCCATGACAACCATTTTGAACTTTCAGTCGAAATGATTTTAGCCATTTTTGATCTACAAGTCATCCTTATGCTTACTACCAAGTTTTCGAGTCAATTGGGCTTTCGGTTCAGGAGGTTCAAAATAGATTTTTTAATATAGTGGCCATGGCAGCCATCTTTGATTACTGATCGAAACGATTTTCACTTTTTTTTTTATCTACAAGTCGCTCTGATACTTCCTAATAAGTTTCGAGTCAATTGGCATTTCCGTTCAGGAGAAGACATTCAAAATAATTTTTCAAGATACAGTCATTTCGGCCATCTTGGATTTCCGATAGCTATTATTTTAGCTTCTTTTGATCTATAGGTGGCCTCGATACTTCCTACCAAGTTTAGAATCAACTGGATCTGCAAGGAGTTTTTCAATGCTACAGAGATTTGTTGCTCCGGTTATAATTCTAGCTCCTTCGTCATGCAGTAGATCTACAGTAGCGATTACGTTTTTCTTGTCCGTTTATGCGTTTGGGGTGCGTTTTAAAATCGTGGCATAACGTTTGCGTTTCGACAACGTTTCTAGCGTTTCATATCGTTTCGGCCAATCAAATTACAGAGCAAAGCGTTTCACTCAAACGCTTAATTTGCATATGCGCACTGAGGAGATACAAACGTTTTCTCGAAACGCTTTTCACCGTTTCGGCCAATCACCTTGCCTTATCGAAACGCTGTTTCCGTTTCGGCCAATCATTTGACCGTTTCGCACCGTTTGTATGTTAGACCAATCGAATCATAAATACCTGTTGGACCGTATTAAACCGTGTTTATTACAACAAAGTACTCTGTATCTACGTATTAAAATTATATTTATTTTATTTTATTTTATTTATTTATATTTTCTTTATAAAATATATTTTGGTATTTTCGAAAGAATTAACATGATTAATTATTATACTTTGTGAAGCCTATTATTTTACACTGCAATCATGACAATCAACGTCTTTTGACAATTAAATGTTTTAGCACATAGTACTCGGTATAAAATATTTAGCAGATGACATTTTGAAGTTTATATATATTTCCTGAAAACAGATTTTGGCATTTCATACAAATTGCCTGCATATGGTTTGACAATATCAGAATGCCTTAACCAAGAAAAATATTTATTTATTTTATTTACCTTACTTTTATATTTTATTTTATTTTTATTTATTTATTTTTTTTTTTTTATTTTTTTTTTATTTATTTATTATTATTATGCCAGAGGCTACCTGGTATAATGTCATTGGAAATAATCGCATAAGTAAAAATGCCAGAGATAAAACTTATACAAGTTTAGTTCTTTATTTGTCTTCCATGTAGCACAATTTGACAGCATCATGGGAAAAGGTGAAAAGATGCAACAAGAGTATATATGTCCAAATAGACTCCCCCACACTCTATATTGGAAGAGTCTAATTCAATGTTAGGCATGTCAGGTTATGTGATTTAGATAATCCTAGCGAAAAATGACTGAACTGTGCAAACAATGGCTACCCTGATCAAATGCCGCATTTTGCAGTGTCTGATCTGGATCTGCACTGTTTTCCAATAGCCTGTTTTGGGTCTCCAAATTAAAGTGAGTTAAACTCTTTTCACATCAAAAAAAAAAAAAAAAAAAAAAAAATAATAATAATATCATCTGCTTATATCTAAACAAAGCAGGTTAAATGTTAACCTTTACCACTCTGTTTATTCAGCAGACAACAAAGTGATGACATTTTCTTCGTTTTTCCAGAAAACAGGATTTGACATTTCATGCCAGTTGTCTCTATTCAAGACAATTTGCATGAAATGTACAGAATGTTCAGTTGATGACATTTTGAAGTATTTTTCTTATGTTATCCTGAAAACAGGTGTCGGCTTTTCATACATATTATCTCCACAGGACTTCACTTTCCCTGCAAATTGTCTTCAGTGGAGATTTGCGTGAAATGTTAAACCTGTTTTACGGGAGAAAATAAGAAAAGAGGTCATGAATTTGCCATCTGCTGAGTTAGCCCAGAGAGTGATAAAGGTTCAACTGGACAATGAATCGTTGACATAATCCATTCTGTTGGTGATATGTGTAGAGCACGATCAGACTGCGCGGAAATGCCGGTTCACCTTGGTCTAAGCTGTTCTCAAATACCAAAAGGTCATTTCTTATTTCTATTCAAAGGGGCTAATATATATTCAACCAGTGCCGATCAAACCAGATCAGCTTGCGCAGCAGGATCAAGATCAAAGATTTTCAACACCAGTCTGAACTGCGTCGAACCTGTGAATTGCCATTATTGTTTTGAATAATATTTCTCCCTCCCCCCCTCCCCCTCACGTCCCTCCCCTCACGCCCTCACCTTTTTTTAAAATGAAATGTACACTGTCGTTTAGACAAATGGTGCTGGAACAGATGATCTGCTTTACTGAAATTTATTGTTAGAATTATGTGTCACCAATACTAATCCTTTCATTAGATCTTTATCCAGTGAAAACGTCCCTCTGAGCATAGGTGTTACTCAGATTAAAGTGAGTGGATCAGTCTAGTGCATAATGGTGTCCACTCAGTTCACTGATCAGGTCATTAGTATAAAATACTGTAATACATGAATCGCTCAGTATCCATCTAATACACAGACTGATCAGATTTGTAAAATATAAATAGGTCCATTTTTACTTGTTTGGGCCATTATTTTTCGAATACGATGCACTGTGCACATCATGGCAATTATGTGGACAGTCGGCAAATATCTTGCTGGAGGGCTTTCATGAAAGTATATTCTCACTATGAAAACATTGAACATGGCTGTTAACCTTAAGAACGCTATATTTTAATATTAGAAGACGAAGATCAAATGTATGGACGAGCAGCAATGACCCAGAGCAGAGTGCGCGGATGCACATTCTAATCTAGTATTTTGCATATTGCAACCTATACTTAAATATTAGAAGACGATGCACTGGAGAAACAGCAGATCCTTTCGAATAATAATGATAATAAAATTGTACAGACGAACTGCAACGAATCAGATCAAAATGCACGGATGAACATACTAATCAATGTTGCATTTATAGCACATTGTAGTCTGGATACTCCTAAAAGGGTAATTGGCAAACAGTGGAGACCCAGATCAGATGCCACAGAACGTGACGTCTGATCAGGGTATCCACTATTTGCAAATAGTTCAACCATTTGTTTCTCTACATAACATAGTCTGGCATACCTAAAATCGAAATTAGAATCTTCCAGTATATAGGGTGGGTGAGTTCATTCATTAACAATAGGTTAAATATTAGAAGATATGTGCAAGACTATTGGCAAATCGTATCGAATAAGACAATGTACAGATGAGCAGCTACGAAGCAAATCAGAGTGCGCGGATGCCCTATATTTATCACATATTTTCATGTATTCCTCTTTTTTAATATTGGTAAAATTACTTTGCATCTACATGTATTCGGTAGTTTAAAATGAAAATGACTTTATATCAAAGATGAATGGATGAAATTGAAATGTTTTTTTTTTTTTGTTTTTTGTTTTTTTTTTTATTTGTTCAAAACTGACTTAGCAGTTTTTAAGTAAGTCTTCTTCGATATATATATTTTTTACATTACGTCTGGTGTGTCAATTTCAAATATACGAGCAATATATCCTTTTAAGGCATTATCTGTTTATGCATGATGTTTCTTTTTTTTTTTTTTTTTTTTTTTTTCTCATCCAAGCAGATTTGGAAGTGCACCTGCATATCATAAAACTTCCAATAAACAATACATGGAATGAGTATTCCTATACCTCACCCTCCTTAAAAAATACACAGGCTAATATTATGTAACATTTGAAAGAACAAAAAGGAGATAGTATAAATAAAAAAAAATATGTAAATAAATAAAAATTGGAAAATATCATGATATTATACGCATTAATTGCACAGTACTCCAGATTCATGTAGCATAGAGTATTTTATAATAATTGATGTGTGTCTTCATTTTTCCACTAAAATAATTTTGTTGTGTATATTTATTAGAATCACCTCACAGAGGTAATTTTAATGAGTACCAACCATATATTTTCTGGAGGAGAAACATAAAAATACAAGATATGATCATAATCATAAATCGATCATAAAGTTTCTCAAATGAACCTCATTTATTTATTTATTTATCTATTTACTTATTTATTTATTTATTTATTTACTTGTTTTTAAACTATATAAGAACACTTCAAAAACTGGATCCTAATTCTACTGATGGAGAACTGTATAATAAGTCTGATAGGAAATTTAAAAAAAAAAAAAAAAAAAAAAAAAAAAATGATTGTATCCTAAAATGTGAATATTTACTTTCTGCAATTGCGCAAACTGAATTTTCTGAAACACAGTTATTTCTACAAACTCTGTATGTTTAGTGAATATTCAGATCAGCCTGTACGTCTGCACAGTCTGATCAGTCTTCACCACACGCTCTAGAAGATCTACTGCTTCTTCGTCCAGAAAAACACAGATTGATAAGATTGCGGGATGTGCAGACTGATCCACATATTCACTGAAAGTCCATTCTTTTTTTGCAGGAATTAAAGTGATTCTGCCAAAAACTGTTAAATTCCTTTTCCGTTGTATATTGCATTTTAAGACACAACGTGTTTTCCAGTACTTTCAAAAGTCAATAATCAATCATTCTTAACTGGAAGTTGAAAGGCATTCCTATCATTATTCATTGCTGGGAATGAAAGAAAAATAAAGATTTTGTTCTTATATTTCCCGTAAAATGGCATTTGACATTTCAAATCCTATTTTTCAGAAAAAAATAAAAACAAAATCTTATTAATTTCTTGTCTGCTGAAACTGCCCCATAGCGTGGTAAATAATTCTTAAATGTCTTTGCGAAAAAAAAGTGCTCCAAAATTATGCTTTTCCTGAGTAATGGATTTATTTATTATACCCTTTTTAGTGACTATCTTTTAGTTTGACGAAGCTTTGAAATTGTGCTAATGGAAATTTATGCAGAAGAGGGAATTTGATGATAAACTAGCATATTAAGACATAAGTGTTAATTTATCCATAATTTATCCATAAAATATGTTGTGGGTATTCATTAGAACTGCCTTTGCGAGGCGATTTTATTAAAAACAACCAGTTATATTTTAATGAATAAAAAGAAAAAAAATGCACACCAATCTTTCGCCAAATTACCGACCTTATCTGTTTCTATGTTTTAATCATAAACTTTACTAATGTCAATAATTTCCCCTTATTAGGCCCCTACCTATAAGGTTTGCCAAAGTCAACAAGAACTTATTTTTATCTGTTTATGGTCATTAGCGTGTTATGCAATCTAAATTGTGTCTTTAATAGCTAATTGCCACCATCTAACATCCTAAATCATCGCGGAAGGAAAATATAACGAAATACATGTATTTACTCTAGATTTTTTCCAACCGCTTCTTAGCCGCAATCTTGGACAGGGAACTCCCCGTATACGCGGGTACAGTGAAATGTTAATCTGCAAAACCGTGACTTGAAAATATATGTTTAGTAATCGTTATTATTATTATTATTATTACAAATATTACATTCATTGATGTGAGTCTAATCATTGCATACAATATAATCAAGTAGCTTTAATACCACTTGATGTAATTCATAATCGAAATATTTATGTACCCAGTGTTTGTCTCAGGTGAGAAAATAGTGTGCAACAAACAACTATTACCTGACTGCACCGGCAAGCATCGAACCCGCGACTCCTGATCACCAGTCAGAAGCGCATCCGACTGAGCTACAGAGTCCGGCCACTATCACTCTCCGTCAAAACACATTTCCTGTTTATTACATCAGATACTCGTCTCCATAAAATTATTTGACTATTATTTTTATTAATTTTATAACAATTATAATTAAGTGAAATCGGAAAAAAAAAAAAAAAAAAAAAAATGTAAAATAAATTGAGTCCGCGGGATTTTGATTGGCTAACTCTGCAAACGCTAAAACGTTTGAAACCAGACATGGTTTCCATGACAGCGTTTTCCGAACGCTAATGTGATTGGTTAATATTTGAAACGCTTGAAACGTTTCAGAAACGATGATCTGATTGGCTAAAACTGTAAACGATCGTTTAAACGTGGTCGAAACGCTGCGTTTCAAAACCGTTAAAAAGCGTTTTGCATGCGTTTCCGTGGACATGAAAAACGCTGTCACCACTGTAGCTGTTTCTTAGATTCGTTTGTGCAATTATCCCTATTCTGAATCACTATAGTAGTTGACGGATTAATGCCATGTATATATTTTCGAGTGCTTTTCTGTTTATCTTCAATTTAAAAGCTCTCATCAGATTGATCTAGTCCATGCGATTTCAGTGATCTTATTAATATATTCGGTTCATGTGGATGAACTTGAGAAGTTGAGACCAGGTGTTTGTGTTTGTGTTTGTAAATAATTTGGATCTACAAGTCATCCAGATACTTTCTACCAAGTTTTTAAGTCATTTGGCATTCCGATTCAGGAAAAAAGTTCAAATAAGATTTTCAAGATGGCCACCGCCATCTTGGAATTCCGATCGGAACAATTTTAGCTATTTTAGTTCGCCTGTACGAAAGTGCAGGAAGAGCTTTTGTACTCCGTCGGCGTTGGCGTCGGAGTTAACAAAAAAGTGTTACGTCAAAGGTTTTAAGACCTTTTCTAACACTCCTGCTCGTGTTGTTCCTATTTGTCTTTACATTTCTAGCCGTGCTTTATCTAGGGCATTTGAGCACAGGAATTTCGTCGCGCGCTATCAACGGGAAACCAATCTACTAAAACAAATCACAATACTGTTGCGAAAGTTGCGTCTCTGGTAAATATGGACGCTAGCTTACAATATTGGTACATAATAAATTACATTAATAAGACAGAAAATGATCTATGAACATTGCAGTTCTTTGACCGTTTTACCTGATGAGTTCCTCTACAGGTTATACCATTCAAACACATTCGTTTTACACATTGTTTCCATCATGTATTTATTGACATTATCGAAAACAAAAGTGTCGGTTAACATTCTTTTTTTGCTGTTTTATATCTGTCCTTCTCAGATACATCCCGGCACTCCAAATTCATCCGATTTGCAATTCTTTCATGAACACAGGATACAAGTTTTTTATGTTTTACATCGTTTTAATATTTTACATCGTCAGCTGAGTCGTACCAGTATCCGCCATTTTGAATATTCGTCATCGAGCCTTGTAACTACGTAACCGTGTGACGTAATTCTTAAGAGGTATTGTCAACTACCAAATGGGAAAAAAGTCAGGTAATAACAAAAATCTCAAACATCAATAAAAGTCTATTTTTCAAAACATTCGCTCAGTGAGAGGTGTTAGAAAAGAAATAAATTATTCCGAACCGTGCTGAAATGCCGGAGATAAAGCACAGTTGAGTTATGTTGTACCCATTTGAACACTCGCTCGCTGCGCTCGCTCGTGCTCAAATGGGTACAACCCAAACTCAACTTGGCTTTATCTTAGGCATTTGAGCACGGTTCGGAATAATTTATTTCTTAAATATTTTCTAAATCCTCAGATGGATTAAGTCTATATTTGGTATGTTTATGGATGCTGATCCAATATTTTATTGAGCACTATCAATACCTCTGCTCATGACCTAGAGGTCACGGTCACGGACTTAAAAAAAGTTATGTTAAAGTTTCGCGTCAAGGTTTTAAGATCTCTTAATTTCTACGTCCTTGCATGGTTTTATTTTTTATTAGACAGGATTCTAGATATTGTTCCAAAATTTTATTCGGCACTATCCCCACCCTGCTTATGGCCTGGAGGTCACAGACACGGACTTAGAGATTTGTGTGAAAGTTTTGCGTCAAAGTTTTTAAGAGCTCTTAATTTCTAAATCCTTGCTTGTATTTACTTTATATTTGGCATGATTATAAATATTGGTCAAAACGTTTTTTCAGCACACCCTTTGACCTAGAGGTCAAGGTCACGGACAAAAAAAATTATATATATATGTAAATTTTACTTCAAAGTTCTTAAGATCTTGTTTTTTCATCAAAATTTTCATATTTCCTAAATCCGTTGGTGCAAAAGTGACAAATATTAGTCCAATATTTTAGTCAGTACCATCCCCACCCCTGCCTTTGACCTACAGGTTAAGGTCACGGACATTGAGTTTTCTTATTTTTTTTTCTTTAAATCATACTTAGTCTATTCATTTAATTTATATCTTGTATACAGATAGCTATGGAAGATGTTTTTCATCCAAAGTTATGTCCCCCACCCCCACTACGATATGGCTGTTTTGGTCATACCTTTTTTTTATTTGATTGGCAAGCGCGAATTCTTCAAGCGAGCTATCTTGTCCGGCGACACGTCTTGTTAATCTACAAGTAATCCCGATACTTCCTGTCAAGTTAAGAATCAATCGGCCTTTCGGTTCAGGAGGAGAAATTATTAAGTGTCGGCCATTTTTAAAATTTCGATCGGAAAGATTCCAGCTATTTTTGATCTATAAGTCACTCCAATACTTTCTATCAAGTGTCGAGTCAGCTGACCTTTCGGTTAAGGAGAAGAAATTCAAAATAGCTTTTAAAGATGGCACCGTGGCGGTAATCGTGGATTTCCTATCGGAATGATTTTACCTATTTTTAGCTCGCCTGTACGAAAGTGCAGGAAGAGGTGTTCCACTATCCCTGGCGTTCGCGTTGGTGTCGGCGTTGGCGTCGGTGGTCGCAGTCAAGGTCACAGACTTATAATTTTATGTTTAAGTTTTACCTTAAAAGTTCTTAAGATCTTGTTTTTATATCAAGTGTTCATATTTTCTAAAGCCTTTGATGAAGCATAATATTAAATATTAGTCCAATACATCCCCACCCCTGCCTATGACCTACAGTCAAGGTCACGGATTTAGAAAGTTTTCTTTCTTTCTTTATTCATTTATTTTCAAAATCATACTAGCATGACTACAGATGCTGGTCTGCGCCTTTGGCTGCGTCCTTGTTTGTATATAAGGGGAGACCAATAGGATAATAAATCCTTTCTAATACTAAGAAGGTGACTTTCCTTATTCTTGCTATATTAACTAATATAGTTTACAAACCCTAAACAAAATAAAATGCAGCCGGTATGGACGTGGGTCAGCCTGCTCCTTCAAGAACACACTGACACCTGTTCACTCTGTTTGGTAATGTATGTCTGTCCAACAGTCCAACACCTTTTCTGCTTATGTTACAAGATTCTGTAAATGTGAAAAAGTCTACAGTCCCACTGAAACCTAAACAAGATTTTCATCACGCCAACAGACCCATGCAATATAATTTGATTTTACTGCTATAGGAAATAAACATACTCTGATAGGAAATAAAAGCACTGCACCATGCCCCGCCACTGCATTTAAATTAAGTAAGCGACATTAGTCTGTCAAAAATAATATCTCTTTGTTATCTTATGTCCCTTTACATTTCTGCAAGGCTTCAAGGAAATCTCAGAAACCGTTTTCAGGATATATAAAGGGCACACACATATAAATTGGATCACTATTGACAATGTTCAAAAGACGGTAACACCAAAAGTAGGTAATACAGAGTTATAGTTCTTGTGTTTTGCAAATCGTATCATGGCGATATATATTTGCATAAAGTTTCGAGAGAAAAAAAAAATCTCGAACAGTTTTCAAGTTACAGAGTGGACACAAATATATTACAGAAACCATTTTTTTTCAAAGTTCAGAGGATCCTAACTCCAAAAGTAGGTTAACTAGAGTTACGGTTCTTGTGTTCTGCACCTCAACTCATGATGCTCTACATTTGTATTACGTTTCATACAATATCTGGAACGGTTTTCTGGTTACAGAGCGGACACAAGTACTATCTACATATCTACTATGTTCAAAGGGCCGCAACTCCAAAAGTAGGTTAACCAGAGTGAAAACGTTGTCTTATGGTGCTTTTTATTTGCGAGTAATTTTATAATAATATCTCTAACCGTTTTCAACTAACCTAGCGGACACGAGTACATGGTAGAAATGGCTATGTTCAATGTTTAAAGGGCAATAACTCCAAACGTAGGCAAACCAGAGTTACGGTTCATGTTCTGCATGTCGTCTTATAGGGCTTTACATCTGTGTGAAGTTTCGTGAAAATATCACAGACAGTATCAGAGTTATGGAGAAGACACGAATAATGGAAGCGCTGACTGACGGACGGTCAAACTTGCAGAGCCTTAGTACTAAAAATTAGGGGCTTTATCGTGGTTCCACACACACTGTTGTAAGCATGGCCCAAATCCTTACATTCACAGCCTATAGATGTAGACAAAATGTCACAAATGGTCATAAATTTGAATAATATAAGAGTATTGTCAAAAACATAAAAGATGGCCAGGACTCCACATAACAAAGAATATCTGATGATAATTTTGGGCAGTTTTCCGCATCTCCCCATCAAAATGCATCAAAGAGACGGGTCCAATGGGTACTCACAACATACACTCCCAAGCCGAAATACGAAAAAACATCCTCTCTTTAACCTGGATAGGTCTGACGGCTCTATGAGTTGCAACTCTGTAAGAAACATGCTTTCTGAAGACCAACAAAAAGTAGCTAAAATTGCGATTTCACCTCGTTGGGGAACTTCTAATGTTATGTTGTACATGTATCTCCGTAATGGTGTGAATGTAGGGATCAGCTGTCATGTTAGATGTTAAATCATATTGTAATGCACATCGATGCCGTCATGTACATGACTGTTATTTTTTTTATATGCATCTCCCTCTGTCCTTTAATCAGTAAGAGAAAAATATATTAGAAAAAAATAGCAACACAAAAAAAGAAGCCTTAGCTCGTATACATAGATCACGCATCCCGAAACCAAGAGAGAGGGACACTTGGAAAAGGAGAAAAACACAAATCTTTTCATTGGTGAAAGGGAAAAGGCATCCAGCGTCATTGTCATGGCTAACAGACATATAAAAACTTACTTTTGTGCTTTGTTGTTAAAACAAATTCTTGCATATGCCCCAAGCCTAATCGAACTACGCCTGAACTCCATTTGTAATTGCATTGCATTTCTCCAGGTTGTAATATTCGAGATTGGAGTCCTCAAGCTTTTTATGGAAATCGGTCCAAAACGTTTGGTTACACCTACGTTCCCAGAACAAATGCTCAAAGCTTTCGGGTTCTATCTCGCTAAAGATGCATTTATTATCATCCTTTATACTCTCTTTCGCTAACGGATATTTTTTGTATTATTGTATGCAGAATTCTAAGCTGAAACCATATAATTTTTGAATATCTTGTGGTTTTAAATGATAATATGAAGTATTTGCTCCAGTCTGGCTATCGTTCGAGGACCAGATCTCTTTCCCATTGACAATTAATGTTGGCTGTATGTAGTTTCATGTACAATGATATCTTAAATTGACCTACAGTCTTTTTTCCCTAAGCACTTACATAAATTAAAGAACAACGTAATGGTTGTTGTGCTTTTAAAGGAAGATGTTTGAATAATAAGAGCCTAAAGCAACTTTTACAATAAAACCTTAATTAATAAGAAAATACTCGTATGTACCAATTAAAAACCTGTCTCCAAAGGCTTCTAAAATATATAAGTTTTCATTTCTATCCAATATAACATTGATACCAGAATGAACACTTTATTGCAACCAATTTCTTATTAACATGATTTCCTTCCGATCTTATGACTATGTTATGATTGCGCAAAATTGGTGTACATTTTAATTCTTTCCAAGGTACAATAAAGAGAAGCAAATTGTTTCCTTTAAGAGTCGAACGCTTTTCATAATGAAGATAAAAGCAATTTGGACGGATTTGCCAGAATTGTCCCATTTAGTGGCATGTGATATGGATGGTGGTCAATCACGTAAAGCGAATTTGACAAAAAGTGGAAAATGATCCGAGGGGTACACTCGACTTGGTGGTACGGCTTTCAATATTTCCTCCAATGGCATTAAGCCCAATACAGAAACAGGAGTCATTTTTGAATGGCCAAATTTGGCTCTATCCTGTATTAATGATTTGTCAGAAACTTCGTTGTTCACAAGAGCTAGTACTGGTTCCCGATAAAGGATAAAGTCCAGGCAGCATCTATATATATTATCAACACTGGTAACGTGAGGCTCTTGTCCCTGAAAATAAAAAAAATGTCAATCAAGTTTTACACCAGAACAAATCAACTCTAAATTAAATCCCCAAACAATGGAAAACAGCGTTCACTCAAAGCAGACGCCACAGATCGCAACGTCTGATCAGGATCAGACCAGGGAGAAAACATAATCCGTTATTATAATAAGTTGTAAACAATTACAATTTTTAGAGAAGTCAGATGCAGACATTATTTAGAGAAGTTTCCCGATATATGTGATTGAAAGTAACCACTTACTTTGTAAAATCACGATTGTGTTGAGTTAAGAGGAGAGCAAACAAGAAATCAGAAGTTATTTCCCCTTGTAAACAATGACGGATAATATACCAGGTGCATGAAGTCCCCATTATAAAAAAAATCTAAAATCTAACATCTGTACAAAAAGTTTGCACAAACATGTTGATTTAGAACAATCCAATTGTATAAACAACTGAAAGAAATGGCATGGTACTACATGTAATTGCATCCCAGTCAAACGAAAATATACAGTCGACTCTCGGTATCTCGACCCCGCTTATCTCGAATAACCGCTTATCTCGAAGTGAAAATCTGGTCCCTGTTTTATCACAGAGATCTACCAACAGGCAACAAAATATTGCGGAAAATATTGTGGCAATTTCTCCTCTTTTCCACAATATTTTCAATATATCTAACTTAGGAGTCAAATTACATACTCATTCTCTTAAAGGTGGTTGTTCGATTAATTGTTTTCCTAAGTTCCGCAAATCTGATATGTCGAAGTACGGGTATCTCGAAGTTTTTCATAGATTCTCTTGGATTTCGAGGTAACGAGAGTCGATTGTAAATGAATTTTCCCAGGAAAGCCCACAATCACGAAGTACAGCCTTCCCGAGGCACTGAAAGAATGAGATCAGGAACAAACAATGACAAGACACAACGGCCCAGTTGCAGAACCTGACATAGAAACAGAAAAAAAACTGCAACAGAGTAAATCGTTGGAACGGTCAGCAGATACGACTTGGAGAGGAGGCTCAAGCTCGTAAACCTCACCATCTATTCTGGTGCAGCTCAAAGTTACAAATATCTGTTCGGTCAACGTTAGGTCTTCTATCTCATTAGTGAGATATCAAAGTACAACACAAATAATCACAACATAGCAATGAAAGGAAGTGGAGGATTCAAAGATAATCTGGGCCCAGTTGTTCAAAGCTAACGATGTCGTTAGTTAACGTATCGTTAAAACTTTGATCATTAAATATGGCTTATATATGCTAATATTTTTGCTGAAAATTTGAGTGCAAAAGCTACTCACATTTTTCAGCAAAAATACCTGTGAACTAAATATAGTACTTACCAGAACTGTTAATATTTTGAACACTAACGAGCTCGTTAAGCTAACGATGCTTTGAACAACTGGACCCTGAGCTTTACGGCCCAGTCAACACTGTAAGGTCATGTAGAGCCAAACCAGTTAACCTATTCAGACTTTTTCCTGAGTAGGATTAACCAGAACGTTTTGCACAAACTTTTGCCAGTAACTGATAGGTGCCCTTTTATTGATCAGCGGAAGGGGAAAAACGAACGTAAGAACTATTTCCTGATCAATTCTGACAAAGGTTACATGGCCGAGCTGGGATTCGAACTTGCTACCCCAGGATCTGCAGTCAGGTGGGCAAAGGAATGTGCTTTGGAGCCCAGTCAAGAGCAAAAGAACACCACAACTTGAACAACGATGAGCCCGATACAGCCTAGGCTATGTGAAATAGATTAAGGAAGAGCCGTCATTCAGCCTTCACATCACGAAAACATGCCTATATAATTTTGATCCCCTTAAACCCCACTTTTATATAATAAAACTGGGGTTTACAGGGGTATACACTATTTTTCTTATTTCTGCTCAAAAACATAGATTGTGGGTAATCGTTAGAACCGCCTCGCCGAGGCGGTTCTAACGAGTACCCACAATCTATGTTTTGAGCAGAAATATGAAAAATATCAGAGCTTTTTATCTGAAAATTTTCAGTTTTTGGAGGTGAAATTGTCTATATGGTTGAATAGGCGTGTTTTCGTAATGGTGAATTAATGAGGAAAGCAAAGTTATCAACCATAATTGGATTAACAACCATGCAAACAGTTTACGTCGACGTTGACGTATCATTTTGTAGTTGCATAGGCTAATTGTGTCTTCGGTTCCAACACCTCATACGGATCGTTATCTGATTTTACGACAAGCATGTAGTCGACCCTCGTTATCTCGAAATCCAAGGCACTCTACTAAACACTTCGAGATATCCGTACTTCGACATATAGGATAGGTGGAACTGAAGAAAACAATTAATCGAACAACCCCCTTTAACAGAATGAATATGTAATTTGACTCCTGGCCTCGGTGGCTCAGTTGGATGCGCGTCCGACTGGAGACCAGGAGGTCGCGGGTTCGACCCCCGTCGAGGTCGGCAACATTCTTTCGTGGAGATTGATCATGACATATTTACTACGGTCATTCTCTCCCTTCCGCTGATTCAAGAAGGGCAGTTGTCAGTTTCTGGCAAAAGAATGTGCACAATACTGGTTAACCACTTAGAGGACTAAGCCTGTCCAGTAAACGTGTGGTTAGGTAAACTGACCGCGCTCGACATGACCCCATTGTGTTGACTGGGCCGTAAAACCTCAACACAAACAAACAAAATAAGTTGACTCCTAAGTTAGAGATATATTGGAAATATTGTGGAAAAGAGGAGAAATTTCTCTTCTTTTCCACAATGTTTGTTGCCTGTTGGTAGATCTCTGTGTTAAAACAGGGACCAGATTTTCACTTCGAGATAAGGGTTATTCGAGATAAGCGAGGTCGAGATAACGAGAGTCAACTGTACTTACCATTGCAATTTTATACGCACTACAGAAAGGCGAGCGGACAGAAGTCTGAGATATAACTTCCTTGAGTATATTTATTACATCAGTCTGAAAAGCAAGCAGAAAAATATAACCATAACGTTAACAAGTCTATGTGATGTATACCCCATGTTCCCCCATAATTTATAATGAAAATAGAGTATACAGGGGTCAACAGTATAAGCCGGATTTTCAAAGTTGTGTAATCTGTAAAACAGATATCTAACGTGTTTTATTTTTAGCAGCCCATTTTACCTAAATTGCAACACGAAATCATGCCTATATAATTTTGACTCCCTTAAACCCCACTTTTATATAGTAAAACTGGGGTTTACAGGGGTATACATTATTTTTTCTTATTTTTGCTCGAAAACATAGATTATGGCGGTTCTAACGAGTATTCACAATCTATGTTTTGAGAAGAAATATGAAAAATATTTTTTTTATCTAAAACTTTCAGAAAACAGATTTTTGGATCAGAAATTTTCTATATATTTGAACAGGCGTGTTTTCGTAATGGTATATGGCGTAATATCACGGCTTACCTAGTTCTAGATAAGAGGGGCATCAAGACAAATGCTCCTTTCTGGTTTCTTCTCTAAACATGATTGAGCCAGCGCACGACCAAACGACCAAACAATAAGATCTGTGTAACCAGCAAAGACTCAGATTAGCCTGTACATCTACCCCGTATTGCAAAGGTTCTCATTTATTCCTCTTTGGATAGCCCTGAGGCTGTATAAGGCACATGCGATCAATGAAGACTCTGATCAGACTGCGCGGATGCGCAGGCTGATCTGAGTCTTCGCTGGTCGCACAAGGCGTATTGTAGAATTGGTAGTGCGTTGGATCATATGTTGTGGTACTCATTAGAAACACTTCTATATCAACATTATCATTGTCATCATCATCATCATTGTCGTCGTCGTCGTCTTGCATTCAGGGTATTTTGGAAGTGTTTGCGTAGCCAAATGGTACCAATTTCCGATCATAATGTACTGAACTGTTGTCATCTTCAATAAAAGTTTACAAAGCTTTTTCAGATCCTTGAAGCAAGAAAGGTATATATGCAATCATAGTTCAATCGGCCTTGCCATTTCACACCAGAAGACTTTTAGAACTCCCTGCAAAGCCTTATGTTGCTTAATTTAGATAATGGTATCCTCGGAAATTTTACCATATATGATTGTAATGACAATTTTAGATTCTTGTTCTAAAACTGTATGTACATCTGAGAGTGCTTGTCCAAAGGATGCTCACATGCAATTCAATGAATGGGCTACGCTCTACCAGAGAGAGAAAAAAAAAACATGTACATCTTGAACCACAAAAGCATTACGAAAACACGCCTATTCAAATATATTGAGAATTTTACCACCAAACAAATGAAAACTTTCAGGTGAAAAATTCTGGTGTTTTTTATATTTCTGCTCTAAACATAGATTGTGGGTACTCGTTAGAACCGCCTCGCCGAGGCGGTTCTAACGAGTACCCACAATCTATGTTTTGAGCAGAAATAAGAAAATTAATGTATACCCCTGTAAACCCCAGTTTTACTGTATAAAAGTGAGGTTGAAGGGGGTCCAAACTATATAGGCATGTTTTCGTGATGGGCCATGACGTCCAAGATATCTAGCATGCTATTTCCCAATATTTTTCTTGAAAGATACTATTCCCTAAAGGTGTGCTGTACATTTGCATCAGCCTTACAATTCCGAAGAACCATATGTGACCATGGACGCTATCATGTCCAAAGAACCTTCCATATGCAATATAAGAATGCTTAGCGTGCAACTAAGCTCAATTAACACAGTAGTTTCGGAGAAATCGTTTTAGGGTTTTACTATTATGATCGCTGTGGCCATCTTGGATGCCAGTTCCCAAAAGCTAGAAATAAACAAATAAATAAATAAATGGAAAAAAAACAACAACAACAAAAAAAAAAAAAAAACAAAAAAAAAAAAAAAAAAAAAAACAAAAAAACAACAACAAAAAAAAAAAACAAAAAAAAAAAAAAAAACAAAACAAAAAAAAACGTGAAACATCTTGTCCCAGTAATACTTCATGTATATGCATATGCGTATGCAATTTCAGTTCAGTCAGCCAAGATATTTCGGAAAGTTGTTTAAATATTTAATATATTATGGTCATGACAACCTGCTTGGATGCCAATGCCCTATTTGAAGGCATGTGTCTTGATGCTTATTATGCATTTCTGCCTTTGCAGAATAAGCCAGCTGGAGATAATTATCATGAAATGTCAAATCGTGTTTTCTGGGACAAAAATAAGAAAAAACAAATCAAATCATCATCTGCTTAGTTTGCCCATAGCACTGCAAGTGTTATAACAGTAAAAGCATACCTAAATATATGTATATGCAAACATAGCCTACTTGAATATTCGTTTCTTCTCTCATGAGCTCCCACTGATCCTCAAATATGATGCCTGTTGTGGCGAAATTATATGGTACAGAATCTGGGAAAATGTTGAAATCACCGCACAATATATTGTAATTATCTCTGTAGCTCTGTTGCAGTATATGCTTCAAGCAAGCTATCTACAAAAAACATTAAACACTATTAAATACTGCTGCATCCATGATATACGTTACGAAAACACGCCTATTCAAATATACTGAAAAGTTAATCACCTAAAAATTGAAAATTTTCAGACAAAAAATTCTAATATTTTTCGTATTTCTGCTCAAAACATAGATTGTGGGTACTCGTTAGAACCGCCTCGCAGAGTACCCACAATCTATGTTTTTGAGCAGAAATAAGAAAAATAATGTATACCCCTGTAAACCCCAGTTTTACTATATAAAAGTGGGGTTTAAAAGGGTCAAAATTCTATAGGCATGTTTCCGTGATGTAATGAGCACTGTAGCCCAATAACAATCGTCTACTGTGCTGTCATCTTTCAGAAAGCCGGTTTTTGCGCTTTACATAGAAAAAGTAAATTTGCAAACTTTTGTCAAGTTTTAATGCAAAACTCTTTGTCGTAACCACTTAGCCACCAAAAAACTTTTTTTAGCCATTGTTTTTTTTTTTTTTTTTTTAAATCAAATATTTTCACGTTTTCCCATAGTAAAAATGAAGGCAAATTATGTAGAAATCGGTTGGGTAGGTAACTTGGAGGCAGATTTTCAACAAGTTCGACTTGTTCGATTTTTCTGACATTTTCACAATATAGTTGTAAAACTTCAATAAATCAAATGCAGCAAAGAAATATAAAAAATATTTTCTTAGACAAAAATTCCAAAATTCACTTTACTATAGAAATTGCATAGGTCGGACCAGTTTTTGGCCGTAAATGTAACTTTAGGGTAAATATTTGAGAACAAAACACAGAAATAGAAAAGACAAATGGTTTCTGACAAGATATGGTCAATCAGAGCAAAACATTTTCATTTAAAATAAAACGCCAAGCGAAAAACGTCTTTCCGAGTGAAGTCGAAAGGACAGTAGAAAATGCAAGGAAGCGCCACAAACGCAGAACATAGCGTGCCTGCATTACGAAAATACGCCTATTCAAATATATAGAAAATTTCACCTCCAAAAACGGAAAATTTTCAAATAAAAAATAATATAGTTTTCATATTTCTGCTCAAACCATAGATTATGGGTACTCGTTAGAATCTCCTCGGCGAGGCGATTCTAACGAATACCCACAATCTATGTTTTTGAGCAGAGATAAGAAAAATAATGTATACCCCTGTACACCCCAGTTTTACTTTATAAAAGTTGGGTTTAAGGGGGTCAAAATTATATTGGCATGGTTTCGTGATGTATGACACCAAAAGGAAGAGCAAATTAGAGGATCAATATGGTCCTGTATCGCTCACCTGAGTTACACAAAGTTTGAGTCAATTGGCCTTTCATTCAGGAGATGAAGTATAAAATGGATTATCATTTTAGCCACTTTTGATTTACAAGTCACACCTCTACTTCTTACCAGGTTTCCAGTTTATTGGTCATTTGGTTCCGGAGAAGTTCAAAACAGAGTTTCAAGATGGCAGCCATCTTGGATTTCAGATCGAAACCATTTTAACTATTTTTTTCGATTAAGTCAATCCGATATTTCCTACCAAATTTCGAGTCAATTTGCCTTTCGGCACAGAAAAAATAAGTTAAAAATAGATGTTCAAGATGGCGGCTATACTGGATTACTAATCGAAACGATTTTCGCTATTTTTGATGTACAAGTCGCTCTGATACTTCATATAAAGTTTATAGTCAATTGGCCTTTCTGTTCAGGAAAAGAAGTTCAAAACAGGCTTTCAAGATGTCGGCTGTTGCGGCTATCTTTGATTTTTTGATCGAAACGGTTTTAGCTATGTATGATCTAAAGGTTTAATCATATTTATTGCAACTATACAATGCAAGGGGTTGGACCACAAGTACTCACAATATTAGTTACGGCCCTCCCACTACAATGAAAACATAGCAAGTAATTTCACGTGACAATAGCAATGAACCATACAATATTCATTTTCTAACTTGAGAAAATGCATAAAATATATACAATCATAGTAATAATACACTGAACTCTTAGAGTGGGGGGAAGTGTGTGTGTGTGTGTGCGTGCGTGCGTGCGTGATAAGGTTGTCGGGTGTATCAGCAGGCGGAGTGGAACAGACGACGGCATCAGCAACACCAACCTCAATTTATACAAACTGAATCTGACACAAAAAATTATAATTCGGTTACTCTGTTGCAAATCTCCCGGTACTTTTGATATAGTTTTGGACTGCAATAAAAATAGTAATATTCTCTTGGACTGTCAGGTTATCGTTTCCGAAAAGGAGTTTTTTGATATTCAGAGAGTGGTAGATTTGGGTTGCATTAAACAGTGCAATACGCGCATTTGGGTAATTGGGACAGTTAAAGAAAAAATGATTGGCATCTTCCATTATAAAATAAACATAAAAAAGATTGCTTTTGGAAACAGAGAACACACTACATATACCAGAAAATGAGAGTCTCGGTTTTATTGAGACTCTTCATAAGCAGTAACGAAGTTTGCAACACTGCATAGCCCTCTAGTGTATACATGAGCAGAACTCCATTTTCAAATGTACCATAATAGGCCAAATGATCCTAAAGGAAATGAAATATAATCTGCACTATGGTAAAGTACGGAGAGACATTCTACCGCCGCCACACGGCACTAATACCAGCTGCAGTGTAGTAAAATAAACATAAAAAAGGTTGCCTTTGGAAACAAAGAACACACTACATTAAAATGGGAGTCGCGGTTTTATTGAGACTCTTCATAAGCAGTAATGAAGTTTGCAACACTGCTTACGCCCTCTAGCGTATACATGAGCAGAACTCCATTTTCAAATGTACCATAATGGGCCCAGTGATTCCAAAGGAAATGAAATATAATCTGCACTATGGTAAAGTACGGAGAGACGTTCTACCGCCGCCACACGGCACTAATTCCAGCTGCAGTGTAGTAAACCACAACTACAAACAGGGCTATTACATAAGTGATATATGTATAAGTCATGGTTTAAGTTACTACAATTGTTTCTGATTATGGCCTGCAGAACTGACCAATACCTTTCCCCACAAAAAGAAATGTGGAACATTATTACAGTCTGTGCGAAGATTTTTAATCTTATTTTTGAAGCATGACAGACTGCTGGATGCACGGATTTCTTCATCAAGTGAGTTCCATAAAGATATAGATGATGGGATACAGGACTTACGTGAAATTTCTGTTCTGGTAACTGGAACTCTAAGGTTGTTGTTATTTCGAAGAGAATAATTTGTTACATCTCATACAAAATGAGGAATAAGGTCGAATATATATTCTGGAGTCAAGTCATTTACAGCTTTATACGTGAATGCTAGTTTTTGTTCTTTACGTCTAGTATGTAATGGGACCCAACCACACTCTCTATATAAGTTAACCAATGAAACAGAACGGGTTAAACCCGTGACAATCCTAGCAGCTTCATTTTAGAGTTTTTCTAACCCAGCTAGCATTCTACGTAAATCTACATCGGGCCGTCATCGGCCCGTCAGCTACCCTGACGGGCCGATGATGGCCCGATATAGATTTACGTAGAATGCTGACTGGGAAGGTATTAGTGTCTTGCATTGTACAATTATCCCAAATTACTGCAGAATATTCTAGTACTGACAATACATAGGAGATATAAATTTGGTTTAGTGCAACTCTGTGGAAGATGTATTTTAATTTACGCATAATACCAATGACTTTAGAAGCGCTTACAACAATATTTTCTATATGTTTATGCCACTGGTCCTTGTTACTTAGAGTTAAACCTAAATGTTTGTGATCTAAGGCAAATTTAATTGGAATACCATCAAAATTTATGTGGGGCAAATTAGTAAAATGTTTTAAAGTGAACAAGATAGCTTCAGTGTTCAAAGCATTGAATATATTAGCTATTGTTTGGCCCATGCAGAGGGAATTTGTTAATCATGGTTAATTATTCCGTGTAAGTCTGTAACTGATAATGGTGAGCAGAACAAAGAGCTGTCATCAGCAAATAAACGTGTTAAACTAAGTAGTGATTCTGCAATATCATTAACATATATAAGAAACAGCAGAGGTCCACGGACTGAGCCTTGAGGCACTCCAGCATGCACCGGTTTTGATGTTGAAGAACGGGATCTAATAACCTAATGACCTATTGCTTAAACAGTCAGTAATCCAGTCCAAGAGAGAACCACTTATTCCATGTTGTTTCAATTTAAATACAAGATCCGTATGCCAAACTATGTCAAATGCTTTTGAGACATCACAGAAAACCATACATGAGAATTGGTCATTATCAAAAGATTGACAAATGTGATGATAGATATCTATTAGTTGATAGGTTGTTGAATGGTTGGGTAAAAAAACAGACTGATATTTATATAATAAATGATTGTCACGTAGGTGATTTTAGATATTATTAAATACAATTCGTTCTGGTAACTTGCCTGTGTTACTTAATAATGAGATCGGTATGTAATTAGACGGGAGAGACTTATCTCCCTTTTAAATAGAGGAAGAACATTTGACTCTATCCATGAAATTGCAAAGATTCCTTCTCTGAAAGACTTATTAAAAAGAATTGAATTAGGTATTGAAATTTCTTTTGCAACAGCAATTAGCAGTGTGTTGCTAACGGCATCAGGTCCAGTAGTTGTATTTGGGTTCAATAACTTAATTAAGGTTTCAATTTCACCTGCGTTGCAGAAAATATTGGAAAGGAGATTCTGTGCAGAGCATTACTGTCGTCAACATTTGTGATTGAAGTAAAGTAGTTATTAAGACATTCAACTTTTTCTTCATCGGAAAAAAAACAATAAGTGGTCTTGCCATTATAGACTTCTGAAAGTGGAGGTATATTATTTGAGGTGCTGTTGTTTTTAACAAAAATGCCGAATGACCTGCCAAAACCTTTTATCATTTTTGTGGAAGTCAGAAATGGATAACTCTAGATTATTATAAAATTTTTCCTTGCTTAATGAGGTCATTGACTTTATTTCTGGCTTTATTTTTGTATTTGTTCCAGTTACTGACACTGCCCGTTCTTAGTGCTTTCTTTTTAGTCTGTTTCGTGTTTTTTTTTAAAAACGAAGTATTTCTGAGTCAAACCAAAATTGTCATTAGGACGAAATGTAATGTATTTGAAGGATATGCAACGTTTAATAAAACCAATGAACAGATCAGTAAATTTTTCGCAAGCAGTATTTACTGAACCTTCATTAAGACAGTTCCAATGATTAGTAGAGAAGTTCCAAATTTGACTTTTTGTAGAGCCATACTGAATGTTAAAAGGTTTTCTGGCACTTTTTTTGAGTTACATGTCGCCTCGATGCTACCTATCAAGTTTCGAATCAACTGGCCTTTCGGTTCAGAAAGAGTTTTAAATAACCGAAAATGTGGCGGCCATCTTGGATTTTCGATCCGATCCAAATGATTTAGCTTGTTTTCATCTACAAGTCTTCTCGATACTTCCTACTAAGTTTCGAGTCAATTTGCCATCAGTTCAGAAGAAGAAGTTCAAAATATATTTTTGAGATGGCAGCCGTGGCGGTCATCTTGGAGTTTCGATGGGGAAGATTTTTGCTGTTGTTGATCTACAATGCACCCCGATATGTATTCCCAAGTTCCAAGTCAATTGGCCCAGGGGTGTAGGAGGAGTCGTCATTTCAAAGTTGTTGACGCTACACGACGGATGATGCATGACGGACAACAGACAACAACACTCGACCGATCACAGCAACTTCGCGGTCAGTTGAGCTATTAAACCAAGACAGACAGTACAAATACCACAAATCAAAGCTACCAGCTCTCTCTTCCTCAACGAGGTGATGACAATATCAGACCCTAGTAAGCATTCTATACATCACGAGAACATACCTATATAATTTTTGACCCATTAAACCCCACTTTTATATAGTAAAAGTGGGGTTTACAGGGGTATATATTATTTTTCTTATTTCTGCTAAAAACAGATTGTGGGTACACGTAAGAACCTCCTCGGCGAGGCGGTCCTAACGAGTACCCACAATCTATGTTTTGAGCAGAAATATGAAAAAGATCAGAATTTTTTATCTGAAAATTTTCAGTTTTTGATGGTGAAATTATCAATATATTTGAATAGGCGTGTTTTCGAAATGTAAATCTATAGCGGGCCCGCTATAGATTTATGTAGAATGCTAGCTGGAACAGCTTCTACCAAACACAACAAGACAGCAAATGGGAAAAAGCATGAAAAAGGCATCACAGCGGGCAGCCACCAGGCTACACATTAAACAAACAACATTAGAACCACCGTATTAGAACAATCACATTACGAAAACACGCCTATTCAAATATATAGAAAATTTCACCTCCAAAAACTGAAAAATTTCAGATAAAAAAAACAATCTGATATTTTTCATATTTCTGCTCAAAACATAGATTGTGGGTACACGTTAGAACCGCCTCGAAGGCGGTTCTAATGAGTACCCACAATCTATGTTTTTGAGCAAAAATAAGAAAACTAATGTATGCCCCTGTAAACCCCAGTTTTACCACATAAAAGTGGGGTTTAAGGGGTAAAAATTATATAGGCATGTTTTCGTGATGAGCAGTAAAATCTATAAGAGATGGGCGTAGTGAGATGTATACTGATTTTACTAGTACCAAATCTTCACACTAGGTTAAAATGTTGTAGAATATACAAACTCTTTATTGGGTTTGTATAGAGGCTCCCTAAACTGTCGCTTTCAACATTAAGTAATAAAAATCTAAAAAGTTACTTTGGAAACAAGGAACACACCAAAGAACGAATATTCGAGATTCGCTTTTATTAAGAGCTTTCATATGGAGCTTGTAGTTTGCAATGATACATACAACTTTCACCGGCTTTAGCGGTATTCGATTTTCAAAGTAACCAAAATGGGTTATTTGATCTTAAAGGAAATTAAAGATATAATCTGCACTATGATGCAATACAAGGTGACGTTTTACGGCCTCCACACAGCACTAAATGCTAGCTGCAGTAAACTAAAAAAAAAAAAAACAAAAAAAAAAGAAAAAAAAAAAAAAAAAAACAAACATCGGGACGAGGAAGTCATGATAATGATAGATTCTAAGCAATGAAGTGCCGCTCAGTCGTTAGCTGAACTCCGCCTCTAGCGGAATTTGACCATATGCGGTTGTGATAGATCCAGTCCATGTCGGCGGTTGTCATCATTTCATTGCAGCTCCAGTGCTTTTTACAACCTGCAGGAAAACATGTGCTGTGGGTAATCATTAGAGGCGGCCCGCAATAAATATTTTCGAGGAGAAATAAGGAAATAAGACAAAAAATATAAATATATATACTCCTCTTGTCTGGAGCTATGGTTAGCGGAACAGTCTTTCATTACGAAAACATGCCTTTTCAAATATAATGAAAATTTTACCACCAAAAACTGAAAAGTTTCTGATAAAAAATTCTGATATTTTTTATAGTTCTGCTCAAAACATAGATTGTGGGTATTCGTTAGAACCGCCTCTCCGAGGAGGTTCTAACGTGTACCAACAATCTCGACGAGGCGCTTCTAAAGAGTACCCAAAATCTATGTTTTTGAGCAGAAATAAGAAAACTAATGTATACCCCTGTAAACCCCAGTTTTACTAATTAAAATGGGGGTTTAAGGGGGTAAAAATATATAGGCATGTTTTCGTGATGGCAACAGATCAATTACCTGCAAAATCTGAAGATCTGGTTTGACAAAATCTCCAAAATGGATATGGGTGTTGGCAACAGTAATGACTTCATTTGTTCCCTTTATTCTTAACTGTACAATAACAGCAACATCATGCATCGTGTATCTTTCACTGGCTGTTAACTTAATGCTATCTGGCAATGGCGACATCTGAAACATGAGCAAAAGTGATGTTCCTCAGTCATAACTGACTATGAGCAACTTGATCTTTAAATCTGGCGACTTCGTTGCTATTGCTTTGCGAGTATTTTTGATGATTAAAACATCACATAAAGTGATGTTCCTTAGTCATTACTGACTATGAGCAACTTTAACTAATTTGGAGACTTCGGCGCAATCGCTTTGCGAGTGCTTTTTGATGACTTAAACATGAGCAAATGTGATGTTCCGCAGTCATTTCTGACTAAAAGCAGCTTATTCTTTGAATAGGGAGACCGTGGTTCTTTTGCTTTCCGAGTATTTTTGATGACTGAAACATTAGCGAAAGTGATGTTCCTCAGTCATTTCTGACTACCAGCAACTTTATATCTGGAGATAGCGATGCTGTTGCTCTGTAAGTGTTCTTTGACGACTTAAACATGGACAAAAAATATGTTCCTCAGTCATTTCTGACTATGAGCAACTTGATTTTTAAATCAGGAGAATGTGATGCTATTGCTTTGCAAGTGTTCTCTGATGACTGAAACATGAGCAAAGGTGATGTTCCTCAGTCATTTCTGGCTATCAGCAACTTTAAATCTGGAGCCTGTGATGTTATTGCTTTGCGAGTGTTCTTTGATGACTGAAACATGAGCGGAAGTAATCTTCCTCAGTCATTTCTGACTATTAGCAATTTGATCTTCAAATCAGGAGAATGTGATGCTATTGCTTTGCGAGTGTTCTTTGACAACTGAAACATGAGCAAAGTACTTTACGGTGAATTAATATACATTCAAAGGATATCACTCTGATCTGAAAGTCTTATCTCCTATCTAAAATAGAAGTGAAGATACCCAGGAAATGCCTCTAATCTTAAAGGAACGAGGGGCAAATTCTTTTCTTCTGGATAAGTTCCTTTAGAGAAGGAATGCCTGTAGCATGTAATCAAATCATATTGTGCTAGAGTGGTCTCCTTTTGACAAGGAGCATACAGACTTTGAGTTTAGAAGGTTGCATCTTTGAGGTATATGGAACATATGACTAGATAAGAGGGGGTACCGGGTAAATATTTTCTTATTTCTCCTTGAAAATATGTTATCGGTACTCATTAGAGCGCCTCGCCGAGCCCCTTTCTTGCTGAATATCACTACAGGCGGACCAGGCCTTGGTGGTCCGCCTACTAAGGGAATGACACTGCTTTGAAAGGAGTCTTGTAAGGCCGCTTAGTGTTAACGTTACGCTTAGTGTAGCCCGTCAGCGCTTAGCGTTGTTACAGCAACGGTTACTGGTGCCCGTGAAAACTAAACGTCGCAAATGCAATACTTTGTGTTAACGGGCGACGATAAGTGTTCGTGTTGTCAATACTTTGTGCAATACCTACGCAAAGTGTTGACCTTGCCAGTTTCCATCGTCGTTGTTTCACTTGTTCGCTTCATGTTCCTTCCAGTTCCTATATCATAAGAAAGTACTCCTATAAGAACCATAGGCAACCATTAAACATTGATGGCACTGCATTGTTGCATTGTGAAACAATGGCTGACGAAGTACCCAAGTAACATATACCCTTAATCAATACATAAGTTTATGTGGTGAAAGTATCGATTTCACTGTCACTACTTAGTGCTAACGAAGATGCATCAAAACTAATAATCGCTTAAATATAAGCTTGAATTACTGGACAACAGAATATCTGTCTCACTGAGAAACTTAAGTTTTTTTCTCTGGCTTATCCATTATCCTAAGAATCTCAAACATCCATCAGATAATTTTATATCTCAATCCACATTTCAAGATATATGTAAAAAGTCTAAACACTAGACCATGAAATATAGGTACTAATGTAACACCAATTCTGGCATCAAAACATAAAAAAAAAAAAAAAAAAAAAAAAAAAAAAGTCCGAAACTCTTTATTATGGAACTACCGTATTCGACATAATTACCGCACATACACCTATAAGCGGCCAGTCAAGCAATTCCGTAGTCTTCAGATTACAGCCATGTACTTTTTTGGACCTCTTTATGAAGGCATATGTTGTCGGCACCCATTTGAATTACATCGACTTGTCGATACAATTTAAATGGGTACCCACAACATATGCTTTTACAAAGAAATCAACAACAACAAAAAAAAAAGTATAAAAAAAAAAAAATAAATAAATAAAAAAATAAATGAAAAAAAAAAAAAAAAAAAAAAAAAAAAAAATAAACACCAACACAAAAGCATCGCATAGCATCATTTGATAAGCATTCGCTGATTTTTTTTTCTGAAGTGTAGCTTTAGTGTGGTTAGGACAATATTTTACAAGATTTCCGAGTACAAGTATTTTTGAAAACAAAAAAACAACAAAAAAAAAAACAAAAAAAAAAAACAAAAAAAAAAACAAACAAACAAAACACAAAAAAAAAAAAAAAAACAAACAAAAAAAACCCTAAGCTCACAGTGCAATTAGGTCGAATACCTTATATTCGTACTGTAAGCCGGTGTGCTGTGCGATTTAGTAATTTTTGACCTTCACTCACAGGTTTTGTTGTGTATGGTAGCTTATACTCGTATGTGACAAAAATAGTCTCCTATATAGTACGACTTACATTAAATAGTTTGTGGGCTATGTTCCCAAGTTCCACCAGTTCAAACGAGTCGCATATGAACTTATCTGTCCTGTAGAACGTTGCGCATCCTTCGTCATAGGAATCAACTGTCCGCTTGATAAAATGATAGTCATAGCCGCGGCTGGAAATGAGAGCACATTGTTATAGCTACAAAATGAAAAAAAAAAAAAAAAAAAAAAAAAAAAAAAAAAAAATCAAATACAAAGAAGAATTGTCTTATTTGTGGTTGGGCTGCGTGCATAAGCCTTGCATAAGAATGATGCTCTGTCGCATATATCTTTGTGATTCAGAGCATTTGATGGTCGCACATGCCATTTTGATGGAATTCTCCTGAGGTGGCTCAGTTTAATATTGATATAATTTCTCATTTCTCCACAAAAACATATGTTCTAAGTACTCATAAACAGCGCCTCTTTAATTTATGATTTCAGAAGGATTGTTGAAAATACTGATTGATTGGAACAATTTATTAAGAAATGAAGGCGATATATTAACTGTCATTGAAGTATGAACAACATCGGGTCACGAGCAAAGTACAAGATACTAAATAAGCAGTTTATAAAAGATTGGTGCGTCACGTCCTGGAATATGGCAGTTCAGTTTGAGACCTCAAGTTAGGTCCCGCAGAAAGAACTGGAAAGCGTGGAAAAGCGCGCAGCCAGATTCATAACAGGAAATTGCAATTGTTATTAAAGACGCAGCTTATTTTGACCCCTAATGAAATTGTGCTTCCGCATGTACGAGAATTCATAAAATTCCTTTATTGAAATATTTAAAAAAAATGATAAAGACACTTTCAGAAATGGTGATTAATACCTAAAAAGAAATATTATTTTAATGAAACATTTAGACTGGTTCTAATTACTTTGCACTTATTTCAGTCTGATTAATCGGTGAAAAAACACATTTTAGCTTTGAATACAATATTCGCCGGTACCACATAGTCGGAATATCCAATAAACGTCTTATACTCCAAATGTGCTGGAGACTTTGTCTTGCATATTCATTGCGAACATTAGCAAGCAAGACAATTCTACGCAGATGTTGGGCATAACATAAACCACGTGTGAGCGAAAATGCACATGTAGACCAAGGTTCATCACATAATGTTCTGGAAACTCTTCCCAGCGGGCATACGACGGATGTTCGAAATGAATTGCTTATTGTCCTCTAGCTCGATATCCACGTGGGGCACGATAAAAACCAATACATACCTGTATAGGGTTATTCAATATCTACACAATGATACCTATGAAATATGTGACCAAAGAAAAATGGTAATCTCTAACTATATCTAGCTGTATAAGTATTTGCATCAATGCACATTATTGTTACAGTAACGTGATCTGATGCTTAGTATCGCGTCAAGTGGATGGTCTCAGATCAGAAGTTCACACGAGAGGCTTGCTTCGAGTGTTATAACGTTATTACGGTAGTTATAACGTGTTTATTATATACCCGATAAACTAACGTTGAATGCACCCTTCATATAATTAGCAGACGGCATTCAAGTTTTTTTTTTCCATTCTCCGAGAACTAAGGCTTGACATTTCATGTTAAACGTCTGTTACAGCTTTGAATGGCCCTTTCATTGCTGCTTGAAGCAGCTTAAGAAGCAGGAAGGTTACGTGCATGTCGCCGCCTTGATATAATGACGTCCTTGCTAATGGATCTGGAAAAATTGGACACCAAGCTGATCCTTGTCTTCGGATCAGATTGTAGGCGGATTCATTTAACTTTTATCACCCTCTGGGCTAATTCGGCAGACGACCAATTGATGATGTTTTATTAGTTTCTCAGAAAATAGTCTTTGACATTTAACGCATAAATTAATAAACCATTTGCATTAAAAGCTAAAGCTCGTTTTCAGGGAGAATATCTTAAATTGTCGTTTGCTGAAATTTTACCTAGCATGCTAAGCGTTAAAGGTATACATGAATATAGGGATCAAATATGGTTTTTATCATGCATTAACATTTGGCAGGTCCCGTGGGAGGTCTCCCAAGGGACCTGGCAAATGTTAATGCATTGAAAAACCATGTTCGATCGCTATTATTGCATAAAACTGAAAATATTTGCTACATTTCACGTTATTTCTTGCAATATTTGGTTTCGCCTTTTCACAGATGTCTCGCGAACGTAATTCCCACGGGCTATGCTCGTTTTAGGGCAGTACACATCTCGTAACGGCAGCAAATCTATGGCCCCGGTACGATCATACTGAAAGTTGCGTTGCCGTGCATTAACAGTGCGTGAATTGCCTTGTTAATACACGGCTTTTCGCCGGTTATTGCACGGCTGTTAATAACATGCGACATCGCTTTTTATGCAATAATGCAAAATCATACATACTTTGTAAACCAGTCTTTCAGAACTGCAATGTAGAACTCTGGTGATACCTCTTGAAGACAAACAATATCTCCATTTAAATACTCCAGCTCTTCCAAGATTCGCGCATGACGGAAATCTGTCCCGAGATATTGTGGGTCAGCATAACTATAGTAAGACGGATCTTTCTTCACGTGACACTCAGCCAACACGTTATATGTTATCAATGAAAACATTTCTTGATTCCCATCTGATGTGATTTTATTATCCACTGGATGTCTATTCTTAAGGGACTCCGGCAGCCGTCGTTCTAGAAGCTATAATAAAGAACAAGTATGAACGCAAACTGGGTAAACTTTATGCAGACATTCTGAAATATCTATATTTTGTCCAGCAGCTAGTTTTAAATTACAAATAAATTGTGGTGGATGAATTTGATGAAATGTCAGGCTTCTTTTTCTTCAAAAAACAACAACAACAACAAAAAACAAACAAACAAAAAACAAAAAAACAACAACAAAAAAAACAACAAAAAACAACAACAAAACAACAACAACAACAAAAAAACAAAAACAACAACAACTGAATTACCCATTTATGCCTAGTGTACTATTCTACCGCTTCCTATCGAATTAAAAACTGAGGTGCCTGGTAGAATTTTTATTATTATCATACTTCCAGTATTTAATGCAAACAGTGTAGACCCTAATCAGATATCGAGTTTTTCGACGTCTGATCTGGGTCTACATTCATTTTCCAATACCCCTTTTGTGCGACGCCAGGTTAATCTACCCTGAGTGTACAATAAACTGAGTGCACAGAAGTGAAGGTACTAAAATACGGATAATAGTATTTTACTCCAGCTAACAACTTTAATAATATTTTACGAGGTCTTGTTTGTTTGTGTTGAGGTTTTACGGCCCAGTCAACCCAATGGGTCATGTCGAGCGCGGTAAGTTTACCTAACCACACGTTTACTGGGCAGGCTTAGTCCTCTAAGCGGTTAACCAGTATTGTGCACATTCTTTCGCCAGAAACTGACAACTGCCCTCTTGAATCAGCGGAAAGGAGAGAACGACCGTAGAAAATGTTTCATGATCAATCTCCACGAAAGAATGTTGCCGACCTCGGCGGGGGTTGAACCTGCGACCTCCTGGTCTCCAGTTGGACGGCGCATCCAATTGAACCACCGAGGCCGGCAGCTAACGAGGTCTAAATGCAAATATTTTAGGTGATGTTTTGGTAAATGCTAACATTGTGTCCACGACAATAAAGATTTGGGTCATTAGAGTCATCGCTTATAGAAGACGAGTTCTTATGAAGGATAATGAAAATTATCAAATATTCCATATATATGATTACATAGTTCCAGATATCAAGAGAAAAATCCAGAAAATCCCTCAGCTCATCACGAAAACATGCCAATATAATATTGACCCTCTTAAACCCCACTTTTATATAATAAAACTGGTGTTTACAGGGGTATACATTAGGTTTCTTATTTCTGCTCAAAATATAGATTGTGGGTACTCGTTAGAACAGCCTCTGCGAGGCGGTTCTAACGAGTACCCACAATCTATGTTTTGAGCAGAAATGTGAAAAATATAAGAGTATTTTATATGAAAATTTTCATTTTTGGTGGTAAAAGTTTCACTATGTTTGAAAAGGCGTATTTCGTAATATAATGTATTAATCCAAACAAACAAACATAGGGTAACTGTTTAGTTGCAACTCGGCGAACAGCTTGTAATGATTATTCACAACATATGATTACAAGCAGAAGTAAGAAAAATATCCATATTGTTTCAGTTTAAAGGGCATCTTATCTGGAATTGTGCTATAAAGATGAACTAGTTACCTGCTTCTGAGAGCAACATGTCATACTGGACGAGTTCATTTGCAGTACATGTACTTGTCACAGATTCTGTTTTATATAGCAATCACTAATCCTCTGTCACTATCAAATACACTTAGTACGCTTCTATCGTACTGAATATTATATGGCAAGTAAGAAATCGTTAACTGATGTAGTTACTGTGACTAACAATTTAACATGTATGGTCATCTATGCATAGAGGTTAAGAAAAGATCAACAAATGACATTCACTTCACACACAGCTCGATAAAGGTACATTACGAGTACATAGTTTGTAAATAGAAGACAATAATAAACCAATAGTGACTCTTTCATTAACTTTTATCTCCCGCTCTACGTCATACTTGAGCGTCTACAGGTGGTCTGTTCTGGTTTTAGAACTAGAGAAAAAAGCTGTTGCCTAGCAGAATAATGGTGTAAAGCTCTTAGTAAAAATCTTACTCTTTCTTTTGAGTGTGAGTTATAATTGTGTTAACAAAACATGGTACCTTGCAACTGAAAATTCAGCTGATTTTATTTCTATCAATTTTGTTTAAAAATAAAAGTATCCTATGTATTGGAAGAATGTAAGCAGTTATCAGCAAGGTATTCTTACCTTTCCTTGCAGATACTTCTTGAGCTCGGACTAGAGATAGGGTCTCGTACCTTTAGCCTCATAGGCTGGAAATACGGCTCCGTAGCTTTAGCCATTCCTACTGCATTTGGCTAGTGATTATTTTAAACCGATTTCAAATACTGACATCGAATAACTTTAAAATCTTGATTTTCAACTTTATTTCCTCTAATTTGACACCATTTAGACCGGGTACTGATCGGAATGGTAAATAAAACACCGAACAAATACGATATAACGGGATAAAGGAAATCATGAGTTTGTTACTATCATTATTAGAAGGCATTTATAATTTTGTTTATATTATTATTATTATTATTATTATTATTACTATTAATATTATTATTATTATTGGTAGTAGTAGTATTATTATTAGTAGTAGTACGTTAATTAAAATTAATCATTTAGGACTTGTATTTCACTTTGTGATGTTTGTCTGATGTGTGAAACTTAGCACTGCTATTACAAACAACCCAGCGGGCACATGACGTTAAGGTCACTACTGACATATGACCATTATTTTTTCCCAGCAATATTTTTTTTCATATTTTATAATTCAGTTTTATGTTATATTCTGACTATTTTACGTCAATAGAATAGCCATGTTACCATCTGGTTTACCAGTTATGACTCTTTAAAGAACCCTATTGTGTTCACCACTATGGTCATTTTGGTAAAATTTTACTAACATGCTAAAATTCGTTATTAGTTAATTAATATAGGGAAAATCCTTTTTTGCTGTAAATGATTTACCACAAAGGAATAACCAGAGCTAAACACACAAAGGTTTCACCGAATACAAGTGTATATTTTTTTTATTTCTCGTTTTCAAACAAGAAAATTAAAAAAAAAATCATATCAATTTTAACAAGCATATACTGAAGATACTAATTTGTAACATACTTCCTACAATAGATTTCCTCTAAACTTTTTCCAACATATCAAACTATGTGTAAGTTTTATTCAGACAGAGTAACCATCACATCAAAACCAGGATCTGATTTAATTTGGAACCAGGGAAACACAGCAGGTGAGAGACCTTTTATTTTCTAGCATTGTAGCCCATGGGGTTGTCGTCTATATATCTAAACAGATAAAGAAATAGAATAACGTGATCAACTTATTTTAATATTTAAAAATAATCATGATTAAGTGATATAGTTAAGTGTCGTACCCAACCTTAAACAATAGCATTCCTATGCAATGGACAGTTGCTATTCATTAATAAGCTGATTATCTTTGACTATATATATAAACTTTAACTAGGACGGACAGACAAACGTCATGACTCCTGGACATTCCTGATTAACAGAGAAATGCCTCTCTGCGGGAAGACCATGAACTTACTGACTGACCCTAGTGTACAACGTCTCATTAAACCTTTAGTTTGTTTTAATTTGACATCAATCATCCAACGATGTCCGTTTGAAATTTTGATAACACTACCTATACAGTTGAACTTCAGAAAAGAAATAATTTTATCTAACAATAACCACATACATTTAGAAAGGGACTTTTTGCAAATGCGTAAACATGCACCAGAAAATTCTGTTATTGATCGGTTTTTTCCTTTTTCCTAGTCATATTCAGTGTGCATGCAATGAAAAAAGTGTTTGCAAAACTTCGGATGGGAAGTATGGAATGTGTATCAACAAAGTATGTAGCCTTATACAATCAGGACTAAGAGACCATCTCCATTTCACAGTCGTCGTAAAGTATCCAGAAGCAACGTTGCAGGTACGAATACATTTGTGCTCTCTCTCTCTCTCTGTCTCTGTCTCTCTCTCTCTCTCTGTCTCTGTCTCTCTTTGGCTTTATGCTGCTTTCACAGTACTGCCTCATTGAAACAGCACACCGAGTCGATGTTGACACATGAACCACTATTACGTGTTCAATATCTTCATTCTTTATCTACCTTTAATGAGACCATTTGCGCACTATAATAAAGTATACTAGCGTATTACAGAACACCACGTTCCGTGAAGTCTAACAATGGCACCCTTGTGGAGTCTGATCGGGTTTTACACCATTTGACACAGTCTATTTTGTGGAATATTAGACACTAATGGGTGGTGGTCTAAATGAAAACTTAGCTAGTATTCAAATTCATGCATAAATTGCGGATTTTAAAAGTCAACGTAATTTAATGATTTTTATACTGAATTAAACTCAAAAGAAACTGGCTATTGCAACGTCATCTTAAAAATCTGCAGAATGTGAAGATTCCGGTCTTATCCCTTTCACCTCCTCACCCCAATCCTTTCCCCACTCCGCCCCACACCCCGAGTGTCTGATATGACTCTGGATTTGGACATATCCGCTTTGCAAATAGGGATTTCAGTTAAAATCAGTAACAGAATGTAGATGCTGATGAGACTGTCATCTCATCTGGATCTGCACTTTTTGCAAAGGTATCTGTAATGGTCTATAGGGATACAAGGGTTAATGTTAAGGTTAACTAGACAGTAAAGAGCCATTGTGAGCTGGTTACAAGCTTATACACTGTATATTATTTCCAGGCTCATCAAGGAACACATCTCTTTATGCGTGGCAACGCTCTGGGTCTGACCTGGAAGCAAGGTGTCAAGCTAAACAAAACCGGCAGTGACACATGGGAAATGGTTATAGTATACCAGTCGGCCAACGACGGCGTCAGATGTCAATACTGTAGCGACAATAGCAGTTTCACTGGCACACATTTCCAGTATAGAATCTATATAGATGATAAAATTGATATGATTGGTGGAAATCTGCAAGTACGAATACCCATCTCAAAATCTTCTAGCTATTTTGACGATACTCCAAAGTACTTTGCTCATCCATGGTTCTTTTCTAAGAAAGGCAATGGAACAGCCGTTTCCATAGAGTCTCCACAAATAGGAAGAAACTATACTATAGTCATATACAGACCGCCAAGCTTTGGCGAAAATACTTACAAAACCTATCCTACTGTTGTTGTCTTTGACCTCAGCGAGGAAATGTACAAGGCAACAGCTAACATAATAGATGCACTTACGGTAGAGGAAGGAACTGTTGGAGAATATATTCTAATCGGGTTCGGAGACTTCACATCTCGAGAAGACAGAACTAATCTACTGACCCAAGTTACTGGACCAAGATATGTTTGTATCAATGGCTCCCTTGAAAATCAATGTGATAACTGTTTCCCTGCAGAACTGAACTTTACAGAAAAGACGTGGTACGTGGAACACAAATGCGGCAAGCGTGTCGAAATTGGAGGAAAAGGAAACACAACTCTTGACTTCCTTTTAGACACGGTTATCCCCAAGGTCAAGAACATCACCAACTTGCGCATGCTCACGGACCAGCCTAACCTTGGGATTATGGGATACTCATTCGGAGGTCTGATGGCGTGCCATGCCACCTGGACCAGACCGAACATATTCGGTTTTGCTGCATGCCAGTCCCCTTCATTTTGGTGGCCATACACTAATGATTCAAGTGCTGCTGCCTTTTTCTTTAATAATATCACTTTAAAAGACTCTTCTCTGCGTACTAACAGACCTTTCCAAAGACTTTACCTAGATGCTGGTAGTAGGGAGACAGGTTTGCCATTTACCTTAGCACAGGCGATGCTCGCTGCGGCTCAAGACATGCAAACTACCTCTGGCTTTGAATTGAACGAGAATTTATGGGTAAATATCTTTCCGGGCGATCCCCATAATTTTGTAGTCTGGGCAATGAGAATGTGGAATCCACTAAGAATCTTCTTTCCAACTTATCCTGTTCCAAGTCGTAATAATGATACACACACAGAATGCCATATAAGTATCAATGGGTCCAATGTAAAGCGGATAGGCTCAGCTGGTGGAATAATTTACATCTTAATGACCATACTAATACGGTTTTAACTGTTATCATGCTGGATAAAAACATTCATAAGACAACCTCTTGAAATACTTTTTGTTCTTTCAGCAGAAACCAAATTTGCTCATATCCAAAGAAGAGTTTTCTCTTACGTACTGTGACAGTTTCGAAACTGTCACAGTTAGTAAAACTATTCTTTGGACAAAATCGAAAGAAGGTTTTTGATTAATGTGATATTTTATCCTTATGAACCATTGCAGTGACAAAAATAAAGTATATCTATATTTGCTTTATATACATCATGCTAATTATCTCCTAAAATGTCAAACCGTGTATTCTGACGACTAGGATGGAAGGATGGACTGTGCTCCGTGATTGTGACCTTTGTGGGTACTTCCATATTCATTTTTTCACACATTGAGATTTCTGTCAGACCTGTTTTGTTCCTTTACTCCCAGATGGAGCAATTGTTTTCCTTATAGTGTAAGCCACTTTCAGAAGGGGATTGGTGTGCAGGTTTTTAAGCAAACAAGAAACCATGAAATTCTCGCCATTGTGAAAAATGTCGGGAAAATCTTCAGATTTCTTTATTTATCTTAAAGTTCATCATCTCTGTGACATCAAATCAAAACAAACGTCTGCCACAGGAAATTGAATAGTTATGTATGCAACCAGCGAAGGCCCAGCCAGCCCGTACCTCTGGGCACAGCTTGTCAAGGTAATACTCGTGCAATTCACACATTTTAATAAGCAAATTTAAAATGTCCTACTGAAAATGCGAGTCTTGGCCTTTCTGCTCGTGTAAAGACCTGACAGTATCTACAGACAACCGTCTTTATACCGACACTCGATAATACGACAAAATTCGTTATAATGACAATTTGACTGTCACGAAACCTTCACTTAAGAGATAACAATTGGTCATAAATGCGATTCTAACAAATATCCAAAACATATATGCTATGAGAAAATAAGAACAAAAGAAGAACTTTTTTTTCAAATCAATCTGCTCATTAAACATTTTGTGCAACAGCAAATTCATTTTAGTGGCAATTTCTTAGGGAACAAATGGGTTCACTGTACATAGTTTTAGCAGAAATCTGTCCAAACTTATAGATTATTATAATGTTAAACTAAAAAAATTGTGGTCTAAAAAGAATCCACCCACCGTCGTACGACCTTCGAAAAGGAAAGAATATACTGCCATTGGGAGCAAATTCTTCCCTTTTAGAGTAGATCCTTTTTTGTATGACGCTGAGTGTGCCAATAAGCTAATAGGAAGTCACAAAAATTGTCTCCTTTATACACTTATCGTTCGTCGGTCATTACTGACAATGACCAGTCCTAATCAAATGCGTGAAGTGTTATTGTTTGTGTGTTCTAATGATGAGACCAGTCTTAGCTCTAAACTGCCTGTTGCAGATACAACAAGAGAGGTATGAGGAAGACAGCTCTGTTGGTGATGACTTTGTACAAAATAGATAAAAAAGCGACCAAGTGTATTAAGACCTTTAACCCTTTTGGCGCCAAATTTCAGACGACATTTGTCGTCTGCATTTTTTTCCAAAAAACTGTCGCTTGGAATGAAGTTTAAATGTAAAATTGAAAGACTGAATGTCAAATAGTGCAGATCCGGACGGACGGCTCATTATCTGAATCTATGCTGTTTGCAAACCGTGCAAGTGAAAGAGTTAATCGAGGTAGTCCGGTAACATTGCGGACTTCTGGATTTTTTTGTTGTTAAGAGATAATTGTGCAAACAAAATAATTTAGAGCGTACGGACTACGTCAGGCGAAAAAATGTCTTTCAGTATGCGCAAAATGGCGGATTCACGCCATCCTGCACATGCGCAAAGCCTCATCGGGGCATTTGCTCTCTTTCGAATCATTCTACATTATCCAATAGTTCTATTTTCGGACAGCGAAGGCCTTGATCTGACTGCGAGGATGCTAATCTGTCCGCATATGCACGAAGACACGTTTTCGCATGACGCGACCCATCAGACCATCGCCTATTTAATAGCCTAATTAAATGTTACAATGGGACTCACCCATTCAATAGCCTAAAGTAAAGTTAACCTTTGTTCTTTGCGACAATACGAGGGCGACTCAATAAGTAACTTGACTAATGGATTTCTAATTGGCCGAAAGTCCACGATTTTCACACATACTGTACTGCATGATTTAGGCATGTGTAAAAACAATATACCAGTATAAGGTTTATTCATTGTTAAGATATCGAATCTTATCCCATTTAAGTCTAGTGTCCCATAAAAGGGACATTTGCAACCAATGTAGACCCATATCAGATGCCGCAGAACGCAGATCAGGGTCCACACTGTTTGCATTAAGGTCAGAAATTTCTACGAAAAATGACAATCATAAAAAAAACTAACCAGGCACCGATTATATTGGAAATGGACTTGTCCAAGGAGTTATGGTAGAAGAGTCCACTTGGCATAAATGGGTTAAAAGTATCCAGTGATACAAAAGATTTGTTTTTCAGCAATATCGGATTGCAGAGCTGTAATCCTGTTGTTTGAAAAGGAAATCAGGCAGGGAAATACATAGCAAACTAACCAATGTAGGGTCTTCTGCGCCATCATATGCTTAGACTTCTGGGTTGGCAAGTTCAGAGCATTTCCCCAGAAGATGAAAGCAGATCTGTACGCCCACTTGTTTCCAGCGATGATGAAATATGCAATAAAGTTTCCGGGATACACGTTTTGTGACATATATTTTATATGTTTTAACATTATGCATTACGTATCTCAAGGATGTTTGAAATGATTTAAACATAAAAATGCCGCACGTAGCACGTGGTAGTCAGATACAGTCAAATATTTAAAAAAGTCATCCGTCAAAATGGAAACTTTGCACATGCATCTGCAATTTTACTTTTGACTAGTAAGAAATGTACATGTGCTAAAACGATAATACTGAAAATAAAAATATTCTGATCAGCGGATACCGGGCGCGTAAAAATTAATAACCATGCACTGTCACCGGACTCGGTAGACCATGAGGTTTGAGAACCGGATCCTTGTTCTTATTCTATTCTAGTCCTTGCTTGACCGTATTTCATTCTTACCATATTTTTTAAAACATCTGAATGTTTGGTATGGTTTGTCAGCAAATTATCAAAGCGCATTGAAAACCAAGACTGCTAAATAAATTTACAAATGTAACCAGTGGCAGCAACGAGCAGATACGTACAAGAATGTAAACAGTAAATTTGGTTTATCGTATGGGTCAGACTATCTACTTGTAATTTCTGTCTCTAATGCCTGAGAGAGCCTAAGTAGTACTCAGACATTGAAAGTCAGAAGCAATAGCAGAAAGCAGAAATCGTAGCTGACAATTCGGAAGCAACCAGTTGATACATTGTACATGTAACGAGTACCCGCAATCTATGTTTGGAGCAGAATATGAAAATTATCAGAATTTTAATCTGAAAATTTTTCATTTTTTGGTTGTAATGTTTTCGGTATATTTGAATAGGCATGTTTTCGTAATGTATCGATTTATTTAACATTTCTTGGATAATAAAATGTCTATTTTTTTTAGGAATATGAAGTCTTTAAAGGAACTAGATACACTTTGTAGATTGTCTTTCGCCATTTTTACAAACTTCATTACTGCCAATGAAGAGTCTCATTAAAACCGAGACTCCCATTTTCTAATCCTTTGCGTGTTCTTTGTTTCCAAAGGTAATTTTTTGACGTTTATTTTATTACACTGCAGCTGGTGCTATTGTCGTGTGGCGGCGGTAGATCGTCTCCCCGTACTTCACCATAGTGCAGATTACAGTATACGAGGGTGAGTCAATAAGTAACCAGCCTAACTGATTTCCGGTTGAGATCCACCTCTTTCTTTTTCGATGTAATTGCCCTCTAGTGTGATGCACTTAGACCAATGGTGTTCAAGTGCCATCAGCCAAGAACTGAAAAAGTCAGGTCCGTTCCATTGACCCACTCCTCAACTGCCGTCACGACTTCTTCATCAGACCGGAAATGAAGTCCACGGATATCCGTTTTCAAGTTTGGGAATAGGAAGAAGTCGCTAGGAGATAGGTCAGGCGAATAGGCAGGATGTGGTATTAATTCATACCCGTTTCGCTCTACAGCATCCATTGCAACTTTGCAAGTGTGGATTCTCGCGTTGTCCTGTTGCAGCAAAACACCTTTAGAGAGTTTACCTCGGCGTTTTTCACGGATGGCGGTTCTCAGCTGGTCTAACAAGTTTGCATAGTACACTCCAGTTATAGTACTTCTCTTGGGTAAAAGTCCAACATAATAACGCCTTTTGCGTCCCAAAATACTGTGGCCATCATCTTGCCAGCAGATGGTTGTGTCTTGAACTTCTTTGACCCCGGGGACCCAGGCCATACCCACTGACGACTCTGAGCTTTATTCTCTGGTTCATAATAATGAACCCAAATCTCATCTACAGTCACCAGACGCAAAAAAAAAATCATCTTTTGATCTAAAACGCTTCAACAAGGCGCTGCAAACTGATGCTCCGGTTGCCATTTGCTCATCGCTAAAGGATTTGGGTACCCAACGGGCTGTTAGCTTGCGCATACCTAAACGATCATATGAGATTGTTGAAACGCTACCATGTGAAATGCGTAATGCCTGCGCTATTTCTTCCCTCTAAACTCGCCTATCAGAGTATACCAGATCCCGAACTTTCTTACACGTTTCTTCGTCGGTGGCATCTAGTGGGTGTCCAGACCTGGCTTCATCTTCTAAAGGCGTTCTACCGCGTTTGAATTCCCCTACCCAGAATTTAACCTGAGCATAAGATGGTGCAGAAGATCCATAAACATCGGCTAACTCGCCGTGTATTTCCTTGCCTGTTTTACCTTTTAAATACAAGTACCAGATTACAGCACGGTACTCAACTTTAGATGAAAAGCATGCCTTTGCATCACTAGCAATGTTTGACATTCAATATCTTATTCAAGAATGACTCGATACGTGTGCAATTTTGTACCCATGTATAAAACATATATTGAAACAAAGCATGAAAATCGTGACCGTCTCGGTCCATTAAAAATGGGATAGCCTGGTTATTTATTGACACGCCCTCGTATTTCATTTCCTATGGGTTCACTTGCCCATTATGGTATATTTGAAAATAGAGTTCTGCTCATGTATACGCTAGAGGGGTAAGCAGAGTTGTAAACTTCATTATTGCTTATAGGGAGCAAAATCGTTCCTTTTAGAATAGAACCCTTTTCAGAAGGAAACCGAAACCATTTGGAATCTTGTCTCCATTGGAAGTGTATTTTTTCTGCCAAATGAATGTACACAAGTACTGTTTGACGCTCAGAAGTCTAAGCCTGTCCAAGAAAAGTGTGATTAGGGAAATTGACGCGCTCGACATGACCCTTATGGGTTTACTGGGCCGTTAGACTTCAACTCGAACAAAATAAACTGAATAAGAAGAAATAAGATTACACAAAGTATTTCAGTGCTGTACCAAGTCTAAAACGATAACATCCAAATGTGAAGAAGAGTTGTTTCTCAATATGTGGATAATTTCTGTGAAGTTTATGAAAATGTAACAAATATAATAGCACTTCTCTCCATGAACTCGGACGGATGGACCAATAAGTGTGATGACGCCTATAAGCCCCATCTCAAATTTCGTGTGCGGGACAGCCAGTAATCGAGACATGCCTTCCTGCGGTTCTTGGATCGTATTGACTGACCCACATGTTCTCGTGTTTCAAATTTTACCCTACATGTATATAATTTGACACTTTGACCTTGTCCGTTTTGATTCTTTTTTGTATATTAAACACCGCTTGTCAGCTTGAGCTATAGATAAGAAGAATGCTTCTCTGAATATCAGCTAAGACATTCAAAAAACTTTTTTTGTTTTATGCATGCGGAAAAATAATGCTCGTGAAAGGTGTGTTGTTGATCTGTCTGCTCACTGTGCCTAGTCATGTTCAGAGCGCATGCGAAGAGGGAAATTTTTGCGCAAGAGCGGATGGAAAGTATGGGGCTTGTATCAACGGAATATGTAGCCGTATACCAACAAAAGAGAGGAAAGATCTCCGCTTTACAATTGTCGTAAAATATCCTGAAGCGACTTTACAGGTAAACTCTCTCTCTCTCTCTCTCAACATAGTTTTAACAAGCGAGCCAACATATCATGCTACAGTATAGTAACGCATCAGATATGATGTTGCACCCAGTCATTTTTATTTTGAGTGTGCAAAGTTTAACCATTAACCATTCTGTTGCTGAACACGACATACCCTGTCTTAGCAAACAGTATAGATCCAGATCAGTTGGCTTCTTCAGAAGCCAACTGATCTGGATCTGCACTGTTTGTCATTAAATATGTGAATTTCTATCGAAAACCCGAATCAAGTAACCTAATTGGCTGTAAATTAGAAGTGGGCGTGGCATCTTAATTTATTCAGCATTGCAAGGGCTAAGCTTGTAGATAACGACATAGTCGTTTTTTTTTGTTTTAGGGGGGGGGGGGGGGGTGGGGGGAGGGGGGGGGGAGAAAATAAAGCAATAAAGCTTGACATTTCATGTGACTCGCCTGCCTAGCAAACGATTTTCACGAAATGCCATACATTATTTTTTATAAAAATCATTATTCTGAAACAATAAAACAAACACAATATGCCGGCTGTCGTTCTTGCGACTGGAGCTTTAAGTGTCAAGTAGTGTTGAGAAAATGCCAGAATTTCATAGTCAATCATCGGTTTTTTATAACACCGACTGATCATCGATTAATAATCGTCTTGTAGAAAATATATTCACTTTTAATTTAGCCCTCCTTGAGGTTCTTATTCATTCACCATAAGAGGTAAATATCAATACTTTGCGCTAACTTTTAAGGCTATTCTATCATTTTTTTTATTTTACTTTTATTGACAACAAATCTAGAATAACCGAAACAGGCAGCTTTGAATTTCATTTTTGCATATAAAAATAAAAAAGAGAGAAAAATATGTTTCTAAAAATAGAATTTTCCGATTAGTCCACTATAAAAATTTTTTTCCGATCATCAGTCAGAAGAGGCAAAAATGAGTGATGATCGATTATAATCAGTCGCAACACTAGTGTCAAGTAGTCATCACGAAAACACGCCTATGCAATTTAGACCCCCTTAAACCCCACTTTTATACAGTAAAACTTGGGTTTGCAGGGTTATACATTATTTTTCTTACTTTGCTAAAAAGACATAGATTGTGGGCGAGGCGGTTCTAACGAGTACCCACAATCTATGTTTTGAGCAGAAATACGAAAAATATCAGAATTTTTATCTGAATTGTTTCCTTTTTTGGTTGTAAAATTTTCAACATATTTGAAAAGGCGTGTTTTCGTAATGTCTCCAAACGCACAAAGTTGGACAGATATACTATTACGACCTTAAAATAGAAACCAAGGGCTAAACTAATTATGATTATTAACTTTATTTAGGTAATTATACTTACGCCATGTAAACAATGGACAAAGTTGATCAGTGATGAATCTACTGTAAATGAATTCCAAAAATTACAAATTTGAAAAATGATATAAATAGCAATGGCAAGTGTTAGCACTGACTCTTCCACTGATATTCCATTTTCAAATTATTTTGCGAAAAGTGGCTTATCATCGCTGATGATGTCAAAAACAGCGTTAAAATTTACAAGAGCAAAAGGTAGGCTTAACATTTGAAAGGTTATTACGTAAAAAAGTGAACAAAATGCCTTCAGATATAAGAATTTAGATACATTTTAAAAACCGATTTTGTCAACTTGAATTTTAAGAATCTAAACTTAAAGTTACAGTCACATATTCATACTTCTAATTATCTGCATAAGATTATAAGGAAAACAGTTTTGTTTATGCATATACAGGGTGAATATTTTTAAAGAATAATGTACAGATTTTTTTTTTAAATTATTCGGCTAGACTAGAACCTGTCCGCACTAGTTACTGACTTCAGCATCTGAATTTGCACATCCATTGATTGCATAAATAGTGAAGGATAAGTCAAAGCTAGTTCACTGATGGTTAGGGTTAGGTTAGAGCTAGCGTAAGGTTAGGGTTAGGCCGGAGGCCGCGGTTTCAACACCTCCATAGGGACCTGGTGAAAATTAATGCATTAAAAAGCCATGTTATTGCATAAAAACTGAAAACATTTGCTACATTTCGCTTAATTTCTTGCACTATTTTGTTTCGCCTTTTCACCGATTTCTCGCGAACGCAATTTCCACGGACTATGCTCGTTCTAGGGACAAGCAGTACACATCTCGTAACGGCAGCAAATCTGTGGCCCCGGTACGATCATATTGAAAGTTGCGTAGCCGTGCGTTAACAGCGCTTGAATTGCTTAGTTAATACACGGATTTTCGCCGGTTAATGCACGGCTGTTAATAACGTGCGACACTGCTTTTTATGCAATAATATACGGTAAATCATATTTCCAGGGTCACCAAGGTACAGACCTGTATATGCGTGGCAACGCTCTGGGTTTCACATGGAAAGAAGGTGCCAAGATAAATAAGACTGGTAGTAACACATGGCAAGCGGTAATAACATACCAGTCGGCCAACGATGGTTTTCGTTGTCAACACTGCAGTGACAATAGCGATTTCATTGGCTCATATTTCCAGTACAGAATCTATATTGATGATAGAATTGATATGATTGGTGGAAACATGCAAGTACGAATACCCATATCCAAATCTTCCAGCTATTTTGACGATACTCCAAAATACTTTGCTTATCCATGGTTCTTTTCTAAGGAGGGCAATGGAACAGCCGTTTCCATAGAGTCTCCACAGACTGGACGAAACTTCAGTATAGTCATTTATAGACCACCAAGCTTTGAAGAAAATACTTTCAAAACCTATCCTACTGTTCTTGTCTTTGACCTCAGCGAAGAAATCTACAAGGCAGTAGCCACCATAATGGCTGCACCAACGGTAGAGAAAGGAACCATCGGAGAGTACATTCTTATAGGATTCGGAGACTATACTTCTCAGGACGATAGAACTAATTTACTGACCCAAGTGCCTGGGCCGTCCCATGAATGTATCAACGGAACGTATGACACTCAATGTGATAACTGTTTTCCTGCAGGAATTAACTATACAGAATACATATGGTATATGACTAATAAATGTGGCAAACAAGTCGAAACTGGAGGAAAAGGAAACGAAACCCTTGACTTCCTTTTAGATACCGTTATTCCCAAGGTCAAGAACATCACCAATATGCGCATGCTAACGGACCAGCCTAATCTTGGCATTATGGGATATTCTCTCGGGGGCTTGATGGCGTGTCATGCCGCCTGGACCAGACCGAACATATTCGGTTTTGCTGCATGCCAGTCTCCTTCATTTTGGTGGCCGTATAACAATGACTTTAGCGCTGGTGACTTTTTCTTCATCAATGTCACCCTAAAAGATGAGACTCTTCGAAATCATAGATCTGGCCAAAGAATTTACCTGGATGCTGGTGGTAAGGAGACGTATTTGCCATTTACCTTAACACAGGCGATGCTCTTTGCGGCCCAGGATATGGAAAATACAGCTTATTTTGAATGGGATAAAAATCTATGGGCGAATGTTTTTTCGGATGACCCTCACAGCTTTACATACTGGGCGATGAGGATATGGAATCCACTGAAAATCTTCTTTCCAACTTATCCTTCTCCTAGTTATAATAGAGATACACATGCTGACTGCAACATCAGTGGGTCGCGTAGAAAACATATAAGCTTTCTTGTTGAAATAATTTGTATTTTGATAGCCTTACAAATGCGTGTAGCTGGGTAAAAAATTCAGCAGTTGGCAATTTGAAATATGTTTCTTATTTTGCCCAGAAAAAAGACTTTTACATTCATGCAAATTATCTCCACATCACGAAAACGTACCTATATAATTTTGACCCCTTTAAACCCCATTTTTATATAGTAAAACTGGGGTTTCCAGGGGTATATATTATTTTTCTTATTTCTGCTCAAAACATAGATTGTGGGTACTCGTTAGAACCGCCTCGGCGAGGCGGTTCTAACGAGTACCCATAATCTATGTTTTGAGCAGAAATATGAAAAATATCAGAATTTTTATCTGAAAACTTTCAGTTTTGTGGTGGTGAAATTTTCAGTATATTTAAATAGGAGTGTTTTCGTAATGAAATGAGAAATTTGCATGAATGTCAAAATCTGTTTTCTGGGAAAATTAGAAAAATGTTATCAATTTAATTATGCTGAATTTGCCCAGAGGGTGGTTATGGCAAATGCGACAAGCTGGCATTTAGTTAAATGTATCTTGTTTTATTTTTTTTTTTCAGGGACCGATTGTTAAATAATATAAAAGAGTTGATGTTATGCTGCTGACGACATAGCTATATAATTATTAATCTAATCATGGTTGATAGTTATGTTTCTCTTTTTAACCCATTTGTGTCTAGGGTCCCCTAAATGAGACATTGAAAAAGTGTGGACCCAGATCAGGCGGCGTCTGATCAGTGTCTACACTGTTTGCATTAACTACAGGCATTTCAATAAAACATGGTAATAATCAAACCTGTCCAGACAGCCCTAAAACTGGAAATGGAATGGTCAACAGAAGACAGATAGAAGAAGAGTCCACTCGGCATAAATGGGTTAACAGCACGACGGCATGTCAAATTTCGGACACAGTTACGGTCCTGCCCTATATCTAACCCAAGTAGGTACTTGAATGTGTTTCCTTGGCCTGGCCCATCCTGAATAAACTTATGATTTTATTTTGCTTTGGCTTGCAGTGTCTGTATTTCCAGTGTCTGACATGACCCTGATCTGTTTCTGTTAGTGTTGCTACTGATGATCGATTATAATCGATCATCAGTCACTTTTGTCTCTTGTGACTGATGATCGAAAAGACTTTTTATATTCGACTAATCGGAAAATTCTATTTTTAGAAACATATTTTCTCATTTTATATTTTTATAGGCAAGTTATAAAAAAAAAAGAATGAAATTCAAAGCCGTCTCTGTGGTCAATAAAGGTAAAAAAAAAATGATAAAATAGCCTTAAATAAGTCACTTGTTTCAACTGAAAACTACTGATATTTTTCTCATTTTCTCCATGAAAACATGTTGTGGATACTCATTAGAAGCGCCTCCGCTAGAAGCGCCTCGCGGAGGCGCTTCTAATGAGAACCCACAACATATGTTTTCATGGAGAACTAACAAAAAATGTTATCTGGGTTCCCCTCTCATCGATCTGGACAAATGAATAAGTACCTGGTAGAGGGCTAAATTAAAAATTAATGAATTTTCTACAAGTCGATTAATAGTCGATAATCAGTCGGTTTTACAAAACCGATGATCGACTATGAAATTCTGGCCGATTCTCAAGGTAGTTTCTTTGGCAGTTATTATAAAAGTGAATTTTATTTTTGCGGATTTCATTGATCTGTTAACGCCGGCGACTCACTCGCAAACTGAATTGGACTTTATGTTAAGTTTGTGAGTAATTTGTCGGCGCTTACAAATCCCCCACGAAAACATACCTATATAATTTTGACCCCCTTAAACATCCCTTTTATATAGTAAAACTGGGGTTTGCAGGGGTATACATAATTTTTCTTATTTCTGCTCAAAAACATAGATTGTGGGTACTTATTAGAACTGCCTCGGGGAGGCGGTGTAACGAGTGCCCACAATCTATTGTTTGAGCAGTAATATGAAAAAAATATCAGAATTTTTATCTGAAAACTTTCAGTTTTTGGTGGCGAAATTTCAATATATTTGAATAAGCATGTTTTTGTAATGATATATTATTTCCAACTCAGGCATGAGCAAAATGGCTTGGTTTAGAAATGTACTCAAGGAAAACAGTTCCTGGATTTCTACTCAGTGGATTTATTGAAATAGAGATGCCGTTTTGAATTTGCTCTTGACCAATCAGCTAAACTAGTGTATGTGTGAATATTGAGTTGGAATTGTTACTATTTTGACTAAAATCAACGTTTTTGTCAAATATTACATTAATAAACATTAGATTTTATATGCCAAAGATGGCCCATGATTGGGTAAATAAAAGTTTTCTATATATTCTATTCTGTTCATGAACAGTATGTTGTCTATACTCCGTGAGCCCCTATAATATATAAGGAAAACAGAGGGGTTCACGTTACTAAGAGATTTTGGCGAACTTTTTGAATCTGTTTTTTTTTCTGTCAATTTTTCCATTTAAACATGCCTATTCAGATATATAGAAAATTTCACCTCAAAAAACTGAAAATTTTCAGATAAAAAACACTGCGATTTTTCATACTGCTCAAAAACATAGATTGTGGGTACTCGTTACTCAACGAGGAGGTTCTAACGAGTACCCACAATCTATGATTTTGAGCAGAAATAAGAAAAATAATGTATACCCCTGTAAACCCCAGTTTTACTATATAACATCAACATTATATAAGCGTATTTTCGTGGTGATTGAATAAATCTGCCGTAATATGTTGACCAATCTTGCTCATTTTTCTTGCAGTGTACTGCGACACTGCAATAAGTTATCAAATTCTAAATGTGAGGGACATCCAGACTTCAGCTGTCTTATTTCTCTTAACCCTTGTCCTGCTGAACCCGGATATATCCTGCCTTTGCAAACAGTGAAGATCCAGATCAGTTGGCTTCTGAAGAAGCCAACTGATCTGGATCTGCACTGTTTGCCATTAAGTATATTAAATTGTAGCAACAATCCAGACCAAGTAATCTGATTAGCTGAAAGTTAGAAGTGGGCGTGGCATCTTAATTTATTCAGCATGACAAGGGTTAAGAAACATATAAGATGGGTACTCTTTTGAAATAAGAAAAATATAAACGAGTCGCGACATAACAAAAACACAAAGGAACTGTGCGCCCAGCGGAAACTCAGATCAACCTGAACGTCCGATCAGTCTAATCAAAGTCTTCCCTATCCTTCGGTCCTTAGCTACCCATGGAGCACAGCGAAGACTGATCAGACTAATTGACCAGGCTGATCTGAGTCTTCGCTGGGTGCACAGTCACTTTGTCGGTTTCACTATATTTTCATTATATATAATAAGTACTGTTCTGTGGTTTCGTTTCCTGGCATTAACCTTATTCAACTTGATGTAATGGAAGGACTTTGCTCCGTGATTGTGGTATTTTCCGGGTACTATTTCTTATCTACCGATTTTAAGCAGTAAATATAACACCTTGATTTGTTAACATAGCATGTCTAATCACTAAATGCGTTTTCCGCATATTCCTCGTGTTGGTGCAACACACTCGTTGCGCCCATACATGTACGCAGTCTGATCAGAATCTTCCTTGGGCGCACTTCGATAGTCGAGGGTTCAAAGATACTTCATGCGGACAACGAAGACTCTGATCAACCTGCGCGGATGCGCAGGTTGATCTGAGTCTTCGTTGGGCGCACATGTCGAAAGGTACGTTTTCGCAGGTTGCGGCTCATTTCTACAGATTTAGGCTAAGCAATATACATTTCGCTTGCATGAGTTAACATAGTGGTTTAATCACTGATGGCGTTTTCCTCATAGTCCTCTTGTTCTTGCTCGGCGACAGTCCGTCCTTTACCTTTTCTTTTGTTACAAGGAAGGCTATAGCACATAATTCCAAGTCTGTAAAAGAGCAATATTAGTGTAACGATGTTCTTAAGGACGAAAAACACCAAACTGTATGTGATCAGTTTGAGTCGAATCATAATGTAAAGTCGGAGCGCAAGGAACGGTCCGTCTTGCAGAAATACACTCATAAATGTGTAAATTATTTCCACAAAGTAGGTACCACAGGCTCGCTTAAAACATTGCATCTGAGAACTCCGGAGGCGGCGAAACATCCTCTTGTGCGCCAGCACTGGAATAAACTGGATGAAACTGGCAGACCATACACCCATCACCCAGTAGGTCAAAATGCGGTCACTTCGGACTTCGGGCTCGTCGAAAACTGCCAGCAGTTCCATGATGTCTGAAGCTATGGCAAGAAATTCCAGGAGCAGATCGGCGAGGAACTCACGTGATACATTACGACGTGGTAACAACCATCGACAGAATACCAGCAGGTAGATTAATGCCTCTTCAACTATTATCAACCATATCTCACTGTCCGGGGCGCTGGGCAATGTCAGTGATACCTGAAAGAAGTACCGTATATACTCTAATTGTAACTATTTATCATATTTGTCATAGAATTAGAAAACAGTCCACTGTACGAATTGAATATATTGGAACACCTTATCTTCTGGTCATACTGTTCCTAAATAATCCATTCTACTACTTCATGATGTGTCTAAAATATTGCTGTATGTATGGCAAACAGTATAGACCCTGATCAGACGCCGCATTCTGCAGCGTCTGATCTGGGTCTACACTGTTTGCTACCTGTCCCAATGTACTTAGGGTATTTACGATAAACTATTGCTTAATGAGTGGCAAACAGTGTAGACCTTGACTAGACGCTATGTACTGTGGCGTCTGATCTGGATTTACACCGTTTGTTCAGGTTTTTCTGTCGCAGTACTTAAGATAATTATGAATTTAATAGTTGCTACCTATATCCGTGCGTCCAAATTATCATCACTTGCTTCATAGGTTGGTTGGCCAGATCTAAATGAATTTGATTTCAGACCACGCGTGACTTCTGAATACACTGCATGAATTGCGATATAACATCCAAGCCAACACTATTTCAGTAGTTCAGAGACATTGCCCCCAAATTTGTGGGACTTTTACCTGATCCGATCATATGAATTAGGGTCCTGCTTAGTTTTTAGCAGCTCTGCCACGGAGGCTTTACGCAGCCCATCTATTTAGCGGGCCCCGATGGCCGGGGCATTGCTTTCCGAATACCGAAAACTAGTGTATGCCGATGACAGGTACAACGACAATACTTTCCTGAAATCCGTTTTACTGCCTCAGGGGATGTTTCCTAAAGAATTTTGACCCTTTGTGCGTTTTTGTCTTTGTTTCTTTTTTTGCGAGTCTAAACGTATTGAATAGCAGAAAAAAAATAATAATAACAATTTACAAACCGGTCGAACAAACGCATTATTGTGTCGATTTTTTTCCAGTTTATCACTGGTCACATAGTTAGTCTATAGTAGTGCGTCTGCACGCCGAACCGGTCCTAGGTTCTGTGAACTGCTTAGCAGTTCCCGTTGGACGCACTTATTACGGTATATTGTAAAATTCAAATAAGCCACGCCAAGAGAAATGGGGCCGCTGGGTATAAAGAATGCATGAAGGTAAATATTTGCCAGCTTTACGCACAATCAGGGGTTCTGTAACATCTATAGCACCTAAATTAGATAAGTTTTCCGCATGAAGAAACTTTGCACCATTGACACAGTGAAGATTCTGACCAGACTGTGCGAATGCACTGGCTGATCTGAATCTTCGCTGGGCACACATTTCCAATATCACATTTTCTGACTTCACGGCTCAAATGACTGTATAAAGTAGCGGGCAATGGCCCCTGTCAGACTGCGCATAAACCGAGGTTGTTCTAGACATTCGCGTTTGTCCCGTAGACACGGTTCATCACGAAAACATGCCTATATTATTTTGACCCCCTTAAACCCCACTTTTATATAGTAAAACTCGGGTTTACAGTGGTATACATTATTTTTCTTATTTCTGCTCAAAACATAGATTGTGAGTACTCGTTAGAACCGCCTCGCCAACATAACAGAATTTTTTATCTGAAAATATTCATTTTTTGGTGATAAAATTTTCAGTATGTTTGAATAGGCTTGTTTTCGTAATGTTATACACATTCATGCCCCGAAGCCACTATTATGCTCTTTTATGCTTCGGTCTGTGTTTCCTCTGAGTGCATTTGTCATAAGGTCTATTTTTATACGTGCGGCTTAAGTTGTTAAATGTGATCGCCTAATGTGGAAATGAAAAAGCACCTCTTTTGACAAACATAGCTACAGATAATAAAAGATATCCGGATTAATATTAGTCTTACTTATCCATAAAAAACATATGTTGTGGTACTCATTAGAAGCGCCTCATCGAGGCGCTTCTAATGAGTACACGCAACATACGTTTTCTTGGAGTAATAAGAAAAAAATCTACATGTTTTTGTTGACAAATGGCGTGTCTAGCTATGACATGCCACACCCTCTATTTATCCATTGAAAATGAATTAAAAACTGCAGTGTATGCAATATTGCTTCATCATTAATTTCCACCCAGATATCTTCAAATGACTCTACCACCCAGTGGGTGGCAGTAGTCATTACAATACAACACTCTTTATACCGACACTCGCTACAACGACAAAATTCGTTATAACTACAAATAGACTGTCACGAAATCTCCGCTTAAGCGGTAACAATTATTCACAAATTATACAAGAATATTGTAATTATTAATTTAAAGAAACGTGTTTCGGATATTTGATAAAATTGCCTCAGTGCGATTCCAACAAATATCCGAAACATTTGTTTATGAGGAAATCGGATCAAAAGAAGAACTTTCTTGCATATGAATCTACTCATTAAGTATTATGTACAACAGCAACTTCATTTTAATGGCAACTCTTTTGGAGCAAATGCTGTCGTTGTGAGGGTTCACTGTATTTTTAAAGTTTTCTAAATTGCCTGTACGGTGTAAACTAGTAGCGTACTAACTTTGCCTGCGCAAACACTATGGACCCGCTGCTGCTCACCAACTAGTCAAATGGGCATGTTAAAACTGTATTGAAGAAAAGGGTGATAAGACCATTGTCATGCTGAATCAATTTAAAATGCCACGCCCACTTCTAAATTTCAGCAAGTTAGATTATTTTATCCAAATTGTTGATACAAATTCACATACTTAATGGCAAACAGTGCAGATCCAGATCATTTGGCTTCTTCAGAAGCCAACTGATCTGGATCTGCACTGTTTGCAAAGGCAGGATATATCCTGGTTCAGCATGACTAGGATTAATATCTAATATTTTGGTTAAACGCGGTTAAATGTTTTTATCGATTCAAACTGCGTAGACCCTGATCAGTTGCAGGTCTGCAACGTATGCTTTGCATCCATATTGTTTACAATCATTTAATATATGTGGGACGGGTCGCTTATTTAATCCCGTTTTCTGTAGTCATGTCACATGATTTTACAAACAGAAATATGTTTACATTTCCGCATATTAAATTCATATGAGCAGAGCCACATAGGAAACGCCCTCATGACATAAGTGACCAGCTAGGACACAGATCAACTTGCGCGAATGCACTGTGTGATCTGGATCTGCGTTGTTGGCTAAAAGAATGTTTTAGAAGCATACTTTGATTCCGAGACTAGCGTAGACACTGATCGGACTGCGTGATGCGCAAGCTCATCTGAGGCTACGCTGATCGTTTTTGCCACAAGTTCGTTGTGTGGTGGCTCAATTTTTCTTGCTTTTCATTTGATAAACTGTCTGAGACGTCCCATGAGGAAAGGGTACGGGAAGACTGTAGATATGAATGAACAGAAGTTAGTTCAGGTACTGTAATATAGGGATCAAACATAGTTTTTCATGCATTAACATTCTCCAGGTCCCGTGGGAGGTGTTGAAAACCGAGGCCGATGGCCGCGGTTTTCAACACCTACCAAGGGACCTGGCGAACGTTAATGTATTGAAAAACGATGTTCGATCGCTATTATTGCATAAAAACTGAAAACATTTTCCTACATTTGCGTTATTTCTTGCAATATTTTGTTTCGCCTTTTCACCGATGTCTCGCGAACGTTATTTCCACGGACTATACTCGTTCTAGGGCAGGGCAGTACACATCTCGTGACGGCAGCAATTCTGTGGCCCCGGTACATGTACGAGCATATTGAAAGTTGCGTAGCCGTGCATTAACAGCGCGTTAAATGCCTTGTTAATACACGGCTTTTCGCCGGTTAATGCACGGCTGTTAATAATGTGCGGCACTGCTTTTTATGCAATAATGTTCGTTCACATGAAGATCAGAAACTGCGGAACGTGATTGTGAACAGTGAGTGCTCTGATCAGGCTGATTGTTAAATATGACATTATTATGATATATACACTTTCGGTGGAGCAACTGACAATTGATTTGTTTGCTTCTCTTCTGTATAGGGTCTACTCTAAAAGGAAATTGGGAGCAAATTCTTTCCTTTTACAATAGAACACTTTTTAGAAGGAACTTTATTTACAGAAAAGCAGCAAATAGGAAGTCTCAAATATTGTCTCCTTTTTAAAATGGTGGAAAATCAACTAAGTGTAATTGGCCTTCTTAACTTTTGTCATGCTGAATAAATTGCCAGGCCCATTTCCAATTTTTCAGCCAATCAGATCACTTGATGCAGGTTGTTGATACAAATTCACATACTTAATGGCAAAACAGTGCAGATCCAGATCAATTGGCTTCTTGAAAAGCCAACTGATCTTGATCTAAACTGATTGTAAAGGCACGACATATCCGGGTTCAGCTCATATATAAATGAAATACAAATCAGTCATTAATTATCTGATGCTGAATGATAGAACTGATCCTGACAGTGTAATCATACTTAAGCAAACATTGTCGATTTAGATCAGACTGCAACTCATAAGACAGACTTCAATCATGACAGTGTTGACCCAGTTCAAACTGGATAGATTCTGTTTGCCATTCCGCCCGCACATTTTAGAAAAATTACAGGATATAGCAAAATGGAAGGCTTGTTCATATTTTTGGATAACTATGGTAATTATTCATGGTGTCCGAATATTTAGGGTATCCATGGTAACGTATTTACCCTAAGTATTCGGACACCCCAACTCGTTACCATACTTGTTCTAAAATTTGAGAAGTACAATACCTGATGTTGTATTTAAAAATTGCTCCATGAGTGGCAAACAGTGTAGACCCAGATGAGACGCCGCGTTCTGTGGCGTCTCATCAGGGTCAACACTGTTTGCTCAGGCCTGTCTGTCCGAATACATACTGTAAATACAATAATATTATTATTTTATATTATAATATTAGTAAATATACTACCAAAATGTGATAAAACGTACCTTATATGCGCTTAGCGAAGACTCAGATCAGCCTGAGCTATCGCACAGTCTAACTGGCGTAATAGAGATATTTTAGATGAGATAAGGGAGCATAAGTGGTCTATATGGGCAGACCAAGAAAGGTGTTCATCGATATAAACACCAAGCAGTTTCTGTTTACTAACGGATTGAATATTGACATCGTCAGCAATAATATTTAGAGGTCGAGAGTCGTTCAAGCGTTTTCTAGCGCCAACTAGCATACAAGTTGTTTTGGTCATGTGAACACTCATTTTGTTTATCTTTCCCCATGTTTTACTGTTACCGAATTCTCCTTGCAGATCTTCTTCAATAGCATCTATGTCATTACCATGCGTGTGAATCGTCGTGTCATCTGCATACAAATCAGAGGAGCACTTTTTGATATGGAGCGGAAGATCGTTGATAAAAATGAGAAATAAGGTCGGGCCTAATATTGAGCCCTGAGGCACACCAGATTGTACGGTGGTGAAATCCGTCAACCCTTTATCACTCTCGATTACTTGTTGTCGAGAACATAAATATGATTTGAACCACTGAATGGCAGAAGGGTTAAGTTTGTATAATGCAAGTTTATTCAGCAAGATGGAGTGATCAACTAGATCAAAAGCCTTCCGAAAATCGATAAAAAGGGCTCCAACCATGTCACCCTTATCAATACAATTCATCCAGTCATTAATGAGTTTGACTAAAGCTGTTTGGCAACTATGTTTTGGTCTGAACCCGGATTGATTGTCATGTAGAAGTTTATATTTGTTCAAATATGCCATAAGATGTTTGTTCACGTGCTTTTCGAAAATTTTAGATACAGTGGACAGGATAGAAATTGGCCTATAGTTTGAGGGGTCGGACTTTTCACCACCTTTGTAAATTGGAAGTACCTTTGCCAATTTCATTTGAGAAGGAAACTGGCCGGTCGCAATGCTTTTATTGATAAGCATCGCAATCGATGGCGATAATGATTTAGCAGCAAGTTTGATGATCCTTGGCCCTATGCCATCAAGCCCGGTCGATTTTGAAACCTCTAAGGTATTAATATGTAATAAAACTTGTTCGGGGGTAATAAATGGAATTGTAAATTGTGTGTTTGTAGGCACTTTGCTATCAACAAAATCGCTGATTTTATTGGTGTCAAAGTCTAATGAATTTCCGGATGATGTGTTTTTATTCAAAAGCTCGGCAACTGAAGCAAAGTATTTATTCAGTTTGCTCGCAACAGCTTCAGACTCCGTAATGGTTTCATTTCCGATTATAAGTTTTTGAGGCAAATTACTGGAGGCAGTCTTGCTACCATTAGTCACGTCTCGCAGGTGTTTCCATAAGGATTTGGTATCTTTTGAATTTGTTATGCTATTAGAAAAATATTTACGTTTTGCTTGTCGTATGAGTTGTTTTGTTTTATTGCGGTATTTTCTATGATCACTCCATTGCTTTAATCGTTTGGTTTTATCTCGTAAAGATTGCATTTGAATTATATCTGGAGTAAACCAGTCAGGCATACGTTTAGATTTTACGCGTTTGGATTTAATCGGAGCATGATTGTTCAAGTGTTTCAAAAGGAATGAATACCAGATGTTAAGGTCTTCGTCTATACTTGATTTATCTGCCGCAAATTCATCCAAATCGTTAGCAATATCAGATATAAACTTATTTTCGTCAAAATGCTTGTAGCTGCGATAAGTAGTGGTAGTATGTTTGTCTTTTAGAAGCTTTGAGTTTACTTTTCGTGTAAAGCAAATGGGAAAGTGATCGCTTAAAGATAAAGTAGAAGTAAAACAACGTACAATATTCTCTGGATGAGTCGTATATACATGATCAATTAACGTATTGGTAGTTTCCGTTACCCTTGTTGGCTCTGTTACCAGTTGAGTTAAATCGAATAGAATTATAAGGTTTAGCCATTTATTATTCGTATGAGCTTTCAAATCAACATTTAAATCACCCATGAGAAGGAATTCAAGACCAGATGTCTGTGCTATGGAAAGCTCTACCTCAAACAAGTCGATCCATTCGCTTTTTGCATCGGGTGGCCTGTAAACTGTACATAAGAGAAAAGGTTTAGCATTCGGTAGCTCGATTTCAGCCCAAAGTGTTTCTAACCTGGCGAATGTTTATGCATTGAAAAACCATGTTCGATCGCTATTATTGCATAAAATCTGGAAACATTTGCTGCATTTCACGTTATTTCGTGCACTATTTTGTTTTGCCTTTTCACCGATGTCTCGCGGATGCAATTTCCACGGACTATGCTCGTTCTATGGCCGGGCAGAACACATCTCGTAACGGCAGCAAATCTGTGGCCTCAGTACGATCATATTCAAAGTTGCGTAGCCGTGCATTAACAGCGCGTGAATTGCCTTGTTTTTTAATACACGGATTTTCGACGATTAATGCACGGCTGTTGATAACGTGCGACACTGCATTTTATGCAATAATGTACGGTAAATCATATTTCCAGGCTCATCAAGGCACAGACCTGTATATGCGTGGCAACGCTCTGGGTTTCATGTGGAAAGAAGGTGCCAAGATAAATAAAACTGGTAGTAACACATGGCAAGCTGTAATTACATACCAGTCGGCCAACGATGGTTTTCGTTGTCACAACTGCAGTGACAATAGCGGTTTCATTGGCCCATATTTCCAGTACAGAATCTATATTGATGATAGAATTGATATGATTGGTGGAAACATGCAAGTACGAATACCCATATCCAAATCTTCCAGCTATTTTGACGATACTCCAAAATACTTTGCTTATCCATGGTTCTTTTCTAAGGAGGGCAATGGAACAGCCGTTTCCATAGAGTCTCCACAGACTGGACGAAACTTCAGTATAGTCATTTATAGACCACCAAGCTTTGAAGAAAATACTTTCAAAACCTATCCTACTGTTCTTGTCTTTGACTTCAGCGAAGAAATCTACAAGGCAGTAGCCACCATAATGGCTGCACCAACGGTAGAGAAAGGAACCATCGGAGAGTACATTCTAATAGGATTCGGAGAGTGTACTTCTCAGGACGATAGAACTAATTTACTGACCCAAGTGCCTGGGCCGTCCCATGAATGTATCAACGGAACGTATGACACTCAATGTGATAACTGTTTTCCTGCAGGAATTAACTATACAGAATACATATGGTATATGATTAATAAATGTGGCAAACAAGTCGAAACTGGAGGAAAAGGAAACAAACCCTTGACTTCCTTTTAGATACCGTTATTCCCAAGGTCAAGAACATCGCCAATATGCGCATGCTGACGGACCAGCCTAATCTTGGCATTATGGGATATTCTCTCGGGGGCTTGATGGCGTGTCATGCCGCCTGGACCAGACCGAACATATTCGGTTTTGCTGCATGCCAGTCTCCTTCATTTTGGTGGCCATATAACAATGACTTTAGCGCTGGTGACTTTTTCTTCATCAATGTCACCCTAAAAGATGAGACTCTTCGAAATCATAGATCTAGCCAAAGAATTTACCTGGATGCTGGTGGTAAGGAGACGTATTTGCCATTTACCTTAACACAGACGGTGCTCTTTGCGGCCCAGGATATGGAAAATACAGCTTATTTTGAATGGGATAAAAATCTATGGGCGAATGTTTTTCTGAATGACCCTCACAGCTTTACATACTGGGCGATGAGGATATGGAATCCACTGAAAATCTTCTTTCCAACTTATCCTGCTCCTAGTTATAATAGAGATACACATGCAGACTGCAACATCAGTGGGTCGCGTAGAAAACATATAAGCTTTCTTGTTGAAATAATTTGTATTTTGATAGCCTTACAAATGCGGCTAGCTGGGTAAAAATTACAGCAGTTGGCAATTTGAAATATGTTTCTTATTTTGCCCAGAAAAAAGACTTTTACATTCATGCAAATTATCTCCAAATGAGAAATTTGCATGAATGTCAAAATCTGTTTTCTGGGAAAATTAGAAAAATGTTATCAATTTAAGTATGCTGAATTTGCCCAGAGGGTGGTTACGGCTAATGCGACATGCTGGAGAAATGTTTCAGCAGTTGGCATCTAGTTAAATGTATTTTCTTTCTGGGACCGATTGTTAAATGTTATAAAAGAGTTGATGTTATGCTGCTGACGACATAGCTATATAATTATTAATCTAATCATGGTTGATGATTATGTTTCTCTGTTTAACCTATTTGTGTCTAGCGTCCCTTAAATGGGATATTGACAAACAGTGTAGACCCAGATCAGACGCCGCAGAACGCAGCGTCTGATCAGGGTCTACACTGTTTGCATTAACTACAGGCATTTCAATAAAACATGGTAATAATCAAAACTGACCAGACACCCCTTTAATTGGAAATGAACTGGTCCAAAGCGTTGAGATAGAAGAGTCCACTCGGCATAAATGGGTTAACAGCACGACGGCATGCCACATTTCGAAAACAATTACGGTCTTGGCCTTTATATAACCCAAGCGGGTAGGTATTTGAATATGTTTCCTTGGCCTGGCCCACCGAGAATCTTCTTGTGGTTTTATTTTGCTCTGGCTTACAGTGTCTGTATTTCCAGTGTCTGTCATGACCCTGATCTGTTTCTGTTAGTGTTGCTACTGATGATCGATTTTTGTCTCTTGTAATTGATGATCGAAAAGACTTTTTATATTCGACTAATCGGAAAATTCTATTTTTAGAAACATATTTTCTCATTTTATATTTTTTTAAAGGCAAGTTATGAAAAAGAATGAAATTCAAAGCTGGGTTATACTTTGTGGTCAATAAAAGTAAAAAAATGTGATAAAATAGCCTTAAAAAAGTCACTTGTTTCAACTGAAAAGTACTGATGTTTTTCTCATTTTCTCCATGAAAACATATGTTGTGGATACTCATTAGAAGCGCCTCGCGGAGGCGCTTCTAATGAGAACCCACAACATTTGTTTCATGGAGAAATAACAAAAAATATTATCTGGATACCCCTCTAATTGATCTGGACCAATGAATAAGTACCTGGAAGAGGGCTAAATTAAAAATTAATGAATTTTCTACAAGTCGATTAATAGTCGATAATCAGTTGGTTTTTCAAAACCGATGATCGACTATGAAATTCTGGCAACACTAGTCTGTATTGCAGTTATTATAGAAATGAATTTTATTTTTGCGGATTTCATTGATGTATTAACGCCGGCGACTCAATCGCAAACTGAATTGGACTTTATGCTAAGTTTGTGAGTAACTCGTCGGCACTTACCAATCCACCAAGAAAATATACCTACATAATTTTGACCCCCTTAAACCCCGCTTTTATTTAGTAAACCTGGGGTATGCATAATTTTTCTTATTTCTGCTCAAAAACAGATTTTGGGTACTCTTTAGACCAGCCCCGGTAAGGCGGTTCTAACGAGTACCCACAATCTATGTTTTGAGCAGAAATATGAAAAATGTCAGAATTTTATCTGAAAACTTTCAGTTTTTGGGGGCGAAATTTCAATATATTTGAATAAGCATGTATTTGTAATGCGATAAATTATTCCCAACTTAGACATGAGCAAAATGACGTGGTTTAGAAATGTACTCAAGGAAAACAGTTCCTGGATTTCTACTCAGTGGATTTATTGAAATAGAGATGCCGTTTTGAATTTGCTCTTGACCAATCAGCTAAATTAGTGTATGTGTGAATGTTGAGTTGGAATTGTTACTATTTTGACTAAAATCAACGTTTTTGTCAAACATTACATTAATAAACATTAGATTTTATATGCCAAAGATGGCCCATGATTGGTTAAATAAAAGTTTTCTATATATTCTATTCTATTCATGAACAGTTTTTTTTTTTTTTTTTTTTGATTTGGGTTTTACGGCCCTTTCAAGAATATTTCACTTATATCGAGCCGATCGTTCATCGAAGGTGGGCGAAAACCGGAGAACCCGGAGAAAAACCACCTGACCATCCGTAAGCAGAACTTGGCTTTCCCACATATGATCCGAGCGAGGCTCGAACCACAGCGGTGAGAAACCTAATGGATTAAGAGTCAACTCTCTTATCCACTAGGCTACGGGGGCCCGCTCATGAACAGTATGTTGTCTATACTCCGTGAGCCCCTATAATATATAAGGAAAACAGAGGGGTTCACGTTACTAAGAGATTTTGGCGAACTTTTTGAATCTGTTTTTTTTTTCTGTCAATTTTTCCATTTAAACATGCCTATTCAGATATATAGAAAATTTCACCTCAAAAAACTGAAAATTTTCAGATAAAAAACACTGCGATTTTTCATACTGCTCAAAAACATAGATTGTGGGTACTCGTTACTCAACGAGGAGGTTCTAACGAGTACCCACAATCTATGATTTTGAGCAGAAATAAGAAAAATAATGTATACCCCTGTAAACCCCAGTTTTACTATATAACATCAACATTATATAAGCGTATTTTCGTGGTGATTGAATAAATCTGCCGTAATATGTTGACCAATCTTGCTCATTTTTCTTGCAGTGTACTGCGACACTGCAATAAGTTATCAAATTCTAAATGTGAGGGACATCCAGACTTCAGCAGTCTTATTTCTCTTAACCCTTGTCCTGCTGAACCCGGATATATCCTGCCTTTGCAAACAGTGAAGATCCAGATCAGTTGGCTTCTGAAGAAGCCAACTGATCTGGATCTGCACTGTTTGCCATTAAGTATATTAAATTGTAGCAACAATCCAGACCAAGTAATCTGATTAGCTGAAAGTTAGAAGTGGGCGTGGCATCTTAATTTATTCAGCATGACAAGGGTTAAGAAACATATAAGATGGGTACTCTTTTGAAATAAGAAAAATGTAAACGAGTCGCGACATAACAAAAACACAAAGGAACTGTGCGCCCAGCGGAAACTCAGATCAACCTGAACGTCCGATCAGTCTAATCAAAGTTTTCCCTATCCTTCGGTCCTTAGCTACCCATGGAGCACAGCGAAGACTGATCAGACTAATTGACCAGGCTGATCTGAGTCTTCGCTGGGTGCACAGTCACTTTGTCGGTTTCACTATATTTTCATTATATATAATAAGTACTGTTCTGTGGTTTCGTTTCCTGGCATTAACCTTATTCAACTTGATGTAATGGAAGGACTTTGCTCCGTGATTGTGGTATTTTCCGGGTACTATTTCTTATCTACTGATTTTAAGCAGTAAATATAACACCTTGATTTGTTAACATAGCATGTCTAATCACTAAATGCGTTTTCCGCATATTCCTCGTGTTGGTGCAACACACTCGTTGCGCCCATACATGTACGCAGTCTGATCAGAATCTTCCTTGGGCGCACTTCGATAGTCGAGGGTTCAAAGATACTTCATGCGGACAACGAAGACTCTGATCAACCTGCGCGGATGCGCAGGTTGATCTGAGTCTTCGTTGGGCGCACATGTCGAAAGGTACGTTTTCGCAGGTTGCGGCTCATTTCTACAGATTTAGGCTAAGCAATATACATTTCGCGTGCATGAGTTAACATAGTGGTTTAATCACTGATGGCGTTTTCCTCATAGTCCTCTTGTTCTTGCTCGGCGACAGTCCGTCCTTTACCTTTTCTTTTGTTACAAGGAAGGCTATAGCACATAATTCCAAGTCTGTAAAAGAGCAATATTAGTGCAACTATGTTCTTAAGGACGAAAAACACCAAACTGTATGTGATCAGTTTGAGTCGAATCATAATGTAAAGTCGGAGCGCAAGGAACGGTCCGTCTTGCAGAAATACACTCATAAATGTGTAAATTATTTCCACAAAGTAGGTACCACAGGCTCGCTTAAAACATTGCATCTGAGAACTCCGGAGGCGGCGAAACATCCTCTTGTGCGCCAGCACTGGAATAAACTGGATGAAACTGGCAGACCATACACCCATCACCCAGTAGGTCAAAATGCGGTCATTTCGGACTTCGGGCTCGTCGAAAACTGCCAGCAGTTCCATGATGTCTGAAGCTATGGCAAGAAATTCCAGGAGCAGATCGGCGAGGAACTCACGTGATACATTACGGCGTGGTAACAACCATCGACAGAATACCAGCAGGTAGATTAATGCCTCTTCAACTATTATCAACCATATCTCACTGTCCGGGGCGCTGGGCAATGTCAGTGATACCTGAAAGAAGTACCGTATATACTCTAATTGTTGGGACCTTAACTATTTATCATATTTGTCATAGAATTAGAAAACAGTCCACTGTACGAATTGAATATATTGGAACACCTTATCTTCTGGTCATACTGTTCCTAAATAATCCATTCTACTACTTCATGATGTGTCTAAAATATTGCTGTATGTATGGCAAACAGTATAGACCCTGATCAGACGCCGCATTCTGCAGCGTCTGATCTGGGTCTACACTGTTTGCTACCTGTCCCAATGTACTTAGGGTATTTACGATAAACTATTGCTTAATGAGTGGCAAACAGTGTAGACCTTGACCAGACGCTATGTACTGTGGCGTCTGATCTGGATTTAAACTGTTTGTTCAGTTTTTTCTGTCGCAGTACTTAAGATAATTATGAATTTAATAGTTGCTACCTATATCCGTGCGTCCAAATTATCATCACTTGCTTCATAGGTGGGTTGGCCAGATCTAAATGAATTTGATTTCAGACCACGCGTGACTTCTGAATACACTGCATGAATTGCGATATAACATCCAAGCCAACACTATTTCAGTAGTTCAGAGACATTGCCCCCAAATTTGTGGGACTTTTACCTGACCCGATCATATGAATTAGGGTCCTGCTTAGTTATTAGCAGCTCTGCCATGGAGGCTTTACGCAGCCCATCTATTTAGCGGGCCCCGATGGCCGGGGCATTGCTTTCCGAATACCGAAAACTAGTGTATGCCGATGACAGGTACAACGACAATACTTTCCTGAAATCCGTTTTACTGCCTCAGGGGATGTTTCCTTAAGAATTTTGACCCTTTGTGCGTTTTTGTCTTTGTTTCTTTTTTTGCGAGTCTAAACGTATTGAATAGCAGAAAAAAAAAATAATAATAACAATTTACAAACCGGTCGAACAAACGCATTATTGTGTCGATTTTTTTTCCAGTTTATCACTGGTCACATAGTTAGTCTATAGTAGTGCGTCTGCACGCCGAACCGGTCCTAGGTTCTGTGAACTGCTTAGCAGTTCCCGTTGGACGCACTTATTACGGTATATTGTAAAATTCAAATAAGCCACGCCAAGAGAAATGGGGCCGCTGGGTATAAAGAATGCAGGAAGGTAAATATTTGCCAGCTTTACGCACGATCAGGGGTTCTGTAACATCTATAGCACCTAAATTAAATAAGTTTTCCGCATGAAGAAACTTTGCACCATTGACACAGTGAAGATTCTGACCAGACTGTGCGAATGCACTGGCTGATTTGAATCTTCGCTGGGCACACATTTCCAATATCACGTTTTCTGACTTCACGGCTCAAATGACTGTATAAAGTAGCGGGCAAGGGCCCCTGTCAGACTGTGCATAAACCGAGGTTGTTCTAGACATTCGCGTTTGTCCCGTAGACACGGTTCATCACGAAAACATGCCTATATTATTTTGACCCCCTTAAACCCCACTTTTATATAGTAAAACTCGGGTTTACAGTGGTATACATTATTTTTCTTATTTCTGCTCAAAACATAGATTGTGGGTACTCGTTAGAACCGCCTCGGCGAGGCGGTTCTAACGAGTACCCACAATCTATGTTTTGAGCAGAAATAAGAAAACATAACAGAATTTTTTATCTGAAAATATTCATTTTTTGGTGATAAAATTTTCAGTATGTTTGAATAGGCTTGTTTTCGTAATGTTATACACATTCATGCCCCGAAGCCACTATTATGCTCTTTTATGCTTCGGTCTGTGTTTCCTCTGGGTGCATTTGTCATAAGGTCTATTTTTACACGTGCGGCTAAAGTTGTTAAATGTGATCGCCTAATGTGGAAATGAAAAAGCACCTCTTTTGACAAACATAGCTACAGATAATAAAAGATTATCCGGATTAATATTAGTCTTACTTATCCATAAAAAAACATATGTTGTGGTACTCATTAGAAGCGCCTCATCGAGGCGCTTCTAATGAGTACACTTAACATACGTTTTCTTGGAGTAATAAGAAAAAAATCTACATGTTTTGGTTGACAAATGGCGTGTCTAGCTATGACATGCCACACCCTCTATTTATCCATTGAAAATGAATTAAAAACTGCAGTGTATGCAATATTGCTTCATCATTAATTTCCACCCAGATATCTTCAAATGACTCTACCACCCAGTAGGTGGCAGTAGTCATTACAATACAACACTCTTTATACCGACACTCGCTACAACGACAAAATTCGTTATAACGACAAATAGACTGTCACGAAATCTCCGCTTAAGCGGTAACAATTATTCACAAATTATACAAGAATATTGTAATTATTAATTTAAAGAAACATGTTTCGGATATTTGATAAAATTGCCTCATTGCGATTCCAACAAATATCCGAAACATTTGTTTATGAGGAAATCGGATCAAAAGAAGAACTTTCTTGCATATCAATCTACTCATTAAGTATTATGTACAACAGCAACTTCATTTTAATGGCAACTCTTTTGGAGCAAATGCTGTCGTTGTGAGGGTTCACTGTATTTTTAAAGTTTTCTAAATTGCCTGTACGGTGTAAACTAGTAGCGTACTAACTTTGCCTGCGCAAACACTATGGACCCGCTGCTGCTCACCAACTAGTCAAATGGGCATGTTAAAACTGTATTGAAGAAGACCATTGTCATGCTGAATCAATTTAAAATGCCACGCCCACTTCTAAATTTCAGAAAGTTAGATTATTTTATCCAAATTGTTGATACAAATTCACATACTTAATGGCAAACAGTGCAGATCCAGATCATTTGGCTTCTTCAGAAGCCAACTGATTGGATCTGCACTGTTTGCAAAGGCAGGGTATATCCTGGTTCAGCATGACTAGGATTAATATCTAATATTTTGGTTAAACGCGGTTAAATGTTTTTATCGATTCAAACTGCGCAGACCCTGATCAGTTGCAGGTCTGCAACGTATGCTTTGCATCCATATTGTTTACAATCATTTAATATATGTGGGACGGGTCGCTTATTTAATCCCGTTTTCTGTAGTCATGTCACATGATTTTACAAACAGAAATATGTTTACATTTCCGCATATTAAATTCATATGAGCAGAGCCACATAGGAAACGCCCTCATGACATAAGTGACCAGCTAGGACACAGATCAACTTGCGCGAATTCACTGTGTGGTCTGGATCTGCGTTGTTGGCTAAAAGAATGTTTTAGAAGCATACTTTGATTCCGAGACTAGCGTAGACACTGATCGGACTGCGTGATGCGCAAGCTCATCTGAGGCTACGCTGATCGTTTTTGCCATAAGTTCGTTGTGTGGTGGCTCAATTTTTCTTGCTTTTCATTTGATAAACTGTCTGAGACGTCCCATGAGGAAAGGGTACGGGAAGACTGTAGATATGAATGAACAGAAGTTAGTTCAGGTACTGTAATATAGGGATCAAACATAGTTTTTCATGCATTAACATTCTCCAGGTCCCGTGGGAGGTGTTGAAAACCGAGGCCGATGGCCGCGGTTTTCAACACCTCCCAAGGGACCTGGCGAATGTTAATGTATTGAAAAACGATGTTCGATCGCTTTTATTGCATAAAAACTGAAAACATTTTCCTACATTTGCGTTATTTCTTGCAATATTTTGTTTCGCCTTTTCACCGATGTCTCGCGAACGTTATTTCCACGGACTATACTCGTTCTAGGGCAGGGCAGTACACATCTCGTGACGGCAGCAATTCTGTGGCCCCGGTACATGTACGAGCATATTGAAAGTTGCGTAGCCGTGCATTAACAGCGCGTTAAATGCCTTGTTAATACACGGCTTTTCGCCGGTTAATGCACGGCTGTTAATAATGTGCGGCACTGCTTTTTATGCAATAATGTTCCTTCACATGAACATCAGAGACTGCGGAATGTGATTGTGAACAGTGAGCGCTCTGATCAGGCTGATTGTTAAATATGACATTATTATGATATATACACCTTCGGTGGAGCAACTGACAATTGATTTGTTTGCTTCTCTTCTGTATAGGGTCTACTCTAAAAGGAAATTGGGAGCAAATTCTTTCCTTTTACAATAGAACACTTTTTAGAAGGAACTTTATTTACAGAAAAGCAGCAAATAGGAAGTCTCAAATATTGTCTCCTTTTTAAAATGGTGGAAAATCAACTAAGTGTAATTGGCCTTCTTAACTTTTGTCATGCTGAATAAATTGCCACGCCCATTTCCAATTTTTCAGCCAATCAGATCACTTGATGCAGGTTGTTGATACAAATTCACATACTTAATGGCAAAACAGTGCAGATCCAGATCAATTGGCTTCTTGAAAAGCCAACTGATCTTGATCTAAACTGATTGTAAAGGCACGACATATCCGGGTTCAGCTCATATATAAATGAAATACAAATCAGTCATTAATTATCTGATGCTGAATGATAGAACTGATCCTGACAGTGTAATCATACTTAAGCAAACATTGTCGATTTAGATCAGACTGCAACTCATAAGACAGACTTCAATCATGACAGTGTTGACCCAGTTCAAACTGGATAGATTCTGTTTGCCATTCCGCCCGCACATTTTAGAAAAATTACAGGATATAGCAAAATGGAAGGCTTGTTCATATTTTTGGATAACTATGGTAATTATTCATGGTGTCCGAATATTTAGGGTATCCATGGTAACGTATTTACCCTAAGTATTCGGACACCCCAACTCGTTACCATACTTGTTCTAAAATTTGAGAAGTACAATACCTGATGTTGTATTTAAAAATTGCTCCATGAGTGGCAAACAGTGTAGACCCAGATGAGACGCCGCGTTCTGTGGCGTCTCATCAGGGTCAACACTGTTTGCTCAGGCCTGTCTCTCCGAATACATACTGTAAATACAATAATATTATTATTTTATATTATAATATTAGTAAATATACTACCAAAATGTGATAAAACGCATCTTATATGCGCTTAGCGAAGACTCAGATCAGCCTGAGCTATCGCACAGTCTAACCAAAGTCTTGCTAGGCGCTATGTGAATAGCTAAAGGGTCGAAGTTTCTTCATGTGGACACCGATGACTGATCCGACTGCGTAGATGCGCAATCTGTCATTGCATTTCTTGGCGTTGCGACTCAATTAAGCCACATTCTAAATACATAAGGGACCCCAAGACCGGTCTAAGTTCATATGCAAAAGCCATTGTAAGACCTCTCGGATGCACAGGCATTTCACTATCTCTGTGAGAGGTGCATTATGAAGCTCTACCGGGTTTATGGCAAGAACAGTTGCTCCTTGTGACATGTGAAACGGTAAAAATTGGTGAAAAACTTATCAAGACAAGCATGCATGGTAAGGATTAAACCATTTCACCCCTGAGTTTCTGAAGTGGGCTCTTCCATCTTTCAATTTGGGCACATCCACTGTTTCAAATAGGGATAGTCAAAATTCAAAAAATAGAATAGCAAGCAGTGTAGATCCTGATGAGACGGCTCTTATGAGCCGTCTCATCTGGAGCTACAATGTTTGCATAAGCAGCTAGTCTTATCTGTTGGGCTGAAAGGGTCAAGGCGTAAGAAATATAAGGGCAAAATCAGCGCCAGTCAAAAACCTGCTACGAGCATATGAACACTTTCCTCACCTCAGTAGTGATATTATTTCCTGGTGTTGTAGAATGAACGTCCACGGTGGCAGAACCATCTGGCATGGATGCGATGGCAGAACTATCAGGCGTGGCTGCGCTTGTAATAACTGCCGTAGTTTCCTCGGACGCCAACTCTATCGCACTTGTATTTGCCAGAGCACTATTAGAAGCATTGACAAGCGTGGTTATCACAGTGCTTGCAATGGTTGAAGAGACTGCAATGGCTGTTGAACTGTCTGTCGCGGTAGAGGCAGTCAACTGATGATCTTCTGTTTCACTTTGTCCTGCTGCGTCTTCTGATTGTTTCAACTGGAGCAGCCAAACTGAGGGCAGTGTAGACGCAAGGTATATAAGGAAACAGGGACACCACCTGCAAACACACAATGAAACCTGCACTAGCGGACACACAACGTTGAGACAACGTTGCATTAACGTCGATGCAACGTCAAGACGTTGCACCGACGTTTATGCGACGTTGTATAAACGTTATGTGCCCGCTGGGACCTCTCAACAAAAACCATCTTCCTATTACAGTCACTTTCCTGATTCCGAGACTACTCTTTCGCTATGTATTGAACCTCTTAACAACAGCAACTTCCTTTCAACAGCCACATTTGAAGCTTCCAAAGTGAGGTGTTCTAGGGAGGTTGCACTGTATTTACTTGAATCGGTTTAATTTTATAGGAAGCAGTTTTAGTCATAATATAAATAAAAATACTATTGATCTGGATCCGAACAAAAAGAGGACTCGCTTTATCGGTTTGGTGTTTGATTGGTCCATGTACACCTCATATAGGCTAAATAATAGGACAAACATGCCTGAGCAAACAATATCGACCCATATTAAACTGATCCTAAAGGACCAGTTTCATCCGAGTCTACACTAATTGCCATAACAGTGTAGACCCAGATCAAACTGCTTCCGGAAGCACCATTTAGTCACCTAAGAGACTAGCCGAATCAGTTGTTCATTTGTTAGGACAAATATGGCAAGACGCAAAGGTGTCTGAAACTTTAGAGTTACATGAAATACGGTAAAACCACTATCAATAGTCCCGAAAACCGTGGAACCACCAGACGGGATGACCCGTAAGTAACAGCTTCCTCCACACAACAGCCAGGGCCTAGTTGTTCAAAGTATCGTTAACTTAACAAGCTCGCTAATGATAAAGCCGTTAACTGTTGAAGCTGTGGTGTTTTCAAATACACATTGATATTTTTGCTGCAAAAATGTGAATAGCTTTTGCAAGCTTCTCACATTTCTTTTCAGCAAAAAGTATCAATGTATTTGCCATATTTCAAAATAGAAATTTTAACTTCACCTTTGCTAACAACTTCCCAGTAAGCATTTTACATAAATCTATGGCGGGCCGTTATCGGCCCGTCAGGGTAGTCGACGGGCCGAAAACGGCACGCTATAGATTTATGTAGAATGCTAGCTGGGTTCGTTGTTTTGAACAATTGGGCCCATTTTTTATATTTCCCTGCAGTACTGTTTTGTTACATAGTCAACCTTTTTACAACAACCACCTGCTTACAACAGGGAATTTTATACGTTCTCAAAGGTGGCTGTTTCAGTGCGATTGCAGAGTGTCATTATTCTAACTATTCAAACACCTTAAGGAGAATGAATGGGTTTTCAATCATAAGTGTTTTGTCTTACTTCTGAAAGGGGGTCTCTAAACGAAAATATTTAGAGTAGACCCACTTTCGGAAGGGAAGCAAAATCTTTTCTTTTAGATAAACTCCCTTTTCAGAACGGAGCAAACTCTTTTCTTTTAGATTAAATCCCTTTTCAGCAGTTTAGCAAATTCTTTCCTTTTAGATAAGATCCCTTTTCCGAATGGTAGCAAATTATTTTCTTTTAGATTAGATCCCGTTTCAGAAGGTGCCTGGTGTGCAGACAAACAAATAGGAAATCAAAAAAGGTTTCCTTGTACAAAAAGGCAGAAAATCAGCCAAGTGTTACCAAGTCCACTTAAATTCTTACTGAACGTACATACCTGTATATCCGAAAATAAGGCTACTTATAAACATAAACCCGAAAATAAGGCTACCAATTTACTTTGACTATACCCGGTTATGAATTTAAAACGTGCTTGCTGAATATCAAAGTGCAGATCTGTTTCTACTCTCTGTTTGTTCATGCATGTTTGTCCAAATATTTTGGCTACATGCGGTACCCCTTTTTGAGAAGGGAAGCAAGTATATTCAAGGCGGTGATTTCCCTTTGTTGAGTACCCAGACACCTTTATATGGAAGCTATGCTATACATTTTTGTATCTCAAGTAAGTTTTCAAAATACTCTAGAAACCGTTTTAACAAATTTCCACAAACAACTTCGTCTCATCGTTTTTTTTTAATTATCAACACACAATACAAATATGCTACCATTTCCCTAACTTCCAGGAACATGAGAAACACAATACAAATACGCTACCGTTTTCATAACTTCCAGGAACATGAGAAAACTGCTCTTATCCCATTTGCGGACAACGTAGGCCATGATCAGTCTGCGCGTTCATGATCAGTCTGCGCAAACGCGCAGACTGATCTAGGCCTTTGCTGTCCGCTAACAGAATTATGAGATACTGTAGAGCATGTTAAGGGACAGCCAACGTCACTGAGGATGACGGTGCATGCGCAGGATGATCTGAACCTGCGCATTGCGCGTATGCTCGATGAAGTTTTTTTTCACTTGACCTGGCTCATACGTAAAGTGCACGAACAAGACGATGTCTTACCATTTGTAATCCATACCCCCTCTTGTAATGACTGTAAACAATCCCTCTCCAATCAACAATACGTTTGCAATGGCCAATAGCCAATACATATCATCGTTATAGGCCACTGCAACTCTCCATGCCGTCAGTGCATTATGGCCAATCAGAACCAGCCTTACAAATACAGCCAAAGCGATTGGAACCTTCTTTCGACGACCGTCTGTTTCAGGCGTCCCTGGCGGCGTTGGTTTAGATACATCACTTACGGTAAAAGAAGCTCTCTTGTCGCCGTCGGAGTGGTACAGTACCGCAGGACTGAATGTGAACTCGTCCTGAACTGACAGGTCAAATAGTCCATACCTCCGATAAAATTCGTCCGACAGTGGGTTTATTTTTTCAGCAACAATATAACTGTCACTGGAAGGCATTTTCTATCCGAAATCGAAAATACTTTAGAAATCTGTATTTCACTTTCTTAAACGTGTACATTTGTAACAGTGTGCGTTTCACTTTCTGTAATATTAGTATTCTTATTATAGTGAAATCAGCGCAATGGTATGCATGTAAACAAATTTCTCCCCAGTTCATCTTTGACTTCGATATGCCTTTAATAGGATCATGCTTATTATGCTGTTCAACGCATAAAGGTCTCTTATGCCATATATGGACAACGAAGGCCCTGATCAGACTGCGCGAATGCGCAGTCTGATCTGAGCCTTCGTTGTCCGCTTACAGTATCAAAGAATACTGTCGAATATAACAACGAACAGAGAAGGCCCTATGCGAATGTGGAAACTGATCCGGGCCTTCGCTATTTACAAACCGCACAAGAGCGATTTTCTCAAGCTGTACATGGAATTTAAATCTCGCTGCGGGTAAACCAGCATTTTCCTGTCGGTGAAAAACGCAGATCATGATTATTTGCGTATGCACACGGTTTGATTAGGATCTCCACTACATATATCCTACAGCTACCACATATTTTACAAACAAAGAGCTAAGATGCACAGGCTGGTCTGAGTTTACGCTGTTTGCACATGTGTGTATGTGTCCCAAAGTATACCTCGTATGTGGTAGGTACAGCTTCCAGGGATATTGTCACCTATCTGTCCTTCAAACGACTGAATACACTTGTTAGATTTTTCGCCATTACTTACAAGGGAGATAATTGTCATGATTTTCTCTTTCCTTTCCTGGTCACAAATTCCCTTCTGAAGAGGGGTCTACTCTAAAAGGAAAGAATTTGCTCCCTTGGGAGCAAATTCTTTTCTTTTAGAGTAGACCTCTTTTCAGAAACGGAGACAAAACAATTTTGACAGAATTGCCTCCCCTCCCCTGAAACCATCCAGTCTTTTTAAAACTAAAATGTCTTATTATTATTATGAATTTAATTTAGCAGTTTGAAGTTGTCCTTGATTAACAAGTTGACAAAACTCTTGTTTAACGACATATCAACCTTTGTCGGTAATTTTGTGTCATCTCTCAGAGAAAGGTAGAAAAGGAACGATATACCGCACACTTGGTATGCAAAGCTGTCGGTGATGCAGCTGTAGGACACTATCACCTAGCTGTATTTACAAACTACGATATTAATTCAATTTAGCACTTTGCAGTTAGGCAAGTAGTAATACACTGACGAAAGACTGGAGTTCATGTTTTACAATACATCATTAATCTTGTTGTTCATTTTGTGTCATCTCCCAGAGAAAGGAAGAAAAGAGACGCTATACCGCGCACTTGGTAGGTAACCCTTTTGATGACGCAGCTATATGTAGTTGTCCTTGTAAACTATAATATCTTACTAATAAATCAATTTAGGAACTTGGTGTCCTCTGTGCACGACGTATATAGTAATAGATTGACAACAGTCTTGTGTTCTTGTTTAACGACACGGACATATGGACATATGATAAACGGACTTTTACACTCGCGGTCATTTCATATGAAATTTCATAAATAAACATATGAAATGACCACTCGTGTAAGATCCTCTATATTATGTCGTTACAGCACCCAGTTTGTGTCAATTTTCACTCCAGATCACCATTACGAAAACACGCCTATACAAATATATAGAAAAATTCACCTCCAAAAACTGAACATTTTTGGTTAAAAAAACCCTGATATTTTTCATATTTCTGCTCAAAACATAGATTGTGGGTACTCGTGAGAACCGCCTCAGCGAGGCGGTTCTAACGAGTACCCACAATCTATGTTTTGAGCAGAAATATGAAAAATAATGTATACCCCTGTAAACCCCAGTTTTACTATATAAAAGTGGGGTTTAAGGGGGTCAAAATTATATATGCGTGTTTTCGTGATGCAAGGCGCTTATTGCATAAGGGGAATTTTCTCATGTTGCCGCCTATTACCGCACTGCTTGTTCTGAATAGGGATTTCGGATTTGCTCGACACCTACTGTGTTTATGTTGCAAGCAAGTTACAGTAACAAATCAGCCTTGACATGAAGAAAGCGCCCTAATATCATATCGAACAGCGAAAGTTCAGAGCAGGACATTCACAGTCTGATCAGAACCGTTTCGTTTTGTCAGGCTAGGATCCGCTGTCTGATCAGGGCCTTCACTGTCCGCTAACAGAATCATTGATCATTATAGAATGTATCTATAGAGGGCAAATGCCCGGATGAGACCTTGCCCATGCGCAGGATGTGAATCCGCACATTTTGCGCATGCTCGAAAATTTGTGCTTGGCGCGGCCCTAATGATTATGTAAGCGGATAACGAAGATCTTGATCTACTGTGCTTTCGACATCATTTGGATGTATTTTGCTTGGCGTTTTATTCTAAATGCAAAGGTTTATTTTTGAGTGACGATTTCTCACTAGAAACCGATCGTCGTTTCTGTTTCTACGTTTTGTTGACAAACATTACCCTAAAATTTATTTTATGGATAAAAATGCTAAAGTGATCTTATTCGTGATCGTTATACTTTTTATGATGAAATAATTGTTGCTGTTCTCCACTATTTTTTTTATTATTGACCTTTCACAATTGTGAAAAAAATCAGAAATTTTGAATAAGTAGAACTTTTTGATAACCATTTTCCAATCTACACACCCAATAGATTTTTTTTTTTGCATAATTTACAGCCATTTTATTACGGGGAAAAATGATTTAGCATTGATTCATGACAGAAGTTTGTAAATTTACTTTTTTTCTGAATTAAGCATCATGCAGAAAAAAACAATAACAACAACAACAACAACAACATCATCATCATCATCATCATCATCATCATCAACAACAACAACAACAACAACAACAATAACAACAACTTCTGAAATACAGTTGAACTTCAATAGCTCGAATAGCTTTGGGTCCATGGAAATTTGTTCGAAGCTTGGGTAGTTCGAGCCACTGAGGTTAATTATAGTCTTTTCGATCTTCAGTTAAACAATGGTATGTTGAGTTTACTTATTAGAATCGCCTCATTGAGGCGATTCTAATGAGTAAACCACAACATACATTTTCATGAAAAAACAAAGAAGTTTTCCCTAAAATATCCCTAAATATATGTATTTATTTTCTTGAGCTATCGGAATAATTCCCCAGGGACTCAAAAACATCGAGGGTAAAGGAGCCATCGGTGTTCGAGTCATTGAAGTTTTACTGTATGACGAAAGCGGAGTAGGCCTTTGTTATCCGCATATGCGATAAGGATTATTTTCTCGTGACGCGAAGCAGCTAATTCTTGATTGTGAATTCAAAAGTCAAAATAGTTCACCAAAGCGAAATACGTCTGTGCATCGAATTTTAAAGATACACGAATCGACAACTTAATTTGATACTTCAGTCAGAAACCGATCACATATGAATTAAATAAAGAAGGAGAAAAAAATGCATACCGACCTTTCAGAATCATAGTGGTTACTGCTCTCGGCTTGCAGGCGAAGTGTTGTGGTTTCGAGCCCAGCACAGATCGAAAAACAATCAGGACCCATACCAAAATTGTTACTCACATTTTTCAGCAAAAACTATCAATGTTTTGCCCATATTTCAAGATAAGTTAGTTAGTTTTGGACAACTGGGCCATGCACTTTAATGGACATATTAACCTATTGTAGTCTAGGGGCCTCTTAAAAGGGTAATTGGCAAACATTGCAGACCCAGATCAGACGCGGCGTCTGATCAGGGTCTGCAATGTTTGCAAATAGTTCAAACATTTTTCTTTAGGACTATCTAAATCACATAGCCTGACATACCTAAAATCGAAATTAGAATCTTCCAATATATAGTGTGGGGGAGTTCATTCAGTCTACAATGGGTTAACAGGACTGCGGTGAACGCTAGTAAAATACTCAGCTTTCTCGAAGGAATATCGAGGTAAAGAACAACAACAACAAAAAAGTCTGTGAGACGGAATATCAAATACACACGAGACCCCAGATAGAGAGCATGCTTCATATGGAGCCCTTATAAAAGCAGGGACTTACAAAAGTTGAAATTGCCCAACGCGGGAAAATATCAGCCTCAACGTCAGAAAACGTGCGTTCGGATATGTGAGCCCAGCTAAGATTCAGATCAGCCTGCGCATTCGCGCAGTCTCATCAGAATCTTCACTAGGCGCATTTTGGATAGGATAGCCAAGGATTTAAAGTTTCTTCATGTGGACAACGAAGAATTGAGGCTTTGTTAGGCGCACATGTCAGAAGGCACGCTTTCTCACGTTGCTGTGCAATTAATTACACACCATATTCTGGTGTGAAATTATCTAGGCTGGAGGTCCTCGGAGCTCATAATGTTGAATAAAATCACAAAGTTGCGATACCTCTTCCATCATACTTTCAGCTAGCTACAAAATTGACCAGACAAAGCCAGTCCCTCGCATCTCTTTTTATTGCACGACCCACAGAAAAGTCGATTGCCCTTGTAACACTGTCCGTCCTTCCGTTGGTCCGTCCTTCCTTGGTCAGTTAGCGAAAAAAGGCATATCTCTCGAACCTTTACGAGTACCATGATGATATATTTTCGCACACAGATTGATACCAACAAAGCCTAGAAATGGGTTTTCCAAATGTCACTTTTCATTGACCGAGGCAACGCCGAGGCTAAAGTGTGAAAATATCGAAATCCCCATTAGTCGTCTACCATATGGGATATTTTGTCAAAGTTTTGTATACCTATTAATACTGACAGTATCTAGTCAAAGAAATTGCCAAATTTCTGCCATTTTGCACTGACCGAGGTAATGCGGAGGCAAAAAAAACGTGACAGCAAAAATGACCATAGCTCAACCGTTAGGAACATTTTAATAATTTTCGAACGCAGATTGATACCGACAAAATCTTGCCAATGGACTTGACAAATGCCATTTTTCAATGCCCTACATTTCCCAGCTAACATTCCTTATAAATCTATAGCGGTCCGTTGTCGGCCCATCCACTACCCTGACAGGCCGATAACGGCCCACTAAAGATTCATAAAGAATGCTTACTGGGTTAACTGAGGCACTGGCAAGAATGGGGCGGGTCATGCACCTTAGCGATAGCTGATTTATAAAAATATTCATTCTTCCTACTAGCTGTGATGTAGTGGAACAGACTTCCTACTGAAACTGTTTTTCTGCCTACCCTGGATCAGTTCAGGGAATAAGTTCGATCTCATGACCATTCATTGACTTGCATTGTTTTTATTGTGCTTTTAGTCTATCTCACCACTCATTGTTTTAACATACTATCTCCTTTCACCATTCACTCACTACTCATTGCTTTTAAACCATCTTTAATTTACTCTGATGCGCAGGCAATCTGCACAAACTCCTCAAGAGCGGTGCGACTGTAACAATAGATATAGATCTATTTTGGTAAAGCTATAACTTGCTCAAGGACACATTTGTAACAGGTGGTCGACCAGTTTGTTTTCAAAATAGTGTTACAAGCTATTGTTAGTAAACAGTATATCTATATGGGGATATAGCTCAGTGGTAGAGCATTCGACTGCAGATCGAGAGGTCCCCGGTTCGAACCCGGGTGTCCCCTCATGTTTTTGTTTTAGTTTACATGGTTAATAAATGAACATACTATGTAATAATAGGTTATCTAGAACACTTATTTTTGCTGTAACTATATGTAACGATAATTTCTTATGTTGACCCATATTGATAAACAATCAGCTGGACCAGAAGATTATCTTCTTTTTTTCCCATTATATATATATATATATATATATATATATATATATATATATATATATATATATATATATATATATATATATATATATATATATATATATTTCCACTAGAGTGTGTGAAATTGGCTTGGGATTCGTAACTTAGATTATCGATTTTGCCCAACCATAAACGGTATTTTACTATACTTTACTACTACGGAATAAATCGAATACCAAAATCCATACTTCAAATTCCAAGCCAACTTATACACTTTTTGCACTAGGCTATTCATTGAAATTGACATTGACAATAAGAATAGGAACACAATTTTGATCTATCATCTATCTACAATACATGAGGAACACGTTGCTAACATAGGGCATACCCATTAGCCTCGGCTTACCCATTCCAATTACACGAGTAGTCGCCTTTTCGCATTTATACCTCTGTGACTGGGCTAAATTAGCACATTGCCGAGTCATACTGAACAACAAGAACAACGCCGACGATGATGACGCCAACAACAACAACAGTAACAACAACAAAACAACAACAAATAGATGTGTGCGCGTATGTGAAATGATGATGATGATGATGATGTACAATTTCATAAGTATTTACAATGTTCTTGTCTATGGTACAAATGTATCCTGTAGCGTATATTTAGCCCTAAATAATCGGACAGACATGGTGTAAAAACAGTGACTGACGTGAAATTATTTATCTGGCTACTTCTCCTCTAGACTGGCTCCAGTCTCCAGTGACTTAATATTTATTCTTATAATCCTGTTTGATACATCAACTAAAATAAAAAACAAAATAATATCATGACTATAAAGGCTGGTCACTATAGTGACCAGCCTTTATTGTCATGATATTATTTTGGTTTTATTTATAGCCATGCTCTCATTTTGGTTTTATTTATAGTTATAATATTATTTTGGTTTTTATTTTAGTGGATTATCAAACAGGATTATAAGAATAAATATCTAGTTACTGGAGACTGGAGCTAGTCTACTTTTCCTCTATAGAGTCACGATGATTATCATATTTACCCTAAGTTTTGGTACAGACAGGCCTGAGCAAAGAGTGTAGACCCTGAGCTGACGCCACTGAACGTCCGATCAGGGTCTACACTGTTTGCCACTCATCCAGCAGTTTGTCCAGATATTTAGGGTAAATACAGATGTGTTATTATTACCGTTGTAACCGTAAATTTTCTGACGCGGTTACCTGAAGGAGACTGGATACACGGGATAGATTTTCCACCATTTTGCACAAGGGAATAACTTTGGCGACCTCCTGTTTGCCTTCCTGCACACCTAGTACATGCTAAAAGGGGATAAAGCAATAATTACGACAGAGTTGCCTCCCCTGAAAGTGTATCCATTCCCCTTAATAAATAAATAAATAAATAAATAAAATGAACAAGTCCATTGTCTTTATGGAGATATATCTAAAGCAGGAGTCGACACATCTGTTAAATTCTTGAGGCCAATAAACCATGGTTGCCTAATATGTAAGCATTATAAAGTTACCTCCCTTAGATCATACATTTCACTGCACCAAGTCGTGTATGCGTAATAGCATTTATTTTCTCTCTCTCTCTCTCTCTCTCTCTCTCTCTCTCTCTCTCTCTCTCTCTGCGAAAAAAGGCTAGCTAGTGCTCAAGAGTAACGTTCCCATGTTACAAGCCAATTTTCTGACAACTGTCACTAAAAGCTATTGAAATAATAGCAGCAGTGATGTGCAAATAATTCTCAGCTAAAACTGGCGCATATCCATAGTTAAAGGGACTTATGTTTTATTAAAAACAACAACAACAACAAAAACCAACAAAAAACAAAAACAGCAACAACAACAACAACAACAATAATAACAACAAAAAAACAAATGAACACACAAATTAGCCTGTACATCAGATATTCGCAGTTGCTCAAACTACACCAATGGCCGATAAATCAAGATGTTCTTAATGTATAACTACACTTTTATTATTTCCCTTAGATCAGTGTGCCTTGTAGGACATCATCTGCAAAAATTAGTAATTCTGCATAAAAATGATAAACTCTCATGATGTAATACAAGAGATAAAAATGTACTAGGAGAAGAACAAAACACATTACGAAAACACGCCTATTCAAATACATTGAACATTTTACCACCAAAAATGGCAATTTTTCAGATAAAAAATTCTGAAATTTTTCATATTTCTGCTCAAAACATAGATTGTGGGTACTCGTTAGAACCGCCTCATCGAGGCGGTTCTAACGAGTACCCACAATCTATGTTTTTGAGCAGAAATAAGAAAAATAATGTATACCCCTGTAAACCCCAGTTTTATTATATAGGCGTGTTTTCGTGATGTTCTATATAGCGGCCCTTTTACCATGACGCGGCTAATATCATTTTCTGTTTTATTCATCTTTCGTGAGTGATGAATCTCTAGCGAGTACCCACAATCTATGTTTTGAGCAGAAATATGAAAAATATCAGAGTTTTTTGTCTGAAAATATTCATTTTTTGGAGGTGAAATTTTCTATATATTTGCATAGACGTGGTTTCGTAATGATATATGCGAAAAGCAAAGGTTCATGCGAGCCTGCGCAAGCGAACAGTCTTGCCTGAACCTATGCTGTTCGCTCAGTAAGCAATAAGGGGAAACATCAGCCAAAGAAACAGATATGTGACCTTGCTCAAGGACCGAGCATGCACACTGAAAGACTGATCCGACGGAAAGATCGAAGATCATTTTTCTCGCGACGTGGCTCATATATAGAAACACTTTTAGAAACGCTGTTGCAAGTAAGTAACTACCGGTAAAACTATTTGCATGCAAACCCGCTATTATTTGCATCACAAATAGCCTGAATCACATTTGTCTAACTAACAGCAAAAAATGGGTAAAAAAAATTAAAGGGCAGTATATGACTAGGTCAACAATTTGGACGATCAATCCGTTTTTACAAAGGCCAGGTATATGAATGGGATAGGTTTCAAAATCCTGGCTCGCACACCCGTACCACACTTACCCCCAAGTTAACACCCCTCCACCCCCGAGACTTAGTGATGACCTTAGAAATCTGGGCCCAGTTGTTCAAAGCGTCGTTAGCTTAACGAGCTCGTTAAGGGCCATTTCGTTAACTATTTTAGCAGATTCAATATACAATTTTCTGAAATTTTTTGCTGAAAAAATGTGAGTAGCTTTTGCACTGCAAAAGCTACTCACATTTTTTCAGCAAAAACTTTTTTATAAAGTATTTGTTAGTACTATAAGGACAATTCTAAACGTCTTGACTTCTAGCAAACACACAACTGTGCAAAATTGCTATTTCAACGTCAGCTCAACATTATGACGTTGCGGAGACGTAACGATGAATTTGACAGTACGTTGTTGTGATGTTGTTTATTGATGATATTACATAACTTTTGACCCAAGGTTTGGTACATAAAAACATAAAACAATACTAACTTTGACCCAAGTTAGTACAAAATTAAAACAATACAAATTTTTACCTAAGTTTTGTATAAAATCTAAACAATACAAACTTCGACTTAAGTTTTAGCACAAAATTAAAACAATACAAACTTTGACCCAAGTTTTGGTACAAAATTAAAACAGAAGGCAAATTTGCGTGTAGTGTAGTAACTTCCTAGTTTACTCTAAGTAGAAAAAATGGCCATTGTCATTTCCCCTGCTAAATTTTCGTGTCAAAAGCACGTGTCATATCCAACCACAAAATCTGTTAGCAACCAGTGGAGATCATAGGTCGAACTTAATCGCTCGTGGAGTCCTGACAGCTCATGACCTCGCCACTGGAAAATGATGACTGAGTCTCTTCCCGTGGGGCTAATAGCCCTATAAATGATACGGAACGTACACTAATTGGCCCGCGAAATCGAAAAAAGTGCCTTCGAGCATGCGCAAAAAGTGCGGATTCAAATCATCTTGCGCATGCGCAAAAGTTTCATCCGATACTTTGCTCTCCATTAATACATCGTATAGTATCAAATTATTCTGTTAGCGGACAGGGGAGGCTCTAATCAGACTGCGCGGATGCGCAGGCTGATCTGAGCCTTCCCTGTCCGCATATACCCGAAGACACGATTTCGCATGGCACGGCCTATTTTGTTGAGACGAGCAGAAAGGTACCTGATGGATATCAGATCGACCATTCTACATATAGTGTCCCTAATACACTGGAATGAGACACAAAACGAGTAAACGTATCTTCTGACATGTGCGCCCAATGAAGACTCAGATCAGCCTGCGCATCCGCGCAGTCTGATCAGAGTCTTCATCGACCGCATATAGAAACTTTGCATCTTTGGTTACCCAAAATGCGCCCAGTGAAGATTCTGATCAGACTGCGCGGATGCGCAGGCTGATCTGAATCTTCGCTGGGCGCACATATCAGAAAGTACGTTTGCTGGCGTTGCGATTCAAATGTTTGTGCGCTGTTGAATTTCATCACTGCGTTTTCACTAGATGCATTATGAGCAGAAACATGAGAAAAATGGTCTTATGACTTAGATCAACCCGTATGTCTGTGCATTTTGATTCATCGATATGTTTTGCGATATTCATCGATTTTAATTTCACACCTTATATTTCTCACTATTTGCATGCTTGGTCCTACTGTAAATATAATCTGGACATTCTTTTCATATCCTGAAACAAAAAGTCAAGCCATAACTACTTCACCTTGAGTAGCTTAAGTGGACTTGAATCCTTGAATTTGGATATGTCCACTGGTGTTAAAAGGGAGTTTCAGTTTAAACTCATAAATAGAATGGCAAACAGTGTTGATGGATCTTCACTGTTTGCACAAGTACCTGGTTTGCTCTGCAGGACTGAGAGGATTAAAGCGCTAAACAAATTTGCAGCAGACGACATTTTATTTTTCTGTATGATTACTTTTCTATTTTTCGGATAATAAAAAGCTTGGCATTTCGTGTTAATTCGACATTAAAGTTGTGCACTATACAGTCGAACCTCGTTATCTCGAACTCGCTTATTTCGAATTACCGCTTATCTCGAAGTGAAAATCTGGTCCCTGTTTTAACATGAAACTCTGACAACAAGTAACAAAATAATGTGGAAAAGAGGAGAAATTGCTCCTCAGGAGCAATTTCTCCTCTTTTCCACATTATTATATATATATATTTCTAACTTCATGAGTCAAATTGCATATTCATTTGTTAAATGTGGTTGTTCAATTTATTGTTTTCCTCACTCTCTCAACTCTGATATGTCGAAGTACGGATATCTCGAAGTGTTTCAGTGAGTCCCTTGGAATTCGAGATAACGAGAGTCGACTGTATTTATTTGGATTTCTATTAATAGGATTCGAAACTTGTCAACAATAAAAGTGTAAAGAAACATTTTGTTTTGAGTCTAAACAGGCCCGCACATGCAGATTTTGGTCTTCCTTGTTGTCAGTATATAGGATAAGGATCCTTTTTTCATACCAAGGTCCATTCATTTGGTCAATTAATTTAACGCCCACATAAGACAACATTAGTGTCAGAAGCAATATTTCTGAAAAATTGATTTCAACTTGACACGCTCTATTAATGTCAGGCAAGGTTATATCTACCTGACACATGTATTCCCTCTGACATCGAGACAAGATACAGAAATGCTGAAAAATGAATTGATACATGTTCACGTACAGAAAGATAAAGTAAGAGAAGAGGTAATCTGAGGAGGTAATACAACATATTTACCGTATTTACCCGATAGATGAAGCTGAACAAATAGTATAGACATCATTTTTGGACAAGTAACAAAAGTAGTGCGAATATTTTGGTTAAATGCGAACTGACGAGAATACAACTGTTTTGTTCACTAACATTTACCACTCACTGGGCTAATTCAGCAGATGACAAATTGATGATATTTTTCTTATTTTTCTTAGAAAACAGGATTTGATATTTCATGCAAATTGTCTGCATTTTCATGAAACGTCAAAACCTGTTTACTGGGAAAAATAAGAAAACATATTTCGTCTGCTGAAAATTTTACCCAGAGTGCTAAGCTTTAAGAAAAAACCGTGCCAGTAAACAACGTTGCAAATGGTTGAAGTCTTCTACTCTGCTTCTTTATAATGTGGGTTCCAGTATTAGATATCAGTGCTTCACCGTCATTATATACCGTACATGTATGAACAGTGGACACCATCTTTTGTCAAGATGCAATTTAACGTTGTCTTTCGGCGGACCGATTTCCGTGAGGGTCAGCGTAACCTTCGTGCTTCTTGTAGTCAAATAAAATCGATAAATGTTACTGGTGTTCAGATAAATGTAGTAATTTTGAGAACTCTAGTGTTTTGATACCAGAATGGAACCCTCTCCTCCAAAACACGACCAAAGTCTGTTTACGGTATATTTTAGAAACAAAGTGCAGGGAGTGATACAAGTTTTGGCCTACCCTGTGCAAATGTGCTGGAAAGCACTTGGGTCCAGTTGTTCATAACTAACGATGTCGTTAGTTAACGTATCGTTACAATTTCGATCATTAAATATGGCTAATAGGCTAATATTTTTGCTTAAACAATGTGAGTAGTTTTTGCATTTCTACTCACATTTTCCAGCAAAAATACTAGACTGGCTCCAGTCGTTTTTGTTTTATATCTATTTCTCTCTTTCTCTACATTATTGTTCTTTTATCATAATCCTCTTTAATCCAACTTCAAGTTACCTATGGCTGAACATAAACCTTTCTTTCTAGCCAAGGGACTGAAGTAAACAAAAGTTCTACAAGCTATACAAGTGTTGTGTCCCCTCCAAAAAAGAAAATAAAGAAAGAAAAGAAAAATAAAGAAGGGTCTGGGGCCAGACTACAAAAATACCTGCGAATTAGATATTGTACTTACCAGAACAGTTAACATTTTGACCACTAACGAGCTTGTTAAGCTAACAGTGCTTTGAACAACTGGATACTGGTTGTTTCTTGTACAGCGTGAATGTCTGTGATATCATAGAGTTACATCTGAACCATTATGATGAGCTGCCAATCTGAGGCGTTCACAGTTTAAAAGTGAGAACACTTCAGACATTAGTCAGAATGAAAAAAGACAAAACTCTGTATACATCTTTTGTTTTAGATTTTACAACAGGTAAAATGATGGCGCGAAACGATAAGTTGAAGCTCTGTTTATTTTACTCAAAATATAGTAGGAAACGAGACTCACGTGGTGAAATACGAACCTATATAGAGATGAAACGATAGGAAAAGAAACTGTTTCAAACATAAAGGAAGTATTTAACCATTACCACTGTCTGAGCAATTCAGTAGACGACATAATTGATGACATTTTGTTTTTATCTTTCCCAGAAAATAGGCTTCGACATTTCATACAAATAGCCTCCGAAGGAGACAATTTGCATAAAATGTCAATCCCATTTTCTAGAAAAATAATAAAAATAAAAAAAACAAACAAATAGTCTAAAATGTCGTCTACTGAGTTTTTTTACCCAACATGCTAAGCATTAAAGCTTTTGTAAAGATGAAACAAGTTAGCTAATACTGTTCACAACTTGTTACGAATGGTGTCCTGTTCGTGTTTACTCACCTGATCTAATAATAATTACTTTCTGTACTCTGTTCTCAAATAACCTTTTGTTTCAAAAGACATGTAGAGTTGTACTTCACCTTTGGTATTATAACGCGCCAACGTGCGTTCTACATTATCAATGACGTAGCCAGAACATGATTATGTTTTACGTACCCAGGAAAATCTGAAAAATCTTCCAAGTATCGCTTCCAAAATACGGGTACTCTTAAAGGAAAGAATTTGCTGCCATTTTTTCTTCCTTTAAGAGTCCCTATTATTGAAGAAACGGATTTTTACCTATGAGAACAGCCCCTACGGTAAAGAAGCAAAATATTTTATGTAAGTTAATGTTAGTTAGATAGTTACTTTCATGTTTGTTAACGTCTTTATTGCAAAAGATATTATTAACGAGTGCTCAAGGCGATCAGCGGAAAGCCGGATCAGACTGCTCGACATTTAGGCAGCTTGTTTAGAGTTACATGTAAACTGAAACCATCAGCCGTCTTCACTTTTCTAGTTTCCCTTGTCGGTGGCTGAAGCACCACTCAGCTTTGAGATTGATTCATCCTGTTTTGATCTGTCTTCAACAACTCTGTGATCTGTTAAGGCTAAAACCGTTCCAGCTCTTGATGTTGTCTTCACATCTTTTCTTCTACCTGCCTATACATTTTGTCCCTTTAACTGATATTTGCAGTATGACTTTTAAAGGTTACGGACAACTAAAATTTATAGAGCACCGCGTTAGTTCCATGCGGATATAAATCCAAAATAAAAAGTCCCTATAGCCTGGATATTATGCGACAGACTGCATGCTTTGTTGATGGCTATGCTTTACTCTTTAATTGCACGACGGCGGTTCAGGCCTCAGACTCAATGACGGCCTCTTCGTAAAACTTTAACCAGTGGGTTAGGGCTTGACGATATGTCTTTGGCTTGGCCCGCCGTGGTTCAACTATTGGTTTTCATTTACTCTGGCACACAGTAGAATAAGCCATGAGGACTCGTCTTTGTTTATCATAGTGATTAATTTGATCTTTTTTCTTTTTCATGTTTTCGCTTTGATGCATTGACTGTGTTGGGAGCCTTTATGCGAACCGAAGTTTTATGTATTTCTGTATTAAGAGTAGCATCGGGACCCAGGGTGAAGTTAGCTGGCTGTAAAAGTTCTTCAGATCCCCCGTCCCCACCCCACGAGTGGTTTATTTGTTCTACTGGTCATTCTAAGGAGGTGGTCCCGGTATTAGTCTTGCTCTTTGTTGCTATTTGTTTCATTCTACGAGGCGATTTGTTTTAAATCTTGTCGTACGTTTGTTCGATTTGCTTTTTTGGGTTTTGTCTGTCTCTTAGTGTCTGGAAAGGAATCGGCTTGTGATTGTGGCACTCCCTGGGCTTGTCTCTTACATTGTTTTCATTGTTTTTTGCCTATTTCTGAAGTGGTTTTGTATACTTCTTGGATGCCAGAATTTGTCGAAATCTATAATGCAGGCAGTTCTGCAGTAGAAAGAGATACGAGTATTAATGAAAAAAGCTTGTTCAAAGAGAAAAAAACAATAATGTAGACCAATACATTGTACCCTTGTTTTTACTAGATAATATGAATTAAATAGGTGCTTCCTATATCTGTGCGTCCAAATTATCATCACATCACAGATCTAACTGAATTTGATTTCAGACCACGCTTGACTTCTGAATACACTGCATGAATTGCGATATAACGTCCAAGTCAACAATATTTCAGTAGTTCAGAGACATCGTCTCCAAATTTGTGGGACTTTTACCCTACCCGATCACATAAATTGGGGTCCTGTTTAGTTACTAACAGCTCTGCCATGGAGGCTTTAGGCAGCCCATCTATTTCGCGGGCCCCGATGGGCGGAGGCCATGCTTTCCGAATACCGAAAACTAGTGTATGCCGTTGACAGGTAAAACGACAATATACTATCGTTCGCTGACCTGTGTCGAAGTTTTTTTTTTTTAAGATTGTCACGTGAAAAGAGCGTAAAGTCTATGTGTTATCTAAAAATCTATATCAAAGTATACCTTATGCATAAAACGAATCATGCTTAGCTTGTAAATAGACAGAGAACGGATAGAAATAAAATTTGAAGTGGAGACAAAATTCAAAATGGCCGCGATCGCAAATTTTGTAGGCTGGCGTCATAAGTCTCGTGATTCAACCCCTGGCAATTGGAATACTTTGCGTTATTGGCTGTTTTGTTGCTATTATCGGCACGGCCGCCATGTCAATAGTCTCTGCCAAATCAGGGGACGCTTATTGTTTTTCAGGATAAGCATCGAATCACCCAAGCGTTTGTTGAATCATCACATTTTGGTCACACACCTCACTGGTCACATCGGTAGTCTATAGTAGTGCGTCTGCAAGCTGAACCGGTTCGGGGAACTGCTTTGCAGTTCCCGTTGGACGCACTTATTATAAGCATAATCAGAATACTATTAAGCGTGTGGCGATTTCTTTGTTATCGTTCCTCATCTCTCCTTCTTTTGGTGCCGCGGGAAGTACGAGTATGTGTTTCGTGACTATGGCATTTCCTGGATATCTTCCCTGATATTTCAGGAATATAGCTGTTACTCTCACTGACCTATTTAAGTTTGTTTGAGTTGAGGTTTAACGATCCTGGCAACAATATTCAAGTCATATCGATCCCTCTCCGAAAGATTGCTAGCAATCTTGCTTTGTGTGTGTTTGGTCGTATCCGACTTTAAAGAGCGTTTTAAAATCTATGCTGTTTCATTCAATCTGTTTCAAACTACCTTAGTTTTCTGAGCAATGAAATATATAGTTACTTTATATTTATCTGTATCGAAAATTGCATATTTTTAAGATTTATATTTTTTACAGAATTTTAGAATCTATTTAAAAATGTGTATTCTATTGTGTCATTCCTTATGAGGCAAATGGAATGAAACGTAAAACCCTATTTTCTATGACCAAAAAAAAAAAAAAAAAAAAAAAAAAAAAATAAAAAAATAAAAAAATAAATAAAAAAATAAAAAATAAATAAATAAGAAAACGCCAACAATTTGTCGTCCACTGATTTTCTCAAAAAGGTAAATTATCTATATTTGAGCCAAAATGTGAGAAAACGTACGCTCTGACATATGCGCCCAACGAAAACTCAACTTCATTAGCCTGCGCAGTCTGATTAGTGCCTTCATTGTCCGCATGAAGAAACTTTGCATTATTGGCTATCCAAAATGCGCCCAGTGAAGATTCTGATCAGAATGCGCGAATGCGCAGACTGATCTGAATCTTCGACGGGCGTACATGTCCGAAGGTACGTTTTCTGACGTTGCGTCTTATAATACGAGAACTATCTATCACGTGTACAAAGTAATGTATATGGCGTCAAATTTTCATTAACGTCCATAACCTGAATGATTTTCTGGAATGCATGATATATGTAGGCATCCAATGACACCCAGCTGGTACTTTAAGCGGAAACTGACACTTTTTCAAGGAAGACAACTCAATACATTTTGCCCCCTTCTGAAAAGGGGTCTGCTCTAAAAGAAAGGAATTTGCTCCTCCTGGGAGCAAATTCCTTTCTTTTAGAGAAGACCATTTTCAAAAGGGGATTGATGTGAAGGAAAGTAAACAGGAAGTCATAAAAGTTATCTCCCTTGGAGAAAATGAAGAAATGTTTACTAAAATATCTACTCCCCTTAAATACCCCATTATAAGCACATGCAGAGAACAAATTATATGTAAAGGACCAGACAGTAGTGGTACATACTTTTATTAAAGGTAATTTCAAACCGGATGACAGAAGCTATTAATTGAACGGTATCTGTTTATAGCCATAAACCTGATGTGTTTCTAGATATCTTTCTGTTCGCATGCTCTGCAAGATACTGGCTTCTTGGTGGAACTATGCGTAAGCATTATCATTTCGTTAATTCTTATCGTGTCTAAAACATATATATATACTAGCGGAAAAAAGAAACGCAAGTATTAATTCTGGGGTTGTATTTTTAAAGAAAATTGTGGATTTCATTTGATTGTTTAATCTTTTTAATTCTTTATTTCATTTTCTGTTAAATGCTATTGGTTTAGTGTCGTATAGCAGACGCCGTTTGCAATAAATAGCGTTAAACACAGACACCCAACGTTATTGAATAATGGGTATCAATAGCGCGTGTGTCCACCACGGGCTGCTGTCGCGGCTCTCATTCTTCTAACCATAGACCCGACTAAGTTGTCAATGGTCCTTTGAGGGATATTATTCCACTCTTGAATAAGAGCTAGCTGGAGCTGTGCGACGTTGTTCGGTACGTTGACGCGCTTCCTGACCCTCCTATCCAACGCATCCCAAAGGTGTTCGATTGGGTTTAAATCTGGACTGTATGGGGGCCAATCGAGCACTTGGACATTATTCTGGTTGAGGAAGTCGCGACAAACCCTGGCAACATGCGGTCTCGCGTTGTCATGGTGAAACGTGAGATTATGAGCATTGACAAGCGGGAGGACGTGAGGCATAAGCACCTGATCCCGATAGCTAACGGCTGTAAGATTACCCTGAATAACCACTAGGGGCGTTTTCACCCCATGAGGAATCCCACCCCAAATCATTACGGACCCCCTCCCCCAAATCTGTCGACTTCTCGTACGCAAGCGTCAGAATATCGCTCACCAAGACGTCGATACACTCGTTGTCGCCTATCTGACCGCTGAAGCGAAAATCGCGACTCATCGCTGAACATTAAAGGCCGCCAGTCAGCCAGTCGAAACCGATTTGGTGCATGGGCACGCAGCCATTGAATGCGGCGTTGACGTCGCCTGGGCGTAAGGTTCGGGCCCACCTAAGGGCGGCGTGCACGTAAATCGAACTCTCGCAAGCGATTTCTGACTGTCCTTGGACACACACGACGGCCATGTGTTCCGATAACTTCTCTTGCGGTCTCTGTCGCCGTCCTTAACCTGTTACGAAGGTGTACAAGACGTATACGTCTACCTTGACGTTGCGCCGTAACGCGCGGACGTCCGCTCCTAGGACGGTCAGTTAACCTACCGGTAGCTCTAAGACGCTGAACTATGCGCGATATCGTCGACTCGTGCACCCCAAATTGCTGCGCGACGTCACGTTGCGACCGACCCGCAAAATTAGAGCAATAGCTCTACCCCTATCCAGTTGCGATAAGCGTACCATTTCTCTCAACAAACTCAAACAACAAACGTTTTGTGCAACCGATACGAATGGAACGAAAGTTCAATTTGGTAACGTGTTAAAGTCTCTACCACGCGACACTACCCGTGCAGCACGGATATAACAAAATTCAGGTACAACGATATTGTGTAGCCTGTGTTCACGCTCCAGTGATTTTGTGGGATCCATATACGGGGAAGTACACTAATGTCACCAAATGCAGAAAACCAGATCAGTTTGTTCACAAACAAACTTTCAGTATTTAAAAATTTGAACTTGCGTTTCTTTTTTCCCCAAGTATATTTCGGACAAACAGTCGCAGGTGGCATATGCATGAAAAGGCATTTTTCAAAATTCACCGTAACCATTTTTAGACATATAAGTACACGCAGGCTTAAGGGATATTCATACATTTTCAGGGGAGACAGCTCTGTCAGAAATGTTTTATGCCCTCCTGAAAAGGGGTCTATAAGGAAGAAGCAAACTCTTTCTTATGGAGTAAAATCCTTTGCAGAAGAGGCTTGATGTGCAGGAAAGCAAACAGGAAGTCACAAAAGTTCTCTCCCTTTACGGAAATGTAAAAAAAATGGTATGTGTATCCAGTCCTCTTTAACAAATTTTTGTCTGCTTTAACATACAGTCAACCCTCGTTATCTCGAAATCCAAGGGACTCTATGAAACACTTCGAGATATCCGTACTTCGACATATCAGATTTGCGGAACTGAGGAAAACAATTAATCGAACAACCACCTTTAACAGATTGAATCTTTAATTTGACTCCCAAAGAAGAGATATATTGAAAATATTGTGGAAAAGAGGAGAAATTGCTCCTAAGGAGCAATTTCTCCTCTTTTCCACAATGTTTTGTTGCCTGTTGGTAGGTCTCTGTGTTAAAACAGGGACCGGATTTTCACTTCGAGATAAGCAATTATTCAAGATAAGCGAGTTCGAGATAACGAGAGTCGATTGTACTTCTACTGCACCATAAGCTTTGTTAGTTCTTCTCCTGATAAAGTGTTAATCTTGGAATCGTCGGTACAAATAATAAAGATTGTCACTCGCTACAAAAAGATAGATTACAACATGGATATTCTGCGGCAAACTGCTTGCATGGTTGTTAACCCAATTATGGTTAATATCTTAAATCCTCTATTTAATTGCACGGCTGTGGGTTGGTCCTCAGACTAAATAACGACTCCTCCTCAGTCTGTTTCAGATGTCTATAGTCTGTTTGTGGTGTTTGGCTTCAGATCGCCGTTGAGCCCTTTGTTTTGTTTCATCACAGTGTTTTTGATTATACATGTATGTGTTTAGCTGTCATGTTTCATATATGTGGTAGACGACCCCTATGTAGACCGAACATATATTTGTAATTTGGAGACGCATCAGAATTAAAGGTGAGGTTTCGCGGGAGTACAGCTGGATTAAGGCTCCCCACCGACCCCAGTGGTTTATACTGCTGTCCGTTTCAAGGAGGATCCCAGCTAGCGTTCTTTATAAATCTACAGCGGACCGTTATCGGCCCGTCAGCTACCCTGACGGGCCGATAACGGCCCGCTTTAGATTTATAAAGAATACTTACTGGGATGTTCTGATGCCGATCATTTTCGTTGTTATTCTAGCATTGTGGTCACCCACTATACGGCTGCCCACTTTGCTTATTGTTTTCGTGTTGTAATGCTAGCATTATGGTCATCTCCTTCAATGGCTGCCCACTATGCTTTCTGTTTTCTTTCTGTTTGTATTGTTTCACTAATTGGATAGATAAGGGTAGGGTGTCTCGCGAGTAAAACTGGTCTAAGTTCCCCATCTAGTTTTCCTACTTTCCATTCCAAGCCGGTATCGTGACGTCTGTTTTGCCATTACAAAACATGCCTATTTAAATATAGAGACAATTTTACCTCCAAAAGCTGAATATTTGCAGATAAAAAAAAACTCTGATATTTTTTCATATTTCTGCTAAAATCATAGCTTGTGGATACTCATTAGAACCGCCTCAGCGAGGCGGTTCTAACGAGCACCCACAATCTATGTTTTCGAGCAAAAATAAGAAAAATAATGTATACCTCTGTGAACCCCAGTTTTACTATATAAAAGTGGGGTTTAAGGGGGTAAAAATTATATAGGCATGTTTTCGTGATGCCTTATTTGTTCCTCACGTATCCTTCTGTTGGTTCCTCGGGAGGGCTGTTTTTCGGGATTGTGGCATTTCTTGGGTATATTCACTTATATTTTTGGAACATATAAAACAAAGTTATGTTTTTCCTTTTTTCCTGGCTTTTTTTTTGCCTCTTTCCTTTCGAATGAAATGGATTTATTATTATTATTCTGAAACTCCATTTCATTATTTATTATGTAATGCCATTTTTAAAATTTATTATGTAATGTCATTTTTATTTATTATGTATTGCCATTTTTATATTCTGATACGCCATTCTTTATCACGAAACGTCATCATATCATTTCTTATTCAAAAACGTCATTACTTAAGAACTATAGGTAATTTTTTAACATTCCTTGAAGTATGAACAACATTGCGTCACGAGCAATGGGGTTCGTGTAAACTTTGCTCCCGGCCCAATATTGTTCATACCTCAATGAACGTTAATAAATTGCCTTTATTCCTTATATTCATATTATTTTGCATCCATTATTTGACGAAAAAATCTGGTTCGAGGGCTAAATTTAAAACAAGAAAACAATTGCTACAGTTTTACTATTAACAGCGGAACACCGTTGTTGACGTCGTAGCGTCGCCATCGTCCAATCATGTTGGAGAAAACTAATCTTTATTTTGACTTCGCTTCATGATCATGTCACGTCGCATGAGTCGATATATTCATTGAAGTATGGAAAACATTACGTCCAAATTTTCTTTTCTTTTTTTCTGTAAATGCACTAAGAATGTAAATATTTATTCATAAACAATCTTCTTTATTCCGATAAGCTAGTCTTTATTCTGAATCGCCAATTTTTGTTCTGAAACGGCATTCTTTATTATGATTCGCCATTCATTATTCTGAAACATCATTTTTATTCTGATAAAATAAGGCCAAAAAGTGAAAGCTGTTACACTTAAGTCCTTAATTTCAACATAATAAAGCCTACTCGTTTGCTTCCGGGGCCCGTAACGGAGTCTCTCATCCGAATACACATCGCCCGCCAATACGTTTATGCTTTCTGAAATATCCAAATTATAAGATGGAAGCGTCACGTATTAATATATAGGGGTGAAGAGATCGACTCTGTGATGTACGCCATGGGTAAATGAAGCACAGAAAATAAAATACTTTTGATATAATCTTATATCTAATTGAATGATTTAATGATTATTATTATGTCTGATCAACAGCTGTTGTTAACAGATTTCAAATACATTAAAACAGTTATAAAGTTATAAAAAAGCAATACATTACCAACATAAAACGGAAAAAATTTTCACTCTAAAATATGGTCTACAGAAAATAATCTAAATATGAAACTGTCACGAAAATAAAGACATTATATTAGTGGTTATATCCTTTCTAAATACATGCTATCAAGATTAATCAAGCAATAAAAACGCCGGAAAAGGCTATATCTAAGCCAACCATAACTGATCATTAAGCGCATTTGAACGGTTTCAAATATAATTAATGGCATACAGAAAACTAATATTCTGAATTTCAAGATATAAGCGCCAAATAAGAACCAAAGTCTGCCCCAGTCTAAATGACCTGTTCCAGTCGAGTTCAATGACTTGTATATTCTTGACTACGTACATGTAATGCCTAAATAAAAATTTTGAAGTGTTACGGTCAAACATAATGAACGCAAATACTAGTTGCACTATTTCTTGTGAAAACCAAAACCCTGGTTTCAGTACAGTTTTCAGAAGAACAATACGCAATCGTAAAGTTTTCGTTTTCAAGAAAAAACGTGCAATATCTCCCTGAATTACTGATAATAAAATTGTATCTGTGATTCCTGTTCATTACAGAACATTTCTCTTGGTGTCAAACCAATAGATAGATGAAGCGAGTGACTGACAAGAGGATAGCAGACTGACAGTTGATATCTATATAGGCTGACAGCTGATTGCGTGGATGAAGGAATGGATAGCAGGAAACATGCGTAGATCGATTATTGACGTTCGAATTATCGTTCTAAAAGAAAAAAGAAAGAAAGAAGAAATCTTAGGATTTCATGTTAAGACAGAAGAAAGAATAGGCCTGCATATGACATGTATTGTACTTTTTACTTTCAGAAAAGTTATTATTTTGAGGGAAGTGGCTGATGTTGAGAGGTGACCTTTAGTAGAGGTGCCGCTGTATATCCTGATAATTTTGAACATTATTAGCGTGTCGAATTATCGTTCTAAAAGAAAGAAAGAAAGAAAGAAAGAAAGAGAAATCTTAAGCTTTCATGTTAAGACAGAAGAAAGAACAGGTCTGCATATGACATGTATTTATACGAGCAGTTTGACAAAAAAAATGTTTATGAAAAGCGAGGCTGATTGTAGATAGCTCTTTTTCAATATAAGCGCAAAAATCAGTTTTCCTAGATAAGCGCTGTTCTGTGTAGTACACAGTCGCCACTTTTTCCTATTTAAGCGTATTTCCTAGTTAATCGCTTGACAGACGTACTGCCAGGCAAATTGGGTTGTCTATCAGCTTACTTACTTATTCTGTATCTGGTGCATTGGGAGATTTGTGCTCCGTAATTGTGGCTTGCTTTATTGGATATATTCATTTCTGTTTGTTTTACCTGCAACTTACCCACATCCCTACCTACTTTACGTGTTTTGGACACATATCATAAATATATACATGTATACTCTCATACAAATACTGTAGTAACCCAAACATATTTTTGAAACCTTTGTTTAGGGGCATATTTGACCCCTTTGGAAACAATGGCACCTAAATTTCCATTGTTTACAGAAAGAAATGTTATAATCTTCATAACGCCTTCATGATGAGGAGATTAAGTATTGGGAAAAACAACCATCTGACTTGCTACAGTCTTGCGCTTACCCCTCGATATGTTGAGAAAACCAGACAATAACACAGTCATGAAGCATGGCCCTCCCGAGGCACCAAAAGAAGGAGATATGAGGAACAAATAAAGACATCACAAACGCCACACATAAAAACACAGACGCACACACAAAGAAGGACCTTAAAAGAAGAACCACCTTGTAACGGTCAATCGGAACACTAGGGAGTGGGGGTAGGGGACTTAAACCAGCTTTATTCGCGCAAAACCGACCCTCATTACGAAAACAAGCCTATTCAAATATATTGAAAATTTAACCACATAAAAACTGAAAATTTTCAGAAAAAAATTCTCATATTTTTCATATTTTGCTAAAACATAGATTGTGGGTACCCGTTAGAACCGCCTCGCCGAGGCAGTTCTAACGAGTACCCACAATCTATGTTTTTGAGCAGAAATAAGAAAAATAATGTATACCCCTGTAAACCCCAGTTTTACTATATAAAAGTGGGGTTTAAGATGGTCTAAATTATATAGGCGTGGTTTCGTGATGCTTAATTCATGTGCAGCTCCACATTACAAATGTCAACTCTTTATTCGTCTCTGCAGAAGGTACATTAATATTCATTTAGCCATTGAATTAATTAACATATAATGACAACGATACAGCTAATTAAAACATTCTGTAAAAAGTTAAATACAGTCGACTCCCGTTATCTCGAACTCGCTTATCTCGAATAACCGCTTATCTCGAAGTGAAAATCTTGTCCCTGTTTTAACACAGAGATCTACCAACAGGCAATAAAATATTGTGGAAAAGAGGAGAAATTGCTCCTTAGGAGCAATTTCTTCTCTTTTCCACAATATTTTCAAAATGTCTCTAACTTAGGAGTCAGATTACATGTTCATTCTGTTAAAGGTGGTTATTCGATTAATTGTTTTCCTGAGTCCGCAAATCTGATATGTCGAAGTACGGATATCTCGAACTGTTTCATAGAGTCCATTGGAGTTCGAGATAACGAGAGTCGACTGTATTTTGCGTTTGCAATTGATCATTGAAAGTGTTCTACCTATCACTGACACTATAGGTCTGTATTTTACAAATTATGGGTCGATTGGACGGTCTTTGTGTTTATGGTGCCAATAGTTTTTGTTTTCTAAGTAAGCGTATTCCTGTCCAGGGTCTATAGCAAAATAGCTCAATGTTTACCCACGGCATGTAGAGTGGCTGTACGTACGGAAAATTTATTGTGCACTTTAGTTTAATATATCACAAAAAAAAAAAACAAAAAAAAAAGAAAAAAAAAAAAAAAAAAAAATGAATGTACCAAAACTACTTTATGGTATAAAACCTACGCGTCTTCTATGTGTACCATATACTAGTAAATTATGACGTCAGGTAAGTACAGATGCGTGAACAAATAAATAAATAAACATCTGCTTTAGGTTCGTAATTTTAAGTAATCGCCTTTGTTAAGAAACCTATTATTATTTTGGCCGAGCCATGCGAGAACGGGTTTACGGGCATATGCGGACAGCGAAGATCCAGATCAGCCTGTACATCCGCGCAGTCTGATCAGGGCCTTCACTGTCCGTTTACAGAATCAATGGATACTACAGAATCGATCAATGGAGAATGAAGGCCCGGATGCAATTTTGCGCATGCGCAGGATGATCTGAATGCGCATTTTGCGCATAATCGACGGCACTCTTTCGTTTGACACGACCCATTTGCTAAACATAAAGGGTTAGCTATTATCTGTCTCCTAGTCTCATATCATTTGTTTTTTCCTCATAGTATCCGTACCCTTTCAGTACAGATTTAACGTTATCAAGAATAGACTTTTGCAGATTAACATCAAATAATTACTTCACTGTATTCATATCTCCGTGACCTATCGTTTAACATGGCTTCCACCTCATTACCTTCCTATCGTTTTCAATCACTTATGCTAGTAAATTTTGCGACTTACAAATTATGACACACCAAAAGCTATTATTTGAAATATAACACTGTATGTTCAATCACAATTGTCAGTTTGTACGAGCAGGTATGTAATATGATGCTGCGACAGCCGTGGTTTAGCTTCTTCTACCTGTTTGCTGGACAAAGAAGCTTCTATTTTCCTTCTGAAAAAGTGCGACCTTTTAGAAGACAAGAGAACACCCGATGTTTGACACTAGTAGCCTTGGGTGAATAAATTACTTGGGTCCATAGAGATTTACTAAGCTTAAACGTTGAATTTCTCGTTCTGTTAATATCTATTACAATAGTTAGGAGTATTACTGCTATTGTATATTAATTACATATATTTACATATATTTGCATACAATGACACAATATTTGATCAAATATAAGCTATCTCGGGTTACTTTTGGACAGCCTAACTAGACACAAATGAATGTGATAAATGAACAATACATTGTTATGCCATTCTATATGAATGAATCTTACACTAAAGGGAAATTCATTTCAGTTTGAATCTCCAAGCACTTTTTTTTTGCAGGTAGGTATTTGGTTAAGGTGGCAGTTAAGGTGTATATAGTATCCAGCCTTCTTTGGGGTTAAACTGCCATGATTACGAAAACACGTCTGTTCAAATTATTGAACATTTCCCCACTAAAAAAAACTGAAAGTTTTCAGAGAAAAATTCTGATATTTTTCATTTTCTGCTCATAACATAGATTGTTGGTACTCGTTAGAACCGCCTCGTTTTTGAGCATAAATAAGAAAAATAATATATACCCCTGTAAAACCCAGTTTTATTATATAAAAGTGGGGTTTAATGGGGTCAAAATTATATAGGTATCCCACTTTGGGGTTAAACTGTATACAGTGGTAGTTACACTTAGGGGCTTGGGGTGAAGGTGTATAAAATAGCCATTCCTCTTGGGGGATAACTGTATACGGTAGCTGTCCCATTTAGGAGCTTGGGTGTATAGAATAGCTATCCCTCTTGGGGGTTAAATTGTATACGGTAGCTGTCCCATTTAGGAGCTTGGGAGTTTAGGTGTATAGAGTAGCCATCCCTCTTGGGGGTTAAACTGTATACGGCAGCGTCCCATTTAGGAGCTTGGGAGTTTAGGTGTATAGAGTAGCCATCCCTCTTGGGGGTTAAACTGTATACGGTAGCTGTCCCATTTAGGAGCTTGGGAGTTTAGGTGTATAGAGTAGCCATCCCTCTTGGGGTTAAACTGTATACGGTAGCTGTCCCATTTAGGGCTTGGGAGTTTAGACGTATAGAGTAGCCATCCCTCTTGGGGGTTAAACTGTATACGGTCGCCGTCCTACTTAGGTGCTTGGGAGTTAAGGTGTAAAGATTAGCCATTCCTCTTGGGGTTAGATTGTATACAGTAGCCATCCCTACTTAGGGGCTTGGGATGTAAGGTTTATAGAGTAGCCATCTCTCTTGTGGGGGGGGGGGGGGGGGGAGTGTTAAACTGTAACAGTAGCCGTTCCACATAGGGGCTTGGGGTTAAAGTGGTTAAAATTGTCATCCCTCTTGGCGGTTAAATTGTATACAGTAGTAGTACCACTTAGAGGCTTGGGGTTAAGGTGTATAGAGTAGCCATCCCTCTTGCGGTTTAACTGTATACAGCAGCCGTCCCACTTAGGTACTTGGCAGTTAAGGTGTAAAGATCAGCCATCCCTCTTAGGGGTTAAATTGTATACAGTAGCCACCCTATCTAGGGGCTTGGGAGTTAAGGTGTATAGAGTAGCCATCCCTCTTGGAGGTTCAACTGTAACAGTAGCCGTTCCACTTAGGGGTTTGGGTTAAGGTATATACAATAGCCTTCCCTCTTGGGGGTTAAACTGTATACAGTAATAGTCCCACTTAGAGGCTTGGGGTTAAGCTGTATACAGTAGCCGTCTTACTTAGGGGCTTGGAGTTAAGGAGTATGAAATAGCCATCCCATTTGGGTGCTTAATTGTATACAGTAGCCGTCCCACTTAGGGGTCTCGGGCTAAGGTGTATAGCGTAGCCATCCCACTTGGGGACGAAGTTTATAGATCTCCCTTGGCCGCAGTATATAATATATAGCAATACAAAACATATAAAGATATAAATGAAGATACCCAGGAAATGCCACAATCACGAAGAAGAACCCTCCCGAAGCGCCAAATGAAGGCGAGATGAAGAACAAATAAGGACAAAACAGACGCCATTTATGAAACTACAGATGCACAAACAAGGAAGAACTGCAATATAGTGAGCATTTAAATAGGTTTTTCACAGCTAGCATTCTACATAAATATATTGCGGACCGTTCGGTAGCTGACGGGCCGATCACGGCCCGCAACAGATTAATGTAGAATGCTTACTTGTTTTAAGCATAAAACATACAACATTTTAGCAAGCTATGCAAACAATTGCTATGTAGGCAAAAATCCTTTACATAAAAATGGTATTTCAAAAGACAATGTTAGCAAATACTTATTTGACTTATGATTTGAAAGAACATTTTTTCACTGAGTGTGTTTTGTTGTTTATTGTCTTCACATATGTCCGCGCTATAAAACACAGCCATAACTGAATTTTCTGCTTTTAAAAACATATGCATCTTGTAAATTATAGCCTAATAATGTGTATGTGTGTGTTTAACATTTCCGCACATTCAAAGTACAACGAAAACAGTGTTGCAAAGACACTTTACCTTGTTATTCTTGTTATTTTATGTGATTACTTAACGCTGTTAAGACGGGTAAAAGTCACGACCAAAAACATTTTGAAATACTTTCTTGGGAAACATAAGACAAAATTTTCCGAATGTTTGCATTAACGTTTCCGTTATTTTGCTTTGCATTAATGAATATTTGCATTAACGTTTCCTTTATTTATTTCGCTTGGGGAAGAGAGAGCTAGTCTTGGTGCTTTTCGTACGTTTGTTCGATTTGCGCTTGTTTGGTTTTGTCTGTTTCTTCTTCCTCTTGGTGTCTGGGAAGGGCTGCGGTTTGTGATTGTGGAACTCCCTGAACTTTTCTCTTACCCTTTTTTAAGTATTTTCCTGGCAGAATCCAATAACGTTTAAGGACACAACCCTGGACAAAAATATTGATGTTAAGTGGTAGGATTGTAAATTGGACTGTAAATTATTTTTGTCTCATGATATTTAGAAATGATTTCCTTTAATAAAACTTTAAGGGACAGCCTTTTATGTCGAACCGCAGAGGAAAAGTTTCAACTCGGTCTGTATATAATGAGGCACTTTAATATTTTCATTTATCTCTCCTACGGAAACATTCAAGAATATGCTAAATGCTCCAACGTCGGACAGGTCTTCAATTCGAACCTCATTAACTCGAAAATCTTTGGGACCATGTTCTAGACATGGGTACTTCGTGCCACTGAGGGTTAATTATAACGCTTGGTCAGAAGGCGAATGGATATAATTTAGGAATGTCTTTTCAATCTTCTTTTAACTAATGGTAGGTTGAGTGTATGAAGCGATTCTAACGAATACACACAACATACATTTTCATGATGAAATAGAAAAAAATAAATCGAAAATATCCCTAAAATGTTTGTTTTCTTGACCTGTCGGGACTCAGAAACGAGTTCGAATTAGCCATGTTAAACAAGTCATCAGTGTTCAAGTCATTGATGTTTTACTGTATTCAGTCTAATGGACCCATTGCGAGTTTTGGTAGTATAACTTAAAAGTTATTATTTCAAGTTTAACTTTTTGTGCATGAAGCTCTAAGTAAAAACTATCGCACAAACAAACGCCTCATGAAAACAAAGTCTGATCAGAGTCTTTCGCAGTTTGCATGAAGACAGCTTGGGTCCTTAGCTACCCATTAAGCACACAGCGAACTCTGATCAGACTGGGTGGATGCAAAGGCTGATCTGAGTCTTCGCTGGGCGCATATGCCACTTTGTTGGTTTTGTCATGCGCTGGCTCAATTTTTTGTTCTGCAGGTTTTAGAATTTTGAAGCTGTATGACACGCGCTCAAATGGAATCAAGAAGTCGGAAAAAAACCCAAAACAGTAACATTTGCCTTTTTTGTTAAAGGTAAAGACCGTGAAATAATCAAACTGTTTATAGGTATACTTTTCACGCAATTTTATTAAATTTTAATTCCACAACTAATACCGTTATATGTAGGGGGCTCAGTAAAATTATTCGAAGGTGGGAATGTTGGCGTTTGGTGTCATGCCTGGTGGAGAACAGTTCACCAGAGTATGCGAAAATCACCGACCTTAGATAACAACCTTCCTGCCACGTGCCAGCACCGGAAATGTAACCAGGACTTCATAGTTTATCAGTGACAGCTCTATGACTATTTTTCCCCATACCCATTGGACATTTGACGTTATAGGGATAGTGGGCATGTTTCACAAACCTTCTTTGACAGACTAAGCTGCGCAGGTTGTTGGCTGAACAACAAACTTCATTACAAGCAAAAGGATGTTGTGTTCCTATTGAATGTTATAAGCTTTATGAACAAATCGTTGATAAGTACGATAAGGAATTAAGGTGTCGCTATATTTAGGGTAAATATAGACTGGATCCAGTCTCTAGTGACTTAATATTTATCTTATAATCCTGTTGGATAATCCACTAGAATAAAACCAAAAATAAAATCATGACTATAAAGGCTGGTCACTTGTGACCCAGGTCTGATCCGGGTTTAAATCTTAAAGTGTAATCATAAATCTTTTCTAGATAAACTGTACATGGTATTACTTGTCTGTAGTCAGGTTCATGGTGGTGTTACTACTACTGATTTTCGTTTGCTCTGACTTCCAGTTAGTGGTCTAGCCATTATCTTTGTTTCATTATACAAATATAGTTTATATTATATGTTTTTGTCTGTCTTCTGTGTTAATCCATTGATAGTTAGAGAATCCCTAGACGAATCAGCATCAGGATTATTGACAAGCTTTGGCGCAAGTAAAGCCAGGCCTAAGCCCCAACAACGGCCATGCTGTGACCGGTTCAAAGCGTTATATTGTTGTTGCAGTTTCGTTTTGTTTGTTGGTTCTGTTTTTGATGATGTACCATATTAGTCACCTCATGACAAAGCCAACAAAATGGCATGTGCGCCCATCGAAGACTCAGATGAGCCTGGGCATCCGCTCAGTCTGATAAGATCTTCGCTTGCGCTCAGGGGTAGCTAGGGACCCAAGTTTCTTTATGCGGACAGCGATGACACTGATCATACTGGGCGAATGCCCAGGCTGATCTTTCGTTGGGCGCACGTGCTATTTTGTTGGTTTTGACATGGGGTGACACATTTTTGTGATGTCGTTTTGTGTCATTCGACTCTTATCCCGTGCCTTGGAAGGGCTGTGTTCCTTGACGGTGACCTTTTCCGGGTATCTCCAGATTTACTTTTGCAACATTTGCATTGAATACGGGAACTTCTAATTAAAATGGGTCGCGCCAAGAGAAAAAAAAAATCGAGCATGGTCAAAACGTGCGGATTCACATCATCATGCGCGTGCGCAAGGTCTCATCTTGGCTTCTGGTCACCATTGATACAGTCTATAGTATCCAATGTTACTGGCAGCGGACAGCGAAGGCCCTGATCAGACTGATCTGGGCCTGTGCTGTCCGCATATGCCCGAAAACACGTTTTCGCATGGCGTGGCCCAACTGATTATAATAAAAAGAAGCTAGAAACCTCTTGACTTCGGAATGTCTCTGTCCAAAGTATAAAGTAAAAGAGTCCACTTGGCCGTGAAGCATATTACAGATCCGATTTGAAGAAAAATGTCAGTGCATAATGTCGAAATTAGCGGGGATCATACTTTATATGGGGCAGGATTTTAACAATTTCTGCATCGCTTGTCCATGTTTTTCAGAGCAATATGACCAGGCAACAATTTTTTAACGGGAATTTATACACTTTCAAAGCAGACATACATAGACAAAGAAAATAATTGAACCCTGTCAAAATGGTTTATTCCGAAATATGCTAACGGACTTTATGCTAACACATATGTTGTCCAGTGTCTTCTTGAATTACGTGTCCATTACCATTAATGGACATCTGCTTTAAAGATTAACAATATGACTGTCCTTTCGTTATCAGATTATCACGCCTGAAATAGGCCGATCATATTAGATTTCAATTCACTGATTTAAACAAGCCAATTAACATTAAAGAAAAACATAGATTACAGAATTTCAAAAAAGCGGTAGGCCACAGATGGGGTTATATTTTAAAAGCGTTTTGAAATAAATATCCATTTTATATGGCATACAATTATCAAATACAGCTGTTATGTTTTGGCTTTATGGCGCTTCTTGGGTTCTAACAGTACTTTTAATGATACAGATCAAGAAATTTGACCACTGGACTGTGTGCCAAGCGAACACGTATCTCAACGATCTGTATTCACTTTCAGCAAATCATTCACTAGAGTCTCCCAGTGGGCACGCAACGTTAAAATGACGTCGTATCAACGTCGATGCGACGTGATCACGTCGCATCGACGTTGATACGACGTCATTTTGATGTTGTGTGCCTGCTGGGCTGCATCTCTTGCAATGCTCTGTAATCATTTAATCAAGCCGTGTATGTGGACAGTGACGGCCCATATCAGCCTGCGCATTTGCGCAGTCTGATCAGAGCCCTTGTTGTCCTCTTACAAATGCAAGTGATAATGAATATAATATTGGAAAGCATCAAATAAACTGATCTGTAGAGGCTGATATTCAGGCTGAGAAGAGCCGTCTCTGTTCGTATATGGACCTGGGAACCCATTTGTCTTAAAGCGTGGCTCAATTGTACAATTTGGTGACAACTCACATTTTAGGGTCATATAAATTAATATGCTGTAAGTCAAATAGTGTTTTGTATGCATATTATCATGGAGACAAGACAATATATCCCAACAAGCCAGGTCAATTCAAGACTAGGACATGGCAGACCTAGAGAATGCATATTTCCAATCGTAAACAAAGAAAAATATCTTTTGTTTCTTCTTCGTAGTACGACGAAAATAACGAAATGAAAAAATTCAAACGTGTATGAATATTGACAGCAACAAGCTCATTTCAGGTCGAATGGTCAATTTGGGGCCACATTGCTACATTCATTCTACACAGTACTTCCCATTTTTTACTTCACTATGTTACCAATAGCACAGTTCTCAGCTACAAAAGTGTCACTGAATAATAATGAAAAAGTGGGGGAGGTGGGGGGGGGGGGGTGGGTGGGGGAAGGGGCGGGCGGGGGGCGGGGGTGAATAGTTATATATAACCCTACTAAGAACCCCATAAAACGTAAAGAAAACCGATGTTCTCCAAATGCATAACATTTTACAAAAGCAACCTCAAACAGCCCGGCGTAAAAAAACCGTATGTTTAAAGGGTAATGTAATACAAGTTGTAAGTATATCTTGGAGTAAAGTGCTTAACAAGCAATTTATTTTTATGTAAGAGTTTTTAAAATCGGCCTAGAAATAAGGAAGTTGTGGTGGTTTGAATTTATTTAAAATGGCTGTCATGGATACCGCCATACTGTAGGCTTTGTGACGTCACACAGCCCAAATTAAATATGCAAAACCAAATTATAAAGGGATTTTAAGAACATATTTTTACAGATTTTTATAGTCTTTTAATTCTGGAGATACGCAATCATTTCCTCCAAAATAAACCAACTTTATAAGAATAAGTAGCCTGATGAAACAAGTTTTATTTTTTATGAAACCTCATTAAATATTCAAAATGGCGGCGCCCATTCCACCGATGTTAAAATATTCAATTATCTATTACTTACATAATTTTCCACCGATTTTGATCTAAAGTTCTTTACTTTAAATCACAATACCTTTTAAGGTTGCGTTCCCCTTTAAAGATGAGATAAGTGTGTTCCTATAATCCATCACTGATGTATCCATAAATAGTAATATTTTGGTATTGTTTTTTTACTTTATTTACCTTAAGCAATGGGACACTACTTACCGTACGTGTTCTAAAATTCCAACAAAGATATAAATGAAGCTACCAAGGAAATGCAATAGCCGCTAAGTCCATGGCCCAGTTGTTCAAAGCGTCGTTAGCTTAACGAGCTAGTTAAGGGTCATTTCGTTAACTGTTTTAGTGGATTCAATACACAATATTCTGATTTTGTTTTGGCTGAAAATGTGAGTAGTTTTTCACTGCAAAAGCTACTCACATTTTTTCAGCAAAAAATTTCAGCATATTTGCATATCGCTCGATGTAAATTTTAATGAATCGTTAACTAAAGACGTTAGCTTTGAACAACTGGACCCAGTTTACTACCATCTAAATAAACTTCATGAACCTTGGCAGGGACAAGATGGTTCACTACTTGTTGGACTGTCTAAAATATTGCTGGATGTATAGCAAACAGTTTACACTCGGATCAGACGCCGCTATTCTGGATCTTCACAACTATTTCATCAGGCTCGTCTATCGTTATAACGGTTGTTTGTTTAAGCTGACACACGATATTTCAGTCATATCGGGACTTTCACCCAGAGAGGAAGAAAGAGAAAGGACAGCCAGGAGTAAACTTAAAAAAAGCCCTATCCCACAGCAGCAGCAAGCAGAACAGGCCCTGGTCCTCTTATCCCTAATTTGCCAAGCAACATGAGCAAATGTACCCAAAATATGGCGATGCAAACTGAAGAAACGCACCGACCGTTTAAAGCATGCCAGTGGAGTGCAAAATATGGGGACCAAGGTCATGCACCCATGTCGCATGTTACTTTTGTTTGCATTTCTATATCATAGAGATATGAACTAACCTGTCAGGATAAGTTGATTTTAGAAAGTTGTCCATGTGTAAAATTTAGCTAGCGTCTATACATGCCCTGAACCTCAAATTTAATGCATATTGTCCGTTTCAAATAGCTGCCAAAACGGTCACTATTTTTCTGATATTCTAATTTAGTACTGCTTACTGTGAACAAGGCTGCTGTGTGATGACCCGCGCTGACTTACGTGACCCAAGCCATGGGGTCACATGACCTACCCGATGAAGGCTACCATACAAAGTGTTGTGAACGAATGCATATTTACTGGCCAGCACGGTAAATTTCACACCGAAATACCTGGGCGGCATTCAGATATTTGGAAAAGTTTCTGAACGTTTTTCACAAACTATATACAATAAAGCCTCAATGACTCGAACACTGATGACTTGTTTACCGTGGCTAATTCGAACTCATTTTAAAGTCCCGAAGAAATTCTCCCGACAGCCCAAGAAAACAAATATTCTTATAGGGATTTATAGGAATCTTTCCTATTTTATCACGAAAATATATGTTGTGTGTACTCATTAGAATCATCGAGGCGATTCTAATGAGTACACTTAACATACCATTATTTTATAGAAGATCGAAAAGACATTCATATATTATTCCCACTTGTCTCCTAATCTGGTGCTATGATTAATCCTCAGTGGCTCGAACTACCCATATCTAGAATAAATTTCAACGGTCCTAAAGATGTTCGAGCCATTGAGGTTTGACTGTATACCATGGCATTTGAACGGTTATGTGACCTAAGACGTAGAGAGTAGTTGTCTTTCCCGTTGACGATATATCAATATTTATCTGGGCCCAGTTGTTCAAAGCGTCGTTAGCTTAACGAGCTCGTTAAGGGTCATTTCGTTAACTGTTTTAGAGGATTCAATATACAATATTTTGATATTTTTTGCTGAAAAAATGTGAGTAGCTTTTGCACTGCAAAAGCTACTCACATTTTTTCAGCAAAAAATTTCAAAATATTTGCGTATCACTCGATGTAAATTTTAACGAATCGTTAACTAACGACATCGTTAGCTTTGAACAACTGGGCCCTGTTTTATATAAGATCAAATAAATAATATGCCAGCTAGTATTCTTTATAAATCTATAGCGGGCCGTTAGGGGCCCGTCAGCTAACCTGACGGGCCGCTAACGGCCCGCTATAGATTTATAAAGAATGCTTACTGGGATCAGTGCAGTAAATTGTTGAAATCTATGTTACTAACTATCATATAAATCTTATTCGCATTGGCCATCATTTTAGTTGCGCCTGAATCATCTGTAGAAATGTTTCACGTGCTCTCGCTACCATCCACCAGAAACGGTCCCAGTTTACAGACCTCCGCGAAACTTGCCAAGTGCTGTGCTTTACTGAACGAAGCCTGTATTCCCTAACGTGACTGTTGAGCTGAATTTTGCCTTTAACCACCAGACTCATAGTGTAATCGTTTCCTGTAGCCGTTTTGTTTGTTCTGTCATTTGTCACATACCTGGAATTAGGAATTTCAGGTTAGATTTTCTCACGTTATTATTAAATATTTAAAATATGCGACCCCTCTTTCAAGTGCTGTCTCTGAAATATTTTTCAGCCATAGATGCGATAGCTTGATTTGCAGTGGTATTTGAAGTTATAGAAACCAGCTGTACATATATCTGTTGTTTTATGTTTGCTTTATGTGTTCGCGCCCGCGCGTGTGTGTGTATGTGTGTGTGTGTGTGTGTGTGTGTGTGTGTGTCGGTGTGTTTTTCAATTCAGTTAATATACATTAAGAATGCATGCAATTATTGAATTACACGTTGTTCGAGTCTGTCCTATAGACTCATTATACGTGACGGTGACGTACGCGTCCCTTCTGAAAATGGGTCTACGCTAAAAGGAAAGAAATTTGCTCGCTTTCGGAGCAAAGCTGTTTTCTTTTTGATAAGACATTAGGTGTACAGGAAACTAAACAAGAAGTCAGAAAGGTTGTATGGTTTGTAACATTGTAAACAAGGGCGGACAGTTTACCAACTGTACCCGGTCCACTTAAGTTGTGACAGGATTCGTCTACTTGCACCATGATTTAAACGTGGATGTGTTCACTGTATATTGTTAATTCAACATGTTCCGTAATCATCTCCCAGAGTCAAGGGTAGCGACAAAAAAGATGAACCTCTCTCTATTACTGTCTTACGCTCTGTCTGTCAGTATGTCTATCTCTGTCTCTGTCTGTCTGTCTGTCTGTCTGTCTGTCTCTCTCTCTCTCTCTCTCTTGCACAAGGAATTAAAAGTAATGCCAGTTACTGATTATACAGTCGACTCTCGTTATCTCGACCTCGCTCATCTCGAATAACCCCTTATCTCGAAGAGAAAACCTGGTTCCCGTTTTAACATGGAAATCTAACAACGGGTAACAAAATATTGTGGAAAAGAGGAGGAGCAATTTTTCCTCTTTTTCCACAACATTTTCAAGTATCTATATCAGGAGTCAAATTACATATTCATTTGCTGAATGTGGTTGTTCTATTTATTGTTTTCCTTAATTCTGCAGATCTGATATGTCGAGGTACGGATATCTTGAAGTGTTTCGGAGAGTACCTTGGACTTCGAGATAACGAGAGTCGACTGTGTTTCTATTCGACGCGTATCACAGTCCTCTCCCAGTCACTGTCAGTTACTAAGTCTCTCTCTCTCTGCCTCGCTCTCTCAGACACGCACGCACGCACGCACGGACGAACACACACACGCACAAAAGACTGGTATCACAGTATGCCAGAAACAATTAATTAAGTACGCCTCACTGACAATTACCGATATTGCTATTTCTCCTTGTTAGTTTTCTGACATTATCCATTTGACAAAATAATTCACATCGTATAGTTATTTTAGACGCTTTCCACCTGTTTCGTCCTGATGACTCCTTTGGGTAACAGTTTTTAGCAGACGACATATTGAAATAGTTTTTATTTTATTTTCCCAGGCAATAGGATTTGACATCTCATGCAGACAATTTGCATGAAATTTCGAATCCTATTTTTAGGGAAAATAAAAGAAAAAATATTTCAAAATGTCGCCTGCTGAAATTTTTACCCAGCATGCTAAGCGTTAATAAATAGGGGCGTATTCCAGAGGTCAGATGATCATTTCAATTTGGGTTTCTTGAGAGCAAATAGCGGTTAATTCATGTCAAATTCGAACACTTAATTTGGAATTAAAACACAATGAATAAGGCCTGTCATTTTCTATATGCCTTATTTTTTAGGATTTGATACGCATAGTAGATTGTCCACCTTTTTTCACAAGGGATACAACTTTTATGATTTTCTATTTGCATTTTTTGCATACCAAACCGCTTCTTAAAAGGGTAACTTCTCTTCAAAGGAACGAATAATTTCTCAATCGACTCTAAAAGGAAATAATAGACCCCTTTTCCAGAAGAAAGATAACATCATTTTGACATAGTTGCATCCCTTGAAATTGTATCAATTTTCCTCAAATGGAAGCTGTATTCTATACATGACCGTTCTAATTATGTGATATATTGCCTTTATATGCGTTTATTTATTAAGATGCAGAAGAGTACTCTCTGGTCCCTTATCCCATTTATGCCAAGCGTCCTATAAAAGGGACATTGACAAACAGTGTAGACCCATTGATTGATTGTGTTGGGGTTTAACGACACATCAACCCTTGAGGGTCATTTTGTGTCGTCTCCCAGAGAAAGGGAGAAAAGAGATAAGAAGAGAGAGTAGAGGAGATGAAAGAGAGGGACAGGGAAGAAAGAGGAACAGGAATGAAAGTGAAGAAACAGAAGAAATAAAAACATTCCCTCTCTACCCTTACCCACTACAAGGATAGTAGGCCTTGCCCAACTGTAAGACAATATCAGTTGGACGCCCTGGTGATGTAAGATACACAGCACCTTCGCGCCACCAGATCAGACGCCCAGATCAGAGTACTCTGGTCCCTTATCCCATTTATGCCAAACGTCCTATAAAAAAGACGTTGACAAACAGTGTATACCCAGATCAGACGCCGCAGAATGCGGCGTCTGATCAGGGTCTACATTGTTTGAATTTAATACAGGAATTTCTATAAAACATGGCAATAATAAAAACCAACCAGACAGCCCTTATACTGCAAATGGACCAGTCCAAAGAGCTAAGGTAGAGGAGTCCAATTGGCATAAATGTGTTAATACATAGGTTGCATATTAGGGAAAGGTACTCGTATCATACAATGATTTCGTCATCTGAGCGGCTTTTTTGATACAGGCATCTACCCTTTTGCACTTATTACCAAGGGCAACATAATTATCATTGTTATTTTTGATTTTGGGAAACAATGGAAAATGCCGATTTTATTTCAGGGAAGAATGGAACAACTACCAGACCCGCCCCACCCCTCCCCATGCACGGCCTCAGTTATTGCTGGACATAAAAAAAATCCATCCTTTAAAAAAGAGGTGTCCGGGTAGTCGGGCGTTGTCCTAGCTTAACTGTTGTGGCGGCTGTTGTCAGTTTTTCCTAATTTGCTGCATACATACATACATACGCGGGCCCCCGTAGCCTAGTGGATAAGAGAGTTGATTAAGTCCATTAGGTTTCTCACCGCTGTGGTTCGAGCCTCGCTCGGGTCATATGTAGGAAAGCCAAGTTCTGCTTACGGATGGTCAGGTGGTTTTTCTCCGGGTTCTCCGGTTTTCGCCCACCTTCGATGAACGATCGGCTCGATATAAGTGAAATATTCTTGAAAGGGCCGTAAAACCCAAATAAAAAAAACAACAACAAAAACATACATACATACAGACATACAGTGCACATTTCTTGAATAAATGGAATAATTGATGCAATCTATTTTGTATTTAGTATACGTCTGTGTCCTCTCGGATGCTATAAACCTCATACTAAATTGTTGCCAATTTCAGATAATTTAAGTGTTAACTTGTTTCTCGAATTCACCTGTTGCCCCTTTACCTCCACTGAAGTTTTAAGCAGTATATAGATCTATGAAATAAAGGGTCGCAACGTGCCAAAAGGGTCCTTATGCCATATGTGAACATTGCATCACGAAAACATGCCTATGTAATTTTAACCCCCTTAAAACCCACTTTTATATAGTAAAACTGGGGTTTAAATGGGTATACATTATTTTTCTTATTTCTGCTCAAAAGCATAGATTGTGGGTACTCGTTAGAACCGCCTCATCGAGGCGGTTCTAACGAGTATCCACAATCTATGTTTTGAGCAGAAATAAGAAAAATTTCAGGATTTTTTATCTGAAAATTTTCATTTTTTGATGGTAAAACTTTCAGTATATTTGAATAGGCATGTTTTCGTAATGAAGGTGCAGATCAGCCTACACATCCCCGCAGTCTGATCAGTCCCCTCACTGTTCGCTTAGAACATTAATGAATAAAGGAGACGATAGCCTCGAACAGCGAAGCCTCTGATCAGACTGCCCGGATGCGCAGGCTGAGCATTCAGTGTTCGAATTTATTGTAAGAACCATTTTCGCGTGTAAACATCACGCTTTAAATCAAATAACATGCTTTCTTCAACAAACTGCTTAATGCTTTATTTTCTGTCGTTTGAACATAAAACAGCTTGCAGGAATATTTTAGTTACTAATTCGTCGCATGGGACGGTCCAAGCAACATATTAAGTTAATTTTATTTGGTTCGAATGACCATCCGAATGTGTGAAATCGTTTAAAGTTTGTTTGAAGTTGTAGGTTATTTTCTGAACGCCAAAAGGCGTTTTATGGCTTGATTTGTAAACCCTGAGAATATTAACTAGAACATATATCCTACATGTTTGACAAATTGTCGGTAAATAGTTTCTTCATATCTTTTTACTTCGGAATTTATTTGTCAAGTTATTGATGGTGCATCTATTCCCGCTGGTTCTCATCGGCTAGTTTCAAAGATCTCTTATTGCTTCGTGGCAGGTCTTTTATTTGCAGGTTAAAAGGAAAAACGATATCTTGAAAATTTACTCTTTCCAAAAGAAACATAAATAGCAGACAAATATAAGAGACCGATATATAATACTGCCTCATTACTCGACATGCTGTTTTATGTTCGTTTTCTCTTCCTCATTTGTCAAAAAGCTAACTCCGTATAAAATTAAAGTATCCGTCAACTGATATGTTTTATTTGTATCAATACAAGTATTAATTCTCTTCGGATCCGGGTCTGCACTTGACAATCTATTAAAATGGTTAGTCTGCTTGGCACTGTATTAAAATGGATGGATGTAAACCTACTCCTATTTTTATAAATTAGAAAGTTAATCCATTTCATTTCATCTGAGCATGATGGCACAGGCATTTAAGCATTGTCCTGCTGAATAAATTAAGATGCCATGCCCACTTCTAATTTTCAGCCAATCAGATTACTTGATCTGGATTTTTGCTATAAATTCACATACTTAATGGCAAACAGTGCCAACTGATCTGGATCTACACTGTTTGCAAAGGCACGGTATATCCGGGTTCAGCAGGACAAGGGTCAATACTTCGACAAAGACAACGAAATATCTTGTATTTCCCTGAAATATAGCTCTGGTACATTCTCTAGAAAACATGGAGTATACAGCACCATCCCAGCAACCATGTTAAAAATACAGCCCTGCTACCATTCTGTAGATTGTGGTTATCTATCATATGATTGTATTAGCGTCAGGCGTAACATTTGGAATATGACAGCAAGAGACACCATATTAATTAGTTGTGCTACATGAATTGCGTTACATAACGCTTAGCACTATCGGTAGGCGACAATTTGAAATATTTTTCTTCTTTTTTTTTCACGAAGAAAATAGGTTTTGATTCTTCATGCAAATTGTCTTCTTAGGGGACAATTTGCATGAAATGTCAAACCTAATTTGACTCTTCATGCAAATTGTCTCCCCAGGAGACAATTTACATGAAATGTGTAAATCTAATTTCAGGGAAAGACAAGAAAAAATATAATCATTTTGTAGTCTACTGATTTGTCCCAGAGAGGGTAATGGTTAACGCAATGGTACTGTGGTAAAAACATCATTTTGATGAAAGACAGACAATTGTGTTTATTTCTCCTCATGAATGACTTGATTGTGAGCATATTAAGAATAATTGCCCTTTACTTGAAGACTAAAAAAAACATAGTTCCTTTTTCGTATGGTCACCTATAACGCCTCAGACTAAAATGTGACATCTAGCCAAAACTTCAGATCAGCCTTGTCTTGTAACTTAAATGTTGAGAAACACTCTCTGGACTTACAGCCAACATACATAATGTTTTCAGAACTGAAATTAAGAGAATTTCGTAAACGATTGATCTAACCAAACATTAAGGGAAATGAATTTTAATGAGGTTGTTTTGTGTTGGAATTATTATATTATCTAATTTCATACCTTCTGAAGCAGAATAAATCTGTAAGGATCTTTAGTGTTTTGTGTTTGTAACTTGTGACTTCCGTGTTTTGTAACGACAAATGCACTGGCAACCTGTGGCTAGTGACTTTATCGTAAAAGCTACAGGTATTTCTTATAGTGCAGCATATGAAAAGCTGAAAAAAAAAAAAAAAAAAAAAAAAAAAAAAAAAAAAAATAACAAACACATTTTCCTGTTTCACCTGTCTTTCTTCTATGTCTTTTATCGCAACCTTTAACGCAAAAACACAAATCCAAACCTACATTGAGTGAAAATTACGCAACATAAAGTGTGGTAGGGTAGCGGGGCGTAGAAATAATAATAATAAAAAAATAAATAAAACAAAAAGTAAAATACAATAGAAAGGAAGAAAGAAGGAAAAATCGTGGATAAAATTTTCCTTCGTTCACCCACCTTCTAACGTCAACAACACTTCAAGCTGCACATAACCAGTAGGTAGGTATTTTGGCTAACGTCAACAACACTTCAAGCTGCATATAACCAGTAGGTAGGTATTTTGGCTAACGTCAACAACACTTCAAGCTGCACATAACCAGTAGGTAGGTATTTTGGCTAACGTCAACAACACTTCAAGCTGCACATAACCAGTAGGTAGGTATTTTGGCTAACGTCAACAACACTTCAAGCTGCACATAACCAGTAGGTAGGTATTTTGGCTAACGTCAACAACACTTCAAGCTGCATATAACCAGTAGGTAGGTATTTTGGCTAACGTCAACAACACTTCAAGCTGCACATAACCAGTAGGTAGGTATTTTGGCTAACGTCAACAACACTTCAAGCTGCACATAACCAGTAGGTAGGTATTTTGGCTAACGTCAACAACAAGCTGCATATAACCAGTAGGTAGGTATTTTGGCTAACGTCAACAACACTTCAAGCTGCACATAACCAGTAGGTAGGTATTTTGGCTAACGTCAACAACACTTCAAGCTGCACATAACCAGTAGGTAGGTATTTTGGCTAATGTCAACAACAAGCTGCATATAACCAGTAGGTAGGTATTTTGACTAACGTCAACAACACTTCAAGCTGCACATAACCAGTAGGTAGGTATTTTGGCTAACGTCAACAACACTTCAAGCTGCATATAACCAGTAGGTAGGTATTTTGGCTAACGTCAACAACACTTCAAGCTGCATATAACCAGTAGGTAGGTATTTTGGCTAACGTCAACAACACTTCAAGCTGCATATAACCAGTAGGTAGGTATTTTGGCTAACGTCAACAACACTTCAAGCTGCATATAACCAGTAGGTAGGTATTTTGGCTAACGTCAACAACACTTCAAGCTGCATATAACCAGTAGGTAGGTATTTTGGCTTCAATGGATTACTGCTTTTAAACGGCCAATCAGATGAAAAGGTCACATTTTAGAGCGAACCATTTAACCCCACCCCCTTTCTCACTTTTTCTTGAAACTTGCAGACGTCTAAAGGATATAATAATAAACGTAGCCGTACGAAATTTAGTGTGCCATATTTACGAAAGACCGGTAGTGACATTTCAACTACATTAATTCAAGGTTTCAACTTCACGAATTCACGATTTCAGCTTCACGAATTCACGATTTCAACTTCACGAATTCACGATTTCAACTTCACGAATTCAATTTCACGAATTCAACTTCACGAATTCACGATTTCAACTTCACGAATTCACGAATTCAACTTCACGAATTCAACTTCACGAATTCCACTTCATGAATTCACGAATTCAACTTCACGAATTCACGAATTCAACTTCATGAATTCACGAATTCAACTTCACGAATTCACGAATTCAACTTCATGAATTCACGAATACAACTTCACGAATTCAACTTCACGAATTCACGAATTCAACTTCACGAATTCACGAATTCAACTTCACGAATTCAATTGTTAAATTCCTGAAGTTGAATTCGTGAAGTTGAATTTGTGAATTCGTGAAGTTGAATTCGTGAAGTGGAATTCGTGAAGTTGAATTCGTGAATTCATGAAGTTGAATTCGTGAATTCGTGAAGTTGAATTCCTGAATTCGTGAAGTTGAATTCGTGAAGTGGAATTCGTGAAGTTGAATTCGTGAATTCGTGAAGTTGAATTCGTGAATTCGTGAAGTTGAAATCGTGAATTCGTGAAGCTGAAATCGTGAATTCGTGAAGTTGAAACCTTGAATTAATGTAGTTGAAATGTCACTACCGGTCTTTCGTACATATTTGCACATTTCCGAATTTCCTTTCGTCAGTGTGTTCATATATACACAGTTATGTCGACTTTTCACTGAATTTGGACCGCAATATAGATCAAATATGGCGTTTCATTTCAATGAGCAATATCAAACTCATAAATATCGTCCGAAGTAATTCAACTACCACCAATTAGTCGTAATATTAGCAAAGAACAAAACGGGCATAGCTGATCTAAGGTTACAGTTTCTTTAATAAATGAATGACCAAAGCAACTTTATTGTAATGGGGCGGCAAATCCACCACCAGTTTTGGTATATATTTACACGAGTCGTAAAGTGCCAAAACGAGCCTTCCCAGTAAACACACGACGTGGTTACAACCTCGCTGCAACGTCACGACGTTGCAGCGACGTTGTAACGACATTGATGCGACGTTGCGTGTTTGCTGGGTTAGTGCACAACTGAACAGCGAAGGTAATACCAGGTTGTGCCTATGAATAGTTTGATAAGGGTCCTCACTCTCCTCAAGTTGGTTTTTAAAAATCCATTTTGTTCAAGGCGGATCAGGAAGTACGCTCCTCGCAAAAACGCTTATCCCTTTTTGCATGACAGTGCTCACATTTCTAAATCTAATTTGTAACTTGGCTTTGAATAACCTTGTTCAAGGCTTAGATATATGTATATAAGATTTCTTGGTTGAATTTAGTAACGTATATATTTTCCCACCGTTTGCAGATTTCTAAGTAGCTTTGCATAGGGCTTAGAAATATTACATTTTTACATTTACAGTGCTGTATTCATACATATTCTTCCATATAAAATCGCTTGTTTCTTTCTTTTACGGCTAGTCAGTTGCTAAATCGGCACAAGGTGTGAAGTCTATATTTTTACTAAATTAAACCAAAAAACCCTAAATACCTATTTGCAGACTTTGGGCAAGGCGGGCCTTTGAAGTACGTGAAATAAGAAAGTCAATATTCCAAGAGAAACTGGTGTAAGCTTCAAAAGTGTGGGAAATCAACTCGGGCAAAGACACTTGCGACGAATTCCGACGAAGTGAAAATTAACGGCAATAATGCTATAATGTCTCCTGGCCGCAAGACATATGAACCGCAACGGCGGAAATCGTACCTTCGACATATATGCCCACCAAAGATTCAGATCAGCCTGCGCATTCCCACAGTTTGATCAGAATCTTCACTTGACGCATTTTGGATAGTCATGGATGCAAGGTATTTTCATGCGGACAATGAAGACTCAGATCAGACTGCGCGGATGCGCAGGCTGATCTGAGTCTTCGTTTGAGGCACATGTCAGAAGGTACGATTTCTCTCATTTCGGCGTATATAATTTCTCTGCTAATGGATGCGGTTCACACCATCAACTAGCCAAACTTGGGACATTATTGTGATGACGAACAACCATTATGGTCACCGAATAACATTTAAACTGTAATTATCTTAATGGACGGCAAATTTTGGTAATGCCTGCTATCTTTGTCGATTACTGAAAGGGATAAAATGAGCGAAATTGTAATGTCCTGGAGCGGTTGTCGCTTTGGAATTTGCTGACCATACCGTTATGATCAAATGCCAAATGTCTAATTTTAATACATATCCATTAATGTATCCATGTGGAATGCTTTTATTCTGTTTGGTTAGGTTCATCTATCTTCTAAACATTCTTGTACAGTCTATTCGTCATCATTTGGAAAAAAAAGCGTTTTATTTGAAATGAAAAAATTGTCCTGACTGACCATATTTTTATAAGAAACTATTTGACTTTTTTTCTGTTTCTGTGCTTTCTTTTCAAATATGTACCCTAAAATAAAATTTACGGCCAAAAGTTTAAAGGAAAAAAATAATGTTTGTCATTCTGCACTGATAGTTATTATTAATTGATGCTTTACAACAATATTATGAGAGTTTCTGAAATTTGAACAAGTGGAACTTGTGCAAAACATGCCTGCTATTTGCCTACCCTATCCGATTTTGCGTAATTTGCAGCCATTTATACCATGTGAAAAAAACAAAAAACAAAACAAAAAACAAAAAAAAAAAACAAAAAAACAAAAAAAAACAACAAAAAACAAAACAGAAAAAAAAAAGAAATAAAAAAAAAAAAAAAAAAAAAGAAAAGAAAACAACAACATACAGTCGACTCTCGTTATCTCGAATTCCACGGGACTCTTTGAAATACTTCGAGATATCCGTACCTCGACATATCAGATTTGTAGAATTTAGGAAAAAACTAATTCGAACAACCACATTTAACAAATATATAAGTATGCTATTGAACTCTTGAAGTTAGAGATATATTGAAAATATTGTGGAAAAGAGGAGAAATTGCTCCTTAGGAGCAATTTCTCCTCTTTTCCACAATATTTTTCACCTATAGGCGATCGGCATAGAAGCCGAAAGTCATCAGAATATTGAGTTTAATACGATGTTTCTACACAAAAGGTTGTTATATATCGTTTTAAAGCTTGATGTCTCTAGAGTTGAATGAGACATGATGTAGGCTTCCCAGGTGGTGCAGTTACCGTAGAAATTGCTCAAAAGTAGGTCACTGTGATTCATATTACCAGATTTGGTAATTCCCACGCTACATAATTTTCCTTGCCATTTTCACTCATAATGAAGCTAATGCATAATAACAAACTGTCGAAAGTGTAATTTATGACATATTTACCATGTTTAATGGAAAACTTTATTAATTATATATTTAATTAAATATCTTTTTAATTATACGCATTTGACAATAACATTGTTGAAGTCATGCAGAATTTTATCTTTCATTGTAGTATCAGAAAATGTATTTGGAATCAAATAGTAAAAATATGCCCTCTTGTTCATTTAACAGAGAATTACATACACTTATCAATTAAGCAGCAGGGTTTTTATGTTGTATGTCAAGTGGTGTCATTCCAAATGATTTTGGTATAGCACTGCCAGATCAAAAGCTCGCATTTTGGATGGGTTTCAATACAATGTTGTCAGGAAAAAAAACAAACGGACACTGTGACAATTGCCAGTTATGCTCCTATCATAGAATCAGAACCAGCTGACATGGCAACTGTGTATACCACAATGCGCAAAACCAAAGAAACAGCTATAACTTTTGGCCAGTCACATGTCATTCAGACTCTTGATCAACAGCTGTATAATATAGCTCTACAAGTAAAATGGTCTATGCCAAATGAAATGAAAGAGAATATCTTAGGATCAGGAGATTTTCATACCGCTTGCACTTTCATTGCATGCATATTGGGAGATGTGGGATGAAAAGACCTTCGAGCAGACTCAAATGTCTACACTGAAAGCACGGTAAATCTGATGTGGACTGGAAAACATTTCCATAGAGCTGTTCGGGGAATCACAATTGTGTATGAATGTCTCACTCAGCTTTGGTTAGCAGCATTGTTTGATTGGTATCAACTGCAAATATTAAAAGGACGTGTTGAAATGGAAATCCCTGGTCGTTCCTGGCAACAACTAAAGACTATATGTTAGCCTTTGCCATCAGATATGCAAACCAGACAGAGAACAGTATGTGATTTGGATAAATCAATCAGTCAACATCTAGCACCATAGTTCGGAAAGTTTAATGAATGGGGATGTTCTGTTTCACCAATACTGGTGTATGTTCTTGGAAGCTGCAGAAGTTCTGCTAAACAATCATGCAGAACAGGATGGGTTATGGGATTCCCGTCTTCACACTACGGCCAAGATGATGCTACACTTTTTGGTGGCTAACAGGAATAATTATTCCCGATGAACCCCATTATACCTCCTAGACATGTTGTAGCTGCCAGACTATGTTCGAAAATACATGAGCAGGCACCACTAACAGCCATAAAAAGAGATGAAAATCATGTCCAAGATATTGTAATGTTATGTAAGTTCGTCTGTCATTACTGACAGTGACCAATCCTAATCAAATGCGTGAATTGTTATTATTTGTGTGTTCTAAGATGGCTGATGAGACCAATCTTAGCTCTAAACTGCCTGTTGCAGATATCACAAGAGAAGTCTGAGGAAGAAAGCTCCGTTGGTGATGCCTCAGCTCTGGCTTTCCGCTGTGCACGTTTCTGCTTGGCTTCGCTGATTCTTTTTGATTCGTATTCGCCAGCCCCACTTCTCTGTTGGTATGTTAAAGTCTTTAAGGGAAGCTTTGAGGGTGTCCTTGTATCGCTTCTTCAGACCACCTATTTGTAGTTCTCCATACAGGATTTTCTTTGGCAAACTTTCATCAGGCATTCTGGTAACATGGCCTGTCCAGCTTAACTGTGCCAATTTCAGAAGAGTATGTACACTCTGCATCCCTGCCCTTTTCAGGATTTCTGTGTCTGGAATCCTGTCTTGCCACTTGATCTTTAGAAGTTTTCTAAGACAGCTTGTATGGAAGTGGTTCAGTCGTTTGGCATGCCGTTGGTAAACTGTCCAAGTTACGCACGCGTATAATAGTGTTGGCAGCTTTGTGTCAAGTCTGATGCCATTTCGATCCAAAATACTTCCACCTAGTCGGTCAAATGCTGCACTAGCTTTGCCAATCCTGGCATTGACTTCGTCATTAATTTGCACAATTCTAGACAATGTGCTTCCAAGGTATGAGAACTTGTCTTCAACTTGCAATCGTTGACCTTTCACTGTGATGATAAGCTTCTTGTAAGGCTTTCCTGGTGCTGGCTGATATACAACCTCAGTCTTTTTGATGCTGATTGTGAGATCATAGCCATCACATGAATCGGATACTTGCTCCACACCTTTTTGCAATTTTTCTTCTGTTGGAGCACCCTTTGCCATGTCATCAGCAAAGAGGAACTCATCTAGCACCTCTGTCTGCACCTTGGATTTAGCTTGCAACCATCTTAGGTTGAAAAGTTTCCCGTCAAAGCTATACCTAAAATATATACCATTTTACCTCTACCACTCTCTGGGCAAATCCAGCAGGTCGCAAATTGATATTTTTTCTATTTTTTTTTTCTCAGAAAACAGGATTTGACTTTTCATGCAAATTGTCCATCCTGGAAACCATCTGTAAGCATGGTAGAAAACATCATGCTGAACAGTGTTGAAGCAAGTACACAGCCTTGCTGAACTTCGTTTTTCAAAGGAAATGGATCAGAAAACCTGCCATCATTTTGGACCCTTGCAAGATACCATCGTGGAACTGCCGCACCATTACTATAAAATTTAGCAGGACAGCCAAACTTTGCCATAATTTTCCGAAGTCCCTCACAACTGACTGTGTCAAATGCTTTAGTAAAGGTCATGTAGAGGTCCACATTATGTTCCTGGATATTATCAACAACATAAATAACAACACAACAAACCTGTTTGATGTTGATTTACATCCAGAAGGAATCTTGCTGAGCATTTCATCAGGACTACATGCTCCACTATCTCTTCCATCAGCAGTCGAAACTGGAGAAAAACAAGTTTGGTGCTTTTGTGAAAGACACACTATCAGCGGATAGTAAAACAAGTTTCTATGCTCCTATAACATGATGCAGCCCGAAGGCATTCTTTAATGTGAAGAAGAAAACATCTGTCATCACACAGGGAAAGGCAAATGATTTGGCAATAAGCTCAGAACTTGTTTTCCAAGAGCTTTTTCACTATCAAAGACCAGAGAGGAAGTGTCGATGAAGAGTGTGATCACACAGCCTGTCACATTTGTTCCAATTTCCCTTTTCCACGAAGATGATTCTGTGAGGAAAAACCACAAAGGCTGAATTGCTATATAAGCTGGAAGAACATGGGCTTGTTGTAAAGTTGCTTCCGAAGTATGTAGCATCATCCACTATCTATATACGTGATGCAATGGCCGTTTTGCAAATGATGTCAGGTGATAAACAAGCCTCATATATTTCAGCAACTAGCAAATGTTTACATGGATACATTTCTTCACTGCTTCAGAGATGCGGACACTGTTGTTGATGTATTTGATAGATATGACAATAAAGTGTCTGTAAAATCTGCAGAAAGGTAAAGACGTCAAAGTGCAGGTCCAACGGGAAGACAGTATCAAGTGATAACCGGAAGATCAACACCGCCTTGGAAAAAGAAATATGGCTTCACCTGAAAATAAGGCAACACTCAACCAGTTCCTCTCTCAGTATAACACAGAAAGAGCATGTGAATCACAAGCCCTACAATCCCTCCCTGAGAGAAAGCTGGTGATAGCAGGTGGTTTTGCGGAAGGTAACACTGTTGTATGTCTATCTTCAGTAGGAAGGACTGACTCACAGTCCTTAGCATCCACACATGAAGAGGTCAATACACGAATAATATCGCATGCAGTGGATGCAGACTACCTCAGCAAATTTTGGAATAGGACAGGTCAGTATTGAAAATGCTTCAACACATAGGAATAGATCAGTTAACAGATCTCTCAGAGCCGTACGGCGTGCTGGAGGAAAATATATTGCAAATCTATATCGCGTTTCAGATTAGCTACTACAAAGGAAACAACACTTTCAAAACTACCCCCCTTCGGAACCCAGTTTTGAACATCTTCGCAAAGCATCTTGGCAAGCCAAAATGTGGACACATGCCTATCAGTCTGTGCCAAACATTCCCACTCCTGTGGGTCATGGATGGAAGGTAGAAAACGATACCATTATACCTGTTTTAACGGATGGTCCAGTCAGTGCTGAGGTACTGAGAGAACTTGTTTGCTCTTGCAGAGGTCGTAACATTTGCACCAGCAACTGTGTATGTGGAACTAATAGTTTACTGTATACTGAAATTTGTCCTTGCCAAGGTCATGGCGAATGCCAAAATGAACTGAATAAGACGTTGGTTAGAAGATATTGAAGAATCTGAAGAAGTTTTTATTGAAGATATTATTTCATCAAGGGAACTCTTTCAGGGTGTCACATGTGAATGCACTTGTAATACAAGGTGCTCAGAAAATTGCATGTGTCAATCCGATTGATTAACGAGCACCAGTATATGCCCTTGTGAAGGAAAAGACAAATGCCATCACAGCCTTTGACACATCATATAAGGTGGACAATGACTAAACGAATATTACAGGTTACAAGAAGTTAATTTTAGAACATACTGATACAGGGTTTTCAGAGCAGCTCATTTGAATGATGACATGCAGTTGCAAGTGACTGGGTATACACATGTTGCAAATGTCAGCTCACAACTTGTTAGAAAAGGCTATTTTAGACCACTGATAGATGTCTTTTTATATCATTTTTTTTTTCTTTCATTGAAAGAAGTTGTAAGTTGTTCAGTTGAAATTTTGGTGTATTATGATAGCTTAATAATTGTGTATATACATATGGCATTCTAACTGAAAATCATTGGTCATCTATATGGTATCTGAAAAGGCACCTTTTTCCTGACAGTAACATATTTCATTTCACATAATTCATTGATTTATTCCTTTTATTTTGATATGTTTAAGTAAAGTTATATGTATTTGCAAATTCACTTATCGGGTATCCTAGTTAGATGTCCAAGATCCATATTATGATCTAAAACTAACTGTAGAGTTTGTGTAGCGGATATTTTGGATTCCATGCATAAGGCACCTTTTTTTGGACATTATTACTACCACTGATGCCCTCAACATGCCTAATTAGTCACCAAATAATCAAGAGTTAATTGTTAGATATTTAATATGTTGAAACTGTCTTCGATACAAGTTACTGGTAACAAAATTTATACTGCACTGTCGAAAAACACGTTTTTTTTTGTAAAAAGGTACCTTTTTTCGTGCACTAACTTATGTAATTATACTGCACTGTCGAAAAACACGTTTTTGTTTTTTTTTTTGTAAAAAGGTACCTTTTTTCGTGCACTAACTTATGTAATTTTTGTTTTTATTGTTTTAAAATTACTTTAAAATTGGTAGAAATTATGTTTCTATACCTTTATATAACTCCATGTAAGGGAAATAAATGTATTTACACATTCATTATTGTAACAGATGGCTTCAAAACTAAGATATAAAACAGTAATATGGAATTCAGGGTACTGTACATAAGGTACCTTTTTCAGGCATCTGCACCACCCCAGAAGCCTACATCATACCTCATCTCAAAGTACACATATAGGGCTTCAATTTAAGGTATGGTGTACATTTGTGTAGAAAGGTCGTATTAAGTCCTATTTTGCACCCCAATGTACCGATCGCCTACTATTGTTAGATATTCATATTCAGGCAGGGACCAGATTTTCACTTCGAGATAAGCAGTTATTTGAGATAAGCGAGTTCGAGATAGCGAGAGTCAACTGTATAATGGATTTTTAACCGATGAATAGAATAAACTTTTGATGTGTAGATACATGTAGTTATGACAAAACGTATTGCATTTAATCATGGCAAACACTTGCAAATTTACTTCCGAGTAAAACGTCGTGCTAAAAAAAAAAAAAAAAAAAAATAAGTCTCTGAAAGATGTTGAAAGAATAACAGTAAATTTTCATGAAGAACATTATGAAGTTAATCTAGTTATTACTAAATCTTTTTCTTTTTTTTTTTATTTTGTAATCCGTTCACTCTAAATGGGCCGTGTAAAGCAAAAAGTACCTTCGAGAACGCGCAAAATGTGCGGATTCACCATCACGAAAACATATCTATATAGTTGTGACTCCCTTAAACCCCACTTTTATATAGTAAAACTGGGGTTTATAGGGATATACATTAGTTTTCTTATTTCTGCTCAAAACATAGATTGTTAGTACTCGTTAGAACCGCCTCGGCGAGGCACGAGTACCCACAATCTATGTTTTGAGCAGAAACATAAAAAAAATATCAGAATTTTTATCTGAAAACTTTTAGTTTTTTGGTGGTGAAATTTTCAATATATTTGAATAGGCGTGTTTTCGTAATGATCATCCTGCACATGCGCAAGTCCCATCCGGGCATTTGCTCTCCATTGAAACATTATACAGTATCCAATGATTCTGTTTGCGGGCAGAGAAGGCCCGGATCAGGCTGCGAGCATTGGGAGCAAAATCTTTCTTTTCATCACGAAAACATGCCTATATAATTTTGATCCCCTTAAACCCCACTTTTATATAGTAAAACTGGGGTTTACAGGGGTATAAATTATTTTTCATATTTCTGCTGAAAACATAGATTGTGGGTACCCGTTAGAACCGCCTCGTCGAGGCGGTTCTAATGAGTACCCATAATCTATGTTTTCAGCAGATAAATGAAAAATATCAGAGATTTTTATATCTGAAAGTTTTCAGTCTTCAGAGGTGAAATTTTCTATATATTTGAATAGGCGTGTTTTCATAATGTAAGAGCAGAACCCTTTTCAGAAGGTGATTGGTATGCAAAAACAAAACAGAAAGTCACTAAAATAGCCCTCATTGTAAAAAATGGCAGAAATTCAACCAAGTATATCCATTCACTTCAAAGATGGCCGATACTTGATTCATTCATCCACTGTGGTGGGTTAAAGCGCTACAGCAACGTATCATTAAGTCCTGACGAATTTGTCTTCTTTGACAAGAAGGCTATTTAGACGTTTAAGGTTACACTGCCCATTTCAAGCGACACAAATTGGATAGAAAGATACCTGGGGTAGAATAGGCTGATTAAATTTTTCTGGCGTGTTCACCGTTTAGTTAAAGCTGATCTGAAAGTAAACCGCTGACAGCAAACAGCTGCCGCAGGACTGTTAACAGTAGGACGAGGATTAAAACGCGGTGCCGTATAATACCAAAGAACTAACAAACAGTATGGCGTGTGCTTCAAAGAAGAGACCGACTTGCTTGTCCATCTTATGAGTTCTTACCAAGCAAGCATTCTACATAAATCTATAGCGGGCCGTTACCGGCCCGATAACGGCCCCCTATAGATTTATAAAGGATGCTAGGTGGGTAATTCCCTCTATAGACAGTTCACGGAAATATGGTTTTAATCCCAACAATTCCAAAGCCTTTTGTAGTTAACGTATTTATCAAAAGTATTCGATTCGGACAGATCGTGCTTCAGCAAACAGTGTACACCAGATGGGATGCCGAAGAACACAGCGCTTAATAAGAATCTACACTCTTTGTCACTCATCCTGCAGATTTTAGATCGGTCTACGCTAAAAAGAAAGAATTTGCCCCCTTTTATACTAGACTTTTAACCCTGTTGTTGCTATCTATTCTTTATCTATAGCCATTATTCAGTTTATGCTATGTATAATTGTTCGGTCAGCACAGGGATTCCTATAGCCCCAGGTAAGAGGGGGTATCCAGATGATATTATACAATTATTGACTACTGAGGTATTGGATATGACGTGATATCCACCAGAGAATATCAATACTGATATTCAATGGTGGATATCGACATCATATCCAAAACCTCAATAGTCAATAATTGTTTTATGATATAGTTTTTCTTTTTTTCTTGATATCTGTGGCGATTACAGTGAACACCAGACCCCATGAATATAAAAACGCACATAGATGTCGGTATCACTGCTGACGACGTCACTAAAAGTCGATATTCACTGGGAGGCGCGCGCAAGCCGGTTAACATCAGATATATTCACTGGGCTGAAAACAGCTCTAAGCCAATGATTGTTTTTATTTCTGCACGAAAACATATGTTGTGGGTACACATTAGAAGCGCCTCCGTGAGGCGCTTCTAATGGGTACCCACAACATATGTTTCATGCAGAAATGAGAAAGGTATAGGTATCTTTGCATCTAAAAAAGTGCCGTATCTGGAGCTATGGGTTCCCAAACTCAGTGTATCAACACAGACAAATATGTAATTTATTTAGCGTATCATCATTGTCATGAAACAAAGAAGAAGGTTCGCGAACTAAACGGAAGCCAAAGCAAAAGGAAAACAGCTGCAGAACCACGGTCCTGTCGACCAGAGGCCGCTTAGGTCAGGCAAAAGCCTTATAGAAACCATAAGTTTTATCCACCATTTAATCCGCTAGTGCTTTTGATTATATCCAAAGAAGAATGAATTTTTCTTTTTCTGTGACAGTTTCGGTTCTCGTTGAGAACCATCATCAGACAGTGACCTTGATCTCGTGATGTAACGGGACTTGAAGTCCTTACCACTGTACTGGCTATAAACCAAGATTCAGCCTCAAAGTGTTTTTGGTTCTAGAGAAAAAGATTTTATGACTTTGTTTTACTATATATGGGCATGGCGGCCATCTTGTTTAATGGTGCAGAGCCAATTAAACAAATTGACAATACGCTTCAGCAGAATGCTCCAAGTGAAATATGATGAAAATTTGTCTAGCTGTTTCAGAGAAAAAAACATGTAAAGATTACGCGATTTTAAACATGTATATAGGCAAAGAGCAAGGGTAGATAACCCCTAGGGACAAACTTTTGATTGTAACAAAAAGGGTTTGCTACTTTGATTATACATTGTAAGTCTCAGCCATTAGTCTTTATTAAATTCTGAGAAAATGATTTTTCAATATTTTCCTCATACAAATGCATAGAGACACAAATTTGATATTTACGTAAAACGGTCAACAGTCAACCTAAGGTCATGATTTGAATAAATTTGGTAGATCTTAAGTCCCTAATGCTATAAATCAATCTTAAGTTTCAAAGTTGTCTTGGTTCAGGAGAGGAATATTTTTAACTGTTGATACCGTATATCGGTATGGCGTCCATCTTACTTAACAAACCATAACCATTTATACAAATGTTCAATCCCCCTTTGACAAAGGGCTCCACATGAAGTTTGAAGAAACTTGGCCCACCAGTTTCAGAGGAGAAGTCGTTCAAAGGTGTTGACGGACGGACGACGGACGGGAAGTGATCATAATAGCTCATCCCGGGCCTACGGCTGAGGTGAGCTAAAAACCGACATTCAGAGCAAACAGTTTATTTCATCTGTATTCATTGTCTCTTGATAACTATCTGTAACATTAAAAGTGGGCTGCCAGACTTCAGGACTCATGGACATAAATTTTAAAGGTCTCCTTTGAGTACGAAAATAGACCAGGTCCTCCGTTTGTATTAAATGAACTACAAATAGCTAATGATCGTCCAATAACTGTCAACCATGATTTCAAAGAAATAATATTATATGGTTCTAAATTAGGTGGTCGTAACGGCACAATATTGGACATGGGCGTGTCCCCTAATTATTTTCTCAAGAACCCCATCGAACAACCGCTGTATAATGATAACGATTAAGTCATAAATGAGACCCTAAATTCACTGAGATGGAAGTACTGGCGACTTTCAAGGAGACAATATCTGTCCAAACCATCATAACATGAATCTCGACGTCAGGAAACATACCTTTGGCAATGTGCGACCAGTGAAGATTCAGATCAGTCTGCGCATTCGCGCAGTCTGATCAGAATCTTCACTGAGCGCATTTTGGATAACCAGGGATGCAAAGTTTCTTCTTGCAAACAAAGAATACTCTGATCAGACTGCGCAGATGTGCAGGCTGATCTGAGTTTTCTTTGGCGAACATGACAGAAGGTATGTTTTCTCACACTGTGACTCATATTGTTAAGGGTTTCTAATCAACACTAAAGTTGTTAAGTCCTATGGCGATAGATACTGCAATGTTGGAGGCAAATATCGGTAAACTGCCTGTCGCATTTTTACTTAAGCATCGATAGAAATGCTTGAACAAATTATGTTACTGGTAACTAACTTCTAAGTATAATATTTTATTTCTTAAAATGCATTCATAAACGGTAAGTGTTCCTGTTTATTTGATATATTTTTAATTTTTAGGAAATAATGCGAAAACAAGCTATCTTTTAGCCTCATTAACAAATATGGTACTCCCTAAAACAAATCTATAAAATGTTGCCTTAGGAAACAAAGAACGCATTACAGATAGAAAATGGGCGTCTCGGTTTTCCTGAGATTTTGCATAAGCAGTAATGAAGTTTGCAACACTGCTTACGTCCTCTATGCCCTGAGAAGAACTCCATTTTCAAAAGGTACCACAACGTAGCCGATCAGAAAGTAAACATATTCTGCAACGTGCAAAATACGGAGCAAACTGTTTTTTGCAAAAAAAAAAAAAAAAAAAAAAAAAAAAAAAAGAAAAAAAGAAAAAAAAAAAAAAAAAAAAAGACAGAGAGAATTTTAAGTGGTCAGCTGTTATCATAGCTAAACCGGTCAAAGGGTAATTTGAACACATTGAAGGAAACTTGATCCAGACCATTGTCTGATTACAGACAATCATAATTTTAAAAGACACGATGACAATTGGGTTTAAGGGTGTAATTTTCGACGACTTGCTTTTTCAACGTGTTGCTAGATTAGGTACCATCTGTTATTATCGTTGAAAGACACATTTATTATTTGTAGGATAACTCTGTAGAGTGTGGGATGTTCAGATCGTCCAGACTGCCGGCGGTTGTGTACCACAATTTACCGTTTATAAATTTATTGAGGGAGGTTTACCGCTTTTGCCATTTACAAACCACAATGAACGTGGTTATAGCATGGATATTGTACCGCAAACAGCATGCCTAGTGGTGAATCTCTTAACGGTTGGCAACCTTGCTATCTTATTTAATAGCATTGAGTCGGTCCTCAGACTAAAATAAAAGTCAAGAAATTTGCCCTTGAAAACAAAGAACACACTACGAATTAGAAAATGGGAGCCTCGGTTTTATTGCGACTCTTCATAAGCAGTAATAAAGTTTGCAACACTGCTTACGCTCTCTAGCGTAAAAAAACCTGCTCCGTCCTAAATCCGTATGCGACGGTTGGTGTCTGATGTCTGTTTCCCTTGTGATCCTACTGCTTCGCTCTAACAACAATTTTATTTCAGGATAGTTCTTATTTTGTATATTCTACTGACTGGTTCAGGTCCTGCGTTCATTCGAAGATCTCCATGCGAGTTAATACAATATCAAAGTTTCAAACTTCAGCGGAACTGTGTCTGCAAAACAAAAACTTGTATTTAAGGCCCCGCCCTCCCCGTGTAGCCCTGCAACAGACCTTTCCAAGCGTTCTTCTTTTGTTTTTCTGTTTTTATATGCAGTTTGGCCGTCTTATTTTCTACGGGAGAATTATTATGTTGCAGATATTCATAATTGTTTTTTTCTTCTTGTGGCTCGGAATGGCTGCATTTATGGACTTCCTTTTTTCCCTCCGTTTGATAATTTGATCCCAGTTTCAACAGCGTTTGGTGATTCATATTATTTTCACCTACATATACATAATAATAACATAAATTAATATGGCGATACCCAGGATAGGTCACAATGATCACGGAACACTATCATCCCGCGGCAAGGAGGCGGATTCAATAACACGATATAAAATATTAAAACACCGAAAAAAAACCCCAAAAAACCCGAGGTTATAAATAGTAGTATAGGGCATCACTTTTTCACGCTCAATTCAGCTGAGCATGAACATTTCTCGGCTAACAAATATGAAAATGCATTAACATTTCTCGGCTGATAAATATGAAAATGCCAACAATAGTTGGCATTTTCATATTTATTAGCAGAGAAATGTTCATGCTCAGCTACGTTTGGCAATAAAAGAAATTGCAATTATTAATAATCTGAGATTGATTAGCAGGACAAATTTCATGCTCAGCTGAGTTGAGCATGAAAATGTTTTATAACCTTGGGCCGGAAGGAACAAAATCAAGAGGAACAGCAACGGAAATACGACCTTGCATGATACTGCATTTACCCTGACTATTCAGGACCCAGTTGCTCAAAACTTAACCAAGTTGTTTGCTAACGTTAAAAAGTCTATCTTGAAATATGGCAAATACATTGATATGTTTTTCTGAAAACATGTGAGCTTCTCACATGTTGACAGCAAAAATATCAATATACAGTATAACCTCAATGGCACGAACACGGATGGCTCATTTACCGTGGATAATTCGAACTATTTTTTCAGTCCCTACAAAATTCTTCCAATAGCTCAAGAAAACAAATATTTAGGATTTTTTTCTTATTTTATCATGGAATTGTATGTTGTGTGTACTCATTAGAATCGCCTCATCGAGGCGATTCTAATAAGTACACTCAACATACAAGCATTGTGTAGAAAATCTAAAAGCTTTCCCTAAATTATCGCTATTTGCTTCCTGAACTGGTGCCATGATTAACCCTCAGTAGCTCGAACTACCCATGTTTCGAACGAAGTTCCATGGTCCCAAAGATGTTCGAGCCATTGATTCGACTGTATTTGAAAATACCTTAGCTACAACAGTTAAAGAGTTTGTCATAAACGAGCTCGTTAAGCTAACGATGTTTTCAACAACTGGGCTCAGACATATACTCCTGTGCATAGAGTGTGTACCCACAGCTAACTGACCATTAGGTATATAGATCTGGGCCCAGTTGTTCAAAGCTAACGACGTCGTTAGTTAACGATTCGTTAAAATTTAAATAGAGTGATACGCAAATATTCTGATATTTTTTGCTGAAAAAAAGTGAGTAGTGCAAAAGCTACTCACATTTTTTCAGCAAAAAATATCAGAATATTGTATATTGAATCCGCTAAAACAGTTAACGAAATGACCCTTAACGAGCTCGTTAAGCTAACGACGCTTTGAACAACTGGGACCTGGATTGGTAGGCAATGTTTGACACTACGTTTAAGCACTCATCAGACCGTCAAATAGACATGTTGCAGTTTTCCAGTTAAATCAAACGGATGTTGTTTTCTGTATTCTGTATCGTCAAAGGAATCACCATTTCAAAATATTTGTGATCGCAGCTGCTGTCTATGCATGCTTGTGAGCAAACGTTGCTCCGTACTTTCTTATGATGCTGATGTTATTAAATCTTTTGGTCATTCGGGACTGTTGAGTCCTTATATATTATGTGAAAAAGTCTATCGATCTCTGAAAACAGGGTATCACTTTAAGCTCTTTTAGCTAAGGTCAGCCATATAAGAAAGAAAACTACTAAGATGGGTTTCTTATTGTTAAATTGCAGCATTTTGACACATTAAAAACAGTTAGACAGAACCTACTGTCAAAAGGTAAAGTACAAAATTACCACAACTCCAAAAACTGCATGAATGTATATCAGTGTCTGCATATCAATTTGTGTGCAAAAATATGGATATGAATTTTCTTTGTAGGAGCTGGTGCACGGTGTTGAAACCTGTACTATTAGACGTGTCTTAAACAACTAATTGTACATGTAAAATTTAAATATCGGTCCCATTTATGATTCACAGTCTCTTGAGCAGTATCACAACAAACGTTTTCTCAGGAAACGTGTTATTTCTGGTCATACTACTCGCAAGTTAAGGGGACAAGATATTTTTGGTATTCTTTTTTTTTACCATTTTTGACAAAGGTTTTGACTTTTGTGACTTCCTGTTTGCTTGCCGACACAATAATCCATTTCTCAAAAGGGTCTGCTCTAAAAGGAAAGAATTTGCTCCCAACGTCAGCAGATAACTACTATAACTAACTCGGAGCTTATTTTATTGCAGTTCAACTGAAACTTTTGTTGGTATTATCTCCCTTAGACTATACTTTCATCTCTTTAACCCTTGTCCTGCTGAGCCCGGATATACCCTGCCTTTGCAAACAGTGTAGATCCAGATCAGTTGGCTTCTGAAGAAGCCAACTGATCTGAATCTACACTGTTTGCTATTTAGTATTTAAATTTATATCAACAATCTGGATCAAAGAATCTGATTGGCTGAGAATTAGAAGTGGGCGTGGTATCTTAATTTATTCAGCATGATAAGGGTTAATAGCTAAGATGATTTATATGTGCCTACAGATCGGCATCCCCCAATGTTGACTTTTGACGTTTCTCTCCGATTTTTTCTGATATTCATGGATATCTATGTATTATTTACCACCGAGAAAGCCTAAAACTATGACCGATATCCGCAGGCCTTATATACTTTCCACAGTATGTTCCACTTTTGAATCTAATTCGGGTGTGGCACAGTCATTTTAGGGCTATGTTAAATCTTTCCACTCCTGTGTTTCTGAAATGGACCCTTCCATCTCTAAATTTGGACACATTCATTGTTGCAAATAAGGGTTTCAGTAAAATATCAAGAACAGAATGGCAATAATAATATTTACCACTTTTGAATTTAATTTCAATTCGGGTGTGGCACAGTCATTTTAGGGCTATCTGTTTAATCCTTTCACCTGAATTTCTGAAACAGACCCGTCTATCTCTCAATCTGGACACATCCATTGTAGCAAATAAAGGTTTCAGTAAAAAAAAAATCAAGAATAAAATGGCAAGCAGTGTAGATCCTGATGAGACGCTCATTACGAGCAATCTCATCTGGATCTGCATTGTTTGCTAAGGTATCTGTATTAGTTTATAGGGATGAAATGGTTAAGTTATTGTCTTAGAACAATTTGGGTACTAATTGTAACCTACCATCCTTATTACAGATTTGTTTCTGTTTTGTTTCAAGAGACTTTACGCTGTCCCAAAGCCAATGTTATCGAAGCATTCAATACAACCTCTCGATATTTAGTTGACGTACTTTATATTGATAATGATTATTTTGACCTAACGTTAGATACAATTTATTCAAATGCTAGGGCTCTAATTGTCCCTTTTCTGGATTTAAAGTTATCAATATCTGATGATAAAATCTCTGATAAAAGTTATGCAAGCAGGATGATTTTAATGACGACTTACTCTATAAATTCAGAAGTATTGGTGGTTGTACGGATGTTTCGTAACAACTGGATTGCCAGCCGTTACAAATAGATAGGGTACAACATGAAAACTATGCAGCAACTGAATTCAGTTACATCTGGAAATGTGGCTTCCCTTCTTATTGCACGACGATGAGTTGGATTCAGATGGAATGTAGCTCTGTCTCAATCTGTTTCAGAAGGATAGTGCCTGACCATTAATGTCTGTGGTTGGGTCCGCCGTGGTCCACTATATAGTTTGTTTGGACATGACTTCAAATAGTCATTAGGTCCTACTTTTTGTTTCATAGCAGTTTCTTTTTCTGTTTTTTAATGTGTCACTGATGAGGTAGAAGAACCTATATATTTGTAATGTGGAGCTGCATCAGAATAAAGGGCGAGGTTTTAAGCATTACATTCAATATATTTGTATTAAAACACGCACCCCCCCCCCCCCCACGAACACACTCCTAAAAGGTAGCTATCCCGTTTACCAGTACGTACTTAAAGACACAACTCCGTCCCGAAAAGAATTCGAACATAGTAACCAGTCTGCAGGAACATAGGACTGTCTCTCCCAATTAAAATTATCCAGCAAAACAACCCCGGGCACGCTCATAATTGTAAGAGTTACTTTGAAGTGTGTGCGACTGTCACTGAATTCCACATTTTGTCGTGCTGAAGTGAAAGCAAATCCTTATAAAACATTACACTATGTATCCTAAAGGGTCTGGCTACACCTGGTAAATAATCAATCATGTTTTACTATATAGAAGGACAACTTTCGTACCGGGTTGATTTCCTGCACATCAAGCGTCTTCTGTACAGGGGTCTACTCTAAAAGGAAAGAATTTGCTCCCAAGGGGGAGCAAATTCTTTCCTTGTAGAGTAGAACCATTACCAGAAGGGAGGCAAAATCAATTTTCGCAGAATTATCTGCCTACAAAATGTGACCGTTCCGCTTACATCACGAAAACACGCCTATATAATTTTGACCCCCTTAAACCCCACTTTTATACAGTAAAACTGGGGTTTACAGGGGTATACAATATTTTTCTTATTTCTGTACAAAATATAGATTGTGGTACTCGTTAGAACCGCCTCGCCGAGGCGATTCTAACGAGTACCCACAATCTATGTTTTGAGCAGAAATATGAAAAATATCAGCGTTTTTTATCTGAAAATTTTCAGTTTTTTGGGGGTGAAATTTTCTATATATTTGAATAGGCATGTTTTCGTAATGTATAAATGTGCTCATGTGGATCACCAGATGAAAGACAAATAGCGAACATATCATGAGTCATTGAACTAACCGGCCATTACTCTTTGGTTAGCTATGGTACATATATATAACCAATATCTACAGTAGCGAGAAATCTCCGTTCTGTGGTTCATATTTCAGGCAGTGAGACATTTAATGTAAATATTTGTGGTATTACATTAATCATTTTGCCGGGTATGCTTCTTTTCAATTTTTGAAAAGCTTAGTAGGCATGCCGGAGTGTTTTAATAATTTGGCATAAGTGCAGTTTACTCTAGCGTAAAAGTTATTTACTATAAACCGCTTGCCTGTTGTGTATTCATTTTAATATTTCCTCCACGCCGTAATCTGGGCGACAATTTTTTCCAGTAAAAAATAAAATTTTTATCAAAACATAAGATTTACTCCGATTTTAGCTGGAAAGTTGTTTACAATTTTATATTAAACAACGTGATAAACCACATACTGTGTAGTGGAAAATTTAGATGGGATGAGCACCGTTAAATAAACTTCATGAAAAACAAAATGTTGATAAAAAAGTTGTATCTATATAATCTGAGAAGTTAAAACATTAACAACGACTTCTTTGTTGATCCGCACGTCATTGCCAATCCAAAAAATGCATACTATTCCACAAAGTAAACTTTGACAAGCAGTGCATACTTTAATCAGACACAGCAAACCGGGACCTGCATTATTTGCCATTAAACAACACCAAACAAAACACGCACTAAATATTGAAGAACACTCGTTTATACTAAATAGATTAGTTAGCCTCCTAGATAGTGGAATCCACTAAGCATAAATATGTTGAAAATATATGTGTTGTACAGTTGAGCAAATTTTAAGTATTGAGTATATTTTGTTACCTTTAGCAAGTACATGCACCACCCCTGCCTCCACCCCTACAGTTTCTTGTAATCATGACCATCCATACATTCTTACTCTTTTTGTGAATGTATACGGAACTGCACAAACTTCTAAGACATTAAAAAGAACAAAAATGCAGATGAACATGAAACTCGTTTGTTTTGTCACCTTTCTGAAAAGATGGTTATTCTAAAACAACTTGTTCCAACAGACAGAAAACACATTCAGCGAATACCTCTTCAGAAGGGCTTTGTTGTGCAGGCAAGCAAATATTAAGTAAAAAAAGTTGTTTTCATTGTACAAAATGGCGGAAAACTGCTTAGTATATCCATGCTCCATACACATAAGCCTTTTTCTCTGATAACAGGCTTGGCATTCCTTCACAGAATGTGATATTTTAATGAAGAAGATTCACATGGAATATTAAACCTTATTGTAAAGAAACCAATAATATGAAAAAACATAAAATAGAATAAAGATAACTAAAATAAGTCAGCCGTGCCATGGGAAAAAGGTTCGGCGGGTGATGTGCATTCGCGGAGTCTGATCAGAGCCTTCGCTGCCCGCTTACAGACTTATTGGGTACTGTAGAATATAACGGCATATAGCAGTCCCTGATAAGGTTGTATTTTTTTTTCCATATGATCTGGATCGTTACTGTTCGCGAAGGTATCCGAAGTTCCTTTTAAGTTAAAGTATATCACTTGTTTGTTGTCTGTTAATTTCATTATAAACCTTTTCAGCCCGGCAGAACAAAACCAATACCTGTGCAAACAGTGTAGATCCAGATGAGACGGCTCATAACGAGCCGTCTTGTCTGGATCTACACATTTTGCCATTTTGTTTTTGATTTTTGACTGAAACACTCAGTGGATAAGTCCAAATTCAAGAATGGAAGACTCCCGCTCAGGAACACAGGGATGAAAGGGTTAACATGTTGCGATCATGGTACCAAAGCTGTAATCCAAACTAATAAATCCATAAACGAATGACGAATCAGAATGTTCAGACCAACAGATATGGACCCCAGAATAAAGGATATAATCAGGCGTCCGCGGATAGTAAGCATTACTTGGTAAGCAAGCTTCGCCCACCATGCCCATAGGCCTGAACGAAGGATATATCGGTAGAAGCGTATGTCCGGGATACGGGAAGTCTACTTATGGCGCGTCATTGGCAAAAACATCAGAAACAATTCTGGAAACTGCCACATTGTAGGGATTGACTAGATCATGATGTCTCCCATAGAACTTCTTAAGTGTTGCTACCAGGTTGGGTTTTTTGATGATACCCCTGGCTCAACAACATACGAAATAAGCCAGCGCATGACAACCCACAATAAGACCTATGTGATCAGCAAAGACTCAGATCAGCCTGTACATTCACCCAGTATGGTAAGAGTTCTTGTTCATCCCTATTTGGATAGCCTTGAGGCTGTAGAAGGCACATTCAATCAGCGAAGACACTGATCCGACTGCGCGGATGCGCAGGCTGATGTGAGTCGTCAATGGTCGCACACGTCTTATTGTAGGTTTTATCATGCGCTGGCTCATTTTCAAGTTAGGTGGAGCTCATGTTATGCGTATATTGAAAGGAAAACTATGGAAACTATTTTCTTTGAATGCATTTAGTCTAAATATTCTGTTATTGCGTAAACACATTTGCTAAAATAGCACCTGGAAGTTCTTCCATAGCTACTCAAGCGAATCCATGAGCATCCTTAGTTAGGATAGTCTCCAGCTGTTCTGCAGAATGCATGACATTGCATGTGTTCATGTTTCACAAAATATGCATGCTGAAAGATTCCGTTCCAGCGCGTGTGTCAGTAATTAAATTTTGTAATTTCATCTGACATGATAAATGCTGTTATTATTAATGTTTTTGTTAACATCTGTTTAAGCTGACTTCAGCATATCCTTCCAACTCTATAGTTTGCTTCACAAAATATCACTGACAGCGTATGTATCTTAATTCTTTTCCTGCTGAATAAATTAGGATGCCACGCGCACTTCCAATTTTCAGCCAATCAGATCACTTAATTGATCCAGATTGTTAATATAAATTCACATACTTAACGGCAAGCAGTGCAGATCCAGATCATTTGGCTTCTTCTTCAGAGAAGCCAACTGATCTGGATCTACACTGTTTGCAAAGGCAGGGTATATCCGGGTTCAGCAGGACAAGGGTTAAGATATGTTTTGAGGTATGTTTGATTTAAACTTGGACGATAACATAACAAATATAGAGGGCAGCATTATTTTTTTTTTTTGTTTTTGTATCAGATTTCTTATTATATCCTGAAAATAAATCTTAATATTTCTTTTGACAACGCCGCTTGGGATTTCATTCAAATGTTATATTAATGTTTATTTTACAGAACAGAAAGACATTTTCACTCATTTGCAGACTATCCCTTGAGGACAGCTAAAGGAAGCATGCTGTAATGTTGAATTCTCTAAAATACATCTAATAAAGTCGTATTTTCTTGCCGTGAAAAAAATTATGTACATGTACCAGGTCAAATTTCTCTCATGAATGACACAGTATGTGTTATAAATTCTCAAGGAAGACTAATTTATGGTGTCCACTTTAGAATTATTTCTCAGTGTAGTTAAGCGATTCACAGAACTTGGGTGCATTCTTCTCACTCAAAATGTGTACTGTATGGTCTAAATGTTCGTTACATTCATACAACATGAATAGTATGCGGCAAGCTGTATGCATGGTATTAACCATTTCAGAACTTCGCTCCTTTCTTTACTTTCAAGTTCCTTAAAACGGTCAAATGTGATGAGGCTCTTTGGCAGCTCTCAAAGACGTAAGAGAAGTCATGAGCATCGTCACTACAATCGTCCTAATTTTCATGCTGATGTTGCATTTGACACTCTCCTTCCACATGTACAGCAGCAATAAGGACTTCATCATATTCGCACCAAACTGTATCAGCTGCCGGTAACTAAACTTCGCTCTTTGCAGAAAGAAGTTGTGGATACAAAAACATACGTTCCAAATTCTCCTGAATATAAGCTGGTTGCAATCATTTTGGATGTTGCTAAGTTTAAGTTGTACAAGCCTGTTCAAACAGTTTCTCCAGAAGAGACTCCCACTCGTGATTTTCTGAAACTTGATTTCAGAAACAAAGGTCTTGACGCCGTTAACATTAGCAATATCCTGAACCATAAGAAAGTGACTTCAATCATACCAGATTACTTCAAAAACCAGAGCCCACCAATCATCTCTTACAGTTATTTGTCTCCCATTCCACCTAAAATTTTCAATTACAATAACGTGCTGCAAGGGCTGAATACTGAGAACATTACTCGAAACCCCTCAGCGTGGTTCTGTAAAGCCTCGTTCTGCTATAATCCAGCCGGTCACATAATAACAGGAGACCTAAATTTAGTCAGGCTTAGCAAACTCAGGGACATTCTTTCCAAAGGTCCTAAATACAGGGAACCCAGGTTTTTTACTAGAAAACAGAATTCCAAATTAATTTTGGATTCTGTTTAAGAGTATGCACGACGCTGGGCCAAAAAAGGGGACGTGGAGATTGATGCCTTGTCTGAATGGGTTAAAACGGTAATGTCCTTGGTAAACAGAAGTGTCTCAGTACTCAGCAGAACCATGTCTCGTCGACATGAATCGATATTTGATGATCAAGATGTTGCTGCTGAGTTAGCTGAAATACATGAAAAGTTTGTCGTTGTTCCAGCCGACCAGGCCTCTAACAACATTGTGTTTGTTTGCAGAACACACTATATAAACTGCTTAATGGAAGAGCTTGGTATGAGTACCATGACTGGAAATCCTACATATAATCTAACTGCTATGTCCAAGGACGAAATTCTACAAAACCACCATTCGGTGATGCTGACATTCGGAATTTCCCTCCCAGAGAAAGATATTGACCTTCCCAAATTGTACTGGATTCCTAAACTTCACAAGAATCCGTACAAGCAGAAATATATTGCGGGTTCCGTTAAGTGCTCAATCAAGCCTCTTTCTCAGATTCTAACACGAATCCTAACCGCAGTTAAAGAAGGCCTTCAAAAGTATTGTGACACAGCATATGCCAGAAGTGGTGTTAATCAGATGTGGATTCTGAAAAACTCCAAAGAGCTTTTAGATAACCTAAAGGCATAATCTCTTCATTCCTCCAACAGTATAAAATCTTTTGATTTCTCTACTGTTTACACAACTATTTCTCATGATAAATTGAATCTAAATTAAAGGAAATTATCAACCAGTGTTCCTTCCATAAGAATGGTAACCGTCGCTTTCAGTATGTTGTCATTGGCTACAAAGACACATACTTCATCCGGGATCACTTTGATGCACCACAAAAATACTCTGATGCAGATGTCATAAAGATGCTGGAATATCTAATCGAGAATATTTTTAAGGAGTTCGGCGGACGGAAATTTCATCAAACAATCGGTATACCGATGGGTACTAACTGTGCACCAATGCTTGCCGACTTGTTTTCATACTGTAATGAGGCGGAGTTTGTACAGTCTCCTCAAGGCAGGCAAGAAACACCTTGCACAACAATTCGATTTCACCTACAGATATATAGATGATGTATTGCCTCTGAAAAACACAAAATTTGCAGAGTATTTGGAGTTCATCTATCCACGTGAACTGGAAATAAAGGAATCGACGGAGACTGCAGCCTACTCCTCATACTTCGATTGTCATCTCTACATTGACAGTGGACAGCTTACTACTAGGCTTTACGACAAACGGGATGACTTCAATTTTCCCATTGTTAACTTTCCATTCCTGAGCAGCAATATCCCTTCTGCACCAGCATACGCTGTTTACGTATCACAGTTAATCCGCTATGCCAGAACATGTTCAAATTATCAGGACTTCATGGAGTGTGGGAAAGTGCTGACCACAAAGTTGTTGAGCCAGGGACATAAAAAACTGGTAGCAACACATAAGAAGTTCTATGGGAGACATCATGATCTGTTCAATGCCTACAATGTGGCAGTTTCCAGAATAGTTTCTGATGTTTTTGCCAATAGACTTCCAAAATCCCGGACATACGCTTCTACCTACATTTCCTTTGTTCAGGCCTGTGGGCAAGGTGGGCGAAGCTTGCTTACCAAGTAATACTTACTATCCGCGGACGCCTGATTACACCCTTTATTCTGGGGTCCATATCTGTTGGTCTGAACATTCTGATTCGTCATTCGTTTACGGATTTATAAGATTGATTTATGGCTTGGGTACCGTGACCACAACTACTTCCTAAACATTTCTTAATCTGTTTCAGAAATTGGCACCTGACTATTGCTGTCTGTGGTTGGGCCCAGTCTGGTCCAATATGTGTGTGTGTTGTGTGTGTGTGTGTGTGTGTGTGTGTGTGTGTGTGTGTGTGTGTGTGTGTGTGTGTGTTCGCTCTAGCTTCAGAGTGCGACTGAACACTCTGATTTGATTCATTGCAGGTTTGTGATTATTTGTGTTTTGCCGTGTTGTTGCACTTATGAGGTAGAGGGCCTTAAGAGGAGCGACCGCCTGTTTGTATTTTGAGATGCATCAGAATTAAGGGCGAGACAACATGTTAACTCTTACCCCACTCCAACCCCTACATTCAATCTAACTATTGTTTTCCAAAGCAGCCCCATACAACAACACAAAACTGATAAGCACAGGGAAGTACAAAGAGAAATTACAGAAAGCGAAACTGGTATAATCCATATGCTGGCTATATAACTGGTGGTTATTTGAAATAAAACTACCAAGTTTTGCAGATTTTATTTTATTTTCTTACATAACTGGATCCTGAGTTTCAAATTTTTATCTTGTCTCAGTCGCGCCTTTGTCTATTAAATGCCATATAAAAATTAAGACCATAAAGAGGGGAGTATGTACATTAAAAGTAGCAATCTAATATTAAGACCTTAAAGAGGGGAGTATGTACATTACAAGTAACAGCCTAATATCCAGTTGTTGTAAGAAACGAGCAACAAATAAAGGTGCTGCTTTAATAAACATCGACAAATAAAGGTGCAGTTGTAAGAAACAAACAATAAATAAAGGTGCCGTTGTAAGATACAAATAATAAATAAATGTGCTATTGTAAGAAACAAACATTAAATAAAAGTGCAGTTGTAAGAATAAACAGTAAATAAAGGTGCCGTTATAAGAAACAAACAGTAAATAAAGGTGCAGTTGTAAGAAACAAACAGTAAATAAAGATGCTGTTGTCAGAAACAAACAGTAAATAAAGATGCTGTTGTCAGAAACAAACAGTAAATAAAGGTGCCGTTGTAAGAAACAAACAGAAAATAAAAGTGCAGTTGTAAGAAAAAACAGTAAATAAAGGTGCCGTTGTAAGAAACAAACAGTAAATAAAAGTGCAGTTATAAGAAACAAACAGAAAATAAAAGCAGTTGTAAGAAACAAACAGTAAATAAAGGTGCATTTATAAGAAACAAACAGAAAATAAAAGCAGTTGTAAGAAACAAACAGTAAATAAAGGTGCATTTATAAGAAACAAGCAGTAAATAAAGGTGCAGTTGTAAGAAACAAACAGTAAATAGAGGTGTAATTATAAGAACCAAACAGTAAAAAAAGGTGCAGTTGTAAGAAACAAACAGCGAAGTAAGAATGTTAGTGAATTGAGTGAATTGCAGTAAGACGTCTTTAAACCGTATGCAAACAACAAATGACCAAAACATCTGCACATTAGTGAAGTCTGATCAGTCTTTACGTGGGCTTTGGCCAGCCATCGATTTGTTCTACTTACTGTCTCACTGTATTGTCATTATCTATTTAGAAGCTATGTAATTAGGGGATAACTGCATTCAAATTTGGCATTTGGGGAGGTAAATCGGCGGTTTTACGGTCGGAAATTTTGTTTTACGGCGACGCGTCAGCGGAGCCGTAAAACGTAATTTGCGACCGTAAAACCGCCGATTTACCTCCCCAAATGACAAATTTGATGCAGTTATCCCCATTCTAATGCATTTATTCATTTTTTCTATTGAAAAAATGTACTATTTGCACAAAACGACAAGTGCTGTGAGCTGCGTAAAACCAAATGCCAGCCAATGAGAAGAGACGTTACGTGATGACGTCGGATTTGCGACAGTATATCGCAGAATATACTGTCGCAAATTTTTGACGTTATCCAATCAGACGTCGCGTTACATACGCGAGTGCATTAGAATATCTATTTAGAAGCTATGTAATGGTCTATCTATTCTATTGTATCCATAGACTATGTCGGAGGACACTTAATTCGAATGAATACACTTTAAGGGAAGGTCTCTCCATGGGAATAAATTATCCCCTTTAGCCCATTAAAGACTAAATAAACTCTACCACAATATATATTGGAAGAGTCCATTTCCGATTTAAGGTATGTTAGGCTATATGATGAAGATAATCCTTAAGAAAAAATCTGCGGCGTCTAATCTTGGTCTGCACTGTGTGCCAGTTACCCATTTATGGGTCTCCAGTCTGCAATGGGTTAGAGTAGATCATTTTTCAAAAGGGGTTTTATGCATAGGAACAAGTAGGAAATCCGAAATGTTGTCTCGCTTTTAAAACATCATCACGAAAACATGCCTATATAATTTTGACCCCTTTAAATCCCACTTTTATATAGTAAAACTGGGGTATACATTTATTTTCTTATATCAGCTCAAAAACATAGATTGTGGGTACTCGTTAGAACCGCTTCGCCAAGGCGGTTCTAACGAGTACCCACAGTCTATGTTTTGAGCAGAAATATGAAAAATATCAGAGTTTTTTTATGTGAAAGTTTTCAGTTTTTGGAGGTGAAAATTTCTATATACTTGAATAGGCGTGTTTCCGTAATGTTGCAATAAGCTCAAATCCGCCTTCCCCTATGTACCGGATGATCTGTACATTGGGTATCAGCAAGTTTGATATGGGCTTTTTATCACATTTCGTAGCATTCATATCTTCAGTCTCTATCCAGATTCCTGATAAATTTATCTTGACTCATGAATCCCGAATTTAAACAATTTTCTTAATGTTTTGTGTAGTAGCAATGTTTTACTACTAATGATAGAGAGATGTCCTTTTTTCAACAAGAAATTTAATATGTCACGCTTCACATAATCATGTTTTATTAGACAAATAAGTGCATTACCATGTCAAGCAAAATGAGCAATAAAAACGCATATAGATAGATTCAATCCTTCTTAATGAATTTTACCAACCTATCAAGATTATTATTAGATGCGATGTTGATTTAGTTGTCAGCTTCTATACAAGTAAACTACGCTGAGGGCAAAGATCACAAAAATGACCTTTTCTTGGACGTTTTTATATATTCTGAATATTTATATCAATTGGTTTTTGATCGACTTTTTCACGTGTTTAATACAGCGATAAAATCACAGTCGCAGTAAATCTAGACATTCTGTGAGGAAAGCTAAAGCAGAGCTTGACCTTTGAACCGGTAATATTCAAGTTGAAATAGACACTTAACTATCAATATGTTTCGCCTGCCATAGTTTTGAAGGAGGTGTCAAACATATATATTATTATGTGTAAAATTCAAACACAATAATTGTCAAAATACTACTTCCGTTAATAATTCTATTATTTTTTATATATATATTTTTCTTTTTTTTTAAAGAACAACTCTCGCAGACTTTGAATAATCAGGGATCCTTCCCCTTCTCCTGCCATCCCCACCCCTTCCGCCCCGCTTTGTGACAGACGAATTAATTAGTATGTAAGAAGGCAAACTATAACAGATGCACAATCTTTCACATAAACGTGAAGATATGTCTTTAGTGAAATAGCACATCAGCGCCCAAGGTGTTGAAATACTTCAAGGCTTCGTTTTGTTGATACCGCTACAAAAGTATAATTATTTGTTGTGGCAGCAAAGCTGTCATAAAATCTTTCCAACCGAAATTATTTACGCTTTGTTGATGGGTCTCAATAAACTAGGTGCTGTTTTAGTTTGCAACAATACTTTTGACAACTAAACTCTACAAGTAGCATATAAAAAAAAGCAAAAATTGAAGTCTTTGTTTTATTAAGACTCTTTATATCGCAACAATGTAGACAGCAAAGTTAGATATGCCCCTTACGTCGGCTTAAACAGAACTATTTTCTGGATACCAGAATCGAATCAATGGAAACACTTCTCTATGATTTGTGAGACCGATACAGTATAAAGATGCTATATATGTTCTTGACAGCACACCCAAATGTTTGACATAGTGCAAAAGATACTTCGAATCTTTATGTCAGTTTCAAGGTTAGTCTGAAAATTATGCTTCTTAGCTTTGTAGATCAAATTCTGTGTTATGTTACGCAATTGTTTAAAAACTGAAAACATTTCATCTGAGTTATTTTGAGAGCTTCAAAAACTGTCTCTTTCTTTAATTGAAAGTAAAATTTAAATATTCATCTATGGTTCAGTTGTTTAATCCTGACTTTTTTTTTTCTTTTTTACAACACTCATAAATATAGATTGGTCAGCGGATATAAGAGCAGACAAATCTGCGTTCAATTGATTTCAAAGAACATTTTTTTTTCACTTATCTAATTTTCACAAAGTTATCTTTATTACAAGCAGCTTTAACAAAATATTCTGAAGTGGGGAAGCTTAAAAATTAGAATATACAGAGGCAAGGAAACGGTCATTAGTAGAGGGAAATGTTGCAGATAATTTAATTCAGTCGTCCTTAATTGGGTTGAGTAAGGCATTAAGAGACATTACAATGTTAACCTTCGACTGCTAGATATATTGGTATTGGAGTCACCTAGGACAACACGTTCCCGTCCATGAAAATGAAAACTTGACAAACATTTTCGAGCAATTTATTGTAAAAAAATAAATGGCGGAGGTCTATAAACAACACCACAAACGTTTGGTTTCGTTTTTGGGAGGAACCTTTCAATCGCTTCTAATTCATAATGTGACTATCAAGTTGTTGAATTCTAAGTCACTTTTAATGTGCATACCATCAAACACCTCCATGTTGACAACTTCTGTCATTATGACGAACAAGGTAGTTTTCAATATTTGAATCTTGGAATTTAATATAGTTGCATGGAACCAAGTTTATAGAAATGCAGATACACGCAGCTCCCATAGCTCTTGCAAGTGTCTGCATTTTGCCAGTTTGTGCAACAGACTTTTTATATTAAGATGAATGCAGATTTTACCTCCATCTGTATTGGACAAAATGTCATGCGAACTGGACTAGCTGGGTTTACATGATATTCAAGTTCGGAAATCGCGTTAATATTAATGCTTTTACCGTCCCAGTGCTTGTTACTGTTACCAAGGTAATATACGTATATAGTAGGATTTTGGAACAGGAAAAAGTAAGCAACGCAAGTTTGAAACTAAAGAGGGTAAACTGTTTTCTTTTTGTGGGACGGTTACCAAACCACCACCAGATTTAACATACCACATTTCGACAATCCGTTTTCCTGTTACTACCTACTTGAAAATGACCTAACAAATAGTTCCCTGCTAACGCTGATAACGCAAAATTCTGCATTCAAACACATTAGCGTTATACACTACGATGCTTATAGATAGCGGAGAAATGAACAAAGAAAACTGTAAACTTTTGAAGAAATAAGATTTTAATCATACTGAATACAATATCGACAGGCGAATATGAATACTCCAGCAAAACACACCCAAATCTACAGCGTTGGGTAAACAGAGTAACCCGAGCCGCGGTTTTACTAAACACCGAAAAGGAACTTTTTCCATCGAGAAGGCGCAAAAAGGAGCTATCGGGTACCAAAAAGGACTTAATAAATTTGATATTACAATTTATTTATGATATTGTGACACTGAAAAGAAGAATTTATATATTCAGTACCAACAAACAAAAAAAAACAAAAAAAAAAAAACCGGATGAACAAATGTGAAAGTACTGATACGAATAAAATATATCCCTAACCTTATCCATATAAAAAGATTCTATTTGCATCTCTTCTGAAAATGGGTCACCTCTTAAATAAAAGAATTTGCTCCCCTTGGTAGCAAATTCTTTCCTTTTAGAATGGACCCGTTTTTAGTTGGGTTCTGGTGCGCAAACAGGTCACATATTTGTTAGGATATATGTACCCAAGAAATGCCATAATCACGAAGCAGAGCCTTCCCGAGCACCAAAAGAAGGAGTCACAAAACTTGTATCCCTTATAAATAATGGCGGGGTGTCCACAATGTATATCCAGACCTCTGGACTGGCTCCAGTCTCGAGTGACAAATTATTTATTTTTATAATCCTGTTTGATATACCCATTAAAATAAAACCAAAAAATATCATGACTAAAAAGGCTGGTCACTAGTGACCATCCTTTATAGTCATGATATTATTTTGGTTTTATTTTAGTGGATTATCAAACAGGATTATTAGAATAAACATTCAGTCATTGGAAACTGGAGCCAGTCTACCAGATCCCTTAAAGACAAGGTCGTTTGTAATCATATCATACCTCTGTTGTGAACTGATTCCGAATACCACTTCTGACTATTTCTTTTAGTTTTGCTAATTCGCTTCAGAATTAATTTCTAAAAGAAGTAAAGATAAAACGTCGGTGCAAACAAATAACGATGACGTCATCTTTACTTCTTAATGGCTGAAGCGTTATATGACACATATGAACTATCAATTGAAATAAACTGAAAAGAAATCAAGTTTCAAATGGCTGCATGTGGTAAATTAAATTCTTACATAAAATAACTAAATAGATTCTAATAGGAACGAGCCTTGAGAGCAATGACCATACTGACAAAATTGAAAACAGTCGAAGTTTGAATTATGCAAATGTGTAAGTTACCACACTGAGGCGATTCTGACAAATATCCGAAACATATGTTGCTTGAAATTCTAATGCAATGATCTTGCATAGTTTCTCATTAACTGTCACCTCTTGAGCGAAGGTTTCGTGACATTCACATTGTCATTATAACGGATTTTGTGGTTGTATCGAGTGTCGGTATAAAGAGGGTTGACTGTAATATCAATCAACTTATGACTGACGATTATAGCCTGGTATGAAAAATAATATCAGTCTTTTAAAATTGTTTGAGCTGTACAAGACGGCTTGATTTACAACATGCTATTTTACGCCATTTAAACGAGTCGCGTACGTTTAATGTAGCGCTACATGCTTTTAATTATCTAAGACATTGAAAGCGAAAATGTCCAGTAATACATGCGCGGACATGTGGAAACCAGTTCTAATGATGACGTGTCATTCCAATGCAAAACAAAGCTGATCACAATATAAAATGTCCATTGCCTTAAAATAAGAGCATTTTTGGTATACAGCGTAAATTTTAAAATCATATTGCTTCAGTTCTAAATATGCATGATATGCAAGTTTCTCAAAATCTTCCAAATAATGAAGAAAAGGAATTGTACAATGAATCCTCGTTACAACGACATCATTTGTTCCTAAAGATATTGCCATTAAAATAAATTTGCTGTTGTAAAGAATTCTTAATGAACAGAATGATATGCAACAAATGCCATGTTTTATTCTTATTTCTTCATAGAACGTATGTTTTGGATATTTGTTAGAATCGCCTTGGCGAGGTGGTTCTAACAAGTACCCACAATTTATGTTTTTGAGCAAAATTATGAAAAATAATGTATACCCCTGTAAACCCCAGTTTTACTATATAAAAGTGGGGTTTAAGGGGGTCAGAATTATATAGGCGTGTTTTCGTGATGATTACAATGAACTTTTGTTTGTTCGAGACACGTAGAATTAAAACAAAATCCCTTTTTAATAATGTTAAAACAGTATAGTATGGATACCTGTTTTTGACAGATATAAACTGAAAACCCCATTGTCCGAATTAATTTCTTTTCCCAGTGAATTACCGTCTTTTCGAACACCGTGTGTCAAATGCGCGTGCCAAAACTGGCGACAAAACAACATCTTGACATTTAATAGCCACTGTTCGGGATCAAAGACCAACTCTAAAACCTTGTAGTGTCGCGATGGGTATCCGTCACGCAAACGAAGATGGAGGAATTTTCGCCGCTGCTTGGGGTCCCGTATTAGTAATTAGCGAGTAAAAGCCGATTGAAATGATTCGAAAACTGCAGTGAAGGGGTTAAATCTCACATGCACAGAGACATCATTGTAAAAAATAATTATCTGAAACACTGACTTTGTCATGACATGCTCGGTTTTAGACAGCTACTTTTCTATTTGAACAGTTTCACCTACAAATTATACGACCTCTAGACAATGGTGGCATTCATGACTATAACTCTGTCTACTAGTTATTTGCTTTAATTGACCAAAGCTAAATGTGCTTAATAAGATGTTTCTAAGTGAACATTCTTTCACTTAAAAAGTAACTATATTGTATTTCTTGTAGATGTCTACTTTCACTACTTACCCATGTGTATGCTGGTGACATAAAGTTAGCAGACGACAAATGTATAATACGTACAGTCGAACTTCAATGGCTCGATCAGCTTTGGGGCCCATCACGAAAACACGCCTATATAATTTTGACCCCATTAAAGCCCACTTTTATATAGTAAAACTGGGGTTTACAGGGGTATACATTATTTTTCTTATTTCTGCTCAAAACCATAGATTGTGGGTACTCGTTAGAACCGCTTCGTCGAGGCGGTTCTAATGAGTGCCTAGAATCTATGTTTGGAGAAGAAATATAAAAAATATCAGATTTTTTTTTTCTGAAATTTTTCATTTTTTTTTTTGGTAGTAAAATTTTCAGTATATTTGAATAGGCGTGTTTTCGTAATGCATGGAAATTTATCTTAGACACGGGTAGTTCGAGCCACTGAGGGTTAATCATAGCGTCAGGTCAGGATCCAAAAGAGGAAAATTTAGGGATGTCTTTTGGGTCTTCTATAAAATATTGTTATATTGAGTGCACTCATTAGAATCACCTCGATGAGGTGAGTCTAAGGAGTACACGCAACGTACATAGTCATAATAAAATTAGAAACATTTCCTAAAGTGTCTATAAATACAGTCATACCTTAGATTGGCTGCAGTCTCCAGTGACTAAATATTTTTCTCACAATCTTGTTTAATAATCCACTAAAATAAAACCAAAAGAGTGACCAGCCTTGATAGTCATGATATTATTTTGGTTCAATTTTAGTGGATTATTAAAGAGGATTATAAGAAAAAATATTTAGTCACTGGAGACTGCAGCCAGTCTCAGTCATACCTGTCTTAAACACCACCTGTATTAAGCAATTACATCTAATAAGAGACTATATTTTCAGTCAAATACAATAAAACTTCAATGACTTGAACACCAATAGCTCGTTTATCGAGGCTGATTCGAATCCGTTTTTGAGTCCTTAGGAAGTTCTTTCGATACAAGAAAATCTAGGGAAATTTTAGGGAAGCTTTCATATTTTGTCGGGAAAATGTATGTTGAGTGTACTCATTAGAATAGCCTCAAGGAGGCAATTCTAATTAGTACACTCAACATACATTATTATATTAAAGATCTGAAAAAATTAACATCCCAAAAAATCCCCATTTGCCTCCTGACCTGATGCCGTGATTAACTCTTAGTGGCTCGATTTACCCATGAGTTTGTTTGTTTGTGTTGAGGTTTTACGGCCCAGTCAACCCAATGGGGTCATGTCGAGCGCGGTCAGTTTACCTAACCACACGTTTACTGGGCAGGCTTAGTCCTCTAAGCGGTTAACCAGTATTGTGCACATTCTTTCGCCAGAAACTGACAACTGCCCTTCTTGAATCAGCGGAAGGGAGAGAATGACCGTAGAAAATATTTCATGATCAATCTCCACGAAAGAATGTTGCCGACCTCGGCGCGGGTTGAACCCGCGACCTCCATGAGTAGAACAAAGTTCCATGGCCCCAAAGATGCTTGACCCATTGAAGTTCGACTGTAAATGTATAACCTCTATTAAGCAATCGTAAAAAGGTTTTCCTTTTGGTCATCACGAAAACATGCCTATATAATGTTGACCCCCTTAAACCCCACTTTTATATAGTAAAACTGGGGTTTACAGGGGTATACATTATTTTACTTACTTCTGCTCAAAATATAGATTGTGGTACTCGCCCCGCCGAGGTGGTTCTAACGAGTAACACAATCTGTGTTTTGAGCAGAAATATGAAAAATATCAGAAGTTTTATCTGAAAATTTTCATTTTTTGGTGGTAAAATTTTCAGTGTATTTGAATAGGCGTGTTTTCGTAATGTGCTTGCTTAACACAGGTTTGACAGTATTTGTTTTCTTGCGCCATCGGAGTAATTACCTAAGGACTCAAATTAAAACAAGTACAAATCAGCCACGATAAACAGGCCTTAAATGTTCGAGTTATGAAAGGTTTACTGTATAGATAAGGTTCATTTACTCATATAATAATGCCAAACGTTGGTACAGGCTACATAAAGAATATTATCTACTGAGATCAAGGCGTCCCAAATGGTTAACTTCGGTCGAGATGACTCGATCCAATCCTAAGACGAGAAAATGTATGTGTAACTCGCCTTCGTAATCGTTATACAGTCGACTCTCGTTATCTCGAATTCCAAGGGACTCTGAAATACTTCGAGATATCCGTACCTCGACATATTAGATTTGCAGAATTGAGACAAAACTAATTCGAACAATCACATTTGACAAATATATATGAAAGTGGACTCTTGAAGTTAGGGACATATTGAAAATATTGTGGAAAAGAGGAGAAATTGCTCCTTAGGAGCAGTTTCTCCTCTTTTCCACAATATTTTTTACCTGTTGTTAGATTTAGGCAGGGACCAGATTTTCACTTCGAGATAAGCGGTTATTCGAGATAAGCGAGTTCGATATAACGGAAGTCAACTGTACTTAACTTGCGCATTCTTATCTACTCAAACGAATAGAGCCGGCCTCGGGCTCAGTTGGATGCGTTCGACTGGAGATTGATCATGAACTATTTACAGTCATTCTTTTCATTCCGCTTATTCAAGAAGGACAGTTGTCAGTTTCTGGCGAAAGAATGTGCACAATACTGGTTAACCGCTTGGAGGACTAAACCAACCCAGTAAACGTGGGGACAGGTAAACTTACCGCACTCGTTATGGCCCCATTTTGTTGACTAGGCCGTAAAGCCTCAACACAAACAAACAAACAAACAAACGAGAAGACCAACAACTTGGTATATGATGTGATGAGCTGGTTACAATGAAAACACTTTCTGTTCCACTCTGCTGAATTCGCACATATGTGACGTCGATTTTGGTTTTCAGATTGTAATAATGATATAACTTTTGAAATTATTAGTTATTTTGCCTCGTTGAATTTACAAGATGTTTAGATATTTTAAAGATAATGTTTATCAGCGGAAGAGATTTATATTTATATTTATATTAAACTTCCTAGCGATATAAGCTCTGTTCCGTTGATAAACGTTATTTTTCCTAGACTGGCTCCAGTCTCCAGTGAATAAGTATTTTTTCTTATAATCCTGTTTGAAAATCAATTAAACTAAAACCAAAATAATATCATAACTATAAAGGTTGGTCTCTAGTGACCAGCTTTTAAAGTCATGATGTTATTTTGGTTTTATTTTAATGTATTATCAAACAGGATTATAAGAAAAAGACTGGAGACTGGAGCCAGTGTATTTTGTTTATCAAAATATAACAATATTTATTTTTAAACGTCACCCGGTTAATGTTTCTACCCGTGCTTAACATTTAACCTTAATGACTTATTCGTTGGTCAATGAAATTATTGCATAAAAAAGCAGTGTCGCACGTTATTAACAACCGTGCATTAACTGGCGACAAGACGTGTATTAACTAGGCAATTCACGCGCTGTTAATGCACGGCTACGCAACTTTCGGTACCGGAGCCACAGATTTGCTGCCGTTACGAGATGTGTACTGCCCGGTCCTAGAACGAGCGTAGTACGTGGAAATTGCGTTTGCGAGACATCGGTGAAAAGGCGAAACAAAAAAGTGCAAGAAATAACGCGAAATGTAGCAAATGTTTTCAGTTTTTATGCAATAATAGCGATAGAACATTGTTTTTGTATGCATTAACATTTGCCATGTCCCATGGGAGGTGTTGAAAACCGCGGCCTCCGGCCTCGGTTTTCAACACCTCCCATGGGACCTGGCGAATGTTAATGCATGAAAAACCATATTTGATCTCTGTATTAATGCATGCCTACAATACAGACGCAAATGACTTTCATGGACTGATGCGTCCTTAAAACTTTAACTCATCTTCATCTTTTCTATCTAAAATCATAAGTGTTGCAAACATCTTAAACTTATCGCTCTACACGCAAAAACAGCTGACGATAAGCTGAAGCGATTTTTCCTTATTTTCCCAGCAATTAGGGTTTTAACATTTCACGACCTCTTTGGGAAATTTTTTGCTTGAAATTTTAAATGCTATTTCAAAAGAATAAATAGGTACATGCGTTTAAATGTCGTCTGGTGAAAATTTTACCAAACATGTAAAACGTTAAAGCCATTTGAGGGTGAAAAGATAACCAAACAGAATTATAACTAATCGTTATCATCTGTAGATGTTTTGCTAAAATGAAAAACAAAATGTTGCAAACATGATAAAGTCATTTAAGGGTGACAAGACAATCATAATAACTGTTCAATCTCTTAACGCTTACAATGTTATGGACAAACTAAGCAGACTAAAAACTCATATTTTTTTTATATATTCATTCGAAAATAGGATCTGACACTGTATGCAAATTATCTTAAGTGGCGAATCTTTTTTTTCTAGAAAAAAAAAAAATAAAATAAAATAAATAAAAATCAGAAAATATTTCAAATTGTCGTCTGCTGAAATATTTACCCTGCATGCAAAGCGTTAAACATGTTAAAACTGAATCGATGGCGCGGAATGATAGAATATTGCTGCACGAAATATGATCATGGGCGAAGACGTCTACATGTACTTAAAATATACTTGAAAAAATCATAAGTGTTACAAAACCTGACAAGGTCAAGTAAAAGGTCAATAGTTGGTGCATTAATGGTCCCGACAAAATACAAGTACGAGATGTCTTGCCTGCACCATAAATTAATCGTTTTCACGTTCTGCATATAAGCAGACGTCATTTTGAAATGTTTTTTTTTTTTTTTCTTTCTTATTTTACGCATGCAATAAGGATTTGACACTTCATGCAATTTTCATAAAATATCTCATCGCATTGTCTAAAAATTGATAAGAAAAATTGTTTCAAAATGTCGTCTGCTGATTGTTTGCTACTCAGCATGCTAAGGGTTTGGTAACGATCGCGCGAAATGATAAGTTTTGGCCTTGCCAAATAAAAAGGTTCTTGTAAACCATTTGAGGTTTTCAAACAGGGACGGCCCAGACCAGACATTACGAAAACATGCCTTTTCAAATACACTGAAAATTTAACCACCAAATAATGAAAATTTTCAGACAAAAAAGTCCGATATTTTTTATATTTCTGCTCAAAATGTTTTTTTAGCAGAAATAAGGAAAATAATGTATACCCCTGTAAACCCAGTTTTACTATATAAAAGTGGGGTTTAAAGGGGTCAAAATTATATAGGCATGTTTTCGTGATGTTGCACTAATCTATGTAACCTAGCTGATCTATGATTTCTCTGATCGATTACATGATTACCCGGTAAACAGCAAAGACCTAGATCAGGGCCCAGTTGTTTAAAGCTAACGACATCGTTAGTTAACGATTCGTTAAAATTTACATCGAGTGATACGCAAATATGCTGAAATTTTTGGCTGAAAAAATATGAGTAGCTTTTGCAGTGCAAAAGCTACTCACATTTTTTCAGCAAAAAATATCAGAATATTGTGTATTGAATCCCCTAAAAGAGTTAATGAAATGACCCTTAACGAGCTCGTTAAGCTAACGACGCTTTGAACAACCGGGCCCAGGTTTATTGATGACGCGCGTCTTCGGTGTTCTTATATAAGAGCCATTTTCTCTTGACTTGATACATACAAAGTTTTTTGTCATCTTTCTTCAACGCTTGGCATGTTGGGTAAAATTTTCAGCAGACGACAATATAAGATATTTTCTTATTATTCGCAGAAAATATGCTTTGAAATTTCGTGCAAATTGACTCCTGAAATCCCAGCCTGTTTTCAGGCAAAAATGAAGAAAATATCAATTTGTCGTTTGCTAAATTTGCTCATAGAGTGGTAAGAGATAAAGAAGCTACCAGCGGAGACATGATATTCATTGAGCATGTCTTTGCGAATGAGATGAGACATTGATAGAAAAGAAAAAGTTGCAAATAGAAGACTAGAGTATTTCTAGCGGTTTTGTGATGTTGAAATTCAAACCGTTAATTTTCATCGCCGTCTCTTAAATATCGTATTTGTGCTTTTCCACTTTCTGGACAAATTCAGCAGACGACAAATTCAAGGGGGATTTGTCTCTACTGGAGACAATTTGCATGAAATGTCAAACCTGATTTCTGGGAAAAAAGAAAATGTTTCAATATGTCGTCTGCTGAAAATTTTACCCAGCATGCTAAGCGTTAAAGATAGAACAACTGACAAGCAACTGTTCTGTATGTACCAGTATGTAAGTAAAAAAGCGACGTTTGACTAAGATCCAAGCTTCACATCCATATAGTTATACCACTCGCAAACTGTCTTTGTGTGTGTGTGTGTGTGTGTATGTGTGTGTGTGTGTGTGTTGTTTTCATGTTGCCCGTTCATTAGTTTTGCTTTCTAGTCTTATATCAGAAGACAGTCATTACCTCGCGTGGGTATCTAACAAGCATTGCTTATTGGCGTGTTCTATTTCAGTCGTCTTTGCTGTCCATTGATGCTTCCTACAGTTACCGATGATTCTGTTCTGTTCTGTTCAAGGGCAACTGACACACTTTGAGAGATTCGACTGTACCACATTATTTTACTTCTCTTTTGACAATGGTTTTACTCTAAAAAGGTAAGAATTTGCTCCCCATTGGAGCAAATTTTCTCCCTTTTCAGGAAAAAAAAAGCCTTTCCAGAAGGAATTTGTTTACAGGACACGAACAGGAAGTTACAAAATTTGTCTACCTTGCATAAATGGCGGAAAATCTTCCAAGCGTACCAAGGCCCCTTAAGGTACATGTTCTTGGATTTAATTCAAAGTTTAAACTGTTTTAAATTTTTAATATGAAAGTACCAAAATTTTGGCTCACACACTGTGGTTTATAATTTTACTGTTGACAAGGTGGTGTTTCTTTGTAATTCTACCCGATCTGTTCGCTCTTGTTTTCGTTGGTGTTTTTTTTTTGTTTTTTTTTTTTATGTTGTTTACAATCTTTAAAAAATGAGCCAGCGCAAGACAAAACCTACAATAAGACATGCGCGATCAGTTAAGACTCAGATCAGACTGCGCATCCGCGCAGTCTGATCAGAGTCTTCGCTGATCGCAAGTGCCTTCTACATCCTCCGGGCTATCCAAAGAGGGATAAACGAGAACCCTTGCCATACTGGGTGAATGTACAGGCTGATCTGAGTCTTTGCTGATCACATAGGTCTTATTGTGGGTTTGTCATGCGCTGGCTTATTAATGTAACTGAAGATACCCAGGAAATGCCACAATTACGGAGCACATCCTTCCCGAGGTAACCCTTATCCGGGTCCTTCGAAGGGCTGTGTTACTGGGTTCCCTGTATCTAAACTTCATATAGAAGTACAATTCGGAATATAGATTTAAGTAAGTTTAAATAAATGATCGATTTAGTTTCCTCTTATTTCGCTTTCTATAAATGCATGTGGATATGTAAATGTTTGAGCCTAACATACCTGACAATGACACATGGATTCTATTGAGCATTAGTTTTCTACATACAGTCGAACCTCAATGGCTCGAACATTCTTGGGACCATGAAAATGTGTTAGAGATATGGATTGTTCAAGCCACTGAGGGTTAATCATAGCGCAAGGTCAGGAAGCAAATGATGATAATTTGGGGAAATCTTTGCGATCTTCTACATAATTATGGTATGTTGAGTGTACTCATTAGAATCGCCTCGATGAGGCGATTCTAATGAGTACACACAACATACAATTCCATGATGAAATAGAAAATTTCCCTAAATATTTGTTTTCTTGAGTAATCGGAAGAATTTCGTAGTGACTCAAAAACGAGTTCGTATTAGCCATGGTAAACGAGCCATCGGTGTTCGAGGTATTGAGGTTTGACTGTAGTCCTTTTGTAAGTAAGTACATTGTGTCCACCTCTTCACTCCGTCACTAATACCACTTCTATGGAAGACAGAATTTTGTTCCCACACTCCATGCATGAAGAACAGCCATGAGTTCATGATCATCATCGACTTACCTTTTTCCACGCAAATGATTTTTGTTTTCTTTTTTTAGTTTTTTTGAACGGGTGATACTTATTACGGGCAAGGTCAGGGGAATAATTTGGTGTGACAACATTTCGAACCTATATTCCGTTACACCATCCATTGCAATATAGTTGGTGTGAACTGGAACATTGTTCTGTTGTACAAGAACACCACGCCTTTTTGCTATAGTGTTTCTCTTTGACTGATTGACGCATCTTGTTTTAAACAAGTTGGCATACTTTTCACATTTACTGTTGTGCCATGTATTAAATATTCTATGTGGATTATACCTTTGCTATCCCATAACACAAACAGTGGTCATAATCTTCTTGCAAGATCTACTTTGGTCCGTGGTGACCTCATGTGCTTCCCTTCACTGACTCTTGTTTACTTTCTGGATCATTGAGACTAAGTCAAGTTTCATCACATACTACTTATCTAAAGTAAAAGTCCTCAGGATCACGATTATACCTAGTAAACAGAGCATATATATAGCTATTGGTGCCTTGACTTTCCTTCAGTTCAGCTGTGAGCAACTGGGCACCCATCTTGCACAGACCTTTGATATTACGCAAATGATCAGTAACATGCGTAAAAAAATACATTATTTGCAATAAAAAACGTCAACGTACATAAAATATTTTTCTTCTTTACCATAGAGGCTGCTCTTAAAGGAAAGAATCTGCTCCCTTTTGGAGGAAGATTTTCTTCCTTTAATAGTGGCCTCTATTTTGGAAGCCATATTGGGAGGGGATGGGGGTTCAATATCTTTCCTGGGCGTGCGTAAAAATAATTTCGTTCTGGCAACGCCACTGGTTTCTTGGTCCTGCTTGTAGTGTTCTTGTGTTCAGTCTTCAGATCGCAATCAAACCCCTAGCTTTGTTTCAGCAAAGTGTTTGTGATAATGTATGTTTCATTGTGACGTTTCACTGATGAGGTAGAGGAACCCTCTACGGACGAACGTGATTTCGAACTCGTAAAAGCAATGCTTCGCTCGAGTAAGAATGATTTGACCCCAGTAGTTTTTTTTTCTGCTGACTGTTCCAAGGCGGTTCCTTTGTGGCGGTTCTTCTTGGCTCGTTCGTCGGTGGTTTCAGAAGTGGTGTTTGTTTTGTTATTGTTTGTTTCTCATCTCAACTTCTCTACGTGGGACGAGAACGTTTTGTTTCGTGATTGTGGCATTCCCTGAGTTTCTTCACATATTTTTCTATGGATACATATCAGATACTAGTAGTCTCCTCCCATCATCTTTAATATGTCTTGTTATCGTACACTCTCATGAACGCTAATACCTCGTACTCCTTGCATAGACTGGCTCCTGTCTCTAGTGACTAAATATTTATTCTTATAATCCTGTTTGATAATCCACTAATATAAAACCGAAATAATATCATGACTATAAAGGCTGGTCACTAGTGGTTTGGTATTATTTTGGTTTTATGTTAGTTGATTATCAAACAGGATTATAAGAATAAATATTTAGTCACTGGAGATTGGAGCCAGTCTAACCTTGTTATTGCACTGTCTCAATATTGTCTTGGCTTACACTGGTAGATAATCGACCAGAACATGTGTCATCTTGAAAACTCTCTCCTCAACGTTGAAGCTAACTTGCTCACCATTTCTCAGTAGCACAACATGGAAAAGATTCACCATGAACCGCAACCAAACGTTCGTGTGTATTTTTTGAGAAAATTGCGCCTCTAGCTTTAAAAACTTCATCACTGCACTGTACTCATTGTTGACCATTAAAAAAATATTGTTATGGAGAAGGCGACACATCGATCGCTTAAAATAATTTGGTAGTAGTCAAACTAAGATTATGTAAAATCTGTAAAATGAATAAAAATACTTTGGTAATTAAGTGTGTTAAATAGTAAACACAGATCACTAGTCAACATTCAGGCTCAAACATAGACTGGCTCCAGTCTCCAATGACTAAATTTTTTTCTCATTTTCCTGTTTGATAATCCACTAAAATAAAACCCAAAAATATCATGACTATAAAGGCTGGTCTAGTGACCAGCCTTTATAGTCTTGACATTACTTCGGTTTTATTTTAGTGGATTAGGAAACAGATTATTAGAAAAAAAATTAGTCAGTCTAGCTCAAACACCGACATATCCTTCAATGATTCATTTACTTGCGAGTCCTGCAATAGTTTCCTATGTATATATTTTTTTTCTATGGGACTAACAATTTTCATCTGAGCAAGGCCTAGGATTCTAAACACTGTTTTAATGGAACGTACTGCTCTGGACTCAATAACTTTACGTCAGTACTCCGGTCTAGGACTCTGTGAGTCCCAAGGACACATAGTATAGGCACAAATTTGTTAACTTTGATAGCCATCAATCCTTAAATTTGAGTCAGCGCATGACTAAACCTACAATAAGACCTGTGTGACCAGCCAAGACTCAGATCAACCTGTACATCCACCCAGTATGGCAAAGGTTCTCATTTATTCCTCGTTGAATAGTCTGGAGGCTGTAGAAGGCACATGTGATCAGAGAAGACTCTCAGACTGTGTGGAGGCTGAGCCGAGTCTTCGCTGCTCGCACAGGTTTTATTTAGGTTGCGTCATGCGCTGGCTCTTATATCGTTAGGAATTAACCGTTTCGACACTCTCGTCTAATTCAGCAGACGACAATTTGATGACATTTTTCTTACTTTTCACAGAAAATAGGATTTGACAGTTCATACAAATTGTGTCCAATGGAGACAATTTGTTTGGAATGTCAAATCCTATTTGCAGGAATAAATGAAGAAAAAATATTTCAAAATGTCGTCTGCTGAAAATCTTACGCCAGAGTGCTAAGTGTTAAATACGTTTCATCTAAATTCTTTTCCTATTATTTTATCGCAGTTCAAATGTTAGTGACCATGAGGAATTTAGCCAGTAGCCAGGTGGGACAGTACAAATTACATATGATTATACTTGTTTCAGAAGTTGAGATAGATACCCATTTGAAATGTTATTTTACACGTCAAAAATGTTTACAAATGCGTCACATCGTAGGAAAACATACCTTTGGATCATGTGCGGACATGTGCGCCCAGCGAAGGCTCAGATCAGCCTGCACATTCGTGCAGTCTGATCAGAGTCTTCGCTGTCCGCTTGAAGACATTTTGTATCCTTGGCTGTCCAATATGCGCACAGTGAAGATTCTGATCAAGCTGCGCTAATGCGCATGCTGATCTGAAACTTCATTTGCCACACATGTCAGAAGGTACGTTTTCTCACAATGAGGCTTAAATGTATAAAACATCAAAGCTGATACCGAAATGCCATCCTGTCACTCGATTAAGTCCATGATATGTGTCCACCCAATATTTGACAGCGTGGCTGATAAGAGAAAAAAAAAACAAAAAAAAAACAAACATTTCGGCTAACATAAGAAAAAACAAAACGGGCTGTCAGGAAACATTTTGCAATGCGAAACGTGAACCACACAGCAAATGCATAGATCTAACTGCGCATGCTCGCAGTATGATAAGAGATCTTGCTCTCTCTGCAAACTGAATCACGAGACATAATGATTTGAGCCGCGTCGCGAGAGAAAAGGGTTCTTCGGACTTTCCGTTGAATCACTCTTTCATTGCGCATGCCCAGCCACTTAGCGATGCCACATGATTAGTTCTTTGGCTGAAGTTTTCCCTTGCCCTACGGCTTACGTGAGCGAACAGCACAGGTTATGGCGAGACTGCGCGGATGCGCAGTCTCGCCTGAACCTTTGCTGTTCGCATATGCTAAAATGGCTCTTTTCCCGTGCTACGGATCAATTTATCAGCTAAAGAACTGACAAATATAATATACAAACATAAGAAAAAGTGAAACTCTTAACAAAAATGATCTTAGAGGAATGGGTGGGCGTTGAGGGGAATCCAAACAGAATTTGAACCTCGTTATGAGAAATGGGGAATATGTTAAGAGAGAAGGTCCAAACTGGTACATCTGCGCAGTCTGATTACTGGCCGTGCTTTTGCCCGTCGTCGATATGTTCTTTAGTGCGCTACAATTTTAAAGGGGACATGTATGACGTGATCAGACTGTGCGCTATGTCATGACGTGATCCATTTTCGTTTGATTTTATTCCACTAACGGAGCGTGCTGGGTGGTGGGTAGAATTTTTAACAGACGGCATTTAGATTTATTATTATTATTATTATTATTATTTTCAGAAAATACGCTTTGACTTTCATGCAAAACTGTCTTCTTGCCTGATATTTCAAAGCTTTATTTTTCTTTTCTTCCCTTGGGAAAAGGAGAAAAATAGCATGATTTTTTCCGTTGCTGCATTTGCCCGGAGGGTGATAAATGTTAAAAATGCTTGATTTAAATTCCATTTACAGCTGAAAGTCTTTTTCAGCAAAGACAGGTAACTCTTAAATCGCAAAGCAAAATTTGTAGCAGACGACATTCTGTTTGTTTAATTTTCAAGATATTGAAACATGCTATTTTCTTTGAAAACTAAAAACATGTTTCAAAATGTCGTCTGCTGCAGTTGTGATTAATGCTTTAAGGGATAAGCTAAGTACAAATTAAAGTGCATTTTTGTCAGTTTCTTTCCTATACGTGCTTTTAATGGAAATAAGTATGTAAGTTTCTGGGCCAGCAATTTTGCATATATTCCTAAGTGCAACTGCATTTAAATATTGCCTAGCATGCTAGGAAAAATTCAACAGACGGCATTTTGAAATATGTTTATTTTTTTTCCAGAAAATAGGAATTTGTCATTTCATGCAAATTATCTCCAATCATGCAAATTGTAAAGGAGACAATTTGCATGAAATTTTAAATCTTTTTTTTTTTTCTGGGAAAAAGGAAAACACCATGATCAGTTTGTCGTTCTGCTGAATTAGCCGAGAGAGTGGAAAGGGTTAAACTTTCCAGTCGAAAGCAGATTTAACACGACAAGGTGGCAAGCAACAAACCAGAAATAAATTATTTTTATCGCAACAGAACGTTGTTACCCAGGAAAGGCCAAAGCCGCAAAACTTCGAAGGAAGTGTCTAGGAACGAAAAATGACATAACAAAACTGTACATTTACGTTAATCGACGTACGTAAAAGAAGAAACAACCGCCTTGGAAAGTCATTAGAAAAACTACTTGTGAATGAAAAATGACATAACGAAACGATACGGTTACATTAATCGACATACGTAAAAGAAGAAGCAACTACTGGACTGTTCGTTAGGAAAACTAATGGTCTCTTGGCTTGTTGTTTGGCTCTGTATTATATTATGGTTGACTGGTTACAGTTCACTCAACAAAAAGCTGCCTATATGCATCATATTACCTTTTTTTTTTCAAAGATTTTTATATTTCTGGCTCAGACTGGTGTGTTTGGATCGATTGTTTATAATCGAGCCAAAGTATACATACACCAAAATTTCCTTAAGATTGTTGTCCACGTGATTATCATTGACCAATGAAATCAAACCCCGCGTTTGTACGATATCCAGGTAATGGTTATTTAAATTCTTGTCACTGAGGTGTCAGAGTGTCGTGTAACGAGAGTTATCTTTAAAACCTGTACTTGTACATTGCCAAACAGTGCAGACCCAGATCAGAAGCCGCAGAACGCTTAAATTACAGGAAGTTAAGGATTAAATGAAACAGTCTTAAGTTCCTGCTCAGGTCCATTTTCCCAGCCTAAACTCAGAGACAATCAACCCACCAGTTCTGTCAGTGTTTTGATCTACTATCTTTTGTAAGCTTGGTATCAGAGAGACAGTATTTTAGTGTTGGGAAGGAGTGATTGGATCTGAAGGTGTAGGGAAGTGCAACAGCAATGAGCCCCTCCTTTTAAGGAAGTGTGCAGATCATGAATTACTGATCACCAACACAGTCTTCCGTCTACCAACTCGCAGAAAGACATCATGGATGCACCCTCGCTCCAAACACTGGCATCTCATTGACTATGTCATAATGCGAAGGAAGGACAGACAGGATGTCAGAGTGACAAAGACTATGTGTGGTGCAGACTGTTGGACAGATCACAGGCTTGTTGTCAGCAAACGCAATCTGCGCATTCAGCATGAAGGACGACCACAAGGCAACAAGGTGCCAAAGAAATTGGATGTCTCCAAGCTGAAACAAGAGAGCACGAGGCAAGCATTCATCAACGGTCTCTGCAGCCGTTTAGATGCACTCGAACACAGTTCAGACGATGTAGATGAGAGCTGGACAGTCTTCAGAGCCACCGTTCACTCTTCAGCAATGGATTCCCTAGGACTAGTATCTCACAAACACCAAGACTGGTTTGGTGAGAATGACAAAGAAATCCAGGGACTCCTTGAAGAGAAACACCAAAAACACAAGGCTTACCTCAGAAATACCAGCTCAGTATCTAGTAAGACTGCCTATTCAAACATATGCAAGGCAGTACAGACTAGGTACAGAGATATGCAAGACTCCTGGCTGAGCAAAAAGGCTAACGAAATCCAGTCCTTTACAGACAGAAAGGATATGAAGAAGTTCTTTGATGCACTCAAGACAATATACGTCCCCAGAGCTCAGGAACCACCCAAACCTTGGTGCAGATGGAACTAGTCTTCAGATTGACAAAGAAGATTTTGAAAAGATGGGCTGAACACTTTGATGGTGTCCTTAATCGGCCATCATCTATCAATGATGAAACTCTCAACAAACTACCACAGGTGGAATGCAATCCACTGCTTGATGAGCTCCCAACAATCTCTGAAACAGTGAAAGCAATAAAACTCTTGTCATCTGGCAAGGCTCCAGGATTAGATGCAAAACCTGCAGAGATCGACAAAGCAGGAGGTCCTCCAGTTGCAGAGAAACTGACAGAGTTATTTCACATTATGTGGAGAAAAGAAGCCATCCCTCAAAATTCAAGGATGCAACAATTACGTATCCACCTATTCAAAAGTAAAGGGAATCCTCGTCTGTGACAATCATCGAGACATCTCTTTATTTCAATTGCTGGGAAGTTTCTTGCTAGGGTCCTACTGAATCGATTAAATGAACACCTTGAACAGTCAGGGCTTCTACCAGAAAGCTAGTGCGGATTCAGGAAAGACAAAGGAACAAAAGGCATGATCTTTACAGCACGACAGCTTCAATAAAAATGCCAGGAACAGAATGTGGACCTCTACATGACCTCTGAAGACATTACCAAAGCATTTGACACAGTCAGTCGTGAGGGACTTTGGAAAATTATGGCAAAGTTTGGCTGTCCTGCCAAATTCATAGTAATGGTGCGGCAGTTCTATGATGGTATGCTTGCAAGGGTCTAAAATGATGGCGAGTTTTCTGATCCATTCCCTGTGACAAACTGTTTTAAGCAAGGCTGTGTACTAGCTTCAACACTGTTCAGCATGATGTTTTCTGCCATGCTTACAGATGCTTTCCAGGATGGTGACAATGGTATACCTATTAGGTATTGCTTTGATGGGAAACTTTTCAATCAAAAAAAGGTTGCAAGCTAAGTCCAAGGTGTAGACAGAGGTGCTAGATGAGTTCCTCTTTGCTAATGACATGGCAAAGGGTGCTCCAACAGAAGAGAAAATGCAAAAAGGTGTGGATCAAGTATCTGATTCATATGACAGCTATGATCTCACAATCAGCATCAAAAAGAGTGAGGTAATATATCAGCCAGCACCTGGAAATCCTTACAAGGAGCCTACAATCACAGTGAAAACGACTGCATGTGGTAGACAAGTTCACCTACCTTGGAAGCGCATTGTCTAGAGCTGTGCACATTGATGATGAAGTCAGTGCTAGGATTGCCAAAGCTAGTACAGCATTTGGTCGGACGCTGTGTAAGTATTTGGGACCGAAGTGGAATCAGGCTTGACACAAAGCTGAAAGTATACAGATCGGTGGTGCTGCCAACACTATTATACGCATACGAAACTTAGATAGTTTACCAACGGCATGCCAAAAGACTGAATCACTTCCATACAAGCTGTCTTAGAAAACTTCTAAAGATCAAGTGGCAAGACAGGATTCCAGACACAGAAGACCTGAAAAGGGCAGGGATGCAGAGTGTACATACTCTTCTGAAATTGGCACAGTTAAGATGGACAGGCCATGTTACCAGAATGCCTGCTGAACGTTTGGCAAAGAAAATCCATTATGAAGAACCATAAATTGGAAAACGCTCCCATGATGGTCAGAAGAAGCGATACAAGGACACCCTTAAAGCCTCCCTTAAAGACTTCAACATACCAACAGAGTCGTGGGAACAGATTGCACAGGATCGAACAAAGTGGCGAGGCCTCATAAGAGGGGGTGCTGGTGAATACGAAACAAAAAGAATCAACGAAGCCGAGCAGAAACGTGCACAGCGTAAAGCCAGAGCTAAGGCATCACCAACAGAGCTTTCTTCCTCAGTCCTCTCTTGTTCTATCTGAACAGGCAGTTTAGAGTTAAGATTGGTCTCATCAGCCATCTTAGAACGCACAAATAATAACACATCACACAGTTTTTAAGGATTGGTCATTGTCAGTAATGACAGACGAACGAACGATCTTAGTGTTTGGTTGGACTTAGTTTGACTAGATCTCATCTCTTGGACGAATGCCAGTCTATGGCTGTGGATGTCCCTATTCGTTCGCTCTTCCTTTGGGCATATGAGGCAAACTGCCGTCTATGACTGAGGCATTTCTTGAACTTGTTCTTTGATATTTTAAACTATATACATGTAGTTTTACTCGCGCAAAACCTCTCCCTCATTTTTCACGCAGTTGAAATTACAAATATGAGTGCGGTCCGCGAAAGAATCCTCTACCTCGTCAATGAAACACCGTAGTAAACCGCTATGACGAAATAAAGCAAGGGGCTTTCTACATGGCAATCATAAAATCATAATGTAAGACAAATATTTTTTCTTTACTATTTATGTCTACAGACAAACTGACAAAACAGCTTTACTAAAATTAGCAGACGACATATGAGAGATATTTTCAGTCGAACGTCAATGGCTCGAACATCTTTGTGACCATAGAAATTTGTTAGAGAAATGGGTAGTTCGTGCGACTGAGGGTTAATTATGACGCCAGGTCAGGAAGCAAATGGCAAAAATTTAGAGATTTCTTTTTATCTTCTAGACAATAATGGTATTTTGACTGTAATTAGAATCGCATCGATAAGGCGATTCTAATGAGTACACACAACATATATAATTTCATGATAAAATAAGAAAATTTCCTAAAATATGTGTTTTCTTGAGCTAACGGAAGAATTTCGTAGGGCCTCAAAAACGTCTTCGAATTAGGCATGGTAAACGAGCCATCGGGGTTCGAGCTATTGAGGTTTGACTGTATTTATGTTTGAGCCACAACGTAAAAAAATGTACCTTCATTCGTGTGCGCATTGCACATTGCAAAGATTCAGATCAGCCTACGCATTCGCGCATTCTGACCAGAGTCTTAACTGTCTGCATAAAAAAGCATTCAATCCTTGGCTACACACAGAACGCACAACGAATACTCTGATCAGGTTGCGCAGAAGCGTAGGCTGATGTGTGTCTTCGTTAGGCGCACATGTTCGATTATGCGTTCTCCCATAATGAGGCTCATGTTTTTCTCGAGAATGTGGACCTGCTATTTTTAATGACAGAGTCTATCTGTCATTCTTCGTTGCGACGCGCGGTTTTAGAGACAGTGGCTTTGACTTTTATTAAATTTTGTATTAATCCGCGCAAAAAAGTAGACCATGTGTGTATATTAGTACGCCATTGAATAGATACCAACCAAAAAGTAGTGCGATTTGTGCTTGATCTATGGTTCAAGTCTCCATATGAGCCGCTGAGAAAACTCGCTTTAATACATGTGCGAACAACAAAGGCGCAGATCTGTCTGCGCGTCCGCGCAGACTGATCAGCGCCTTTGTTGTTCGCTAAAGCTCGTTTTTTCTCTCTTTTTTCGACGGAGAAGCTTCACAAGCTTAAATGAAGGGCAAAACGATTTTCTGGAATGTATTAGTTTCTCATAGAATCTGTCATTTCGGTGCTATTCAGCCCTTTGATTTTTATAAATTTGTCCGCATTGGAATCCGTTGCAAAGAAATCGCAGATATTTTTAATATTCTTCGGGGAAAATTAATCATGACAATTTAAACTGCGATATATAGCCCTTACCTTTTGCGGGAGCCAGCAAAACAAAAAGCAAAGTCTGCGTCAATATACAGTCGAACCGCAATAGCTCGAACCCCGATGGCTCGTTTACCATGGCTAATTCGAAGTCGTTTTTTGAGGCCCTACGGCATTCTTCCGTTAGCTGAAGAAAAACAAAATTTTAGGAAATTTTCTTATTTTATCATGAAATTGTATGTTGTGTGTACTCATTATAATCGCCTCATCGAGGCGATTCTAATGAATACACTCAACATACCATTATTGTCTAGAAGATCGAAGAAAAATCTCTAAACGGTCGCCATTTGCTTCCTGATCTGGCGTCATGATTAACCCTCAGTGGCTCGAACTACCCATATCTCGAACTAATTTCCATAGTCCTAAAGATATTCGAGCCATTAAAGTTCGACTATATTCAGGAAATTACCGTTCATCTCTATTCTATTTGGCATTTTTTCATCACGAAAACATACCTATATAATTTTGACCCCCTTAAACCCCACTTTTATATAGTAAAACTGGGGTTTACAGGGGTATGCATTATGTTTCTTATTTCTGCTCAAAAGCATAGATTGTAGTACTCGTTAGAACCGCCTCGCCGAGGCGGTTCTAACGAGTACCTACAATCTATGTTTTGAGCAGAAATGAAAAATATCAGATTTTTTTTTATCTGAAAATTTTAAGTTTTTGGAGGTAAAATTTTCTATGTATTTGAATAGGCATGTTTTCGTAATGGTTAGTTAATACGAAGCAGGGAAGCTTCTGAGAGCCTGCGCGCATGCGCAGCCGTGTCTAGAACATATGTTGCTGACATATGTCCTAGTTTACCTTTGTCTGACGCCGGCTCAATATCAGTTATGCTAAATGCGGTTTAATCCAAGACAGTTTAAGTGCCCAGGGCCCAGTTGTTCAAAGCGTCGTTAGCTTAACGAGCTCGTTAAGGGTCATTTCGTTAACTGTTTTAGCGGATTCAATATACAATATTCTGATATTTTTTGCTGAAAAAATGTGAGTAGCTTTTGCACTGCAAAAGCTACTCACATTTTTTTCAGCAAAAAATTTCAGCGTAATTGCGTATCACTCGATCTAAATTTTAACGAATCGTTAACTAACGACATCGTTAGCTTTGAACAACTGGGCCCAGGCCTTTAATCAGCGCCTCTTTGAATAGATTTTAATAATGCAGAAAAAGCGTTTTATTTCAGCATTGTTAAATCAGTGGAATTTCGAGCTTCGAATTAAGTACCAAATAATGCCTAACGATTAAAGGTTAACAATGCCCGAAAATAGGATTGCGTTGCAGCGAGATGACAATGAATACGTAAAACCCCAGGATAGGAAATACTTAAAATAATTTCTAAAGTTGCTGAAATTTTATGTAAAACCGTAATTTTGAATTTCAGCGGGAACTTGTAAAATACCATTCAAGTTAGTAGACCGAAAATAAGAAAGAAAATCTCACAGTTCGAACTTTCTGTCAATGTTGTAGTTACATTTCATATATATTGAAAGGCAAGGTTAAATATATAAGTGATCTAAAATTAATTTGATGTACTTAAATTATTCATTTCTTAAACAAATCACAGGAAAACGTGAAAATGGCAAAATATCGGTATTTTCAAAAAGGCATTGCATTACATTTGCGTACACTTTTTTTTTGTTCGGATAAAATATTCAGACGCCAGATGAATCTGAGTTTTCCGTCGAATCCATCCACGTAATCCATTTATTTACGCTAGTCAGTCTGAACATTCAAGGTCGTGTAGCTGAAACATTTTCCTTTATTCCAAGACTGGATGTAGTCCATTTGGTGAGTCCCTAACTATAGGTGTATCATATTTACTTTTTTCCCAAAGAGATCGTTTGTTTTGCTTTTCAGTTATCTTCCGCAGACTGAAAGAGAGAAGTTTTATAAAATTAGTATCAGAGAGACAAAACCTACAAAATAACATTTGCGCCCAGCGAAGACTCATATCAGTCTGGGCATTCGCCCAGTCTGATCAGAGTCTTCACTATGCGCTCAATGGGTAGCTAAGGATCCAAGCTTTCGTCATGCGGATAGCGAAGACTCTGATTAGACTGGGCGGATGCCCAGGCTGATCTGTGTATTCGCTGGGCGCACATGCCATTTTGTTGGTTTTGTCATGCACTGGCTCATATTTTAGTGTATAGCTGGACGTAGTTTGAATATGCCTCATTTCTTGGACGAAAGCTACATATAAAACCTATGACACACAAACACGCCTTGGAAAGGTGAGGTAAAAAAATTACTGACAGTAGAGGAGAGAGTGCATTACCTTACCCATAATTCTGATGCATATCCAAACTTTAAATATGTTCAGTCCGCTTAGGGTCCTCTACCTCATCTGAGAACCATCACGGCGATAAACATAATCACAAGCATTGCGATGAAACAAATCAAAGGGCTTAATGGGGAGCTGAAGCCAGAGCACAAGAAAACCAATATCAGGACTATAATGGGCCCGACCCATTACGAAAAAACGCCTATTCAAATATATTGAAAATTTCACAACCAAAAACTGAAAATTTTTCAGATAAAAATTCTGATATCATTCATATTTCTGCTCAAAACATAGATTGTGGGTACTCGTTAGAACCGCCTCGCCGAGGCGATTCTAACGAGTACCCACAATCTATGTTTTTGAGCAGAAATAAGACAGATAATGTATACCCATGTAAACCCCAGTTTTACTAAATAGAAGTGGGGTTTAAGGGTGGTGGGGGTCAAAATGATATATGTATGTTTTCGTGATGACATACTTTGATAATCAGGCGCCAACAATCTGAAGCAGACTGACGAGGGAACCGTCATTTAGTCTGAGAACAGATCTACCATCGTGCAATTAAAGAGGAAGCAAAATATAAACCATATTTGGGCTAAAAACCATGCATGCAGTTTGCCGTAGAATATGTTGCAACCTATCCTTTTTTGTAGCGAGTGACAATCATTTTAATTGTTCCGAAAAATCAGTTTTGCCAACAATTTTCTGAATTTATAGACCAAGTCGCCTTAAAATTTAGGTTCTGGAGACCTTCTTACAGAAGTACTTTCAAACCAACATAATATTTAGACATTAATTCAGAATTACGGTGATAGAAAATCTTTTACACAGTTTATGATAATGGTACCCTTGCTTAATTAGTTTGGCAGTTACATTTTTATTTCGATTATTAAAGTCAATGTCTTGATTAGATGCTTTAGCTAAATGAAAGTTAAAATTTGATGTAAGAAATGGATTTATTTGATACCGTCAAATAATATTAACGTATACACAGTTGTTAGGTTTATTAACATCATGCTTTTTTTTTCTCAGTTCATCACAAAATACTCTCGCAATCACGGACAGAATTGGTTTCGAAAATACTTTATGTCAATTTCATTACATTCGACTACATTTACATGTGTACATGTATAAACATTTACATGTAGCCAGTTAATTGTCCAGTTGATTGAGACAGATATCTAGTCATTTACTTAGACACGGAGACAGTTAACTAAATATTTATTTAAATACGTCTCTCCTTCGTCTCTCTTGACAGTAGTATTTATATTAATGAAAACTCAATGACCCAACTAAAGATAAGTGTATATCTGATGTATAAATTAAAAAGCAATAAAGGGCAGTAACGTCAACTCTTAATGTCGTCTAAACAATTAATTTTACTATCTGGTAAGCCAACGTGGATGTTTGTACCTACCAACGGACTTATTCGCTACTGGACAGAGATTAAGCAGAAGAGAAATGGGCTTAGTAATCTTGTGATCTTGTACCTAGCTAAAGTTGTACGATGCTGGTATGTGGGCAGTTTACGACATTTTCCATTGCATTCAAGTTTTTTTTTATTAACCAGGGCCCAGTTGTTCAAAGTTAACGATGTCGTTAGTTAACGATTCGTTAAAATTTTAATCGAGTGATACACAAATATGCTGAAATGTTTTGTTGAAAAAATGTGAGTAGCTTTTGCAGTGCAAAAGCTACTCACATTGTTTTTCAGCAAAAAATATCAGAATATTGTATATTGAATCCGCTAGAACAGTTAACGAAATGACTCTTAACGAGCTCGTTAAGCTAACAACGTTTTGAACAACTGGGCCCTGACCTTTTAAACTGAATGAAAAAAAAAAAAAAAAAAAAAAAAAAAAAAAAAAAAATTCGGTTTTAACTGACTGATAAAGTTTTTTAAACATTGACTTGTATTATAATCTCTCATAATGAAATGAAAATGCTTGGCAGAATATTCAAGTTATTTAAGATAGCAAAACCTCTCACAATCGGAACCGGATAATTCCTGAAAGCAAAATCTAGATAAAGGCTATTCTTTAAGAAATTGGAAACTTAAACTTACAATTAAATATTCCCAAACCGACCAGATCGCCGAAAATGTAAATTGTATTGAATTTTATAAAGATTTGCACATATTTTGAAGCCGTGTAAAATCTCTTACTTAGTGTCAAATTAACATTTGATTCGAAAGAATAGACCTTTTTGACAAGCGGAACAAGCCTAAGATGATATCTGGCAGAAAAAGAAATACTTAATTAATATTATTCTGATTTAATATTCATCCGATATGTCTTTTCAGTCAGAAATTTCAGAACCGTAGTCTAGGAATTTATGAAACTATGAAATAAAACGCATCAGTACAGACTTTTGTACAAGTCAATCTAATGAATTCGACGGTCTCAATGCATGGATTTTAAACAGTGGAGCGACTCATGTTTCGCGTGCGTGTTGCATGAGAGAAGAAAAATTCTCTGATGCATTTTATTTTCAAATAAAATACATGTAGGTACATGTAAATCACCAATAAAATAACCATCACTATTATTATTATTATTATTATTATTATTTATTTTGTCTTTAAATGTCGGGATATGAACCATATATATGTGACACTTTCACATCTTAGAACAGTTTAAATGTATAAATTATTTGGTATGAAAAGATAGGACATAGCATGGATCTATGCGGCAGACTACATGCTAACGTTTTAACCCAATCATGGTTGATAGCTATGCCGTCATCTCTTAATTTATTTCACGACATTAGGACGGGTATCGGACGCCCACCTACAACTTCATAAAAAGGCCAGTTTGATGAATGATGTTGTCTTTGTCCCTCCGTGGTTAAAGTGGGGATTTTCTTTAGTTATTGATGCCAGTGTTTGAGGTGTTTGCTATAAGCCATCATCCTTCTTTCATCACTGCGATTGAATTTGATTTACATTTTATTGTGTTGTTATTAATATTATTATTATTATTCTGTAATATTCACTGATTGAGTTAGGGGGCATCTATGCGAACCGAACACGTTTTTGTATTGTATTTTGTGCAATATTTGAACCTAGGGTGAAGATCTGGTGCCAGTAAAATCGATTTAAACCCCCACTCCCACCAATTATAGTTTTACTTAGTACTGTCCGTTCTTGTGTTGTTCTTTCAACGAAAGACTTGTGGCCCCTAGCAGCATGTTAAGTCCTGGTTGAATTTCAACATTAATGTGTCACCCGCTGTACGGCTGCCCACTTTGCTTTCTGTTTTGTCTTCGTGTATCATGTTTTTTGTTTGTTTGTTTTTTTTTTCCTGATACTAGCATGATGGGCACCTTCAAATGTTGCCGAAAACTAGGATGCAGATTTGATGCCTAGTTCAAACCTTAACAAAGTTGTTAGCTAACGTCACGTAAAATTTTCTGTCTTGAAATATGGCAAATACATTGATATCTTTTGCTGGAAAAAAAAAACAAAAAAAAACAAAAAAAAAACAACAATGTGAGTTACACACATTTTTGCATAAAAAAATAAAAATAAATAAATAAATAAATAAATAATAATAAAAAATAATGTATTTGAAAATATCTCAGCTACAGAGTTTGTCATTAAGGAGCTCGTTAAGCTAACGGTGCTTTGAACATTGTTAAGCTAACGATGTTTTTATTACTGGGCGTTCTTAAATGCGCTGGTTCCTCCGTTGTTCAGTCTTTGTGAGGCATTTGCTTGCTTGCTGTGGACTCTTTTTCGTGTTTTGGCCTGTTCACTGGCTTATTTTTGAAGAAAGAGCCCAGTAAGCATTCTACATAAATCTATAGTGGGCCGTTATCGGCCCGTCAGAGTAGCTGACGGGCCGATAAAGGCCCGCTATAGATTTATAAAGAATGCAAGCAGGGAGCTGATTGCATTGCCTTTCGTTGTTTGTTGCTGTCCATCGAAGTTTGTTTGCTCTGTCTCTTAGTAACATTGGCAGGCTACGTTTTGTGAGTGAAGCACTTCCTGGACATTTTTTACGTTTCTACAAAATCGAAGACACAAGGTAACAAAGCTCGTTTTTCACATGTTTGTGATAACTCGACCTCATTATCAACTTAAAAAGGTTTCAGATGATACACCAGTCAAAACCTGGGGAGACGTATAATTAGTCTACAATTACAGTAAAATATCACAACTTGCAAGTAGTTGTCAAATTCCTCAGTGATATCATTGAATGTCCACACTCTTGACCTAGGCCAAATTTGCATTAATGACCAGGGCCCAGTTGTTCAAGCGTCGTTAGCTTAATGAGCTCGTTAGTGGTCAAAATGTTAACTGTTCTAGTAAGTACAATATCAAAATCACGGTTTTTTTTTTTTTTTTTTTTTTTTGTTTGTTTTTTTTTTGCTGAAAAAATGTGAGTAGCTTTTGCAAATGCAAAAGCTACTCACATTTTTTTCAGCAAAAATATTAGCATATTTGCCATATTTAATGGTCAAAGTTTTAACGATACGTTAACTAACGACATTGTTAGTTTTGAACAACTGGGCCCAGTGGCATACTTTTAATACATTTTCCATGGTAACAGGTCAAATAAAGCTTATATATAGTCCTGCTTTTTTAAAATATAAACCCTGTAGAGCTTTTCTGCAACTCAGATAAGACAGTTAAAAAAAACGTTATACGGTGATATCCAGGAAGGACTACAAATACGGAACGCAACCTCTTCAAGGCATCGTACGTTCCGCTCTCAGAATGGTTTCACTGTTGCCCAGGAAAATAAAACAAAATGTATATTAAAAGTACAACGCGATTTTTATCTGATGATATATCGTACAGACCGCTGAATCCCAAAATGTATACGAGACAGAACACGTATTCAAGCGTTACTCATTCAAACAGCCCAGATACAGTATGGGTGGTATTATATAATATCATAATTTCCGAAATACATCACAAATCATATTATTTGATGCAGAAATTATATCTTCCCGTTTGTTTGTTTAGAAATAAGATTAGGTAAAACTTATTATTGGTTTATTGAATTTCCCACACTAAACCATAAGTATAGATATGTATCACCTTTGTCAATATTGAAAAAATATTTATTTTTTTTTATTCAACCGCAACGTTAGAAAATGTACCATCTAATATGTGCGCCCAAAGGAGACTCAAATCAGCCTGCGCCTGTGCGCAGTCTGATCAGAATCTTCGTTTTTCGCATGAAGAAACATTGCACCCTTGACTATCCAAAATGCGCCCAGTGAAGATTCTGATCAGCCTGCGCCTACGCGCAGGCTGATCTGAATTTTCACTGGGCGCACATGTCCGAAGGGACGTTTTCTGACGTTACGGCTCTTATTCCCTATATACGGAAACGCTTAAAGTTTATAAAAGGGGTATAAGATACTACATCAAACAAAATTGACGGTTATCCACCACTACAATATATAAATAAAAGCAACACACACCCTGAATGAAATCTAAGACGCTTTTTTCTGCGGTTATAAAATCTACGGTTGTATTCTAAAAGCGAACAAATCTACCGCTGACATTTAATTTTATACTTATTTCAAATCCATTTAGCTTAACGGTCTTAAAACCTATTTTGCTTCTTATCGCCAACGGTGTGCCTAATTTGGTCGTAAAGTAGCTTTGCTTTCCATACGCAATGAAAAGTTCCCACGCAAGACGAACAGCCGATTAAAGAAACACCGAGGTTTTCATGCAGCTTTGATGAGCTATTACCCAAAGCGAGTTATATGATCTCTCTTTCTTTGCAAATTGTGTGGATATACTTATCTTGCCTGAACACCTGGGCTTTCTTTTAAACCAGTTGACGGTCAATGTGTGAGAAAGATGGGTATTTATTTCCTGTATTATCGGTTGTTGTCTCCGAATAACCCGGATTCAACCTCAGAATATAGCCTAATATTTGCTGAAAATAGCAAAACATCCAACTAAATGTCTTAAACTAGCCCATTATAGACATGATAGATGCATAAGTAACTTCCGAAAAAATCGACCATCGCAAACAGTGCAGATCCAAGACATAAGCAATTTACACTAGCTCAAGCAATTAATTTCTATAACACCCTTAGACCTTTCCGACTGGCAGGACGGAACTGTCCACTAAGGAAATTAGGGCGAAACAAAACAACTAACAACGTTAACGCATAGCATGCTGGGTAAAAATTTCAACAGTCTATATTTAGAAATATTTTCTTACTTTTCCCAGAAAATAGGATTTGGCATTTCGGTGTCTCCTTTAATGCATGAATGTCCTCGTATAAAGCCCGGGCCAAAACCGTATTATGCAGGCAGTTTGGCACATATTAGAACAATAATTACTTAGTTGATTAATAATATACCATATGATGTGTGCCCAGCGAATATTCAGATCAGCCTGATCATACATGCCCTCTGTTTGTGGTTCTGGAGTCAGATAGCTATTGAGCCATTTGTTTTATTTCCTCACAGTGTTTGTGATTATACTTATTTCACTGTAATATTTCGTTGATGGCATAGAGCCTCACCCCGCAATCCCCACATCACGAAAACACCCCTATATAATTTTACCCCCTTAAACCCCACTTATATATAGTAAAACTGGAGTTTATAGGGGTATACATTATTTTTCTTATTTCTGCTCAAAACATAAATTGTGGGTACTCGTTAGAACCGCTATACTTGGAGCTGCATCAAAATAAAGTGCGAGGTTTGCGCGCGTAAGTAAAATTGGTTTAACCCATTTAAACCGAGTGGACTCTTCTACCTTCACTCTTTGGACAAGTCCATTTCCAATATAAGGGGGTCTGATTAGTTTTTATTATTATCATGTTTTGTGGACATTTCTGAACTTAATGCAAACAGTGTAGACCCTGATCAGACGCCGCGTTCTGCCCAGCGAAGACTCAGATTTTCACTTCGAGATAAGCGGTTATTCGAGATAAGCGAAGTCGGGATAACGATAGTCGACTGTAAGAGAATACGTTTTATGGCTGCCAGCGCCTATACCCTAAATTTTTACGTGATTTGCATGCCCGATCAGCGACGACTCAGATCAGCATGTGCGGATCTGAGTCTTCGCTGGTCGCGCATGCAATCTTCTAGGAAATGTTGTTGCCCGGTTCAAATACCAAACATTTAAACTAAGCCGAGAACAAAGTGATGAAGCTTACTCATACACATAGGGAAATTATCCCAACACGAATATTTACAACTGTGCCCAAATACATGTCGCCATATTATCTTGATGTCCTGCATTACCAAGTTGTATGTAACTAAAAGAGTATAAGTCATTGGGTACTTGCATTATATGATATAATTGTATTTTGACGTGAGATTCACAGGCCAAATTAAGTTGATAGGCCACAAACATACTACATGTATAAGGTTTGTTGTCGCAATTTTGCTATAACAGAAACAACTGTGGACTTATATACGATATCATTGAGCCAACAACAAAATAGCCTGTTGTTTCTGTTATTAGCAAAATTGCGATGACAAACTTTATACATGAAGTATGTTTGTGGGGCAAACTTGCCCTATCAACTTAATGCTGCCAGTCGTTTTGGTCTGTGAATCTCACGTCAAAACACAATTATATCATATAATACAAGTACCTAATGAATTATACCTTTTCGGTTACGTACAATTAGGTTATGCAGGATATCAAGATAATGTGGCGATAGTATTTAGGCACAGTTGTAAATATCAGTGTCAGGACAATTTCCCTGTGTATATGAGTGTAACGGAACAATATAAACAGTCGACTCTCGTTATCTCGAATTCAAAGGGACTCTCTGAAATATTTCGAGATATCCGTACCTCGACATATCAGATTTGCAGAATTGAGGAAAACATAATTCGAACAACCACATTTAACAAATATATATGTAATTTGACTCTTGAAGTTAGAGATATATTGAAAATATTGTGGAAAAGAGGAGAAATTGCTCCTTAGGAGCAATTTCTCCTCTTTTCCACAATATTTTTTACTTGTTGTTAGATTTTCAGGGGCAAGGTCTTCACTTCGAGATAAGCGTTTATTCGAGATAAGCGAGGTTGAGATAACGAGAGTTAACTGTATATCACTTCTACAGCCTCGCTGTGGAAGCCAGCTTTTATGGCGACACTGGTAGAGTGATTGGCTTTTTTACGAAGTTTAGCAACGGAGATCGCGGTTTGTACCTGGATGGGTGACCGCGGTGATTGACTTCGTAGAAGACCCGGTTTCACGCTATTCGAGTATTAAAGCGTTACCATTTTGTTCTTGGCTTAGTTTAAATATTTGGTATTTGAGCCGGGGAACAGCATGTTCTATAAGATTTTATGCGCGACCAACGAAGTCTCAGATCAGCCTGAGCATCCGCACAGGCTGATCTGGGCGCACATGCCACATTACGAAAACAAATATATTGAACGTATTCAAATATATTGAAAATTTCACCACCAAAACCTGAAAGTTTTCAGCTAAAAAAAATCTGATATTTTTCATATTTCTGCTCAAAACATAGACTGTGGTACTCGTTAGAACCGCCTCGCTGAGGCGGTTCTAACGAGTGTCCACAATCTATGTTTTTGAGCAGAAATAAGTAAAAATAGAGTATACCCCTGTAAACCCCAGTTTTACTATATAAAAGTGGGGTTAAAGGGGGTCAAAATTATATAGGTATGTTTTCGAGATGATTTTGTTAGTTTTGTCAAGTGCTGGCTCAATTATGTTTTGATGTGGGACTCAAGGGCCAAACCAATTGGCAGCATAAAGTTGATAGGGCAAGTTTGACCCACAAACATACTCTAACAGAAACAATTGCGGCAGGTTTTGCGAAATACCCGTTCAAACAGATAGTAGGACCTTCCGACTTGCAGGATGGAAAAGTTCATTGAATTTATCCAAGCTATAGTAGGTTAACAAATCATTTCATGGCACAGCTCAGTGTATTTGTAACTGAAGTCCATCAATGAGTTCGATAAACGAGTTTGACAGGCTTTTGATTTCTGTTCAATATCGGTCTTGTTTGTTAGAAACTCGTTTTGCAAATTTAATTTTACGATAGTTGGCTTTTCAATTAAATCTCTGTATGTCCATGAAATTGTTAAAATATACTAAAGATTTCCAATAAATAATTTTATTGCACCCATTTTCTGAAGTAGAGTATATATTTTCTGTTTGATGTTGTACAATATACACCAAAATTGAGAATCATGAAGAAAACAGATCATATAGTTGAAACTAACTGATAAATTGTCCGTTGAAAGATCACATAGAGTAATTTGACGGTTGGTCAATTTTAGTAACAAAACATAAAAGAGGTGCAAGTTTATCATTGGTAAAACCACGCTTATTTTGTGCATATCAAACAAAAAGCATGCAACGAAAGCAGCATGGTCGAATTAGAGTGTTTCTTTGGGCCTCTGACCAACTGATATTTTGTGACATCTGTTCTAGTGAAAACGTCGTTTGTAAACTTTCAAATGTTTAACCCATTTAAGCCTAGCGTCCCATAAAAGGGACATAGGCAGTGTAGACTCAGATCAGACGCCGCAGAACGCGGCGTCTGATCAGGGTCTACACTGTTAGCATTAAGTCAAAAAAATCCTACAAAACATGGTATTAATAAAACCTAACCAGACATCCCTATGTAGGAAATGAACCTGACCAAAGAATTGAGGTAAAAGAGTCCACTCGGCATAAATGGGTAAAGGGACATGGATAGGCGGTGCAACTATTTCCAATAATTGGCCACCCCACCCCCACCCCCACACCACAACCACATCTGATAACGGATGTACTCTAAAAAAAAAAATGATTCGTTCCACTCGGGGGAAACTCTTTCTGATCAGGTAGACATACTTTCAGACGAGGCTTAGCGTCCGGGAAAGTAAACAGGAAACCCCTACAGTTTTCCTTTTTAAAACCGGCGGAAAATGTAGAATGTCTATTCAGTCCCCCAAAACTAAATGTAGATAGCCGAGATGGAACGGTATATTTTGACTTTGTTGCTAATTAACCCTGGTCCCGCTGAACCCGGATATGCCCTGATTTTGCAAACAGTGAAGATCCAGATCAGTTGGCTTCTGAAGAAGCCAACTGACCCGGATCATTCGTTCTTTCGGTTTGTTTCTTCAGCGCAGGGGTCCCAGGGTACGAAACCATAACAGGCACAACCAGCTGATCTGGATCTACACTGTTTATTATTAAGTATGTGACTTTGTATCAACAACCTCGATCACGTATTCTCATTGGCTGAAAATTAGAAGTGGGCTTAGCATCTTAATTAACCTTTGTGTTTGCGGTTCTACAGACTGTCCTCATTAACAAAAATTGATGTATCCAAATTCAGAGATGAAAGAGTCAACTTTAGAAATTCAGCTACCAAATGTTCCCTAACTTCACAGAAGATGTATTAGAGGGAAACACATGAAAGAAGTATAGTTAATCCTGTATATTTATATTTTATCTCTTCATTTTTCAGTGTTGTTTTTAATGACATGAAGGTGGCAGTACTAATTAATCATTTCACAAGTGAATTTTGGACATGCCCACTGTTGCAAATAGGAATATCACTCAAGAAACAACAATAACAACAACAACAACAGCAGCAAAAACACAACAACAACACAGGATGACAAGCAGTGTAAATTCTAATGAGACGGTTTATTACACACATACGTATATTCACACGCGCGCATATGAACGTCGTTTAGGTTTTACCATTTCTGTCTCACGATGCTCTGAAATGCCTATAAGATTATTATTATTATTATTATTATTATTATTATTATTATTATTATTATACAAAACACTTATTGCCGTTTAAACACATTTTGTCACCCGCATTGTTTTGGTTTGACCAGTAATTCTTCTACAAACTCTAATGAAACATATGTGCCCGCACACGAGAAAAGGGTATTTATCACATAGACGACCAGTAAAGGCTCGGGCGAGACTGCGCATATGCGCAGTCTCGCCAGAGCTTTTGCTGTTCGTAGACATGTAGTAGAGACCTTGATGAGCTTCAGACAAAAACGCAATGAGGGACTTAGGGACTGCGCGTGCGCATTTGAAGAACCACGAACAGGAAGGCAATAGAGTCCCTTTTTCCGTGTGTCGGCCCATATATATTTTATTTATTTTGCAGATTTAACAGAGTAGTGAAACTGATCGTTATCGGAACCGTCTATCAACTGATGATGATGATGTTCGGGATTTATCTTGAAACATCTTTGCCGCCCCTAGATTCGCTTTAGCAAAAGAATCTTGTCCACATAAATTTGTGGGGTAAAGTAAATAAACTCGTTCTATCATCTGAATCAAGTCTCTGACTATTGGTTACAGTTAGTCTGTCTCCAGAGTCTATCTTTTCTATCATTTTCTCTTTTATTTTCAAAGGTATGCAATCTAGTACAGCTTATAATGATTTAATCAGTTATGTCCCTTAGTGGAAAACATTGAAATGGGATTAAACAGACAAATACAGCTACAAGAAGTGATAAAGAATGAAAAAACAAAGTGCAGAAACGACTGGAGCCAGTCTAGGTTACAGTAGTTGTGGATAATGTTACAGATATTGAATTACCTGCTATTATATTAACGTATATATACTAGGCGAACCGTAAAAAAAAAAAAAAAAAAAAAAAAAAAAAAAAAACAGCACTGCAATATGGCCTTAGGCAAAACATGTACTCTGCTAAGTGTTTTAAACTTTTCTCACTCTACGGGCAAATTCAGCAGACGACAAGTTAAATTATATTTTTCTTGTTTTACCCCAAAAAATTGGTTTTGTCATTACATGCAAATTGTCTCCTTTGAATGAAATGTCAAAGCTTACTTTTCTGGGAAAAAAACTAAGAAAAACATTTCAAAATGTCGTCCGCTGAAAGAGCATGGACAGCGTTAAGATTATCAGATGTGATAAAGATGACACTAAGTAAAATATTCTTACAAGATTAAATTTCTTGATTAAATCAGTCATTCTTGAAAGAAAGATAGAGTTTGAAATAAACCATGTCACTTGCATTTACGACCAATTACATTTATTATCCTCCGACGACAGGCAAAGAGGATAAAATAATCATTAACCGTACACATCATTTCACGCGTTCATGCGTCCGTCCATCACATGTCTGTCCGGAGAATGGTTCGAAAAGTATTAATGGAATCCAAATGTACAGAGAATCTCATTGTTTTTGTGGGATATGTTGCCATCCCTTGGGTGACTTTGTTAACCTAACGATATGATGTGTAATAACTGTTTTATTATATAACTATAAATATAGAATGATTAAAACGTGCTTTAAAATCCGAGGAGCAAGCGTGCAGATGTCATCCGTCATCGGAACACTCGCTTGATATTGCACACTTACGTGGATACTAAAGCGAAATAGAATTTTACATGACGTTGTTGTCGATGATGTCTTAGGGCGATGACTTCACGTCAAAAACTGTCGACATTTGTGCAGGCTCTGAATTTTGGACAATAAATATGCCTATTTTGAGGCTACAGACATCTGAAAATAACCCCAACCTATAGCTGTATAATAAAAGGTGCAACTATTGTGACTTAGTATTTGCGTTCATACACCCCTACTATAAAAGGGTCTACTCTAAAAGGGAAGACTTTGCTCCCAGGGGGAGCAAATTCTTTCCTTTTAGAGTAGACCCCTTTCAAGAAAAGAGCCAATATTGAAAGAGTTGCCTGCCTACATGTAGAATAGACCGTTTTTCAGAAGGGGGTCAAAACAATGTTAAGGGTTGCCTCCCTTGACAAAGAAATTGAAAGAATTCCAATCCCTTAAATAACTATTCAGCGATAATGGTTATACGTTTTTGAGCTGTGCAGAGACTGAAAGACATCCTGAAAGCTTCCCGTAAGGACTTTATCTACCGCCCGATTCTTTGGAGAGTGCTGGCCACTGCCTCACCATAACGGGCGCCTTGTCATTGAAGAACAGATAACACTGTCAGAAAGTCCTGACCAAACAGTCTAGATCCTGGCCCCGAGGTTATAAAACATTTTTCATGCTCAACTCAGCTGAGAATGAAATTTTGTTCTGTTAAAAACTTCATATTTCTAAAAATTGCAAGTTCTTTCTTGCCAAACATGGCTGAGCATGACAATTTTTCTGCTAATAAATATGAAACTTTTGTTGGCATTTTCATATTAATTAGCAGAGAAAATTTCATGCTCAGCTGAGTTGAGCATGAAAATAGTTTTATAACCCCAGGGCCTGATCTGCAGTGTTCCCCACTCATCCAGCACATTTAGACGCCTGAACAGGTAATAAAACGGACCACTTGAAATTTTAGAAGTTTCAGGTAAAGAGTAAGGCAAATATTTACGGTAAATTCGGGTTTTAATTTTTTCTATCTTATTTAAAAATTGTTATGTCAATGAAATTTTAATACAAAAATTTTATGTAAACCTCTCTATTTAAATGAAATTTTAAGTCAAAGTGCGTGCATTAAGGAATGAGGAAATGCAGGGATCGACTCTCTCTGCATCCGCCCCTGCTTTGATACAGTGAACCCTCGTTACAACGACATCATTTGTTCTCAAAGACATTCCCATTAAAATGAATTTTTCTGTTTTACAGAATTGATATGTAAGAAAGGTCTTGCTTTTTGTTCTTGTTTCTTCAAGAACATATGTTTTGGATATTTGATAGAATCGCCTCATTGAGGCGATTCTAACAAATATCCAAAACATATGTTTCTTTAAAGTTTTCAATACATAACTTGTGACTGATTGTTACCTCTCAAGCGACGGTTTCGTGACAGTCAAATTATCATTATAACGAATTTTGTCATTGTATCGAGTTTCGATATAAAGAGGGTTGTCTGTATATGCGAAAATCACCTATGTATGGTATAAACAAAAAATATCGCAGCATTGTCTCGCGTGTGCAAATAACCAAAGTTTACGCATCTGCGCTGGATGGGCGAGTTTTACATCACAGACAGCGAAGGCCCTGGTCTAACTCAGCAAATGCGCAGGCTGATATGAGTCTTCGGTGTTCGCACATGACCCGAAGGCCTTTCCGTCTCTTGGTATTCCACATGATGACCTGAGATGATACTGCTAGAGGCAGAACACTTGTACAGATTTCTCACTTCTCACATTAACAAGATTGACAAGTCTTCTTGATTTTTATGATGTAAACCACATTTACTCTAAGAAACCGGACAGACATGCCTGAGTAAATTGTGTAGACCCTGAGCAGAACGCGGCGTCTGATCAGGGTCTTCACTGTTTGCAACGCATCAAATGTATTTTTGCACACTGACAGTAGGTAAAAATGGAATTCCTCAACTTTTAGAACAAGTACGGAAAGGAGTTACGGCGAACCGAATATTTAGAGCAAACAGTGTAGACCCAGATCAGACGCCGCAGAACGCGGCGTCTGATCAGGGTCTACACGGTTTGTCACCCGTCCACCGGTTTATAAACATCAACGGGCAATGCAATGGACCTGTTTAGATTTTAAGACAAGTGAGTTCAGGCGTTAAGATGTCAGAATATTTAGATTATATTCGGTAAACAGATGCTACGTTTTATTTTTGTTTTGTTTTATGTCAGTCGTCTCATCTCTGACTCAAATATGTCATACCCACAGATGTTCAAGAAATGGAGGCTATTTATCTATTAATGACGGGACACATATTTCCATGTTTATCATGGCTTCAGTATTCTGATACGCTCGTAGATAGGCCCGGACAACCGCATTAACAGAGAGAGAGAGAGAGAGAGAGAGAGAGAGACACAGAGAGAGACAGAGAGAGAGAGAAACTTGTATTTAAACGTCGACAGAAATTAATGTTGTTCTTTCCTATTTACGTATCCTTGGAAGGTATGGTTGAGGTCTAGTTTCATATGCCGTTTGAAAAAAAAAATATTTAACGTATTTCTAACGATAGCTTCACTTCTGTTTTGAAAAAGATAGATAGATAGATAGATAGATAGATAGATAGATAGATAGATAGATAGATAGATAGATAGATAGATAGATCGATCGACAGACAGACACAGATAGATAGATAGATAGATAGATAGATAGATAGATAGATAGATAGATAGATAGATAGATAGATAGATAGATACCATTTCGCATGCGACCTTTACAGAACATCGATATGTCATGTACAGGTGTTTGTACAATAATTGAGTCAGCGCATGACAAAACCAACAAAATGGCACATGCGCCCAGCGAAGACTCAGCTCAGTCCGATCAGAGTCTTCGCTGTCCGCATGAAGAAAGCTTGGGTCCTTAGCTACCCACTGAGCGCACACGAAGACTGATCAGACTGGGCGAATGCACATGCCATTTTGTTAGATTTGCCCTGCGCTGGCTAGTGTTCTACTTATAAGTCTTGAGCACTAACCACCAGGCCATAGAGTCCACAATTTGCATCTATCTGCAAGATATCAGATTTAAAGCTAGGTAATATTAAAATGACAACAAAGTGCTAATGTTTGTTTTGCGTGTTTGTGAACGTACCTGTTAGGAAAACAAAACTGCGAAGATGTTCTCCATATCACATTTTATCACGCAAATGACCCCATTAGTACTCTCAGTGCTTTGATTACCCCTGATATTGCGTTTCAGTGGTATGGGTAGTGTTTTTTTTTTGTTGTTGTTGTTGTTGATTTTTGCGATGCGGTTTTCATATCACTGCTTATCTCTCTTTGACTTCTGCTAACCAGTGAATAAAACTTGCACTCCTTGAAACTCTCTGTTTTTTGGAATTTTTTTTTAAGTATGCAGCTTGAACAAATTTACATACTGGCTGTCATGGGCGTAGAGCTCATTACGAACATTACGCATATAAAGAAAAATATTTGCAAAAAAGATCACTCAAAATAAGAACTATTTTTTTTCCTCATTTGTCGTAGGAGCTGGTCTTAAAGGAAAGAATTTGCTCCCTCTGGGAGCAAATTCTTTCCTTCAAGAGTAGCTCCCGTTTATAAGTCCCACTAGGAAGATTTTTTTTCGGATTTTTTCCTGGGTGTGTTTTAAAATAATTCCTTAATGGCTATATATACGTCCTTGACTCAGTTTCATACTATATATTTACAGTAGACAGGGACAGACAGGACTAACCAACTTACACCCTAAGAACTCGGACAAAACGGTCTGAGCAAACAGTGTAGACCCACTCATCCATCACGAAAACCTGCCTATATAATATTGACCCCATTAAACCCAACTTTTATATAGTAAAACTGGGGTTTACAGGGGTATACATTAATTTTCTAATTTCTGCTCAGAAACATAGATTGTGGGTACTCGTTAGAACCGCCTCGCCGCGGCAATTTTAACGAGTACCCACATTCTATGTTTTGAGCAGAAATATGAAATTTTATCTGAAAATGTTCAGTTTTTGGAGGTCAATTTTCTATACATTTGAATAGGCATGTTTTCGTAATGTCCAGCACTCTTATGATACTGGCACATTAAGAGGTCAGTGGGTAGCATACCGGGTCGTCTGCCCTTGGTAGTGGTTACATTTTTTTCTGGCTGCCCGAATTCAAAACTTCTTAGCACAGGTGAAAATGGATCACTAATGAGAAATAACTGAAAGTCTGAGGAATTTTATCAATTGAACTACTTTTTATATATTTTACTCGCACTATATCCAAAGCGAGCTTGCTGCTGTCCATCTTTGTCAATAATATTTATAATGAATGGAGGACATCAGTAGAATGCATGTAGGTATATTAATCAGCTATGTCAAACACAGTGTATGTTTGTGTTAGGATATTAGGATTCATTTATTTATGTCACCGACTGTCAAGTGTCAGTTAATACAATCATGACACTACTTACAATCGCTGTAGTCACGAAAGTTTAACCCATAAATGCCTAGTGGACCCTTCTACCTCTATCTTCGGGCAAGTCCATGTCCAGTTGAAGGTGTGTCTGGTTTGCTTTATTATCATCATTTATCATAGAAATTTCTATACTTACTGCAAACAACGTAGGACCAGATCAGACGCCGCAATATGCGGCGTCTGATCTGGGTCTACGTTTTTTGCCAGTGCCCCTTTTTATGGGACGCGAGGCAAAAATAGTTTAATATCGGATCGAAACTTATTACATGTATTTTTAAAAATCTCTTAAGTCGATCTAATTGAGTTTTAGAAACATTTATTTTTGTTGTTCGATTTGGTTTTATCCCTTTAATTGAAAAACTGTCAGAGAAACATAATATACCAAACAAAACTAAACCCGTCTTTATCTGGTTTATTCTAGATTTTGTTCGTTTAAAAGTACAAGAAATTAGCCTATCTATGATGAAGCGCCCTACAGCCTACAGCTAAATCCCATCTCTACTGGGATTCGAATCACTGATATGGTTACCCGAAATGTGAGTAGCAGTCTGGCTACAGTCTCCAGTGACTAAATATATTTTTTCTTACAATCTGTTTAATAATCCACTAAAATAAAACCAAAGTAATATTAAGACTATATAGGCACTAAAATAAAACCAAAGTAATATCATGACTAGTGACCAGCCATTTTAGTCATGATATATATTTTTTGTTTTATTTTAGTGGATTATCAAACAGGAAAATGAGAAAAATATTTAGTCACTGGAGACTGGAGCCAGTCTATAGGAGTAGTGTGGGATGATGTGGGGCCTCTAACCGTTCGGTCACATAAATGAGTTTGTCCTAAAAGATATTTATTTCTTCATTTTCGATTTTGTTTTAAAAATAAATTTTAATGTTAAAATTTATGTATTATGAATATTGTTTCTAAATGATAAAAGTTGGAGTTTCGGCCTGTGTTTTGTAGAAGAAAAAACACAACAACATTAACAACAACAACAATAATAAGCAGAGGCTTATAAACTCTGCACTTATAACACTTTACAACACTCTAATGAGGAATACAATTCTACAGAAATGTAAAAATGATTAAAAATAATATTTTGACCCATACTGTATCCTTAAAAAAAGCTAAATATAGGCCGATTACCTGTACGCGTAGCCATAATGCTTTGTATTTATATATCACAAAAAGTTTGTTTTGATTTTCTGGTCTACCAGAATCCTGTCAACATTTTTATTTTTTCTGAAGTATCTAGTCCTAGACATCAATTTACTTATACGGCACAATATCATGCATACGCCTGTAAACTGAGCTGCGACTAAAAGGGTACCGTGCCAAAAGATAAAATTGGCTCTCATATCAGTCTGCTCATCCGTACATCCTGACCTAGGCCGACACGTTCCTATATATATCACAATATTTGGGTCTTATAGATTTTACATAAGCATGATAAGCATGTAAGGAACAATGTAGACGCAGATCGGACAGCGCGCATGCGCGCTGTCCGATCTGCGTCTACATTGTTTCCATAATTGATGATACCCTTTTGCTTGTATCAATTAATGAAGACAGACAGCTGTTCCTTGCAGGGTTATTTATATTACCAAAAAGTCTGGCAATTCCTGCAAATTAGTGTCAGTTATTGGCAATGCGTAAATGGCGGCCATGCGAAAACGTGTCTTTAGGCATATGCGGACAGCGAAGGCCCAGATCAGCCTGCGCATCCGCGCAGGCTGATCAGGGCCATCGCTGTCCACAATTGTGCTCATTGGATGCTACAGAGTGTTTCAATGGAGAGCAAATGCCCGGATGAGACTTTGCGCATGTGCAGAATGATGTGAATCTGCGTATATTGCGCCTGCGCGACGGTACTTTTTCGCTTGATGCGGCTCATTAATAATCATTAGGAAACTGGTGAACTATCTGGAATATAAAGATGGCATGAAATAGTTCCATTTCATGGGCAGTTGAATTAAACTGTAAACATTTATTATAACCACAAATATTTATAAGTATACTAATAAGAAATGCAGAAGCTAATCATGAAACTTCCTGACCCATGAAAACATGTCTGAGTTAATATTTGCACTTCGCACGCGTACGCGGGCCTGCGAGATCAGGTGTGTGTATGCTAGCAACGCAGATACACCGTATTTATCCTAAGTATTGGGACAGGCAGGCCGAGCAAACTGTGTAGATCCAGATCAGACGTCGCAAGACGCAGCGTCTTATCAGGGTCTACACTATTTGCTACTCAGTCCAGCAGGTTTTAGACGTTTTAACAGGTAGTAAAATGGACTTGTCAAAATTGTAGGATTAGTATGGTAATGGGTTAAGATGTCCCATTATTTAGGGTTAATACGGTATTCAAGTTCTATTAGACTGGCTCCAGTCTCCAGTGACTAAATATTTATTCTTATTACCCTATTTGATAATCCACTAAAATAAAACCAAACTAATATCATGACTAGAAAGGCTGGTCAGTAGTTTCAAATGACTGGTGCATAAGAAAATGTCAATATGTTTGGTTAAAAAAATGCCTTATTCAGATATAACTAAGAAGTATATATTTCGTATCTGCGGTTAACCAAGTCGCAACTACGTAGTATCCTGAGACTGGTCTATTGCAATTATAGGCGAACAAAATACTGTTTAAACCTGATAAAATTACAAATTTAAGCTAATAAAATCTTTTAGACACCAACTGAGATTTAAAAAAATACAAAAACGAACTGACTAAACTTTTGTTGATGATGTTAGTACATATACAAGAAGGTATCTAAATCAGAACAGCAAACTGAAAAAGCAGCAGCAGCAGCAGCAGCAGCAAACAACAACAAAACATACAGTCGAACCTCGATGGCTCGAACACCGATGGCTCGTTCACCATGGCTAATTCGAACTCGTTTTTAAGTCCCTACGAAATTCTTCCGATAGCTCAAGAAAACATATATTTAAGGAAATCTTCTTATTTTATCGTGAAATTGTATGTTGTGTTTATGCATTACAATCACTGTGTAGAAAATCGGAAAGATTTCCCAAAATTATCGCTATTTGCTTCCTGAACTGGTGCCATGATTAACCCTCAGTGGCTCGAACTACCCATGTCTCGAACGAATTTACATGGTCCCAAAGATGTTCGAGCCATTGAGGCTCGACTGTATAAAGCAAGATAACTTCTTTCTCATTCTGTTTCAGAAGGTTGGTGTCTGATCTATCGATGTCTGTGGTCGGGGCCATTTAGTATTACTTTTGGTTGTGTACTTTTGGATTTCTTGTGCTCTGGCTTCAAATCGCCACAGAGCCATCTGATTTATTTTATCATAGTGATCGTGATTACCATGATACGAGCTAGCACATGAGAAAAGGATACTTATCATATAGGCTAGACTGGCTCCAGTCGTTTTTGTTATATATCTATTTCTCTCTTTCTCTACATTATTTTTTATCATGAGCCTCTTTAATCCAACTTCAAGTTACCTATGGCTGAACAAACACTTTCTTTCTAGCCAAGGGACTGAAGTAAACAAAAATTCTACAAGTGTTGTGTCCCCTCAAAAAAAAAAAAAAAAAAAAAAAAAGAAGAAAAAGAAAGAAAAGAAAAATAAAGAAAGGGTCTGGGGCCAGACTACATATAGGCGAGCAGCAAAGGCATCACGAAAACATGCCTATATAATTTTGACCCCCTTTAACCCCACTTTTTTTATAGTAAAACTGGGGTTTACAGGGATATACATTATTTTTCTTATTTCTGCTCAAAAACTTAGATTGTGGGTACTCGTGAGAACCGCCTCGACGAGGCGGTTCTAACGAGTACCCACAATCTATGTTTTGAGCAGAAATATGAAAAATAGCAGAGTTTTTTACCTGAAAATTTTCGGTTTTTGGAGGTGAAATTTTCTATATATTTGAATAGGCGTGTTTTCGTAAAGGCTTAGGCGCGCCTACGAATACGTACTGTCTCGCCAGAGCCTTTGCTGTTCGCAGACATGTAGTAGAGACCTTGAGGAAGCACCAGGCAAAGACACATGTCTGTAGCCCAAATATGGGGCTGCGCATGCGTATTGGACGAACCACAAACCGAAAAATCATTATGTTCCTTTTTTCGAGGCCAGCGTTTATGTTCTTTACGATGTTTAACTGATTAGGGAGAGGAAGCCTTAGACTGGCTCCTAAGTAAGTAAGTAAGTAAGTAAGTAAAGACTTTATTTAAAGAGGGTAACAACATTTAGCAAATACATAAAAGCGCATGCAATAGCTAATCTTCCATGAGGCCCTCTATAAATGTATATACATTTGTGTATTAACTGAACATGGTTATTTACATATAGTACAAAGATTACAAGCAGTACTTACTAATTATTATAAAATACAAGTGAACAAACAGTTTGAATACCGCTGTGATCCCAAGTTATCAGACAGACTGGTTTGCACAAGAGCTAACAGTGCAGACAATCAGACTGCTACAGCTGCAATCAGATCAGATCTACACTGTTTGACAACTCCTGTCTCTAGTGATTAAATATTTGTTTTCTTATAATTTAAACCAAAATAATATCTTGACTATAAAGGCTGGTCACTAGTGACCAGCCTTTATAGTCATGATATTATTTTGGTTTTATTTCAGTGGATTATCAAAAAGAATTATAAGAAATTATAAGGAAAAATAGTCACTGGAGACTGGAACCAGTCTAAGGAAGCCTATGTAGACAGATTTTGAGCTGGCAGTAGTCCAGGGCAGAGTTCCTCCGTAGAAGTTCTTCCTTGTTAGTACAGTCGACTCTTTTTATCTCGAAGTTCTAGGGACTCTCTGAAATACTTCGAAACATCCGTACCTCGATATATCAGATTTGCAGAATTTAGGAAAAAATAAATCGAACAACCACGTTTCACAAAGGAATATATAATTTGACTCCTGAAGTTAGAGATACATTAACAATACAGTCGACTCTCGTTATCTCGAATTCCAAGGGACTCTCTGAAATACCTTGAGATATCGGTGCCTCGACATATCAGATTTGCAAAATTGAGAAAAAATAATTCGACAAAACCACATTTAACAAATTTATATGTAATTGGACTTGAATTTTGAGATATACCGAAATATTGTGGAAAAGAGGAGAAATTGCTCCTTAGGAGCAATTTCTCCTCTTTTTCACAATATATTTTTTACCTGTTGTAAGATTTTCATGTTTAGTCAGAGACAAAATTTTCACTTCGAGATAAGCGGTTATTCGAGATAAGCGAGGTCGAGATAACGAGAGTCAACTGTATTTTGTTACCTGTTTTTAGGTTTTTGCGATTCGTGACTGAGGCCTATACAAGGTAGCTTCATTTACATTTTTTAATTTATTCAATGTCTAAATTTCAATTGGACTATTAATAAAGAAGTGAGAACATGTTTCCCCGGAGAGGAATGCACGCAAGCAAGGCTTGGAAAGCTTCCCGTCGTAAGTGCCAGACTTATGACTGAACGCAAAAAACAAAGCAAACAGCAGCAGAAAGCAGGGATCCCCCTATTGCCAGACGACATGGTGGTGTGGGCGAGGAATGGTTAGAAATGACTAGTTTACAACATACAAATCAGTCTCCACCCTTAACTGTGCAAACAACCCAGACAAGCAACAAATTTAAAATTTCAAGAATGTTTGGGCGTTGTTATACCACGTTTCATCAAGACGTAACGTCTTCGTAAAATAAAATTGTCCGGTTCTGGAGAAAAAGCAAGCGTAAAGAACAGGCACGTATGCTTATTTCAGATTTTTGCTGGTAACTCTCACTATATTACCCAGCGCACGACAAAACCAACAAAATGGCATGTGCGCCTAGCGAAGACTCAAATCGGCCTGGGCATCCACCCAGTCTGATCAGAGTCTTCGCTGTGCGATCAAAAGGTAGCTAAGGACCCAAGCTTTCTTGATGTTAGACTGGCTCCAGTCTCCAGTGACTAAATATTTTTCTCATAATCCTGTTTGATAATCCACTAAGATAAAGCCCAAAAATATCATGACTATAAAGGCTGGTCACTAGTGACCAGCCTTTATAGTCATGAAATTACTTTGGTTTTATTTTAGTTGATTATTAAACAGATTGTAAGAAAAAAATTATTTTGTCACTAGAGACTGCAGTCAGTCTATCTTGATGTGGACAGCGAAGACTCTGATCAGACTGGGCGGATACCCAGGCAGATCTGAGTCTTCGCTGGGCTCACATGCCATTTTGTAGGTTGTGTCGTGCGCTGGCTCATATATTTTTATATTTAAGCATTGCGACTGTAACTGATACAGTGAGCCACGAATGTTCTGAGCAGATCTTACGGTTGCGTGGACTGATACCCAGCGGACACATGACGTTTATACAACGTCGGCTCAACGTCGATGCAACGTCATGACGTTGCATCGACGTTGAGGCGACGTTGTATTGACATATTGTGCCTGCTGGGTATTGTCTTCTATTTTCTCATAAGCATACGTACGTTTTCCCTTTGCCGGCGTAAATCAGAATGTGCATCAAGAAAGGTACCTTATGCTACATACAAACGGGCCAGACTAGCTTAGATTCTGTGCCGTCCTACGAGGACCTTGTTTGCGTTACTACAGAATCTGTAAGCGGGCAACGAAGGCTCTGATGCACTGTTTGTTCTGGGGTTTCCATAGCTATAGATATAGAGGGTATGAGGTAAACATTTTCCTTTTTTCTCAACGTAAACATATGTTGTGGGTTTTTTTTTGTTTGATTTGGGCTTAAAGTCACTTTCAACAATATTTCAGTCATATCACGACGGTGTCTGGATGTGGCAGGGTACTCAATGCTCACTTTTAGAGTGCTACCTCACTGAAATATCACGCCCCATACACTTTGACATGATATTCCACCCAGTCACATTATACTCACTGAGCTGAGCAGTTCTAACTCTACTTTCGTAATGCTGAGCACCAAGCGAAAGAGCAGCTAGTACCATTTTTAAAGTCTTTGGTATGACCCGGTCGGGGATCGAACCTGCAGCCTCCCGGTCACAAAGCGGACGCTCTACCACTGAGCCACTGTACCTTATAGGCGCTTTAAATGAGTACCACAACATATGTTTTATCATAACGAAAACATTCCTATTCAAATATACTGAAAATTTTACCACCAAATAATGAAAATTTTCAGATAAAAATTCTGATATTCTTCATACTTCTGCTCAAAAAATAGATTGTGGGTACTCGTTAGAACTGCGGTTCTTACGCGTAACCACAATCTATGTTTTTGAGCAGAAATAAGAAAAATAATGTATACCCCTGTAAGCTTCAGTTTTACTATATAAAAGTGAGGTTTAAGGGGGTCAAAATTATATAGGCATGATTTCGTGGTGTGAATAAACAAGAAAATATACCAGTATTTTTGATTGAAAAAAGTGCCTTATCTGGAAATATGGTCTCCGTTGTCTGCATAAGTTCCTTTTCCCATATAGTGTCACTTAAACAAATTCTGACAAGATCTTTTACAGCTTTATCACATTCTTGCAAGGAATCGGTGTGTTAAACAGTTCTTATCTTTCGGCTTCATAAAAAGCGTTTCTGTTTATTTACAGAGTTTAAGTGGTACACTTGGTAGGGTCTTCAACATTTTTACAAGGGAGACAAATTTTCTGATTTTCTGTTTCTTTTCGCGCACACCAGTCTTTTGAAAAGGGGTCTACTCTAAAATGGAAAGAATTTGCTCCCCCTGGGAGCAAATTCTTTTCTTTAGAGCAGAGCCCTTTTTCAGAAGAGAGAAATAATAGTGACAGATTGACCTCCCCAGAAAGTCGATACATTTCCCTTAAAACAAAGAATTTAAATTATCTATGCACGCGAACATAAGTATCATGCATACGCTGAATTCCAGATGTCTGATAGTTGGGTGTGCACTTTTATACATTCCGTCAAAGAATCATGGAAGTCTGAACTTCAATTTCTTCAGAACTCGTCTTTTCATGCTCATCGCCGCAAGTGGAGGCCGAGCTATACTGTTTCAGCACTGTTCGATCTTCCTTTTTTTTCTTTGTCAGGACAGTTCGTTAAATTTTGCATTCCGTACTGGTTAGCATTTGGTTAAATTGCCAAGGTGGGAACAGCTTGTGGACTTTGGACACATTTCTAGTTTTCCCCATGTATCCGGAAAAACGGCCTTACGTAGAAATAGGTCTTGGGTGTGTAAGCATTACTGCAAATGTTCGCGGAAATACTTTTTTTTTTTTTTTTATCGAGCACTTATTATTTCTTATCGGTTTCTGCTTTTTTGATGGGAATTTTATTTCTGAACGTTAAAACATAAACGTTTTCCCATGAAAATGATAGAATTTCTTTTTTATTGATTTGATGTTAGATCGAAATTTCAAAAAAGAAGAAAAGAAAATCCTCTGTGGGTTCCACAAAACACCCGATGTGTTTGTACAAGCAGTATGACTCATCGGCGGTTCGAATCCGCAGTCTCTTGCATGCAAAGCAGGGCCCGGTTGTTCAAAGCGTCGTTAGCTTAACGAGCTCGTTAAGGGTCATTTCTATAACTGTTTTAGCAGATTCAATACACAATATTCTGATAATTTTTGCTGAAAAAATGTGAGTAGCTTTTGCAAAGCTACTCACATTTTTTCATCAAAAAATTTCAGCATATTCGCGTATCACTTGATGTAAATTTTAACGAATCGTTAACCAACGACATCGTTAGCTTTGAACAACTGGGCCCAGATCTCTAATAAATGCGCTTTTGCATTTTCAGCAGGCGACATCGCTTTTGCTATATGCATCTCTCTCTCTCTCTCTCTCTCTCTCTCTCTCTCTCTCTCTCTATCTCTTTACAAAATATATTATAAATAAATGGTGCATCACAATTGATACTTACACCCAAATAAATGTACCATAAATTCTAATTGGCCATAAACAGCTAATTAAGCAAGCTCCAGCAGGGATTAATCTGTCAGTAAGTAATAAAAGGCTAATAAAACTGCCGGCGGTACTGCATATGGTCGAAAATTGGAACCTCTCAAGCAAAAAGGGAACATTACGCTCATGAATGCATAAAGTGTTCAGGTCAATATGCGCGGAATCTTCTCTCTTTGCCTAAGAAAGTCATATATATACACAGTAAAACCTGTGTAAGAAAGCCAACGTCGAGACGGACTTTAAATAGTGGTGGATGTGGAAAAAGTTGTCTGTCTTATAAAGGTACATGTCATGTAATTTTGCTAGCAAAATTACACGACACGTACCTTTATAAGACAACCACCTTTCAACATCAACCACTAAGGTCAATCTCAAAGATGGCTTTCTTAGACAGGTTTCTCTTTCTCTCTCTCTCTCTCTCTCTCTCTCTGTGTGTGTATATATATATATATATATATATATATATATATATATATATATATATATATATATATATATATATATATATATATATATATATATATATATATATATATATATATTGACGAAAATAAGGGCACGATAAGACTGTACGGATACACAGGGTAGTCTGGTCCTCCATCGCATTAAAGGGGACTGGATAAACTTCAGGGCCGGATCCAGGATAATTTCTGAGGGGGTTCGAGTTGATAAAATTACCGTACTTACTCTATGTATTCCGACAGACAGACCTTAGCAAACGGTGTAGGAACGCGGCGTCTGATCTGGGGCTACACCGTTTGTCACTCATTCAGAAATTTTACACGCACTCACAGACAGTAATATGGCATTTTTGAAGAGAAGTATAAGTTAAAGAGCTAAGGAGTGAATAATTAGTGTAAATACGGTAGACAAAATTTATCAAATTTATTCAAAAACTGAAAATGTAATTTTGAGTCAAAAAGGGGTTCGACCGAACCCCACCCCCAATCCCCCTCTGAATCCACCCCTGATCTTAATAGATTTTATATCAATTTTCGCACGCAAGACAACTTTTGGGACTTCCAGTTTACTTTTCTGCACACAAATCCTCTCAAAAGGGGAATGAGCCAACGCATGACAAAACCTACAAAATGACATGTGCGCCCAGCGAAGACTCAGATCAGCCTGGGCATCCGCCCAGTCTGATCAGAGTCTTTGCTGTGCGCTCAGTTGGTAGCTAAGGACCCAAGCTTTCTTCATGCGGACAGCTAAGTCTCTGATCAGACTGGGCGGATGCCAAGGCTGATCTGAGTGTTCGCTGGGCGCACATGCCATTTTGTTGGGATTGTCATGCGCTGGCTCAAATAATTAGCTCCTAAATTCGTTCCTTTTACAGAAGACCCCTATTCAGAGGGAAGCCAAAACAATTTAGACAGAGTTGCACTCCCTCCTATAGCCCCTACCCCGCAAAAGCGTATGCATTCAACCCCGCCCCTCCCACGTAATCTCCATTGCAGGATAACATGGCTTAATGTCGTCTTATTACATCTGAATACATTCGAAATACAGAATCTGCCACGGTACGTGAAATCGCATAATCGGAAAAAATAAGATAGATCGCTCCGCGCATCCTCGAAATATAGTCAGGGTGTACACTGTGCGCGGTATACATACTGAAATGTCCAAATGTTGTTTAACGCATAGCATGTTGGGTGAAATTTTCAGCTGGCGACATTGAAACACTTTTATTCTCAGAAAACAGGCATGCAAATCGTCTCCATTGGAGACAATTTAACATGCAAATTGTCTCCAGTGGAGACAATTTGCATGAACTGTCAAATCCTGTTTTCTGTAAAAGGTATCATCAAGTTGTCGTCTGCTGAATTAGTCCAGAGAATGGTAGAGGTTAATATAGAATACTATAAATTCCTACCACATATACGTATGGTAATATTCTCTTGACGCGGCTAATTAATAGACTATTATCCTTTATTTGGGAAAAAAGGAAACTTTACCCTAAATGGTCGAACTGTCTGTGACCTTTATATCATGTGTATTTAATTGACATTTTAATTGCGAATCCGTCTTTGGGTACAATACTGTTCCACTTTTCGCAACAATGCGTTACTTTTTATTTGAGGTCGCGACTAGCGAAAATGTGCCTTCGGGGCATGCGCTGACAGCGAAGGCCCAGATCAGACTGCACGGATGTGCAGTCTGATCAGGACCTTCTCTGTCCGCTGCCAGAAGCATTGGATTCTATAGATTGTACCAATGTAGAGCAAAGCCCCGGATGAGACCTTGCGCATGCGCAGGATGATCTACATATGCGCGTTTTTGCGCATGTTCGAAGCCTCTTTTGGCGAGGCCCATTTGATGTACGAATCAAGAAAATGGCCCGTATAGCATATGCGAGCAAGGTAGGTCCAGATCGACCCTCGTATTTGCAGAGTCTGGGTAGAATTTCTGTAACCCGCTTTTCAAAATCAATGGCTCAATGCTGTAGACTATATCGATGAAGGCATTCGTAAATTCTGATCAGGACATTCGCTGTTCGCAAAAAAACATAAGGGTACTTTTCTTGCTAAATGTATTGTTTCTGTTGACACAGATTCAAGTTCTCACGTATCAAAAATACGTGCTTCATAAACGTCCTGATTAATAACCCTTTTTTCACCCATCTTTTTTTATTTTTTTTTTTATTTCAGTCTCCTTTGAGACTATTATGCGATTTCACTGAAAAATTGTGACGATTCATCCAGTCACATTTTTAACATTTTCAGTGTACCCTTTTCACCCAGAGTTTAGGAAACAGACTTTTTCATTATTGAATTTGCATGTGCCCATTTTCAATCCCCCGCCGCTGAGTAACCTCTGTCTGTCAGTCTATCCGTCCGTCCTTCCACCTGTCCGTCCGTAACACTTTCGTGTCCGCTCTATATCTCCTGAACCCTTTGAAAGATTTTCATTAAACTTTTGTGAAATGTTCGCCTCGGTGAGACGATGTGCAAAACCCATGCCTCAACATTATCTCAAGGTCAAGGTCACAATTGAAGGTCACGAATTTAAGCCTTTAATTTCGTGTCTGCTCCATATCTCCTTTACCCCTGGAAGAATACGTACTGTATTTACCATAAGTAATGGGACAGAGAGGCGTGACCAACAGTGAAGACCCAGATCAGACGCCGCAGAACGCGGCGTCTGATCTGGGTCTACACTGTTTGTCATTCTTACAGCAATATTTAGACATGTCAGTCGGTAATGAAATGTACCCTTTTGTACAGAAAATAAAAAAATGAACCCTTTATACTTTGGACATAATATATTTACCATAAGTATTCAGAAAGACAGGCCAGGGCAAACAGTGTTGACCCAGATCAGACGCAGCCAGCACCATGCGGCATCTTATCAGGGTCTATACTGTTTGATAATCATTCATGCGTCTTTGGACACTCAAGTAGTACTAAAGTGTACATTTTCTTTAACTTTTAGGACAAATATGATAAAGAGAAAAGGTGTCCGTTAATTTAGATAAATAAGATAAAAACAATACAGTGCCTGGCTTTCTAGATCCTTTACAGTCAAACCTTGCTTAATACAGGTAAATTAATACTCATAGTCGAACCTCAATGGTTCGAACATCTTTGGGACCATGGAAACTTCGAGACATGGGTAGTTCGAGCCACCGAAGGTTAAACATGATGCCAGATCAGGAATGGTGATAATTTAGAGAAGTCTTTTCGATCTTCTATACAATAATGGTACGCTGAGTGTATTCATTAGAATCGCCTCATCGAGGCGATTCTAATGAATACACACAGCATACAATTTCATGATAAAATAAGATATTTGTTTTCTGGAGCTATCGGATGAATTTTGAACGAGTTCGGATCAGCCATGGTAAACGAGCGATCAATGTTCGAGCTATTGGGGCTATTGGGGTATTTAATTTTTTGGGTGTTTCCAAAATATAGGCTCTTAATACAGGGTGATTGTTAATACAGGTGACCTTTAACTCTTTCGGTGCCAAATTTGTCGCATGGACAGCGAAGGACTAGATCAGCCTTCGTATCCACATAGTCTGAACAGACCAGTCTCTGTTCATCTTTTTATACTACAGTAGCCACTGATTCGGCACGCGGGCAATGCTGATCCCGATCAGACTACGAGCTGAGTTGAGTCTTCGTTGTCCCAATATCATATTAGGGCCCATTTTCACACATTGGGTGCCATTTGAATGAAATGTTGAGACAGGGAAAGTAAAAAAAAAAAAAAAGATAACATTTAGGACCGTGTGGTGGGGAGAGGCGGGGGTGGGGGGGGGGGGGGGGAGGGAGGGGATGGGGGGCTAGTTACAACTGGCAGATTTTCTATAATTTTACCAAGAGAGACAACTTTTGAGACTTCCTATTTGCTTTCCTGCACATCAGGACCTACACTCCTATTCTGAAAGGGAGGGGGTTGGGTGCACTCTTATAGGAAAGAATTCGCTCCCAAAGGAGCAACCTCTTCCCTTATAGACCCTTTTTTCAGATGGGAGACACTAACGGTTTTGCCAGTTACCTCCTGTTAATTGTCTGTTGATTGAACCTGGGCCCTGCTAAAAGGGGATATATAGGTTTGATACTTTCAAATATGGACCTGGAGATACCAATGTGCAACAGACATTTATAGCTCCAAATACATACATAAGGTTGTGGGTACTCATTATAAGCGCATCACCGAGGCGCCACAACGTATGTCTTTGTTCTTTGTGGAGACATGATAAAATATTACCGTAAAATTCCATTAAAAAGAACATCTTTGGGACTGCCTAAAATGGTCTTATTAGTGGGTCGGTCTTTATTTTGAATATGGAATAATAAGAAAGAAAACATTTTTGACTGCCAAAAGCTGCTCTTAATAGCGACGTGGTTGTAATTTTGACTATAATTTATATCTATATGGATACTAGTTCCCCCTTTTGTCCGGAGCTATCGACATTTGATGTCTTGTTATGATAATCATACAACTGTATAAATGGTTTCATAATCAATTTTTCCATAGCTATTGCAAAGAGTTCTGGAAAAACACATTAATTGCCAATAAAGAGAACGTTTTTTTTTTTTTTTTTTTTTTTTGGTTAACTGTAAAATTGTACTTAAGGTAGCGACAGAAGACGACAAAAATCTAGAAATAAAAAATGCAAAATATTTACAGGGAATTAATACACTTCAAGGAGACAACTCTGTCAAAATTGGTTTGTCTCCCTTTCGAAAAAAGGTACTTCTTTCCTATGAGAGTATATCAATGTTCAGAAGGGGGAGGAATGCTGAGGAGGAATGCAAACAGGAAGTCAAGAAAGTTGTCCCCCTTGAAAAAATGTTTCTACCATGAGTACAGCCTCACTTTTATTACGTCTGAGCCCAGTCCAAGCCTTCTGTGACTTTACAAAAACAGCAACAGCAAAAACAGCAAAAAAAAAAAAAAAAAAAAAAAAAAATAAATAAATAAATAAATAAAAAATAAAAAAACACATGCTTTATGATGCAGAAGAAATGCCATTGGGCCATCTGCTGTCAACGGATGCCAATTCAGCATGCGCATGCGCAATCCTGAAAAAAAAAATACAAAAAAAAATACCGAAGCTTTATAATCTGTATGCAAATTAAGTTTGTTACAGGTGTCATGGTGCTAAGCATGGTCTAAAACGAGCATCAACAAACCCAATCTTCCAGGTACGAAGTGGACCGTGATTTCAATATTGTGAAATATCACGCAAGGAAAGAATTATCTCGCTTTTGTTCCTGAGATGGCTGTCAATTATTCGTTTATCATTACATTACTGTATTTGTAATTGTGGAATTATGTCTTTATTTCTGAGGATAACGTACTCGTATTTAACATAAGATACTTATCTAGCACATGCTTCAAAACGATCATACAAAATCGAACATTCCTATCTTTTTATTAGGCCCTGACCAGCCTACATACCTGGTCAGGACGGGCGTTGGATAAGACAACGTCCTACACTAGCAGTATATTTTAAAGGGTGCTGGAGTGGTGGTAAAGCCCTGTAGCAGGGAACTGGGGAAAGAGGATTGCTAGCAGATGATTCACATGAAATGTCAATCTTTAGTTTCTCAGGAAAACAGAGAAAAAGATCAAATTGTTGTCTGCAGCAGTTGTGAATAGCACTTTAAAGGTTAACGTATTGAGCTTTAGATAAAATATTAATAATGATAATAACAAAACAACAACAACAACGATAATAATAATAATAATAACAATAACAAATACAGATATTTTATTTGTCTCACCTCATAAGAAAGAAAAATATAACAGCAAAAACAACAACAATAACAGCATTTACAATAATAATAATAATAATAATTAAAATAAACCTCACCATGAGAAAACGTATAAACATACAAGGAATTATAATTTGACTGGCAAAACTTTTGGTTTTCATTCGAAAGACCACAGCGCATAATTTTAACGCCACTGATATCCCTATCTGAAGCCATTAATCTGTCGTTTTTAGGGATTGCCTTGTCATTATATTTTTTTCATGGTTATATCGCACATATTACGCACATATTATGGCCTTTGAACCCCACTGATTTCTATCAGGTAATACTCACTTTTGAATAGAATGCTCTCAACCAATTTGTCATGACCTAACGTTTATCATTACTTCTACATCGTTACCTTCCTATCACTTTCAATCAGCATCGCTAGTAAAATTTGGAGACGCGTAATTAAGTTATGACGGTTTTGACACATCAGTAATAAAATATTTTAATCTATTTCAAATTGATCAGTTTGTCGACAAAAATATCCAACATTTTATCACTATTATTATTGCAATTGTTATTATTGTTGTTGTTATTGTTGCTATCCATTATTATTATATGATTGTGCACGTTCGTTATTAATTAACTAACTAATTAATTAATTAATTCATTCATTTATTTATCTATTTTGTTTTTCCCCTGCCTTATTCTAGAGTTTCTGTCTATGCATGCTTCTGATTATTCTCGTGTTATAGCTTCACGGTCCAAGTCTACCAAATATGCAGTGTCAACCATTCTCTCAAATCCAGGTTTTCTTACTTTTACCCTTTCAGCCCAGCGGACCAAATTAAAAATTAAATGCAATCAGTGTAGATCAATATAAGCCGGCTCGTAACGTCTCATCATTGTAATCACTGTCTGACATAATTATTTACTTCAAAAAAGTCAGTAGTATACCACAATCTCAGTACCAATGAAATCAAGAGGAAGAGTACTACACATGCGGTACAAACCATTCTTCTGATGGGCATGTTCGCTGTGGTGAATCAAGAAGGTAAGAAGAAAAAACGAGTGTAAAAAAGATATCGCTACTGTTATTTAAAAATGTCAGAAATCCAGCTTACACAAGATTATAACAGAATAGCCGCCACCCCGGGCCGGGTGGGGAATGGATACAGATCATTATAACATAGCCTAACTACTGGGGAATGAATACAGATAATAATAACAGACTAGCCTCCACCCAGGGCCGGATGGGGGTTGGATACATATCATTATAACAGACTAGCCTCAATACTAGGCCGGATGGAGAACGGATACAGATAATAATAATAGACTAGCCTCCACCATGGGCCGGATGGTTAATGGATACACAGCATTGTAACAGACTAGCCTCCTCCCCAGGCCGGATGGGGAATGGATGTATATCATTTTAACATAGCTTCCCTCCTGGGCCGGATAGGGTATGGATACAGATCATTATAACAGACTACCCTTAACACTGGGCCGGATAGGGAATGTATACAGATCATTATAACAGATTAGCCTCCACCTTGGGTCGGATTGGTAATGGGTACAAATCATTATAACAGACTAGCCTCCATCCAGGTTGCATCGGGAATGGATACAGATCATTATAACAGACGAGCCTCTATCCCGGGCCGTATTGTGAATGGATATAGATCATAACAACAGACTAGCCTCTACCATGGGCCATATGGGGAATGGATACAGATCATAATAACAGACTAGCCTTGACACAGGGGCTGATGAGGAATGGTTACAGATCATTATAACAGACTAGCCTCCACACTGGGTCGAATGGAGGATGGATACAGATCATTATAACAGATTAGTCTCCACACTGGGCCGGATAGGGAATGGATACAGATTGTTATAACGGACTAGTCGCCGTCCTGGGCCGGATGGGGAACGGATACGGATGATTATAACAGACTAGCCTCCACCCAGACCGGATGGGGAATGAATGCAGATGATTATAACAGATTAGCCTCCATCCGGATCGGATGGAGAATGGACACAGATGATTATAACAGACTAGCCTCCACCCGGACCGGATGGGGAATAGATACAAATTATTATAAAAAACTAGCCTCCATATTGGGCCGGATAGGGAATGGATATTGATCTTTAAATCAGGCTAGCCGCCACCCCGGGCCGGATGGGGAATGGTTACGCATTATTGTAACAGAATAATGGATACAGATCATTATAACAGATAAGCCTCCACATCGGGCCGGATAGGGAATGGATACATATTATAAAAACTAACTAGCCTCCATCCCGAGCCGGATGGGGAATGGATGCAGATCATTATAACAGACCAGCCTCCACCGGAATGGATACAAATTATTATTACAGACTAGCCTCCACACTTGGCCGGATAGGGAATGGATACATTCTAGCCTCCACTTGGGCCGGATAGGAAATGGATACAGATCATTGTAACAGCCTAGCCTCAACCCCTGGCCGGATGGGGATGGTTAAACATCATAAAACAGACTAGCGTCGACTCTAGACTGGATGGGGAATTGATACAGATCATTTTATCAGACTAGCCTCCACCCCAGGCCGGATGGGGAATGGATACAGATCATTTTATCAGACTAGCCTCCACCCCAGGCCGGATGGGGAATGGATACAGATCATTTTATCAGACTAGCCTCCACCCCAGGCCGGATGGGGAATGGATACAGATCTTTTTTTTTATCAGATTAGCCTCCACCCGGGCCGGATTGGGAATGGATACAGATCGTTATCAGGACTAGTCTCTACCCAGGGCCGGTTGGGGAATGGATACATATCATTATAACAGACTAGTCTTCACTCCGGGCGGGATGGGAAATGGGTACAGATCGTTATAACAGACTAGTCTCTACCCTTGACCGGATGGGGAAAGGATACAGATCATTACAACAGATTAGCCTTCACCCTGGGCCAAGTCTTGGACCCAATATACACTGGACTAGTAACTACGGTACAGGTATTGTATTTAATGGGAATATGTTGTCGTGGCTGAGTTCTTATAATTTTGTATGATGAAGTTTAAATGCTCATATTTCAATTATTTTTCAAAATATCTCAGATTTGTTTTCAAAAAGCAATAGGTCAATATATTACCTTTAAATCTGCAGCATTATATTTAAGGAAAAATCAATAGTTTTTGTAAACATCAACGAGAAAACTAGGTACCCATTTTAGCTATTTTCGCACTTTTAGCAGAAAACGATCAGAAATTCGCCCAAAATGATGTTATAACTTCAATCTAATTAATTGTGACTTAACATTTTTCAACTAAACTTGTTAAAAACAATTTATTACAACTTCAGTTTTTATCCAAAATCATTTTTAATGACCATAGTGCTGTAAAATAGCGCTAAAATCAAGCCAAGACAACATATTTTGGCAGTTCCGTTAATGACAAGTCCGGGTATTATTAGGTCCGAGGCCAAATGGGGAATGGATACAGATCATTATAACAGACTATCCTCTACACTGGGCGAATGGGGAATGTATACATATCATTATAATAGATAATAGACTAGCATCCGTTCTAGGCCGGACGGGGAGATGATACAGCTCATTATAACAGACTAGCCTCAGCTCTGGGGCGGACGGGAAATGGATACAGATCATTATAAAAGACTAACCTCCAGTCCGAGCCGGATGTAAATGGATGCAGATCATTATAACAGACTAGCCTCTACCCTGGGCTGGATATGGAATCAATACAGATCATTTTAACAGACTAGGTTCCACCCTGGGACGGATTGGTAAATAAATACAGATCATTTTTGGCCTGGGCTTGGCTTGCTAAGCCGAAAGCCAAAGAAATCATATCAAAATGTCAACCCCTGTCACAGCATTTACGGAAAACCGCATCTTAACACACTGAAAATAAAACGATCCGTGAAATTAAAAATACATGTATATTTGGGTTTTAACATAATAATTAGGTTTAAAATGAATAGGTTTATGGAAGTTTTGTAGACAATATCTAGATGTACTTATAAATCTCTTCCTTGAAAGTCAGCTGCCACCTGAAAGCGCGAAATGTGAGTTGCCAATCTCTATTCTCAAAGTTAAGGTCGACCTTAACTTGAGGAACGATTGTAAACCTGTACCCTTATGAGCAAGTGTGCTGTTGTGAATCAACACGATAAAATTACCCAAAGTATAAAAAAAGGCATGACTACAGTTATTGATATATGTCACGAAAGAAATACGAATCACAAGATTATAACTGAATAGCCTCCACCCTGGGCTGGATAAGGAATGAATACACTTTCAAGGGGGCAGTTCAAATAATTTGCCTATCTTCTGAAAAGGGGTCTACTCTAAAAGGAAAGAATTTGCTCTGCTCCCCATTGGAGCAAACTCTTTCTTTATATAGTAAACCCCTGATCAGAAGGGGTTTGCAGAAAAAAAAACCCTGAAAATCCTAAAAATTGTCTCATTTGTCAAAAATGGCGGAAAATCTACCAAGTGTATAAACTTCCTTCAAATATAGACAACCAACGACGGCCCAGGCTAGAATATACGAATCTGAGTAGAGCCTGCTCACTGGTCCAACATATACTAGTGCACTGAAGACGTAGAATAAAATAACGAATGACGTGTAAACAGAGGATATTTTCTTTTCTCTTTTTTCTTTTTTGATCAAAAACTAATGATCAAGACATTATTTCGTGCCATGACATGAGAAAAGGGCCCATATCACATTTATGGTTAGGGCCCATATCACATATGTGGTTGAGAACAGACTGTGAATCCACACTGTTGATTATGAACTTCGTCGTCGGTCAATACATAATAGCGAAGGATTCCGTGTGCGGAGAGCGAAGGCCCTGATCAGCTCGTGCCACTGCACAGGCTGATCTGTGCCTTCTATGTCCAGATCTGCGACAAGGAGCTTTTTTCATGACGTGGACCAAGTTTTTATTCGTCAATAATAGTGGGTATCCAATTTCTAATGTATGATCAATTTGAGCGGATATGTGCGCCCAGCGAAGATTCAGATCAGACTGCGCATTCGCGCAGTCTGATCAGAATCTTCGCTGGGCGCATTTTGGATAGCCAAGGATGCAAAGTTTCTTCATGCTGCCAACGAAGACTCTGATCTGACTGCGCGGATGCGCAGGCTGATCTCATTCTTCGTTGGGCGCACATGGCAGAAGGTACGTTTTCTCACAGTGAGGCTCTGATTCATTTTTCCTCCGTTTTTTTAAAGATATCTTAATTGTTCTCTGTTTCACAGCTGTTACAGGGCATTAAAAATAGAGAAAAGGCGAATAAAAATCCAATATTAGAATAATAGAATACAAGCTAAATCAGTGGGATTATTTTTTTTCTTAAATAACATATCTGTAAATTATATCATTTTGGGCCAACCTGTTTGACATATGTTGAGAAACAGCTGTTTGAAAAAAAATATACAAAAGAAAACAACAACAAAAAAACAAGGTTTGAAGTGAGCTCGGACAATTGCATGTGCGCCCAGCAAAGACTCAGATCAGACTGCGCATCCACGCAGTCTGATCAGAGTCTTCACAGAGCACACTGTGGGTAGCCAAGAATCCAAAGCGTCTTCAGGCGGTCAGCGAAGACTCTGATCAGCTTGCACGGTTGCACAGGCTAATCTGAGTCTTCGCTGGGCGCACATGGAAACTTATATGAAATACTGTGCCCCGGCTCAAATCTCTAGTTTATGACGACACCTCAGTTAACATTCTTTTTTCTAAGAATGTCATCTTGCCATGTACTACCGTAATCAAGAAAATGGTCAACAGAATCTAACAGAGCCTTGGTGGGCCAAAAGGCAATAATATATCTGAGCCGGACGTCAGAAAACCTACTTTCGGACATGTGCGCCCAGAGAAGATTCAGATTAGACTGGGCATTCGTGCAGTCTGATCAGAATCTTTACTGGACGCATGATGCAAAGTTTCTTGATGCCTGATCAGATCTGAGTCTTAGTTGGGCGCACATGCCAGAAGGTACTTTTTCTCACGTTGAGGCTAATTCATCTATATATACTGCAGCGCCCCCCTCATAAGTGATTTTGTTCAGCCTTTCTGTGCATCAAAACAGATTAGTGATAGTTTTAAAGCATAGAGTAGTCAGTGACGATTGTTAAAAATGGTGAAAAAAAAAAAAAAAACAACAACAACAACTAAAAGCCGAATAAAACCAATGTAACAGAACGGCCGTGAGATCGGACTACTTTCCTGACCGGAAATGTCACTCCTTCACTACAAAATACAAAAAAAAAAAAAAAAAAAAAAAAAAAATCACAAAAAACAAACAAAATGTTGTCTGCTGCACTGGTGATTAGTATTGCTACTAATTTTTGTCTTAGCAGCGTATTTATTATTATTATTATTATTATTATTATTATTATTATTATTATTATTCAAATTAAAGCAGTGAAGATTAAATAGAAGTCTGCACATCCATTCATTCAGATCCGTTTCTTCCCTTCTCGCCATATTCAAACTGCGCCGTAGCCCAGATACGAAGATTCTGATGGACTATCCAAAGGCACAGGCTGACTTAGCTATCCATGGGCACGGGCTGACTTACACGTCCGCCATTTACATACGGGCCGCGCAATGCAAAAACGCGTCTTCGAGCATATGCGAACAGCGAAGGCCCAGATCAGCCTGCGCATCCGCGCAATCTGATCAGGGCCTTCGGTGTCCGCTAACAGAATCATTGGGTGCAATAGAATGTATCAATGGAGAGTAAATGCCCGGGTGAGACTTTGCGCATGCGTGGAATGGATCTGAATCAGTGCAGTTTGCGCATGCTCGAAGACACCTTTTCGCTTGGCGCGGCCCATTTGGAAACTTTTCGTTTTAACCAAAATGATTTTCAAATGTCGTGTTCATACGAAAGGGGACCATCATGGCACAATGCGAACAGCGCAGACCAACGTCAGCCTGCGCATCCGAACAGTATGATCAGGGATTTTGCTCTTCTGTGATAAATATTATTCTATACTACCTAATGATTCTGCTAGCGGACAACGAAGGCGCAGATCAGACTGCAGGGACGCGCAGTCTGATCTGCGCCTTCGCTGTCCGCAAACGCCCCAGACACACCTTTTTTGACATGGACTGGCCCAAATGATACGATATGTGAATTGACACCCGATAATCATTAAGAAATATTAGCCTTGTTGAAATGACACTCATAATGATGGAGAGACAGAAGCTGCTGATCTTTGTTCACGCAAAATATCATTTATCCCTAATTTTAAAGACGCCATTTTGTGCGCTGAACCATTGATATTAACGCGTGTACCCTGTAATAACGTATATTTTGAAATAAAATATTTCATTCCTTCATGTGTTAATCACAACTGCAGCTAAAGATATTTTGATTTTTTCTCTGTATGTTTTCGGAGAAAATAAGGCTTGACAGTTCATGTGAATCAACTGCCTGGCAGACAATTGTTGTGTAGATAATCGAAAAAAAAAATCCTAAATTATTGCTATTTGCTTCCTGACCTGGCACCATCATTAACCCTCAGTATCTCGAGCTACCCATATCTCGAACAATTTTCTGTGGTCCCAAAGATGTTCCAGTCATTGAAGTTCGACTGTATATCGGTAAGTGAAAGGAAAGATACTGGTTGTGACATGAATTACACAGGAGATAATTTTTTTTTTTATTTTATTTTTTTATTTATGTTTAGAAGAACACTTCCAGCGTTATTTTCTTATTATTATTTTATTTATTTATTTTTATTTATTTATTCATTCATTATTTTATTTTATTTATTTATTTTTATTTATGTATTTATTTATCTATTTATTTATTTTATTATTATTATTATTATTATTATTATCATTATTTTTTTTTTTTTGCATTTCTCACAATATTTCAATTACTACAGGCGGTTAATTAATAATTGGATTTCAAATCTTCAGATGTTTCACATTGAGATAAAATGTAGGAGCAAAGTTATAAGAGTATCTCAAAGCCATGTTATTCTTTCATTTATATTATGAGAAAAAGTGATAACAAAAAGCAGATGCGAAGAGTCGGGCAAGTAGATTCTTCCTAAACGCAGTGCCCGCTCGTTACCCACTTCAACCAAAGATCACAAAAAAATGAATTGCCAAGAAAGGATAGTTTGCTTTGCAACTGAAAAATCTATTTTCAATAAAGCGTCATGAAAAATAACAACCAGGTTATTTTATCCCCTGCACTGAGCACTTTTCCTGTCACATTAATAATAGATACGTGGTTTAATTTATGTTTAAAGTACGGCCCTCTTGCAAAGCAGGCTTTGTTGAACCGTAAATTTCACACTTCGTAAATTTCATGCCGTGAAGAATTGGTACCAATTCCTCACAGCGCGTGAAGAATTGGTACCAATACGTCACGGATTTCATACCAATATTTCTCACGTGTGAGAGAAATACGAACGTAGTCAAATTTCATGTAGCAATCATACATATTCCTCACATCGATAAAATACCCGCCAAAGCTGCTGCATTTTGCATTCGATTCCAATTCTTCACACGCATACCATAATTTTATAAACGTGGAAGGAAATTCCAATGTTGGAACTTCTGGGACAAGAGTTAGAATGCTTAAGATGAGCCGAGTCGAGAGAAAACCTTTCCACGGTGTTTCCGACTAGACCCGCCAGCCTGTGTAACTATACAAGAGGACCATCATGGTCCTATATCGCTCACAGATTTGCATACTTACTGTTGACGTTTCAGCCAAGTTCACTGCTCTTTGGTATAAATTTTATAGCACACCCCCTCCACCCCGGCCATGTTTTTAACGCATCTTGACGACTTAAACTGAATCTTAAAAGAGGGTCACCAAAGGAACATTTCTGCCAAGTTATATTGAAATTGGTCCAGTGTTTAAAGTGTTTTATATAGCTATAAAGCCCTACCCGCTAACGGCCATGATTTTTGACGAATCATGACCAGCTTGAACAAACTTGGTAGAGGATCACCAAAGGAACATTCCTGCCAAGCTATATTGAAATCTGTTCATTGGTTTCTGACAAGAAGATTTTTTAAAGTTTTCTATTTAGATATATAGGTGTAATAAGCCCCAACCCCTAGCAGCCATATTTTTGACGAATCGTGGTTGCTTGAACAATCTTGGTAAATGGTCATCCAGCCAAGTAATATTGAAATCGGTCAGGGGGTATTTGACAAGAAAAATTTTAAAGTTTTCTATGCAGATATATACGTAAAATATGCCCCGCACCCTGGGGGCCATGCTTTTTGACGTATCATGAAGGCTTGAACAATTTTGGATGAAGGTCACCAAAGCAGCATTCCTGCCAAGTTACATTGAACCCGGTCCAACGGTTTCTAACAAGAAGATTTTTAAAGTTTTCTATATAGATATATAGGGAAAATAAGCCCCGCCCCCCCTAGCGGCCATGTTTTTTGACGAATCATGACGGCTTGAACAACCTTGGTAGAGGGTCACCAAAGAAACATTCCTGTATTGAAATCGGTCCATTGGTTTCTGAAAATAAGATTTTTAAAGTTTTATATATAGATATATAGGGAAAATAAGCCCCGTCCCCTGGCAGCCATGTTTTTAGACGAATCATGATTACTTGAACAATCTTGGTAGAGGGTTACCAAGGAAACATTTCTGTTAAGTTATAATGAAATCGGTCCAGTGGTTTCTGACAAGAAGAGTTTTAAAGTTTTCTATATAGATATATAAGGAAAATAAGCCCCGCTCCCTGGCGGCCATGTATTTTGACGAATCATGACGGCTTGAACAATCTTGATAGAGGGTTACATAAGAAACATTCCTGTAATGTTATATTGAAATCGGTCCAGTGGTTTCTGACAAGAAAAACATTAAAGTTTTCTATAGATATATAGGGGAAATAAGTCCCGTCCCCTAGCGGTCATGTTTTTTTGACAAATCATAACGGCTTGAACAATCTTGGTAAAGGGTCACCAAGAAAACATTTCTGCGAAGTTATATTGAAATCGGTCCAGTGGTATCTGATGACAAGATTTTTTCAAGTTTTCTATATAGATATATAGGGAAAATAAGCACCGTCCCCACCCCCTAGGGGCCATGTTTTTTCACAAATCATGACGGCTTGAACAATCTTGGCAGAAGGTCACCAAAGCAACATTCCACCCAAGTAATATTGAAATCGGTCAGGGAGTATTTGACAAGAAGAATTTTAAAGTTTTCTATGCAGATATATACAAAAAATAAGCTCCACCCACTAGCGGCCATGTTTTTTGACAAATCATGACGGCTTGAACAAGCTTGGTAAAGGGTCACCAAGGAAACATTTCTGCCATGTTATATTGAAATCGGTCCAGTGGTTTCTGACGAGAAGAAGTTTTCTATATAGGAAAATAAGCCCCGCCCCACCCCCACCCCCCACTAGCGGCCATGTTTTTTGACAAATCATGACGGCTTGAATAATCTTGGTAGAGGGTCACCCAGACAACATTTCTGCCAAGTTATATTGAAATCGGTCCAGTCGTTTCTGACAAGAAGATGTTTAAAGTTTTCTGGAGGCCAGGTTTTTTGATGAATCATGACGGCTTGAACAATCTTTGTAGAGGATCACCGAAGAAACATTTCTGCAAAATTATATTGAAATCAGTCCTGTGGTTTCTGACGAGAAGATTTTTAAAGTTTTCTATATAGATATATAGGGAAATTAAGCACCCCTCCCCTCTGGCGGCCATGTTTTTTGACGAATCCAAATGGCTTGAACAATCTTGGTTGAGGATCACCAAAGGAACATTTCTACAAAATGATATTGAAATCAGTCCAGTGGTTTCTGACAAGAAGATTTTTAAAGTTTTCTATATAGATATATAGGGAAAATAAGCCCCGCCCCCTGGCGGCCATGGTTTTTGACGAATCCAAATGGCTTGAACAATATTGTTAGAGGATCACCAAAGGAACATATCTGCAAAATTATATTGAAATCTGTCCAGTGGTTTCTGACAAGAAGATTTTTCATTTTTTAGTTAAAAATCTATATTTAGCTCCTGTGACCTAGATATGCATTGGACCGGAACCATTTGAACAACTTTGAAAGAGGACCAACCAAAGATCATTCTTGTGGTCAAAATCCAGTCAGTGGTTTAGGAGGAGATGTTGTTTAAAGATTGTGGACGGACGGACGGACATACGGACGACGACGACGACGGACGGTGAGTGATCACAATAGCTCACCTTGAGCCTTCGGCTCAGGTGAGCTAAAAAGCAAGTCTTAGCAAGAGCTAATTTTTCTGCTAATGTTTATTTGTAATTATGGGGTTTCTGTTCGGAGGGGTTTCCTCTTCCTCTTGGTGCTTGGGATAGGCTGCGTTGTTTTATTGTGACACTCCATTGGCCTTCCATATAATAATTTTTAACTTCTGATTTAGAAACTTGGTATATTCTTCAATCAGTGCAACGAAAAACAGATGCGCTGATTCTTCTGAGTGGTTACGGAGCTTTATTTATTTATTTTTTATTATTATTATTATTTTTTTTTTTTTTTTTTTGCTTTGTTTGTTTGATTGATTTAGTGTTTGACGTCTACGATCAACAGCTAAGGTTATTGACGGTCAGTTGACCTAACCACACTGTTCCTAGACAAGCCTCCCGGAGGCAGTTAACCAGTACTTAGTGAAAATTCTTTCTCCATCAGCTGACAACTGCTCTACTGGAATCAGCGGAAGAGGATGATTGGTCGTAGCAATATTTTCATGACCAAATCTTCACGAAAGAATGTGCCGGACAGGTCGATCTAGGGACTCCCGGCAACAAGTAATTGTAGACGGCCTCGCTACCGCGACCGGCTTTTTTTTCAAAGTTTGATAAACCTTTTGAGGGGTCTCCCTTTGTTGTATATATGAATCATGTCCCTGGGAACCATGTCATTTTGACCTGGGTCTTCTCAGTGTCACAAAATCGTATCCGCTCTGTCACACCAAAAATATGAAAGGAAACGCTAAAAAATTATGAAGGAACATTCAGGAAACTTCATAAAAATATTTCTAGATGCTTGATTTATTGAATATTTAATAGTTTTTTGTAATGCTTAGGGACCTTCTCTTGAATTTCATGCAGTTATTTTGACAAAATGTCATTTAAAAAATGAAAATTTTAGCAACACACAGAATTAAAAAAAAAAATTTCAAGCCCCTGTGAAAATATCAACTGACTTGAGAAGGAACTCAGAGAGCAGGAAAAGTAACACGGGAATGTGTACTTGTGGAGTTATGGTTCTTTGAAATGGTAAACAGTAGATATGTTTGTGGCTGATCTGTAACTAAAAACATACAAAGTATCTCACGTAATGTCATACAATAGTTAATTAACATTGGACGACATACAGAACGCAAGAGCCATACTGTTAATTTCGCATCACCATGGACAAATAGGAATACCTGCAAACTGTTTCAGTGTAATAGAAAAAACAATACTGTCATTTGTCTATCTGTGCACAGAAAATGTACTTTTTGGCCTGAGTAAACTATCACTAAGAGTGATAATTTCTGGGGATATTAATGCAGATTTCTCATGTGTGAGGAATTGGTACGAATTCTTCACATGTAAGAGGAATTGGTACGAATTCTTCACATGTAAGAGGAATTGGTACGAATTCTTCACATGTAAGAGGAATTGGTACCAATTCTTCACACCCGCAAAAAACACAGGTCACAGGTGTGACGAATACTTACCAATTCCTTACACGTCAGAAATTATCAACGAATTCTTCACATGTGTGAGGAATTGGTACCAATTCTTCACATGTGTGAGGAATTGGTACCAATTCTTCACACCCGAGAAAAAGTCGCACCAGTTCTTCACAGGTGTGACGAATACTTACCAATTCTTCACACGTCAGAAAATATCAACATGAGAAATTTGAGCACAAATTTTAGACCCCAAAACTGATCGAGATTGACCGTACGTAAATTTCACATTTGGCAAATGTGACGTATTGGTACCAATTCTTCTTACGGGTGTGAAATTTACGAAATGAGAAATTTACGTTTCAACAAGGCTTTCACTGTTTTGGGTAATCAATATGCAATATATTGACTTCGATATGATAAAGGTCTTTTTTTTTACATATACGAATAAGAGAAAAAACCAGATCGACCTCTGCAGTGGCGGACAGAGGGGGTTCGGAGTGTGTGTGTGTGTGTGTGTGTGTGTGTGTGTGTGTGTGTGTGTGTGTGTGTGTGTGTGTGTGTGTGTTGGTGGGGGTGGGGGGGGGTGGGGGCGGGTTCATGGGAAGTTTTTAATTTGGGATTGCCGTCAAATATGTGCAAAATGTGCAGATTCAGATCATCATACGCATGCCCAAAATATCGCCCTGGGCTTTACTCTCCATTCATATCTTATACTTCTCTTCAACAAGTCCATTTTATTACCTATGCATGTGTGTAAAATTGCGGGTTAGTGAGAAACAGTATAGACCCTGATCAGACGCCGCGTTCCGCGGCGTCTGATCAGGGTCTCTACTGTTTGCTCAGGCCTGTCTTTCAGAGTATGTAGAGTAGGTACGGTAATTTGATTAAATCGATCCTCTCAGAATCATCCTGGATCCGCCCTTGTTCCATTTACAGAGAAACAATAGAGACCATGATCATACTGTGCACTTAAATGATGTGGTTTACGACTTTTGACGCAAATTTCGCATCCTAAGAAAAAAACGCGGCATATAGAATATTGTGAGGTAAAGCGATAAAATTAATCTGAACGACGACTTTGAAAAAATCAAGGGACAAAGCTACTTTTAGAGTAGACTTGTCCAAGTCCCTACATGCCTTTTTTACGGTGTGGGGAATCCGCTTGACCAAAATAACTAGGTACACGGAGTTTGCTTCTACTTTTTGTTTCGGAGAATGGTTTTGCTCTTAATCTGGGCTACCGGGACAATGCCCAAGAATTCTGACGAAACCTCATTCTCCGAATGTTCTCGAAAATCTTAAAATAGAATTAAACTCCGTCACGGGCAGTAATCTCGTCACTCATGGCCAATGATTGTAATACGTATGCCAAATGACGGCGTCTGTCCAATTCAAATCGTTACACAAGATGCAGATATGGCTGAAAACATTAATTTAATGGGTAAATCGTCCAAAATGGCACCAAATTGTCGCCAGAATGAAACAAATTCCAGGAACCGTAGCTACATTTTGACGTAAATTTTGGTGCTGGGTTGTGTGGAATTCAATTCCGCGCAGTATAGCATTCTCTGAATTTTTAAAGTAACGCCCTCCTAGACGACAAAATCCTCAGATTGTCGACAACCCACCTGAAATAGCCACCTTTTTAGCTCGCGCTTCTCATGTCCGGATATTCGCGTCACTTATTTCTTTGCATAACAATTTGCCATGAGTGACGAGATTACTACCCGTGTGCGTATACCAAGTTACGTGCACACAGTTTAACTCTTTATCCCTGCAGACCAGAACATATACCTTTGCAAACAATGTAGGTCCAGGATCTACACAGTCTGACATTAAGTTTTGATTTGTGATTGACAACCCAGTTTGCAACAATGGGCATGCCCGAATTTAAAGATGGAAGAGTCCACTTCAGAACGTCAGGGTTGAAAGGGTTAAGAGCAAATTATCGTAAGAGCCACTTTAGTTTTTATCCATGGATGTTCAGACAGGGATGTGATTGTTTTATTCGTTTATGTTGTTGTTTTGTTTCTCTTACTTTTAATGATTAATTTTAGAATGAAATTTAAATCGACAGACATGGGCAAGTCTACTTTAAAGGAAAACTAGCAAAAAACTAAACATAAAATATATTTCCTATTACCAAGGAAAAATAGGGGACACCCGGGTTCGAACCGGGGACCTCTCGATCTGCAGTCGAATGCTCTACCACTGAGCTATATCCCCTTATGAGGTTTAAAGATAAGAATACATGTATGTAATATTTGAACATTTATTATGTTTATACCAGCTGTTCTCAGACAATAAGAACATTTTAGTGACAATAAGAACATTTTACATTCATGATAATTCAACCAATTGCCATAGACTGGCTCCAGTCTCTAGTGACAAAATATTTTTTTTTCTTATAATCTGTTTAATAATCCACTAAAATAAAACCAAAAGTAATATCATGACTATAAAGGCTGGTCACTAGTGACCAGCCTTTATAGTCATGATATTTTTTTTTTTTTGGTTTTATTTTAGTGGATTATCAAACAGGATTGTGAGAAAAATATTTAGTCACTGGAGACTGGAGCCAGTCTACCAATTGCCATTATAGCCAAGGCAATGTATTCTACTTTTCGTAGCCAAAATATTATAGACCATATTCATAGACTTTGCCTTTCATTCGGTTACATTCTGGTAGGAGAAATAGAAACTGCAAAACCAAGCCATATTTAGCATTATCAAAATGAAGACGCGTTTATTCCATATAGCTTCTTTCCTGGGCTGCAAGTTCCCATTGCCATTGAGAGACACTGGACAATAGAGAAAAATCACATGACATGTTATGAACATTATCAGCGTTTTACCAGATTTCGTTCATAAATACAGTAAAACCTCAATGAACCCCGATTGCTCGTTTACCTTGGATGATTCGAACTCGTTTTTGAGTCCCTACGAAATTTCTTCCGATAGCTCAAGAAAACAAATACATATTAAGGGAAATTTTCTTATTTTATCATGATATTGAAAGTTGTGTGTATTCATTAGAATCGCCTCGCCGAGGCGTTTTGAGCAGAAATATGAAAATTATCAGAATTTTTTTATCTGAAAAGTTTCTGTTTTTCGTTGTAAAATTTTCAATATATTTGAAAAGGCGTGTTTTCGTAATGATTGCTTAAATATAGAAGTACTTGTCTATATAGAAAGAGTTGTGCGAATGTTTAGGGTAAAACAAATGCAAAGATAAAAATATATCCACTCTTTCCTACGAAAATGAAATTATGAGTCCAAGTGGGGTTAAACTGAACCCCTTGAACCCTCTCTGGATCCGTTCCTGCACAGAACCAAGGTATTTTCTCCTTAGACTGTACGCGATAGAATGGCTCCAGTCTCCAGTGACTATACATATATATTTTGTTTGTTGGTTTTATTTTAGTGGATTATCAAACAGGATTATGAGAGAAATATTTAGTCACTGGAGACTGGAGCCAGTCTAACTGTATGAGTCTGGTTATAAACTAGATTGTTCGTATAGTAGCAAATTTGAGTCTTATCAGCGTATTTAACATTAAGATAGAAACTGTATAATTAAGTCCAAAGACACAGAGCAGATGGTAGGCTGAAAATTTGTTCATCATCATAACTTCAAATAAATCGCTTAATTGGTTAATTTGACTTCGTTAAACACACGCGCGAAATAATGAAACGGCAGCATTACGTTACATCAGAATGAATTTAGATTACAAGTGTTACAATAGAATAACGGTGAAGCGTTGCAGAGGATGCGAAATTTTCGGACTTCAAACAGAAAAAAATCCCAGTGCAATCTTCTCTAAATCTTTGATGAGTTTCATATGGAAACATGGGCTATTTTGGTTGAAATGCACCTTCTTAGAGGTTTGGATGGTCGAAATACATTTATGGTAAACATTCAGACAACGTGTTCTGGGGCTTTGGTTTGGACAGGGTTCAACTCATGAAACATGCTGTTGCATCATGAAAACATACCTATATCATTTTGACCCCGTTAAACCCCACTTTTATAAAGTAAAACTGGGGTTTACATGGGTATACATTATTTTTCTTATTTCTGCACAAAAACATAGATTGTGGGTACTCGTTAGAACCGCCTCGCCGAGGCGGTTCTAACGAGTACCCATAATCTATGTTTTGAGCAGAAATTTGAAAAATATCAGATTTTCTTTATCTGAAAATTTTCATTTTTTGTGGTAAAAATTTCAATATATTTGAATAGGTTTCTTTTCGTAAATGATATATACTAACTGCAGATACATACATGTACGTCCTAGAGGTATTTCAAAAGCATCGCTAGTACAGTAGTCTGCTGAATCTTTCTCTGGAATTAATCTTTCTAAAACTGATGACGTAGCGTGTCTTGTTAAGAAACTTTGTCATATCATCATCTTACCAGTGTCCCAATATGACTGAAGAACTGTTGATGATACGTCACATCATAGGAATTGCAGCCAAACTATCTCTAAATGATTTTTTTCGCAAGATAACGGTGGAACTGGTTAAATTCTCTCTCCCATCTTTCCCTCCATCTGTAGACTACCGTTTCGCCTGTGTACTCGGACAACAAGCAGTGTAGATCCAGTCCAGATGGCGCGTTCTGCACGCAGAACGTGACATCTGGACTGGGTCTACACTGTTTATAACTCATTCAGCAATGTTTAGACATAAGAACTGGGCCCAGTTGTTCAAAACTAACTGTCGTTAGTTAACGATTCCTTAAAATTTTAATCGAGTGATACGCAAATATGCTGAAATTTTTTGCTGAAAAAATGTGAGTAGCTTTTGCAGTGCAAAAGCTACTCACATTTTTTTAGCAAAAATTATCAGAATATTGTGTATTGAATCCGCTAAAGCAGTTAACGAAATGACCCTTAAGGAGCTCGTTAAGCCAACGACGCTTTGAACACCTGGGCCCTGATGTTCAAATGGATCTTTTGCAGTTCTTCTTTGTTCGTGCTTCGGTGGTTTCACTTATGCCATTTGATGCGCAAAACACGAAAAGGGCCAAAATATAATTTGCGAACAACGCAGGCTGATCTGCGACTTCGTTGTCCACTTACAAAATCAGTGGATACTGTAGTATATGTCCACAAACAGAAAATGCCAAGATTAGACTGCACAGATGCGCATGCTGATCTGGGCTTCATTGTCCGCTTACAGAGTCAGTGGATACTGTAGTATATGTCGAGTAACAGAAAATGCCCAGATTAGACTGCACAGATTCGCACACTGATCTGGACCTTCGTTGTCCGCAAATTGCATATGGGCCCTTTTCGTGCGTTGCGCAACATTTGTTTTGTCATTGTTAGTTGCGGATATCCCCTTCTTTCGGTCAATCGGGAAGGCCGTGCTTATTTACTGTTGCCTTCAGTTATATTTTTGTTCAAATATTATAATAAGTACGAAAAGTAGTTCTTAAAGGCTCCATCTTCCTAAAAAAATTCGTCATTTTTATCCAAGAATTAAGGTTTGACAAATTAATATATGGTATTAATAAGATCATAAAATGGGGCATCTGACAGCATGTAAAATTTCCGTTAGTCTCTTGTTTTTGAACTGGGTCAAAAATGAGTTGATTTTTTATCGTATCTCTGAATTAATGTTGGCAGCATTTATTCAGAGATATGATAACAAATCATTTCATTTCAATAACGAGAGACTAACCGAAATTTCACAGGCTGTCAGGTGCCACATTTTATGATTATAATAATACCACATATCAATTTATTTATCCTTTCTTGGAAAATAAAATGTCTATTTTTGAGAAATATGGAGCCTTTAATCCTTGCCATGATGAGTAAATTTAGATGCCACGCCCACTTCTAATTTTCAGCAAATCAGATTACTTGATCCAGGCTGTTGATACAAATTCACTTACCTAATGACAAACAGTGCAGATCCAGATCAGTTGGCTTCTTCAGAAGCCAACTGATCTGAATCTACACTGCTTGCAAAGACAGGGCATATCCGGGTTCAGCAGGACTGGTGTTACCCTTGTCCTGCTGAACCCGGATATGCCCTGCCTTTACAAACAGTATAGGATCCAGATCAGTTGGCTTCTGAAGAAGCCAACTGATCTGGATCTGCACTGTTTGTCATTTAGTATGTGAATTTGTATCAACAATCAGGATCAAGTAATCTGATTGGCTCAAAATTAGAAGTGGCATCTTAATTTATTCAGCATGACAAGGATTAATGTTCGAACAATTAGGGAAGTGACGACCATCTTACCACTGACCGTCCTAAGGGAGTTTTTACTTTTGAGGTCTGTTCGATCTGTGGGTATCGGTTCTAAAGTGTTACTAGCGTTTTGTGATACATAGTCGCTTTAATGGCTCGAACATCTTTTTGACCATGGAAATTTGTTCTAGACATGGGTATTTCGAGCCACTGAGGGTTATTAATAGCGCTAGGTCAAGCGGCAAATATGGATAAAGGGATGTCCGATCTACTATGAAATAATGGTATGTTGAGTGTATACATTAGAATCGCACCGATGATACGAATCTAATGAGTACACACAACATGCATTTTCATGATAAAGAAAACCAACACAAGAGACCAGTTCTGGCCCTGAATGCTCATCTGACCTCACGTATCTTGTGTTTGATGTATGACTAAGCAATGTAACCGAGTGAACAACTGCCTTACTAAACTTTAATTTCAAGGAAGTACGCGCGTTTCGAGACAATTCTAATGAAGAGCGATATTTTCACGGCAAAGAAACAATTTATTTCTAAAGTACAACGCATTGAAGCGCTGGCCTTACATTGATTTAATCCGTTTACCTGATAACCCATTACGAAAACATGCCTATTCAAATATATAGAAAATTTCACCTCCAAAAACTGAAAATTTTCAGATAAAAATCTCTGATATTTTTCATATTTCTGCTCAAAACATAAATTGTGGGTACTCGTTAGAACCGCCTCGTCGAGGCGGTTCTAACGAGTACCCACAATATATGTTTTTGAGCGGAAATAAGAAAAATAATGTATTCCCCTGTAAACCCCAGTTTTACTGTATAAAAGTGGGGTTTAAGAGGGTCAAAATTATATAGGCATGTTTTCGTGATGACTGCCTGAGAGAGAGCAGCTGATATTAGCAAAACAAATGTTGAAATCTTACATAGTTTAATGTTAAATATCAACAAGGGGATATAGCTCAGTGGTAGAGCATTCGACTGCAGATCGAGAGGTCCCCGGTTCGAACCCGGGTGTCCCCTTTCTTTTTATTTTACCTTTTAGTGAAGAGCTGCTGCCAAGCCCGCCCCCTCTCCGGCAAGTACCAATGCGTGAACATGCGTGTCAGCGTGTACTCGGTTTAGTGTTCGCCTTTGTGTTTGGACTAGTTTCTGAGAAACTATATTGCTTTAAGTCGTAAAAGTCAGAACATAACTATATTTGAGAAGTGCAGTTGAAGAACACTAAGAGTAGGTGACCATGACCAACTTTTCGTGCTTCTCTGATTTTTAGCGTTATGTTCAAGTTAGTTTCTCAGTAATTGTAAGGGCTAGGGTTGATGATTGGATCACATTTGCATCTTTGGAAGGAAGGCTGCAACCAGTATCATTATTTGACTTTAGCCTTGGCCTATATTTCATGACTGAGGGATTGGACCGTGTGCATCTGGTGACTGCAGCCACCATCAATATTTGACCTTGACCCGTATTTCACAGTTACACCGAGTTTAATCAATTTCGAATTAGTTATAATGGTTTAGATACCTATCCCAGAGATCATACAACGTTGAAATAACGTCGATTCAACGTTGATTCTAATGCACTTGCGTATGTAACGCGACGTCTGATTGGATAACGTCAAAAATTTGCGACGGTATAAATTATATATTATTTAGGGGATAACTGCATTCAAATTTGTCATTTGGGGAGGTAAATCGGCGGTTTTACGGTCGCAAATTACGTTTAACGGCTCCGCTTCGCCGTAAAACGAAATTTCCGACCGTGAAACCGCCGATTTACCAAAATGACAAATTTGAATGCAGATATCCCCAAAATATACCGTCGCAAATCTTTGACGTTATTAGAATCTGCGATATACTGTCGGAAATCCGACGTTATCACTTAACGTCGCTTCTCATTGGTTGGCATTTGGTTTTACGCAGCTCACAGCACTTGTCGCTTTGTGCAAATAGTACATTTTTTCAAAAGAAAGAATGAATAAATGCATTAGAATGGGGATAACTGTAAAACCGCCGATTTACCTCCCCAAATGAGAAAGGGGCTCTTACACGGTATAGGAAATTTACATTGGTTTCTGCCCATGCTTGGAATTGGATGAAATTCTGCACAATGGTTGCCTAGGTTATGACACTGATGATTATGAGGCATTGGCTTTTAAATGTAGTTCCATTGTAAATTTATGGTGTTTTGTACGCGGCCACTACCAAATCAGTGGTTGCCCTAATATTAACTTTCGTACAGTAAACAGGATTTCATTTTTTAGATGCTGGAATGTTTTATTAATTAAGACCATCATTAGTACATGTTTTGATACTATGGATGGCTTCATGTACTTAGCAATAGTGTTGGAGCAATAACGTAAGTTGAACGGTAGCCCCATATTTCAACTGCGGGTTATGTATTCATCCAGATATTATCTGCAATTTTACCATGTTCCGATTCTTGTCAAGATACCATTTCAGCACAAAAAATTTCCATATGTATTAGAAATAAACACATGAAATTTCATAAAAATTGAAGACCGGTAACATGTTGTTTGAACAGCCTGAATACATATAGTCCTGAGTCGGCAAAATATGAAATTACCCAATACTCATGTATAAGTAGTATCGTGTAAAGTCAACTTATCAATAGCTTTCAATTTGGATTACCATGATATAGTATGATTTGTATAAGAAGTTGATACCATAATTGTACATATTCATTTATAACCAGTTGACTGAATTGCACCTTGTTGAACACCATGTCCAAAAAATAAAAAAAACTTTTCGTTTACATGATCTGGACCATGCAGACACCAAGTCCAAGTTCTCTGTATCTGTAAATATAGGATTCCACTTCAAATAGTTGACTGTGGAAGTATTTATCAGATAATAAAAAGCAGATAACAGTCTGGTAACTGATGATGATAATTATGAAACCTGGGTCTAGCTTTAAAGTTACTCGTTCAGGCAGATAGGCATGGTGGGCACAACTTGCTTACCAAGTAATGATTAGTATCCTAGGACACCTGATTAAAATCTTCAGGGTCCATGTCTGTTGATTTCAACATTCAGAATTGTCAATCTTCAATGGATTTATGAGTAAATACAACAATGTGGACTTCATGTCCAGGATAAATGCCTCAAAAACAACAGAGTAACAAAAAGAATTGATATAAACAGGCAATACTGTGACTACTTGTTCACGCTAAGTAAATACAAAATTGCACAATATTGTCAAAACCACAGCAGAAGATTTCACAGCTGGTACAAAACATACACGAAGAGACTCAATATTGGAAAAAAAAAAAACACTACAGCTTAAATACAATCAGTAATGAACAACTAAAGTCTGTGTCACATGGACACATGCAAGCTTAGTACTGTTTCTTTAGATAAGATCTAGGCACTTGCTGACCAAATACTTTAGTACTCTTTCTAAAATGAAAGAATAACTTTTGAGAAATATGATCAGCGAAGAACAACAAAGAAAGTAAGAGCAGTTGCTATTAAGAAGAATGAAATTATATTCAGCTAAAATATTCAATGGAAGAAAGAATTAAAGTATAAGAACTAAAACAAAACTTGAATACTTAAAGCCTCCTTTCAAAACGTATTACAACACAAAAAACAGAGACAATGTGAAAATAGAATTAATTAAATACCATAGAACTGCCAGCAACCAAATGAATGAAAACTGTTAAAAAAACTCTTCAATACATCCTTTAGATTCACATTAAGACCACACAAGTTAGCTGTTTTAAACCCCTGTGTTAATTAACATATGGCGGAGTTTCAAACTAAGATGGAAGTCCTTAGGCAAATGACTAAAATATGAATGTCATACAACCTTTGGGAAAATCTTAAAGCTTTAACATGAAGAACTATAGAACACCAATTTGTTGTTTAAGTCAAACTATGTGCACTAGAATAGAACTTATGCAGAACAGAAACAATTTCATATATGCTTACTGTAAGGAAGAAAGGATAGATCTGCTTTTCTGACAGCAAAAGTTAAGACCACATAAACAGTATTCTGTGCTGCTGTCATCAAACAATTCGATCGCAGGAAATACCGATTGAAGTGACACATTTGAACATGTTACAGGACAAGAAATCCAGTGTTTATAATTTCAAAATACAATATAGGCTTGCAAGCAAGCTATAGATATATCAGAAGTTAAGTCTATAAGTATTATTTTCTTTTCAAGCGTTCTTAGTTTGGTTAGAGTTCACCAGTCCAGAAGCAAATCTCCAAAAATCCTAAAATCTGTTGATGGGGATGCAAATCCTTCTTCAAAACAAACAAACAAACAAGCAAGCAACAACTACTTGCAATAGTACGTTTGCACATCTTCTTAAAATGACAATGGAGATTATGGATCTCCCTGTTTTATGCCTATTTTTGTAATGGAGAGAATGGATACCCCTGTTTTACACGTATTTTAGTTTTATGCCTTTTGGGAAGTAATTATACAAAATGCTCAATGATTTGCTGACATGAATTAAAGCGTAAGATTTTGTTAAGCCTAATTTGTTAATTAGAATTTCTTTATATTTAATTTGTTATGCTGTTTACATTTGTAATAGTTGGTTAGTCAGAGTCCATATAAATAGTAATAGAAAGTCATGAAAATTTAATGGGTAGCTCAAGATATATTCATTCCGAGTTGTCTAAACTCTCTTTGATTTGTTAAGTGTTAGAAGTGTTTGATAACACTGCCTTTCTCTACTGTTTTTTATCAATGTAACAAAATAGTAAATTTTGTAAAAATCGACCTATATCCATTCAAGGCCTAAAATGACAATGTTACCGGTTTTGATTTTTTATGAAATTTGGCACAGCCATAGAGGATATATGTAGCAAATTTTCCTGGTAGTATGAAATCTTGACAAAGACTATAACATATTAAGTTTGAAAGTTTAATTTTGATATTTTTTTTCATTTTTTGGTAAAAAATTCAGATTTTTTATAATCAATTTATCAGAAAATGTTAACTTTAATTAAATATAAATGTTTTGTGGTACCAATAGAATTACTATGGTGTTCACCATTCAGCACAGCGCAAACATCTTAAAACTAAATTAAACTTAAGATGTATGACATACTTATTTGGAGACAGGTATCAGCTCATGGGGGGAGTAAGTCAAGGTTGCGTCCTGAGTCCAACTTTTTATTATATAATTTAATAAGCACATTTTCATAGGTTGCATATGCCTAGTTATTATTATGCAAAGTTTCAGAAAAATCCATGCGTGGGCAGAAATGAAAGATGCCCTTTGAATGCAGTTATCTCCTAATTTAACGTCGTTTAATCAACGTTCAATCAACGTTGTTTCAACGTTGAGTGCCTGCTCCGACAGCTCAATATATATATATATATATATATATATATATATATATATATATATATATATAGGGATATTTTAGGAATTATTCCTATTATATCAAGAAAATGTATGTTGTGTGTGATCATTAGAATCGCCTCGATGAGGCGATTCTAATGAGTACACTCAACATACCATTATTTTATAGAAGATCGAAAAGACATCAATATATTATTCACATTTTTGTCTCTTACCTGGCACTATGATTAACTCTCAGTGGCTCGAACCACCCATGTCTAAAATGAATTTCCATGGTGTTCGAGCCATTGAGGTTCGACTGTATACATTTAACCTTTCTACCTCAGCCGCCTTCCTAGAACAGCTAATTTCATGGTGTGTGTGTGTGTGTGTCTGTGTGTATGTGTGTGTGAGCGTTTGCGTGCATGTGTGTTGCAGGAGAAGGGTTGGGTGAGGTTCCTTTATAGAAACAGAGGAAAGAATATGACAAAGTATGCCAAAAAATATAGGGGACACCCGGGTTCGAACCGGGGACCTCTCGATCTGCAGTCGAATGCTCTACCACTGAGCTATATCCCCTTGAAAGTTAACAATTGACAAGATCTTAACAATTTACATATATTATCAATGCTGTCTTAACCCTTATCCTGCTGAAGCCTGTCTTTGCAAACAGTGTAGATCCAGATCAGTTGGCTTTTGAAGAAGCCAACTGATCTGGATCTGCACTGTTTGCCATTCAGTTTATCAATTTATGTAAATTATCTCGATAAAGTATTCTGATTGGCTGACATTTAGAAGTGGGCGTGGCATCTCTATATATTGCGATAACGTGTCTTCCCTATCCGCTAACAGAATCAGTGGACACTGTAGAATGTAGCAATGGCGAGCAAATGTCCGGATAAGACTGTGCGCATGCGCGGGATGAATCTGAATCTGTGCATTTTGCGCATGCTGGAAGACACATTTTCGCTTGGCACGGCCCGTTTAATATTATCTATTGTGAAACAATAGTATATCTAGACACATTCTATACTAGAAAATCACACACATACACGCACACACGCACACACACACACACACACACACACACACAAGAAACTAAATTTCTGTAAATTATATGTGGTTAAGTCTACAATATTTCATGCAGAACATATTCCTCAAAAATAGACATTTATTATCCAAGAAAGGTTTTATAAATTGATATATAGTATTAATACAATCATAAAATGTGGCACCTGGCAGCCTGTAAAATTTCAGTTAGTCTCACGTTCTTGAAATGAAATGCATTTTTATCGTATCTCTGAATTAATATTGCCAACATTAAGCAACATTAATTCAGAGATACAATAAAAACCATTTCATTTTTTATCCAGTTCAAAAAGGAGAGACTTTAAGTCTACAGAATTTCATACAGAACTTGTGTATTTTGCATATCATATTTACCCTTAGTATTCGGACAACTTAACTCTTTACCATACTTCTCTTAAGATTTAAACATGTCCGTTTGACTACCTACCTGTTGTTGTGTCAAAAATTGCTGGATGAGTGGCAAACAGTGTATACTGATATTCTGTGGCATGTGATCGGAGTCTGCACTGTTTGTTCACCTGTTCGTACGAACAATAAGGATAAATGTAGTGCAGAGACCAAACTAGAAAGGTGAACAATCAAGTTGGACAGTGCATGCTCTTTTAAAAATCTACAAGGTCCAAAATATAGTATCTGAGTAGACTAGGAATTCCTTAACTGGGCTAATTCAGCAGACGACAAATTGATGATGATGATTATATATATATATATATATATATATATATATATATATATATATATATATATATATATATATATATATATATATATATATATATATATATATATATATATATATATATATATATATATATATATATTGTACAGAAAATAGGATTTGACATTATTATATATTTTATGATATAGCGTATTTTTCCCCCAGAAAATAGGACTTGACATTTCATGCAAATTGTCTCCTGAGGAGACAATTTACATGACGTGTCAAAGCCTATTTAAAAAAAAAATTGAAAATGTTGTCTACTGATTTTTACCCAGCGAGAAGTACGATAAAGAGACCATGCATATGCACAGCCCCATCCAGGCATGCGCAATACTCATACGCGCTATCCACAGAGCATCCAGCGAAGAATGTGCGGACGCCCACACCGTTCTGAGTCTTCACTATACGTATAAACAGTACATTTATCACATTTCTACTCAAATATTGTAGCGAACATATTTTAAATAAGCTGATAGTATGTGCGGACGGGCTTAACGCGTGCATGTGCGCCGCGTGTGTATGTTCTTGTTGGAAAATAAGTAACGAGGTCGTTAAGCTAACAATGATTTGAACAACTGGGGCACGATACTTGTACATAATATCAGGTACAGCTGGGGAAAATATATAAAACTTTAGGGGACACCCGGGATCGAACCGGGGACCATTTGACTTGCAACCAAACGCTCTACCACTGAGCTATATCCCCATCTGTAGAAAGAATAAATGAAAAGATATGTTTGTTCTAGTTTGAAATTATAAAGTGCATGGTGCAATATTGAATATCAAGAAAACACACATGACGCAATATTAGGAAATCCAGTTATCTAAACTTTACCATACTCTGGGTTAATAATGCAGACGACAATTGATGATTTTTGTTTTTCTCTTTTTTTTTGTTTTTTCTCAGAAAACAAGATTGGCATTTCATGCGAATTGTCTCCAGTGGAAGGAGACAATTTGCATGAAATGTTGAATCCTGTTTTCTGGAAATAAATAAGAAAAACAGTTCAGTATGTCGTCTGTTGAAAATTATATTAAGGTGCTAAGCATTAAACTTTCTGGTATTGTATTGCACGAATCTCTTTTTTTATGTTTTTTGTTTTTTTGTTTGTTCTCATTTTATAAATTAGATTAATGAATAGTGTCAAGCCATAAAACCGGTGACTTTGGAACCATGTAAGACCGACATGTTTTGATCCTCCGGACTAATATTAAGCCTAAAGCAAGCAAATTTGCAACAGACAACACTCTAAAATTGATTTTGTTATTGTTTCAAAAAAAAAAAAAAAAAAAAAAAAAGAAAAAAAAATTGTTTTGGCATTTCGTTTTAAGGATCAACCAATCTGCCAATCTGCCAATGATATTATGCTTGGACCAAATATAGTCCGTTAAGTCCGAGCATTATGAATCTGATTTAGTTCATGCAGGCTGTAATTTATGTTGCTTATAATTTCTGCAGTTTTCGTTTATATTATATAACTAATATAATGTCTTATTCAAATATCGAATATAATCGCTTAATATTGATCAATTATTCTTTAAAGTAGTGATTTGCTCTTTTTCGTAAACCCGTTCACAAAAATAGTACTGAAATAGCAGTTACTTCCCTTAGGTCAATACTTGCTTATATTCGTATTGCGCGAATGATCTAAATTTTTTTCAGCGCATTGCGGATATCCGGTCTGATCTGAGTCTTCGCTGGCGCCTATGTCCGAAGGTTCATTTTCTCATGTTGCAGTTCAGCTAATTTAGAAGTATGGAGAAGAGCTACTGCTTCGATGAATGTTGATTATCGTGTATTTTCGGACAGAACTGTCTGAATAAACAGTACAGATTACGCTTAACTCTTTCGGTGCCAAATTTCAGACTACATTTGTCGTCTATCTTTTTTTTTTTTTTTTAACAAATTATCGATTTGAAAGAAGTTTATATTTAAAGTTGAAAGACTGAATGTCAAACAGCATAGGTCCTGATGAGACGGCTCATTATGAGCCGTCTCATCTGGATCTACGCTGTTTGCAAAAGCCTACTCTTATCGCCTGTGGCAGTGAAAGAGATAAGGGTAATGGATACACTTTCAGAGGAAACAACTCTGTCACAATTGTCTTATCTTACTTGTGAAAAGTGGTCTACTCTACAAGGAGTTTTTCAAAGGGAGCAAATTCATTCCGATTACGGTAGTCCCCTTTTCAGAAGGGGATTTCATTGACAGTAGGATTGAAATCTTCAGTATGTACTGTTTAAATCATTCAGAATGCTAATAACAAAGGCAAGTGACTGCAACGTAATTAAAAAGATGTAGGAGTTACAGGTTACAAAGTATTGCAGGCAGCTATTGTGTGTGGTCCTCTCCCTCACCCTCGTCAGCTGCGTGAAGTACGTCCGAATTTTGAGGCACACGACATTTGATATTCGAATGTCGAGACATATGACATTCGAAACTCGAATGTCGAGACACATGACATACTCGAATGTCGAGACACTCACATTCGATATTCGAAAGTTGAGACACACAACATTCAACATTCGAATATTGAGCCACACGACATTTGACATTCGAATGTCGAGACACACGACATTCGACATTTGAATGCTGAACTACACGACGTTCAACATTCGACATTCGAATGTCGAGAAACATGAATGTCGAGACACATGACATTCAATATTCAAATATTGAGACAAACGTTATTCGACAGTTTAATGTAGGACACATGACATTCAACATTCGAATATTGAGATACTCGACATTTGACATCCGAATGTCGAGACACATGACATTCAACATTCGACCTTCGAATGTAGAGACAAACGACACTCGACATTCGAATGGTGAGCCAAACGACATTCGATATTCGAATGTTGAGACACATGACATTCGACATTTGACTTTGATTGTTGAACCGCACGATGTTTTACATTCGACATTTGAATGTTGAGCCAGATGACATGCGAATATTGAGACATATTACATTCGACATTCAAATGTCCAGCCATACGACATTCGACATTCAAATATTGAGCCACAGGACATTCAACATCGAGTGTCGTGCGGCTCAAAATTCGAATGTCAAATGCCGTGCGGTTGAACATTCAAATGTCGAATCGTCTACTGAGCGCAAAAAGTCAGTAACTCCCATTAAAATATATAAGGAGTTACTGACGTTTTGCGCTCAGGTGACGGAATGTCTACATTGGAACGTCGAATGTCGTGTGTCTAGACATTCGAATGTCCAGTGTTGTGTGGCCCGACATTCGAATGTCGAATGCTGTGTGGCTTAACAATCAAATGTCAAATGTCATGTTTCTGGACATTGGAATGTTGAATGTCGTTTTACCCGATATTCAAATGTCCAATGTCGTGTGGCTCGATATTCGAATGTCGAATGTCTTGTGACTCGACATTTGAATGTCATGTTGAATCTCGTATGGCTCAACATTCGAATGTCAAATGTTTAGCCAAGTTCACGCAGCTACCCTCGTCTGATAAAATATTGCAATACCACAAGGAACATATACGATAATAGATAAAAGCAAGTTTTTTTGTTGTTTTTTTTTTTTTTGGTATTGTTTTGAAAAGCTAATACTTGTTTATCACATATCATCCATAATTCAAGCACAAGCTATTTTCGGGCAGGCGAGCGTTTTGGCCCAAAACTTTTTATCTTTCATAGATTTTTACTTTGTACATTTTTACATTTTACTATATTTTGAACACTTCTGGTAGTCATACAACATGACGGTCAACATAGTGCAGTCGGCAGGCATCGATCCGACTGCAGGTCAAGGATCCCGTATTTCGTAGCTATTTATCTTTTTAATGATTTTTCTAATACGAGCTAAGAGCATAAAAGAAAGCCCAAAAAGTATAGGGGACACCCGGGTTCGAACCGGGGACCTCTCGATCTGCAGTCGAATGCTCTACCACTGAGCTATATCCCCTTGCTGAAAGTTAAACATTATCTGACAGTCTTAACAATTCACGTATATTCTCGGTAATATCTTAAAATAGCCACCAATATTTACAAAGGTTGTCAATAAATATTGTAAAATCAATGTATATCTAGATCTACATCGGCCTTATCTCCAGAAGTGGAAAAATATCACACACACACACACACACACACACACACACACACACACACACACACACACACACACACACACACACATACACACAAGAAACTGGATTTCTGTTAAGTTAATTCTACAGAATTTCTTGCTTATATTACTGAAGGTCACTCTTTCACTGTTTAAATCCCTTTCCCGAGAGTCCGGAGTTGAAAACCTATATATATATATATATTGTGCTTACGAACATTGCCTACCCTAAGTATTCGCACACCTTAGCGCCTAGACTGGCTCCAGTCTTCAGTGACTAATATTTATTCTATATATAATCCTGTCTGATAATGCACTAACATAAAACCAAAATTATATCATGACTATAAAGGCTGGTCACTAGTGGTCACTAGTGACCAGCCTTTATAGTCATGATATTATTTTGTTTTAATTTTAGTGGATCAAACAGGATTATAAGAATAAATAATTAGTCACAGGAGACTGGAGCCAGTCTACTTAACACCTTATCATACTTTTATATTTTAATGGATCCACTTGAAATGTTGCTGTGCGAACGGGGAATGCCCTGAACAGTCAACGCGTATGTACAGTTCTAACTGAGCACGTGCAGTGCTCATGCACGCTGTCCGTAGAGTATCCAGCGAATACAGACTGCACGGATGCATAGACTGATCCGAGTCTTCTCGGCGCTGAGCTCTTTTATCCGAAGATGTCTTTTCTCTATCTGAGACTCCAATATTGAAACGTGCAAACTTTAACATCACGAAAACATGCCTATATAATTTTGACCCCCTTAAACCCCACTTTTATGTAGTAAAACTGGGGTTTACAGGGGTAAACATTATTTTTTCTTATTTCTGTTCAAAAACATAAATTGTGGGTACTCGTTAGAACCGCCTCGCCGAGGCGGTTCTAACGAGTACCCACAATCTATGTTATGAGCAAAAATATGAAAAATATCAGGGTTTTTTTATCTGAAAATTTTCAGTTTTTTGGAGGTGAAATTTTCTATATATTTGAATAGGCGTGTTTTCGTAATGATACACTGGTGGGTGCGTGTGTAAAAAATATGAGTTAAAGAAACGGTGTTTTGAACAACTGTCTTGATACATGAGGTAATGCGGAAAAATATATAAAATTTCAGAGGACACCCGGATTCGAACCGGGGACAATTTGACTTGCAACCAAACGCTCTACCACTGAGCTATATCCCCATCTATTCAAATATTAAATGAATAAAATAAATATTTTTTGTTTGAAATCATATCACATATGATGCAATATTATCAAGAAAAACCCCCTATTAAAACCCATACGCAATACTAGGAATCCCATTGTACTTAAACTTCCTGGTGTTGTAAAGTGCGTTTTAATTTTTTGTATTTGTTTCATCCATTAATTATTCTTTTTCTTCCTTTATAAACTTGATTTAATAACAAGTGCCTAATCATAAAAATATAAAATCGGTGTCGTTATTATCAAGCGTTGGCCCCCTTCCCTTGTTTGCAGCATACGACATTCTGAACTTGTTTCAGAGAAAATTTGTCTTGTCATATCATGTGTGTGAATGGTCTGCCTTGCATGAAATGCCAAGTCTCATTTTCTCGTATATAAATATATATATATTTCAATGTGTCGCCTGCTATACCTGTCATATAGCGCGGTTAATTAGTCTGTCGATGATATTATTATATTATGATATAATGAGCTTAAATTCGTACAATCTATATTTTATGTTGCCTATAATTACTGCCAGGTGACATATATATTCTTGCTAGTTGTTTCTGCAGATTTCGTTTAAATTATTTCAAATACAAAATACTTACAGTCGCTTAACATTACGAAAACACGCCTTTTCAAATATATAGAAAATTTCACCTCCAAAAACTTATCATTTATAGATAAAAAATCTCTGATATTTTTCTTATTTCTGCTCAAAACATAGATTGTGGGTACTCGTTAGAACCGCCTCGGCGAGGCGGTTCTAACGAGTACCCACAATCTATGTTTTCGATCAAAAATAAGAAAAATAATGTATACCCCCGTAAACCCCAGTTTTACTATATAAAAGTGGGGTTTAAAGGGGTCAAAATTATATAGGCATGTTTTCGTGATGACGCTTAGCACTCTGGATGATATTGCCTACCCTACATATTCGCATACCTTAACGCCTAGACTTCCTCCAGTCTCCAGTGACTAAATATTTAGTCATACTCAAATATTTTCTTATTTTTTCCAGAAGACAGGATTTGACATCCCATGCAAATTGTCTGCATGAAATCTCAAATCCTGTTTCCTTGAAAAAATAAGAAAAATATCTTCAATTTGTCGTCTGCTGAATTAGCCAAGAGAATGATAACGGTTAATAATGATAACATTGCTAATTCTTCTTTTTTTTTTTTTTTTTTTTTTTTTTTTTAACAGTACTGAAATACGAGTTCCTTCCCTTAGTCTAATACATTTGCACTTGTACATATTGTTATTGCGCTACGCAAAGGATCCAAATTGCTTCAGCGCAAAAAGGGTCCTTATGTTATATGCAAACAACAATGGCCCAGGTCGGCCTGCACATATGTGCGATCTTATTGGGGCTCACTGTGTTCGTCCATATAGTCCAATGATCCTGTCAGCAAAAAGCGAAGACAATGATCACACTGTGTGAATGAGCAGACTGAACGCGGGTCTACAGTGGTTAATTAATTGATATATGGTTGGTATTACTACTATCATAAAATGAGGCATCTGACAGCCTGTAAAATTTCAGTTAGTCTCTCCTTCTTGAACTGGATCAAAAATGAAATGTTTTTTTTAGTGTATCTTAGCCAACATTAATTCAGAAATACGAAAAAAAAAATCATTTCTTTGTGTCCCAGTTCAAAAAACAGAGCCTAACTGAAATTTTACAGGCTGTCAGATGCCACATTTTATGATCGTATTAATACCATATATCAATTTATTAACCCTTTCTTGGATAAAAAATATGGAGCCTTTAAATACAGAAATTTCTAAAACACAACCTAACCAGACAGACCTTCAGTTGGAAATAGACCTATCCAAAGAATTGAGGTAGACAAGTTCAGTCGGCGTAAATGGGTTTAGTTGAAATCAAAATGGCTTGGTCCAGAGAAATAGATCATTGAACCCGTCTTCGACTTGCTCTACTATCCAACTCTTCATATCCAACATTGTAGTTTGTGAGACTGCATTAGTCTCAAGAAGACCGGTGTTTTATCAAAATGAAAAGGAAAGCCACATGGCCGGTACGGCCACGCGTTGCTTTCAGTAATCTAATCTTAAAGAGGCTAACAAATAATCTTAATTTGACTACTTACATTTTAACGCAGAACAGACTTCAACATGTTGATATCATGTGGAATCTTAATAAACCGTTAAATTGGTCTCTTTGATTTTACCGTTAGAAGTCAAAGTTCGCGGTAAAACCTTTATGGGTCAGTGCTTATATAAACAAACAAAATACAAATGTCGATTTACGAGATGGTTTCAAAGTGTTTCTTATCTTGGCACATCAAGCGAAAAGTTAACTTACAGTAGTTTGAAACAGAATGGCCAGAATCAGATTACGCATCGGAAACAGCTGACCAACATGACCGTTCCACTGTCCATCTGCAAGACAAAAAGCTGCGAAAATTCTAGTCATGATAACATGGACTCTGCTGCACAGGCTACGGCGGGCCTTAACAATTGGTATATGATGGTTTACCTTTTCGTTTGATAAAGCCCAAATACCATATAAACCTCAGCTCTCTCTCGGCAAAATCAGTAGGCGATAAACTGATAATGCTCAAGTCATTTGTCGTACCAGCCCCTACGAGATCGGGTAATACCGGGGCTTTTAACTTTGCAGTTTTAAAGCCCTGCTAAACGCCCTGCACTCCGGGTGACAAATTCATGGTAAATCCCTGCTAAAAGCCCCTCCACCTCGGGGCCAGTTTTTGTTTCCTGGAACAGTCTGCTCCCTGTCGCAAAGATCAAGCTGTATCTTGTACATGGTACCCGCAAAATTCAAAGGTAAAGTATAACATTTTCTACGGTCATTCTCTCCCTTCCGCTGATTCAAGAAGGACAGTTGTCAGTTTCTGGCGAAAGAATGTGCACAATACTGGTTAACCGCTTAGAGGACTAAGCCTGCCCAGTAAACGTGTGGTTAGGTAAACTGACCGCGTTCGACATGACCCCATTGGGTTGACTGGGCCGTAAAACCTCAACACAAAATCATTGATAGTATGCGCCAGGTTATTAGAAAAGGTTGATGTTGCTCTAATTCAACAATAAAACTTAAACTTTTACTTGTCTTGTTCCTTGATTTGTAAATGTTTTCCATGCCTTATGACTAACAGGAATTTAGCATGGAAATGCAAAGCATTTTGCGGGAAATTAATACCTCGGCAAATCTACGGCACTGCCAGACTCTTCGGAGGTTCAATCACAGCGCTTAAGCCCCCGCTATGTCCCCGATATTGCCGGCCCCGTAGGGCTTTTAAATGACTGATGCATGATATTCTAGAAAATAGGGTTTTACAATAATGAAACGAGAAAAAAAGGAAATAAATCAATTCCTTGACAACCGGGACTCGAAGTAAATTTCTTCCTTTGAACCCGTTCCTATTCGTTTCTACTTTGTTTACATTTCCACGGTAACAAAGCAGGCAATAATGCCAAATTATAATATTTACCCTAAGTATTCGGACAGACGGACCTGAGCAAACAGTGTGAACCCTGCTCAGACGCGTCTTCTGAGCAGGGTTTACGCTGTTTGCAACTCATCCAGCGATTTTAAACCTATATATAGATAGCAAAAATGGACTTGTTCAAATTTTAGGACAAGTATGGTAAGGAGATATGTCCGAATATTTAAGGTAAATACCGGGAGTAAAGTGCGGTATTTGTTTTAGACAATGTGTCCATATGAGCCCAACTTGCGAAAATGTACCTTCTCACGTATGCGCCCAACGAAGACTCAAACCCGTCTGCGCATTCGTATGGTCTGATCAGTCTTCGTTGTCCGCATGAAGAAACTTTGCATCCCTGGCTATCCATAATGCTTCAAGTGAAGATTCTGATCAGCCTGCGCATTCGCGCAAGCTGATCTGAATCTTCACTTGACGCACATTTTCGAAGGTTCGTTTTCTGACATTACGCCTAATATATTGAATTGGCTAGACCAGAGGTCCTTTAAAAGTTTCCAATATCACAAGCGAATTGTTAAAATCAAAGGGCTGGCGATAACGCTCTTGTTTATTTTGATATTCTAATGAAGACGAACTAACGCTGCCCTAAAATACCCCTTGTTGACCCGGAATGACCCAAGCCGTCGGGTCATGCGACCTGCTTGGACAGGGTCACCAATATGCTCGAAAAGGTCACCGTGATATAAATGAACTACATATATTTTGTGTCTAATAGAATAGAAATGAAGTAGAATAAATATAATCCGTGAGAAAATAAAACGCCAGGTCGTTTCAGGTTTCGTACTTTGCCTTCATTTAGGCATTTTTGAATGAGTGAAACGCAGCAGAGGGCCCCTGTGACCCGAAATGACACGGTCAGTCCTCAAATTTGGAGGGTCATGTCGGGTCGAACCTTTCTTAAATACATGTTTTATCGTTAGAAATTTATACCTGTTCAATTGATTCCATTTGACATTAGAATATATATTGTCACTGCACTGCTTGCAGTTTGTTTTAGAACCATATTTTTAGGGATCAGGTGGGACCAAAAGTTCAAAACTGTTCTCCCTGACAAGTGACCATGCAGGGCTATTAATGTCATAAAACATAGCGTTTAACATCGCCATTTTTTTCTTGGTCAAATAAAATGATCTGACGGTTGTCAATGAAAACGACATGGCCTTCTCAATTAATGTTACGGAGTGTCCTGTTAATGGTAATGTTTTGCGGATTTTCCAGTTATACTTATGTTCGTTAAGTCAATGATATTTTTTTCTTTACATCCATTCTTTATTGCCCATGAAAAAAAAAAAAAAAAAAAATAGAAAAAGCCACCTGACATTTGATGAGAATAATATGCGATGCGATTGTCAAACTATATGTCTCATTATATATTCTCGTGTAGTAAACATGTACTAAAGCTTAGTACAGTTTAGCCCGAAGAGACTTGTGTATCATATTGTGGCATTGTGTAATAAGAATAATTATTTGTAGCTGCGTATTAGGGAGAATAATGTAAGACAGAATAAAAGACAATACAAGTCATAAGTCTTTTTCACTATGTAATATCCTGGTGTGGTGGTATTACCCTGATTTAGCGAAACACTTTTATTTAGTAAGTAAGTAAGTAAGTAAACATTTATTTAACGAGATTATAGGAAATCTTCCTAGACTGGCTCCCTTGGGGTTGCGGGGGTGGGTAACTTGGGGGTAATTGTGGTACGGGTGTTCGAGCCAGTATTTCGAAACCTACCCCATTCATATACCTGGCCTTTGAAAAAACGGACCCATTCATATACTAGATCGTCTGAAATGTTGACACATTTATATATTGCCCTTTGATTTTTTTTTGTACCCATTTATTGCTGGTAGTTAGACAAATATCGCGCAGTCAGTTCATTGAGTACAAAGAGAACAAGCTCTGAACGAAATATATATGCATATACCGGGATAGTGGGGCCTTTCATATACCAATCCAGAAAAATGGGGTCAATCATATACTTTTGCCTTAGAAAAGGGGGCTAATCATATACTTGGCAGCGCTGAAAAAGGGGGCCATTTGGCACACATCCGTACTATGCCATATAGGGGAAGTTACCACCCACCCCCTCCCCCCGAGCTGGCTCCAGTCTCCAGTGACTAATTTTGCTTTCTTCTTATAATCCTGTTTGATAATCCACTAAAATAAAACCAAACTAATCATGGCTATAAAGGCTGGTCACTAGTGACCAGCCTTTATAGCCATGATTAGTTGGTTTTATTTTAGTGGATTATCAAACAGTATAATATGAAAAAATATTAAGTCACTGGAGACTGGAGCCAGTCTACTAATCTTCCATGAGGTTCTCAAAATATTATACAAATGTACATACACATGCGATACAACAGGTTCTCAGCCCAATATACTTAGAGTGAATAAATTGAAATGAAACCCTTTAGAGTGTATAAATTGAAATGAAACCCCAATCAAATAATAATTTTTATCTTATTCAACGTCTTTGGTAGAAAGAATCAAAACTTCAAAGCTGTTGATTTCAGTAGGAATTCGCTGCAAACAAGGGAAGGGTGTGTTAAACTGAGAAAATGGACAGAGTTGAAGTTAAAAAAGTCATAAAGTACTTCTGTAAGAAGAGCATGTCCCCGAGGGAAATTAATTACAACCCTTGTGGGTGAACCTCTCCTTCTCACAGCACGGTGAAGAAATGGGCTGTTAAATTTAGGAGATGAGGGGCGCGTTGTAGATTATGAACGGTCTGGACTCCCTAAAGATGCTACTACAAACGTACGCTCAACTATCAGCGCTTACGATTTCCACTGCCTTTCAATAACGTCTACGGAAATATTGAGTTAGCAAATCTCTGTGCAAGAGAGTACTACAAACGAAAACATTGAGCTTATGCACAGTCTGATCATGTGTGACAGAAGAAGCTTGCGTGTTATAGCTAAACAAATAGGTATGTTTTGGGGCAGTTCTGTCTATCTTGACCGATATCTTAGGATTGTCCAAGGTCTCAGGTAGATGGGTCCCCAGAGTAATGACCAAAAATCAGAAGAAGAACAGGCTTGATATTTCTAAGACTAAAATATCTTCTGTCTCCCTGTAAAGATGACCCTGAAGACTTTATGCGTCGAGTTGTGACCCAAGAAGAGACTTAGGTCCATCACTTTGATACTGAGGCCAAAACGCATTGTGTAATGGAAGAATCCTGGCTCACCCCCTCCCCTACCTCCTAAGAAATCAAAGAGAATTTATGCGGGCCCCCGTAGCCTGGTGGATAAGAGAGTTGACTCCTAATCCATTAGGTTTCTCACCGCTGTGGTTCGAGCCTAGCTCTGGTCATATGTGTGAAAGCCAAGTTCTGCTTACGGATGGTCAGGTGGTTTTTCTCCGGGTACTCCGGTTTTCGCCCACCTTCGATGAACGATCGGCTCGATATAAGTGAAATATTCTTGAAAGGGCCGTAAAACCCAAATAAAAAAAAAAAAAAAAAAAAAAATTTCTTCGAGCCACTGAAGTTCTGCTGTATTTATATCCTATGCTTCTTAAAAATTAAAAATGATGTTCATCAAGAAAATATTTCGATAAGAAACTCTTTAGTCTTATGAAGCAACAAACAATCATAAAGTCGCTTTTGAGTATCCGAATGTGGAGGTGCCCGGATTTTTATCACAGGTGACTGTTTTGGTTTGCTAAATCATAACTTGCAAATAAATACTTTTAAATTTAAATATTTCAGGATTTTTGAATTTTAAGACTTAACAGGATTTTATATATATATGTATTTTTTTTTTTTTTTTTCTGAAAAATAAATGACCGAAAATAAGCTACGTTAGGCTGATGTCATTTCTGTCACGTGACCAAATTTCGGAGATGAAAGTAACTTGTAAATTTTCACCCCTGAAAATTGGTCACGTGACGGAAGTGACATCAGCCCATCATTAACCAATACATTACATGCTTCTACTATATACATTAATGTACATTCGTGGTTAGATGTTCTCTTGGAACCAATATATTATTAGGTCCGAGGTGTTCTAGTGACTCTAGTATTCCGTGTTATCACAATGCATGGTACTTACATACATATTAATGCCCGATGGATTCTTCAACTTCACTTTTTGGTCAGGTCATTCAGGGATGTCTGGTTCTTTTATTTGTTATTATCATTATTAATATTATATCAGTCTCATTTTGTTCGCTAGCAATTTATATCTGTGTCCACACTGTTTGCGAAGTTCTCTTATTTAGGATGTTTGTCCTACGCCACGGCCACGTCTTTGTCATCGGCGCGTTTCACGAACTACAGATGCTTATTAAAAAGCGTGGAAAATCTGTTCTAATTTGGTCATATTTAAGAAGTTTTGTACAAAAGGAAATTATATTTTAATGCGGTGTTTTTGTTTCCTTTTTTCTTTCTTTTCCCTCCAAATACACATATGCAATATATTACAACTTAAAAATATAAAGGCTATATAGCGATGTGCTCATGTCTTGAGTAATTTCATGGAGCTCTTCAAATGAATATTTCATTCAGTGCAAACTACCCGGAATACGAAAATCGAGAATTGGTTAAACAGAAGTTATCCAAGGAACTCGCAAGGAGTGAGCTATAATCAGTCACTTATTCATACACTCAGACACCCTAATTTTCTACCTTCTTTAATTCCCTAACAATTATTGTTTGCTGGTAACACATGATCTAAAGTGGTTATCAACATTTTGTCCCTGTCTTGTTTGAGACTTGGACCGTCTTTTGAAGTCCATTAATAGAGGTCTGGATTATTTCTGTAGGGAACTAATTAGGTCCCTCCTAAGATCAAAGAGGCACGTGCTCTCTGTATCTCTCCATTTAAATTCCTTTGTCGACAGTAAAGTAATTAGTAACACGTGGACTAGATTGCGATTATGATTAGAAACAGAAAACCGCAGCATCACTTCCTACAGTAACATATGTAAACTAGTAAGCAGCCAGGTATTCCTAATAGCCGAACTCCAAAGCAAACACTTAACCCATTAAAGACTGAATAAACTCTCCAACACGATATATTGGAAGAGTCCATTTTCGATATTAGGTATACCAGGCTATATCATATAGATATTCCTTAGGAAAAATGGTTAAACTTTTTGCTAATAGTGGAGAACCTCATCAGACGCCGCGTTCTGATCTGGGTCTGCATTGTTTGCCAGTTACGTACCCGTTTAGGGGTCTCCAGTCCAGATTAAAACTACCATAGGGTGTACCCAACAGACCCGATCCGCAGTACCACGGTAGATCGGTCAGTTGACTGGAATCATACAGTATATCAAGCCTATTCTTGGTGTGTCCTGTGTTGAGCATAAAGTGAACATAGGACTGTACAACACAAGCAAGCATGCATGTGACCTCACAGAGAGAGGTGCCTTATGCATTGCAACCATCCTTCTTTTGAATTCTGACGTACGGATATAAAAGCACGAGCATAAACAAAGATGCTCTTACATACATACATACATACATACATACATACATACATACATACACTGTACATACATACATACATACATACATACATACATACATACATGCATACATACATACATACACTGTACATACTTACATACATACATACACTGTACATACTTACATGTATACATACATACATACACTGTTCATACTTACATACATACATACACTGTACATACTTACATACATACATACATACATACATACATACATACATGGATGTACAGAGAGAGAGAGAGCTTGTGTACAGAAACCATTTCATCTAACACTAATAAAAAAATCAACTCTTATACAGCCATCTGTCCCCCCCAGCATACATACATGCGTCCGTTTGCCCAGTCATTCAGAAACACGGACGAAGGCGGACACACGGTAAAACACATTATAGAAAAATGGTAAAACATGAAAATAAAGCTGCAGTTCTGTATGTGGCAAAGGAAAAAAAAAATAACAAATGCGTTATATTTGTGTTAGTAATTAAAGTAATAAACGTCTGGTCAAACATTCCATAAAGCCAATCCACACGGTTGAAATTTTCTTTCATATTTCTCCACCTGTCAAAACTTCGCACATTTGTCCATCAGTGCCCTCTTAGACTGACCCCGAGAGTCTGCAGCAACTAACGGTTTCTCTAATTATAACCCCTACAGTTTCCGTACGGAAAATCTGGTAGCAGATGTACGGTCAAAATGAGCTTCAACCTGGGAAAACATACCTTCTGTGCAGGAACGAAGATTTAAATGAGCCTGCATATTTGCGCAGACAGATCAGTGTCTTAGTTGCCTGTATGGTGGTACTTATTATCCTTGGCTAACCAAAATGCACCCCGTGAAGATGCTGGTCAGACTGCTCGAATGCGCAGGCTGATCTGAATCATCGCTAGGCGCACCTGTCCGAAGGTACATTTTCTGACGTTGGGGCTCAAATAGTTTAGATATGAGGCGGGAACCGTTACAGAACAGACATGCTCCTGCGAACTGCGAAGAACCAAATAAGCGCAGGATTCAGTGCACACTGACCAGGATCTTATATTTGTTACTTAGTCTACTGAACAACTATTTATATGCGTGCGCATTCTGGTCTGGATCTTCCTTGTTTGCATGGCAAAGTCCCTTTATCTGGTTCCCGACCGACATACATGTGAGAAATTTGCGAAGTTTTCGAATTCTGCACGTGTCACGTTTAATCATGGACATCTAGCGGTGGCGATGAAAAGTTATGATTAGCCACAGGGTTGCCAATTTTCGCCACAGGAACCATTTTTGAAACCATAAAATCACTTATGAGCATTTAGTATTGATGACAGGTTACAGCGTCAGGACAGTTGCGAATATATCCCCATATGAAAGAAATGGCGATTTTCGTTGTTTTGGATGAAAATCAAATATTATATGTGCATAAAGCGACACAAGTGCATAAATGTATTTGGGCTTTTGTTGAGCGCACATATATCATGTAAGTTTTATTATGTGCAGGCTGTAACAACAACAACAACAACAATAATAATAATAATAATAATAATAATAATAATGTTATTGATAAAAGTAACTTCCGATTTCTTGCTTCTAAACATCAACTCCTAACTTCAGGTTCTAACTGCGGACATCTGGCATCTTATTTCTAACTTCAGACTTCTGAATTCTAAGACACGGATGTTTCAGATGGCTTCGTTCGATCCCCCTTCCATATCATTGTGGAAAAGATCCACTATAAGCGCATACAAATGGCATACATGTATAAGAAGAGAGTCTTATATGCCACTTGTCGCATACAAAGGACAGAAATATTAGTCAAGTAATATAGAAGTTTGCGCTGAACATTACAAATCACCATCATTGCCATCAACCTCAGCAGCATAAGAGACGCATTAACCGAATGTACACTAATTATTCGGACAGACAGGTCTTAGCAAACAGTGCAGACCGTGATCAGATGCCACAGAACGCGACGTCTGATCAGGGTCTGCACCCTCTGCCACTCATCCAGGAAAATACTCAGTCAAATTTCAATGGATCGAAAATATTAGGGACCATGGAAATTTGTTCTTTCGAGCCACTGAGGGTTAATCATGGCGTCAGGTCAGGAGGCAAATGGTAATAATTTAGGGATGGTATGTTTAGTGTACTCATTAGGGTAGCCTCGATGCGTCGATTCTGATGAGTACAGACAACATACATTTTCATCATAAAATAAGACTATTTCCCTAAAATTACCCTACGTATCTGTTGAGTTATGGGAAGAATTGCCTTGGGACTCAGAAAGGAGTCAACCACGGTGACCAAGCCATCGGTGTCCGAGGCATTGAAGTTTTACCGTCTTTCTTTCTTTTTCATTTCCAAATTTAGGACAGGTAGGGTAAGGTTTTAAGATATATACGGAATGTGGTGTACTGTATAATAAATGGATTTTACTACCTCTGAACTTCAATCAACATCAAACTGGCCAATTAGGCGGCTTCAGAACCTGTGCGCCACCTGTAACAACATGCGAGCGGCAATAATGAGGTTTTAACTAAAGGGAGAGGATTTCTCTGTTTGTTTATTCATGACCATAATCGCTTTAAGATTTGAACCGCAATGTCCGATAACGTATCTTCCTAAATGTGCGCCCTGCGAAGATTCAGATCAGCCTGCGCGTTCGCGCAGTCTGATCAGAATCTTCACTGGGCGCTTTTTGGATAACAAAGGATGCAAAGTTTCTTCATGCTGGCAACGAAGGCTCTGATCAGACTGCGCGCATGCGCAGGCTGATTTGAGTCTTCGTTGCGCGCCCATCAGAAGGTATGTTTTTACACGATCTGGTTCATTTATCTAAGGCCTTTGAGAATCTCGGCGGCGATGATAATGCATTTGGTGAGATGAAATAAATAAAGAATCGGATTTATAATAAAGCGATTATGACAAACTATAAACATGGAGAGAATCATAGTGGGCTGGGATCTATTATGATAAAAGTTGGAGTTAACCCAGCGTTTGTTTGTCTTGTTAAAACCTGTTTATCGGGTCAGAATTTGTCTGGCCTGTATGGGTTTGTTGCAGTGTTTCAAGTTGATTCATGTCCCTTCTTTTAAGGGCAGATCAAAGTTCAAAGTATATACAAGTGTCAGACGAGGTTTACCGCGCATCTTGCTAATTACTTATAACTGTCTGTTGTGCCCGAACATGTCTAGTAAAGTTTCAAAATTATGAAGCGTCCTGTCCAAACTTGTTCCAGGTTTGATGGCATACGGCTCCAACAAATTTTAACCTACCGGAACAAGTCCAAGACCTGCGCAGAGACCAGATCATTTGGATCTAAAAAGGATCATACGCAACGTATCTTTTGAATGTTCGGATATACATTTAAGAAGTTGATACTTGCATTGGTTTGTTGTACGCCTCCTGCACGTGGCCAGTTCAGCTCCTTATTCTAGGCTGGCTTCAGTCTCCAGTAACTAGTGACCAGACTTCTGATATTATTTTGGTTTTATTTTAGTGGATTATCAAACAGGATTATAAGAATATATAATTTTAGTCACTGGAGGCTCGGGCCAGTCTACTCCTTCCTTTTTGATACAAGGCTGGTTCACTGTTTTATTTATCCTGCACTCCACACCAGTCTCTTAATGACCAAAGGTCAAGGTCAGGGATTTAACTTTTGCAATAAAGTTTTCGTCTGGCCAAGCATCTGTACGGTCAACAGATCCTATTGGCATTGCAGATGTTTTGTAGTTGAGCACTTCTCGTGAAATTGATGTTATGGTTTTAGACCTGTCTTGGGTGGGTGGATGAGGGACAAACAGCCCGTTAGTATGTGTGTGTGGTGGAGGGGAGGGGGGGGGGGCGGGTGCTGACAAAAGGGGTCTTATTTTCAGAGTCTGGCTGGAACCGGGAGGGGGAGGGGGTGTTTCATTCTAAAATTGTAAACAAATCTAGGAAGGGATTCAAATGTACCTGTCTGGAAAGGGGTTCATATCTGTCTGGAAAGGGGGTAGCCAAATTAAAACTTGTATATACCTTAATTAAACTTGATATTGTGTGATTTTTGTTGTACTTAGTACTGATAATATGCGAGCGATAGGCCAATACTAGTATCATTGTCTGCTATATGTAGTTTAACTGTATGCTGGCCCTTGTTTGTATGTTTGTCTTACTTTTGTCCGGAAAGGGCTCTTAATCACGTCTAGGAAAGGGTAGGGACAGACAGACGATGAGAGAGAGAGAGAGAGAGAGAGAGAGAGAGAGAGAGAGAGAGAGAGAGAGAGAAGAGAGTTTTTGAGACGTATTGTGTTACTGGGGATATTTTCGGTTGGTTTGCTTTTAGACTAGCTACTAGTTGTATATCAATAGTGTTTCATCAACGAATTATAATTGTTAATTAACGAAATTAATTATTAAGGGTCATCTACTGCTTAGTGCTTGTCTCTCCTCTTTGATAGCAGCAACTCATCTTGGAGATATCCTTGATGTCAGAGACCAACTATCAGAGGCTAGCTATCATAGGTATCATACATAAATTTGAATCAGCTGATAGTAGGAGTGATAAAACATAACATCAAGGTCTAGGAGCTAGTCTAGTTTGCTTTATTCTGTAACATACATAACTGCGCTATAAAATCAAAGCACCGGCAGCACTGGTGGATCGATTCCCAGACAGCATTCTACATAAATCTATATCGGGCCGTCATCGGCCCGTCAGGGTAGCTGACGGGCCGATGACGGCCCGATGTAGATTTACGTAGAATGCTAGCTGGGTTGTCTTTTGAGTGTAGGCTGGGTATATAGTCATGAACGGGGACTTAAGAATGTTTCATTCAACTCTTAACTTCCTCTTATTTAAGCTAACGGTGCAGACCCAGATCAGCCACCGCGTTCTGTGACGTCTGATATTGGTCTACACTGTTTGCCAGTGTTCCAGTCCAGGTTTTACAGATAACCGTCTTCAGACGGCACTCTGACGTCACAGTGACAAGAATAGCGCGGTTATAAATAACCGCTACCTGGATTTCGTACAAACGCGCGGTGTGATTTCATTGGTCAATGATAATCATGTGAACAATAACCTTAAGGAAATTTTGGTTTGTGCATATTTAGGCTCGATTGTAAACAGTCGATCCAAAAATGAGTTCAAGAACAACCAATGTGCAGGTCATCCCTTCCACCCGTAGAATCGTCCGTCCATATACGTTTATGCTACAGTATACAGTACAGTTGACTCTCGCTATCTCGAACTCGCTTATCTCGAATAACCGCTTATCTGGAAGTGAAAATCTGGTCCCTGCCTAAACATGAAAATCTAACAACATGTAAAAATATTGTGGAAAAGAGGAGAAATTGCTCCCAAGGGAGCAATTTCTCCTCTTTTCCACAATATTTTCAATATATCTCTAACTTCAAGAGTCCAGAACAGAACAGAACAGAACAGAACAGAACTTTATTTAAGAACAAATTCTCAGGCCACTCACAGGTGGCGTAAGAGAAAATACAAGCAAACAGACAATAAACAAAGAAACAGGCAATGTTACAATAATAAGACATATACAGACTATGTGGAAAATGTAGTCGCACATTTGTTCATTATTATCTGAACAAACTCGGAAAGCTTTTTAAGTGTCGCTAAATTATCTGAGGCAAGTAGCTCTTTCTGTTTTATTATATTGGGCCTTTTATAAAAATAAGGTTTCAAATGGCGTTTTCTCTCTGTTTCGAAATAGTTACAACAAAACAGATAATGAAATTCGTCACCTAATTCGTCTTTGTGACAAATTTGACACTTTCTATCGTCGAAGGGTACATTTTCCCAACGGCCTGTCTCAATCGGAAGTCTGTGATTACTTGTTCTGAACTTTATGAGAGGCAAATATTGTTTACGATCAAGTTTTATCAAATACTTTTCGAAATTTAGGTCTTGTTTAAAACTATAAAAAATTCTACCTTTTGATGAAGAATTAACCTTCTGGACCCATTCTTGAATGTGTAAATCAAATAGGACCCTAGACACTGACAGCTTGACTGACCTGGGATTATCAATGACTTCTTTGTTCAAAAGGTCAATTTGACCAACTGAAACAAGTATATCTTTTATATAGCTTACCCATTTATGCTCATAACCAGCATTGTATTCGTGTAACAGTTTTTTGTATAACAATGTGGATAGTTTCGTTTCTTTTCCGTTTACCAGTGATAACCAATATCCAATCATTCGGCTCTTTACAGTCACTTCCACTGGCATTCGTCCAAGTTCAGCATATAGAATGTAAATAGGCGTACTCTTTTTCAAATTAGTAATTCGCCTTAAAAATTCATTTTGAAGATTTTCGATAAGTTTAATATTTTCAAACCCCCACAGTTCACAACCAAATAATGCTATGGGTAAGATGGTATGATCAAATAAATGTAATTGTAAATCAAGGGGCAAATTCAAATTACGTATTCTTTTATAAAGGAGGTGCATTGCCTTTTTTGCTTGGTCAACATTATGCTTCCTCGCCTTATAAAAGCTTCTGTTTTTAGAGAAAATTACACCCAAATATTTAAACTCTTTACATATTGAGATCTTTTTCTCGCCAAGTTTGAAGTTATACTTTTCATCGTTACGGGTTCCGAAAATCATTATCTTTGTTTTATCAAAATTGATATCAAGTTTCCATGCTTTTGAATACTCATAGAAAACATTCAAATTATACTGAAAGCTAACTTCGTCTGTTCCAAAAATAACAGTATCATCTGCATATAGCAAAACAAACAATTTTATGTATGTGCTGATATTATCGGTGGGCATTTCTAGATTAATGCCAGTACAATTTTTCTCTTCGAGGAATGTTTCTAAGTCATTCAAAAATAATGCAAATAAAACTGGTGACAAATTTTCCCCTTGACGAACCCCTCTGAAACTTCGGAAGAAAGTAGACTGTACCCCACCGTGAGAGACACAGGACTTTATTCCTTGATACATGTTATAAATAATACGAAAGAAATTACCATTAATATTATATTTCAAAATTTTAGTCCATAAACCGACTCGCCAAACTGAATCAAAAGCTTTACTAAAGTCAATAAATGAGCAGAAAAGTTAGGTCTTTTTAGACTTAAGGATTTCAAGAAGAGCATGAAGGACGAATATATGATCCGTAGTAGAATACCCAGATCTGAAGCCTGCCTGGTTTTCTTCTAAAATATTGTGTTCATTAAGGAATTTGTTAAGCCTTGAATTTAGGACAGAAGTGAAAAGTTTTCCAAAACAGCTTAAAATCGTTATCGGTCTGTAGTTTTCAGGTTATATATTTGTTAAATGTGGTTAATCGAATTAGTTTTTCCTCTATTCTGCAAATCTGATATGTCGAGGTACGGATATCTCGAAGTATTTCAGAAGGTTCCTTGGAATTCGAGATAACGAGAGTCGACTGTATTTGTGTAAGCGAACAAAGAAAACCCTTAACAGGCTGATCTATGCCTTGCTCTACATGTACGACCTGAAGTTTCTTCATCGACTTTGAAAATTTAGAGAAATGCATTCAGGTAGATATACTATATGTCCCACAAAGTCAAGGCTTGGCGGTCCATGTAGGTAACAAACATATATCTGGTCAAAGAGTCAGCGTTAGTCTCCTTCTCAGCAAACACACAACGTAGCAAAAAGGTCCTAACAACGTCGTAACAATGTTGTGTGTTTGCTGGGTTACTCTATGTTGTTGTTTTTTTCTTTTATTTCAATTTGTACAATTTGATGCAAGTTGTAATACTAAGACAAATAAGATGGAAAAAGTGACATAAAAAAGACAAGTGCAGTCTTAACAAATTGAGCCAGTCACAGTCTTTGTTAGCTCTACAAGTTTCAGAATCGCAAAGGGAACCTTGCCGTAAACGGGGATGGTGGTGGTGGTGATGGTGTGAGTGTGTGTGTTGGTGTGTGTGGGGGGGGGAGGGGTGTAAACTTATGTCAGGTAAAACATAGAACGCGTGTGGGAAAAGCTAAGTTAAACTCCAATCTGAAATAAAATCAACGCACTGACAGCACTGGTGGGTCGGTTGTCTGAGTGCAAGCAGGGAAACTGGCCCTGAATGGGGCAACCCTTAACTTCCTGAAATGTAAGCAAACAATGCAGACCCTGATCAGACGCCGCGTTCTGTGGTGTTTAATCTGGGTCTGCACTGTTTACCAATATCCCAGTCCAAGTTTTACAGATAACCATCTTTACACGGCACTCTAACGTCACAGCGACAAGACTAGCACGGCTATCAATGCGATTTGATTTCATTTCGAGGGTTGAGCGCAAGACTGTAGTAACTCAAACATATTTTTGAAACCCTTGTTTAGGGGCAACTTTGACCCCTTTGTAAACAATGCAAATTTAGGTGCCATTGCTCATACGAGCAATGGTACCTAAATTTCCATTGTTTACAGAAAGATATGCTGTAATCTTCATAACGCCTTCATGATGAGGAGATTAAGTATTGGGAAAAACAACAGTCTTGCGATCAACCCTCGATTTGTCAATGATAATCACATATACAGCGACCTTAAGGAAATTTTGCTGTATGCATACTCTGGCTCGATTGTAAACAATCGACCCAAATACTGTATAGTTAATACCGACACCTTTAAAGCAATTTGATAGTCAGCTTTCATGGAGCATTTCATTACGAAAACACGCCTATTCAAATGTATAGGAAATTTCACCTCCAAAAAACTAAAAAATTTCCAGATAAAAAACTCTGATATTTTTCACATTTCTGCTCACAACGTAGATTGTGGGTACTCGTTAGAACCGCCTCGGCGAGGCGGTTCTAACGAGTACCCACAATCTATGTTTTGAGCAAAAATAAGAAAAATAATGTATACCCCTGTAAATCCCAGTTTTACTGTATAAAAGTGGGGTTTGAGGGGGTCAACATTATATAGGCAGGTTTTCGTGATGTCCTGGTATGAGCGTATTTTCCATGTATTAGAGCTACGGGCCTGGGAAAAAAAAGTGGGATTAGGTGCCACGAAGCGCAGCTTCTTATAAGGAAAACGAAACTGGCTTGTCCATGATTTAGGATAATTATGGTAAGGAGTTGCGTCCGAATAATTAGGGTACATATGATAACCAATCTTGCTAATGGATATTTAATGAAAACTAGAATTAGGTAACACACGACCACCCTTTTGTTATCAATTAAATCTTGAAATTGACTTTAATCGCGGGATAGTTTGGTGGCATGGTGTAATTTTGAAAACATAATCTAGAAAAAAACCATCTATGGCAGGTAATTATTAACCTTTCGTTGAAACTAATACCTTTCAAATAATCATTTCACTTTTCAATTTAAGAAAGTGGCATTTTCTTTTTTTTTTTTTTTTTTTTTTCTATTTTAAATGATTATTATCGAGAAAGAGCGAGAGATACAGTTTTGAATAGTACGATTTTAATGGTTTTCCTTTTTGGAAGCTGTGAACGAAATATCAAAAACAAAGCCAAAAATATATAGGGGACACCCGGGTTCGAACCGGGGACCTCTCGATCTGCAGTCGAATGCTCTACCACTGAGCTATATCCCCTTGTTGAACTCCGCTTGACAATGTCTTAATACATATATTATCAGTAATAGCTTAAAGTGTACACCAACATTTTATGCAATCTGTTCAGAAACTATATATATATATATATATATATATATATATATATATATATATATATATATATATATATATATATATATATATATATATATATCTCTATGCGTGCGTGTGTTCCAGAGTGTCAAATGATTCTGTAAGTGAACAGCAAAGCCCTGATCAGACTGCCGCCAAGGCCCGAAGACTGGTCTTTACATGGCGCGGCCAAGATGATGTCAACTTATAGCACAGACCGTGATCGGCCTGCGCAGACGCGTCTGAATGAATAAATACAGTCGAACCTCAATAGCTCGAACACCGACCGCTCGTTTACCATGGTTAATTCGAACTCATTTTTGAGTCCCTACGAAATTCTTCCGCTAGCTCAAGAAAACAAATATTTAGGGAAATTTTCTTATTTTATCATGAAATTGTATGTTGTGTGTACTTATTAGAATCGCCTCAATGAGGCGGTTCTAATGAGTACACTCAACATACAATTATTGTGAAGGGAATAAAAAACCCTAAACTATCGCTATTTGCTTCCTGACCTGGCACCATGATTAACCCTCAGTAGCTCGAACTACCCATGTCACGAACCAGTTTCTATTGTCCCAAAGATGTTCGAGCCATTGAAGTTCGACTGTACAGTTTAACTAGCTTACAACAGAGACGTGTCTTCGGGATATGCGGACAGTGAAGGGCCAGATCAGCCTGCGCATTTGCGCAGTCTGATCAGGGCCTTCACTGTCCGCTAACAGAATTATTGGATACTACAGAATGTATAAATTGAGAGCAATTGCCCTGATGATACTTTGTGCACGTGCAGGATGATCTGAATCTACGCATTTTACGCATGGACGAAGACACTTTCTCGATTGGCGTGGCCCACTTGAAGCTCTCAAATCCAAGGCCTAGACGTCTAACAGGTGTTAAGGGCATTTTGTTTTTCAACACCTGAAAGTCTCATTAACCTGCGAAACCAACAAAATCGATAGAGTTCTTTATTTACTTTTAAATAATGGTCATTTACTGGGATCGTGCTTAGTGAAAGGCGTATAACGTATAGGGTCAGCGAAAACGGGCGTCCGGCTGTATATTTCAGCGGACAGGTCGGGACGAGTGCATTCTCCGGAATTCCTGGATTCTGTAAGCGGAAGCCATGAATCATATTGCGCGAATGCGCAGGGTGATCTGAGTTTTTTTTTTCTGATTTTCGCCCTTTTACGATGGTCCGACCAATTTCAGCTTCAGCATGAGAAAACGTACCTTCTGACGTGCGCCCAACGAAGACTCAGATCAGTCTGCGCGTCCGCGCAGTCTGGTCAGAGTCTTCATTGTCCGCATGAAGAAACTTTGCATCCTTGGCTATCCAAAATGCGCCCAGTGAAGAGTCAGATCAGACTGCGCGAATGCGCAGGCTGATCTGAATCTTCGCTGGGCGCACAAGTCCGAAGGAACGGTTTTCGACGTTGCGGCACTTTTAATCCTCTGTTTTGATGGGTCTCGAGTGCCCCTTGTGCTGATGGTGTCCTTTTTGTAATCCCCAGGTGTTAGAGTGTTGTTGTTAACCGTGACATTTGAAAATGTAATACAAGACTAAGGCCTTATTATGTTTATATTGCCTTTGAGGTTTACTAATAGGAAGATTGAATTATTGTTCCAGGATTAGCGAACAAGTGTTTGTTAAAATAGAACTTACAATCAATTTCCTATTGAAATGAAACGGGAAATTACCTGATCTCTGACGTGAGAAAATGTACCTTATGAAATATGCACCCAATGAAGACTCATATCTGAGTCTTCGCTATCCGCCTGATGGAACTCAGGATTCTTGTTTATCCAGTAAGCGCCTAGCGAATACTGGTCAGAATGTGCGGATCTGAGTTGGCTCAGCGCACCAGTTAGAAGGTACTTTTTTATCACTTTTTGGCAACGCCTCTTTCAAGAACCTTAACAATAGCAGTAGCAAACATTAGAAGTTGCTACATCCAAGTGACACTAAAATTAAATAAATACATAAATAAACTAAACTAAATAAGAAACTGAATAGTCTTTTGAATACCTGCGTTTGTCCCGCTTTTATTTTATTAAACATTTCCTGTCTCAGATTTTGGCTGCGCGCGCATGTAATAGAAATATACAGTGACATCGGTAAAATTACGCAAGAAAAAAAAGTTCGCCTCCATCATTTCTATCTGGATAGAGAGATAACCGGGAGTGGATCCTTCTTCCATCTTCCCTCTCCCCGCCATCTCCACAAGCATCCGTTCAGTCCCTTAATCTTGACGGTCGTTGTGGCAACACTGATAATATTTCAACAACTCTTCTCCACATTTCCCTGTCTTCTGCTGACCTGTGCGAATATCAAATCGCCAAACCTATCCATTCATCATTGTTGTTGTCGTCCAATCTCTTCTTTTGTTTTCCTCCCCTGTTCCTAGACAGGCTCCAGTCTCCAGTGACTGAATATTTCTTCTTACAATCCTATTTGATAATCCACTACTGTAACAATAAAACCAAAATGATATCATGACTATAAAGGCTGGTCACTAGTGACCAGCCTTTATAGTCATGATATTATTTTGATTTTATTTTAGTGGATTATCAAATATGATTATAACTACATATTAGGCACTGGAGACTCGAGCCAGTCTATCATGTTCCCTGCAGATTTTTTTCGGCATGCCAGAAGATCTCTACACATGGCCGTACATACCATCTAACTTTCCGCATCTTCACCATGGTAAGGAGATTACTATGCAGTACGATTGCATCACAGGTACTTTTGGCAACCTCCTCATTCGTTACCTGGTCTTTAAAGGAGATATTCAGAAATCTCCGATAGCATCTCATCTCAAGACCTTGGATTCTTCTTTCGTTCTGCTGTTAGTGTCCGGCTCTCACGTGCATAAAAACGAATATGAACATGCGCATCAGCTTTATTTTAGAAGCAAGCTAGATAATCTTGTCCTTTCATATGAATTACAGTTGTGAAAGAGCTGTTGTTATTTGTGCATTCCTGGAAAGGATTTTTGTTTTGGACCCCCGTTACAGATTATTGATCCTAGATATTCGAAGTTTTCCACTGCTTTTAGCCTCCCACCCTCCCGCACCTGAATCCCATGGGCCACAAACTCATCCGAGTAAAATGAGTCCAAATCAACCCAGAGGCATAAACTGAAGAAACTTGGTAGTACTCCAATTTTGCATACTTAGCTTCAAGGTCATAACCATTGGTTCAGCAGAAGCTTCAATGTCAACGGCTTATTGGTTCAAGAGAAAAAGATTTTCCTCTGATGTTTCGCTATTCAAATTTCGTTTTACCACAGATGATAAGGAAAAGACAATTACAGAGTTGAATTAAAAAGTTTGCCGTAAGGCCAAATTGATTGAACAACTGTAAAAGAGCATTTTCCTTCGAAGCCAATATGTTTCTGTATATATGTATGGATGGATGGATCGGTGGACGCACTCACGCACGTACGTATGTATTCGGATAGCTGTTCTCGTTGTATAAATAATTTATGGTATGTACTAGCCTGGCACCATGCTACGAGTTTTACATTTCTAAATTAACAAAGGTAAAATACTCCTTCTAGACTATTTCTCTACACATATTATCTCCCTTACCAGTCAGAAACTCGCGGCGTCTGATCAGGGTCTGAACTGTTTGCTTAAATTACAGAAAGTTAAGGATAAAATGAAACAGTCTAAGGTCTGGTTCAGATTCATTTTCCCAGCCTACACTCCATTACGAAAACACGCCTATTCAAATACACTGAAAATTTTACCACCAAAAAATGGCAATTTTTCAGATAAAAAATTCTGATATTTATCATATTTCTGCTCAAAACATAGATTGTGGGTACTCGTTAGAACCGCCTCGCCGAAGGGGTTCTAACGAGTACCTACAATCTATGTTTTTGAGCAGAAATAAGAAAAATAATGTATACCCCTGTAAACCCCAGTTTTACTATATAAAAGTGGGGTTTAAGGGGGTCAAAATTATATAGGTATGTTTTCGTGATGCAATCAACACATCAGTGCTGCCAATGCTTTGATCATAAAGTCGTGTTCTGTTCTGTTCTATAGACCAGTGTAATGTTTAGCTGACATCGTTTCAATGTCCTGAAGTACCCTAACATTTGAAACGGTTAGTTAATTACATTTAACGCGAGCGTGTCACATATATGTTGCTTTGATATATAAACATTAATTTTATTGTGATTTTGATTTTATCTATACATAGTACTACATTATGACATTAACTTTAGTCTGGGCAAATAGTCTCTCAATAACATATGTTTGCGTTATGCAACTTTAGCTAAGTCTGATGCAACGAAGAAGTAGAAATGTCAAATTGAAATATTTACTTAACGCTTACAATCGGCTTTAAAAATCTTAACTGCTATTGATAACTTTAAGATTAATGTTGACTTAAGAAGCCAACTAAATGACAATTACTTTTGACAGTTTTTGTCCAAGTGAGAAGAAAATGCACAATCGTGGCATTTGGCATTTCATATTTCGTAAATGGGACAAAGAAAAAAAGCGCATTCGCGTTTTATTCGAACAGCAACTAGGCGAATAGGCGAAAGTTTTGGGTAAATAAACGTGAGCATAAGCACTGTGCCTTACCGTGCAAATCATGTGGAAACACCAGCATAAAATCGCAAATGTTTACCCACCAATACCAAACATCACGAAAACACGCCTATATAATTTTGACCCCCTTAAACCCCACTTTTATATAGTAAAACTGGGGTTTACAGGGGTATACATTATTTTTCTTATTTTTGCTAAAAAACATAGATTGTGGGTACTCGTTAGAACCGCCTCGCCGAGGCGGTTCTAACGAGTACCCACAATCTATGTTTTGAGCAGAAATATGAAAAATATCAGTGTTTTTTATCTGAAAATTTTCAGTTTTTGCAGGTGAAATTTTCTATATATTTGAATAGGCATGTTTTCGTAATGTATACGAACCCTATGCTACGTGATGGTTTGCTTATAGCTTCCTTACCTTCATCTCACAGCAGCCTCTATAAGATACCCTTAAGCGCCGTAGGACATATATGTTCAGGCTTTGTGTCTTTCATCTATCATTTTTTGGGTCGATTGTACAATCGAGCCATAGTATACAAACGCCAAAATTGTCCACAGGATTATAACTGACCAATGTAATCAAACCAATGTAAATCAATGTAGTTAAACTTGGGATGGGACATTTGGGACATTGGCAAACAGTGCTGACCCAGATCAGACGCCGCCGAGGAAGTTAAGGGTAAAATGAAACAGTCTTAAATCCCCGTTCAGGACCATATTCCCAGCCTACACTCAGAGACAATCGACCCACCAGTGCTGCCGGTGCTTTGATTAGATACAGCAGTCGTATTATGGACTTGTTCAAATTAATGGACAAATATGGTAAGGGCAAATATGGTAAAGAGGTGAGGTGTTCGAATAGCCAGGGTAAAACTTGGCTGTTTTCAGTTTTGTGAGTGGGTCCATTGCTCGCAAGGATCAATCTATTTTTCAAAGTTTAGAAAGTATAGTATCGTTCGAATATTTCTGGTAAATGAGGTATTCCATTTCTTTGTATCAATGCCCTAAATCAATAATACTTGATCCTAACAAAAGTACTTATCAATTCTCAGATGTTCACACCAAACCAATCACACACGGGTCCATGCTGTCATATTTCAGCAATAGTCAATGAGACGGTGCAAAAGTTTAGAATCGAACAATAGACAGACTTCATTAACATTACACTTGTCATATCTAGTGGTTGCAAGTGGGTAACAAGTGCCCCTTGTGACACTGTTAATGCTTAGCATGCTGGATAGAATTTATATACAGCAGACGACATTTTGAAACATTTTTTTTTCTTATTTAACCGGGAAAATTGGCTTTGACCATATCATGCAAATTGTCCCTTGGAGATAATTTGCATGAAATGCCAAAGTCTATTTCTCGCAGACAATGGCACGAAATGCAAAAGCTTATTTTCTGGGGGAAAATGTTATCAGTTTGCCGTCTGCTGAATTAGCCCAGACTGTGGTAAGGGTTAAGTGGCATTATTACAGCACCTTATTTATTACTGAGCAGCTGATTTTATTGTCCATAACAATTTGTTTTATTGGACTGATTAATATGACACAAAGAAGGTGTGATGACTACATACCTATTGTGTCACTGTTAAATGTATGAAAAGTATGAAAAGGCGGGAATCACACCAGTGGGTCCTGTTGGTTTTGTGCATGTGGTTTCTGCCGTTGTAGGCTATCCCTACATCCCTACATTCGGAGCTGCTTATATATATATATATATATATATATATATATATATATATATATATATATATATATATATATATATATATATATATATATATATATATATATATATTATTTGAGAGTCAACACTAACTTATATAATGAAATAAGATTCTACGATCTGCAACAGCTGTGGTACCGTATTTACCTAAGTATTAGGACATCTTAACTCCTTACCATACTTGTCCTAAAATATGAAAAAGTCTATTTTATTACCTGTCGATGTGTCCAAAAGTGCTGGACGAGTGGCAAACAGTCACTTCGTAGACTGCTGTTTGTCGGAAGTAAACGAATGTCGCGATTTTGACCAAAAAAAAAAAAAAAAAAATACAGACCCAGATCAGACGCCACAGAATGGCCCGCAATGTTTGCCGCAAAGCTGCACGGGAACCATAGCACGGTAAAACACCCTCTTTAATAGTAAATGGATTCGTCTTCTTCTAAATGGAAGAATCCACGAGGCATAAAGATTAAATAAAGCGATATTTCTCTGGCATACCTGCAGAAGTATCAAATCATTATGACATCTGTATGGACCAGACATTAGAGAGAGGGAAATGGGGGTTAACTTTCTGTATACATGGCATAGTACAGACGGGCGCGTGGCCGGAATGGTCCCCTTTTCAGTGGAAGTGTTTTGTTTAGTACAGAAAGGTTCCGTTCTGTCATAGGCAAGAATATAAGAGTGACCCATTCTCTTTGAATGAGGACACAAATCGCAAGTTTTGTTGTAGAAATTTCGTTTGTCTCGTTCGAAAATGGAGAATATGGTACATTGTAGGTTCATTAGTATATAAACTGGCTCGCAATTTGTTTGGCCAAGTACTGAAATGGGTAGATATATTCTTTATTTTTTCCTGTGTTTAACAAACGCACACCTGAACCCACTGTGTCTGAACCAAAGTCCAAACCATATCAGTAACGCTACGAAAGCGCTTTATTAGCCACGTCAAAAGTGTCATCTTCCCTCCTTTCAATTACTTACATTCCTGTCCTTGCATATTTTGTAGCATATTGTATATAGCTAACTATTTTTTATAATCATATTAGTCCTAAATACATGGGGATACCTAAACTATTTACCGTACATGTCTAAACTTTGATCAAGTTAATAAACCAGTTGATGTGTCTACAAAGTGCTGAATGATTGGCAAACAGCGTAGATTCTGATCAGACGCCGTGTCCTGCGGCGTCTGATCAGGAACTACTCTGTTTGCTCACGTCAGTCTGTCCACAATTTTAGGATGTAATACGGTAAAAAAACGCAAGCTGTATAAACCTAAAGGTAGCGTATTGGGATTACTTTTCAGTGCGGAGGCGCGGATCTCTCACTGGAAGGCGTTGAAGGGAAAGTAGTGCATTGTATTCCGGTGTTGACAACCGGGGTTACTAACAAAATGCCATATTTTGTGACACTCGCTCGTGAATCTGCTTCGTCAAATTACCCTGTTTTGTGAAATATGATTACAGCATTTCGAGCAGCTTTTGAAAAATTATGATGACTTATTTTAGCTAAACTACTGTCAAAATTATTTAGCCTCCCCTCAGAAAAAGGATCTACTGTAAAAGGAATGAATTTGCCCCCCACCCCCACCCCCCACACCCCTCGCTTCACATGTATTTTGAGTAACAGGGTAGTATCGGTTTCTATATTTTAGCTGAATTACGGGGAACAAATACACTATTAGGGAGGCAACTCTTTCAAAATTGCTTGCCTCCCTTCTGAAAAGGGGTCTTCTTTTAAAGGAAAGAAATTGCTCTCCCGGAAGAGTCTTCCCCGCCTAGTTTCTGAAAAAGGGTCTACTCTAAAAGGAAAGAATTTCCACCATGGGGAGCAAAGTCTTTCCTTTTAGTGTAGATCCCTTTGGGCGGGCAAATCATTCTTCCCTTTTAGAGAAATCCTTGGGTACAAATTAAAATTCTTTCCTTTTATGGTAGACTCCTTTTCAGAATCCAGAAGCCGGGAAACTGAGTAACTTGCGCTTCCTTGGGGGAGAAAATTCTTCCCTATTAGAGCATAGCCTTTTCGAGAAGGGGCTTGCTTGGTGTGCAGGAAAGCAAACAGGAAGTTAAAAGTTGACACCCTTGTAAACAATGGCAGAATATCCACCCAATGTATCAAGTTCCCATAAGCTACATGTCATCCGACCGCCGTGTCTCAGCCTCCATCTCTGGGTGTTTTCCAACGACACTACAATTACCGTAATAACCGTAAGAATTGGGACAGATCCGCCTTTGCAAACAGTGTAAACCCAGATCAAACGCCGCATGATGCGGCGTTTGATCAGGGTCTACACTGTTTGCTATACATACAGCATTATTCTAGAGATCTCAACAGGTAGTAGAATGGACTGTTTCAAATTTTAGGACAAGTATGGTAAGTATACAAGGTGTCCCAATACTTAGGGTATTTATGGTAAGTTTTGTTTTCAGCATTGAGCTACAGAGAAAATGAACTTTATTCATCACGTCCTATTCAAATATATAGAAAATTTCACCTCCAAAAAATGAAAATTTTCAGATAAAAAACTCTTGATAATTTTCATATTTCTGCTCAAAACATAGATTATGGGTACTCGTTAGGACCGCCTCCGCGTGGCGGTTCTAACGAGTACCCACAATCTATGTTTTTGAGCAGAAATAAGAAAAATAATATACACCCCTGTAAACCCCAGTTCTTTACTATAAAAAAAGTGGGGTTTAAGGGGGTCAAAATTATATAGGCATGTTTTCGTGATGATCACTGCAAATAATGGGTTGTTGAGATGATTTTTTTAATCTAATCAGACATTGCACACTTTTACAATGGCATTGGTGAGGCTATTCTAATATATGCACGCAAGATATGGTTTGATAATAAAAACAATAAGATTATTGTCCTAAATTATCGCTTAACATATTTACGATATATTTTATCGTCCTTTCCTGGAGCAGCGATGGGTGGCTTTATTGACTGATTGATTGATTGATTGATTGATTGATTGATTGATTTCAGACCTCGGTTTCTTATGTCATCATTTCGTTTATTAAAAACACATTAACATAACAATTTTTCATTTAAAATCAGTTTTATTGTTACATTAAGTGTCACCACCTTGAACTTACCACCTGTTGAAATAGGAACGTAATATTCAACGATGTGTTTAATTTGATAATGATTAATCCATAATAAAACCAATAACAAACAAACAAAGACATGTTTAGAACGGAAATATTAAAATACGCATTGATATGAGTCACACAAACAAAGAAAACTGATATGTCAGTTGAAACGCGTTAATTTTTTACTACAATTACTATAATTATGAATGAAAGGAAATTGAATGGACGGAAAGTGTTGTTTACAAAGTTGTTGACAAATTGAAAACTATGCATTATGAACGGAACAGTTTTGCATTATCCATTATCAAGCCTGATAATGGATTAAATGTGTGCCATCTAACACAAATACATTGTTTATTATAGTTTTTCTTCGTTATTGTTTTGTTTTGCTTTGGTTTCCGTCATGCTATTTTTGTCATCTGTTCGTCCGTCGTTTTGTCTCTCCGTCTTGGTGAACATTCAGAGATATTAAGGCTATTTTAGACAAGATTATGATGTTTAATGTGTTTATGTGTGTTGAAAATACATTAACTAGCCCTTAGAAAGTTAAGAGTTAGCTCCAAATCAGCTAATTAATTTTAACATTGAAGCCCGTCCGCACGAAAATCTAATACATTGCGAAAACGCGCCTATTCAAATATATTGAAATTTTTTACAAACAAAAAAAAAAAAAAAAAAAGGAAAATTTTCAGATAACGAAATTCTGTTTTTTTTTTTTTTTGTTTTTGTTTTTTATATATATATTCCTGCTCAAAACATAGATTGTGGGTACTCGTAAGAAGCGCCTCGCCGAGGTATCCACAATATATGTTTTTGAGCAGAAATAAGAAAAATAATGTATAACCCTGTAAACCCCAGATTTACTATATAAAAGTGGGGTTAAGGGGGTCAAAATTATATAGGAGTGTTTTCGTGATGTTTGCAATGAGTTTGTACGCTTTGCTTTCGTTCGAAGCCGTAGATTATGCGTATATGCTGAGTATTACTACTGGGTGGATAAAAGCCAGTTGACACCCCATTGATACTGCTGCAGACCAAAAGTCAATGTTACTGCATCAGAGATTTGCGTTAACCCATTGTATACTGAGAAGACTCTCCCAGCCCGGCGCAATATATTGGAAGAGTCCAATTTCAATTTTGGGTACGACCGGTTATGAGATCTACATATTCCTAGAGAAAAATGGCAAGACTATTTGAAAACAGTGGAGACCCTGATCAGGCGCCGCGTTCTGCGGCGTCTGATCTGGGTCTGCACTCTTTGCCAAATACCCTTTTACAATCTCCCGACTACAATGGGTAAATCTCTTCTGCCATGCTTGTATACCTATTTCTGAAAGTCAACGCTTGAATAGGTTGGTTGGCTTATTGACGATGTTCGGGTAAATCTCTTCTGCCATGCTTGTATACCTATTTCTGAAAGTCAACGCTTGAATAGGTTGGTTGGCTTATTGACGATGTTCTTACAGAATGGATACAGATCATTTAAAGGATAGCTGGTGGAGCTAATGTTGACTTGACAAAAATCACAGAATCCTCACTTTTGTTTCCAACTGGGTTTTTCATTCTGTTGTTTCGATATTTACAATATTCGTAGAATTAAAAAGAATAAGTGTTCTGATACACTAAGTATCACCAAAATAATTTAAGCTCTGAGTGAGGTTTTGAAGAATCTGCACACTCATTGTGAAAGAAATATACTTTCTTATCATAAAAACTCATGAAATACACATATTCCTGAAAACTTTTAAAGTAACTAGAGTATAATCAGTATTTCATTACGAAAACATGCCTATTCAAATATACTGAAAATTTTACCCCCAAAAAATGAAAATTTTCAGATAAAAAATTCTAATAGTTTTCATATTTCTGCTCAAAACATAGATTGTGGGTACTCGTTAGAATAGAACCGCCTCGCCGAGGCGGTTCTAACGAGTACCCACAATCTACATTTTTGAGCAGAAATAAGAAAAATAATGTATACCCCTGTAAACCCCAGTTTTACTATATAAAGGTGGGGTTTAAGGGAGTCAAAATTATATAGGTATGTTTTCGTGATGAATTTATAAAATTATTAGCTCCCTTGGCCTAACTTGGCTATGTAGCCTAGTTAGAAAGTACATATTTAGGCGATATTTTCTCCTATATTTCTTTATTGCACAGTCCTTAGAAGCATTTTATAACAAACTAGGGGCAGTTAAATTTTGTTTGGAAATTGTATTTTTAGACAACAAAAAATAAGGTTATATCGGTATTAGCTCTACCAGCCACCTTTAACTACTTGCTTGCTTGCTGCTGCTACCAAAGATCAAGGTCATAGACATCGTACTTACCCTAAATATTACTCCTTAATTTACTTACCCTAAAATCAGAACATGTCCATTTCATTACCTTGTAATGTGGCTAGATATACTGATGGAATGACAAACATTGTAGACCCTGATCAAACAGTATTATGATCACCGGTCCGAATAGTGACAGGCGGGGATTCTTACCACTTTACAAACCTGGCTGAATAAATATGGTAAAATACGATCAACGGTGGCGGTATTAGTCTTTAGCTTTCGTACACATTATTAAGATAGAATTCTAACAGAGTGTGGAAAATTGACAATAAAATCCAAATTATGAGATTTTATTGGCGGCGAAATTATCTTATCACAAGCAAACAGTTAAAAGTTGATGCCGAACAAATAATGTTATTACTTGCATAATTTTGTTATCTCTCCGCATTTATCGTATTACAACTTTTGATGCTTATTACAGGACTACTAAAGTTGACCTTTGATCTTAATAAGGGTGACGAAAATGGACAATAAGGAGAAAATGAAAATGGAAAGACGGAGAGATAAATGAGCGGAAGTGTGAAAAGAATACAAAAGATTCGCTTTCTTCAAACGGAGTTTTGGTTAAGTATGTGATAAGTAGATAAAGATGTACGATTTTACAGTTATTTTATTTTTAACACATGATTACTTGCATCTGCACATATTTTATGTGGCGCTAGCCATAACTCTTGGAGTGAGGGTCGGTAATTTTGTTTGTTTGTGTTGAGGTTTTACGGCCCAGTCAACCCAATGGGGTCATGTCGAGCGCGGTCAGTTTACCTAACCACACGTTTACTGGGCAGGCTTAGTCCTCTAAGCGGTTATCCAGTATTGTGCACATTCTTTCGCCAGAAACTGACAACTGCCCTTCTTGAATCAGCGGAAGGGAGAGAATGACCATAGAAAATATTTCATGATCAATCTCCACGAAAGAATGTTGCCGACCTCGGCGGGGGTTGAACCCGCGACCTCCTGGTCTCCAGTCGGACGGCGCATCCAACTGAGCCACCGAGACCGTCGGTAATTTTACGAGATGAGGATGTATCCATATATATATATATATATATATATATATATATATATATATATATATATATATATATATATATAAGGTACTTTGTAATGCCTGTCTGCCGTCATGCATAAATTTGTATTTGTTGTATCCTCGTGGGCTTTATAGCCTTTTTGGAATTTTGAAATAAAACTTACTTACTTACTTACTTACTTACTTACTTACTTACTTACTTATCCATAAACATATTTCAATCAAAGAACTGACAGCACTCAAAGGTAAATTGTCTCTGAATCTAGATTGGGAAAATGGTCCTGTACTTACAACTGTTTCATTTAGCCCATAACTTCCTGTACTTTAAGCAAACAGTGCAGTCCCTGATCTGGTTATGCACTGTTTGCAAATGTCTCAGTCCAGGTTTTACAGATAACACTCTTTTCACGGCACTCTGACGTCACAGTGAAGAATAGCGCGGCTATAAATAACCCGTTTTCCTGGATTTCGTATAAACGCGCGGTTTGATTTCATTGGTCAGATATATTCACATGGCCAACAACCTTAAGGAAATTTTAGTGTATGTATACTTAGGCTCGATTGTAAACAAAACAAAACAAAACAAAAAAAAAAAAAAAAAAAAAAAAAAAAAAAAAATACATATTCTTGAATTTAAGGGGATGGACTGCTCTTGATAGATTTTCTGCCGTTATTACAAGGAAGCTAACCTACGCGACAGTTTACTTTCCTGCACATGAAGTCCTTCTGACAAGGGGAGCAAACCTAGACCCCTAAATATATAGCGGACGGTTATCGGCCCGACAAGATTCCTTTAGGGTACGATAACTGCCCATTATATACAATTAAGTGCAATGCTAGCTGGGTTTGGCCAGATCAGGGAAACAAACATACAACTTAATACAACCCTAGAATATACCTCAAAACAACCAGTTTGTCACCTTTATTGCTGATAAAAAAAGTAATGGCGAATGTGTACACCTGGAGATTTTGGCGCCATTTTGTTAAAAAGGGAGACAGCTTTCATACTTAAGACTGTTCATCCCTAGGATATAAATCTTTTCAAAACTCGGGGCCTCGCTTAAGGAAATACTTTGTTCCCTCATGGGAAGAGTGGTACATATTTAGTTTGCTGAGTCTAGTAGAGCAAATTTTTATTCTCCTTTCTTAAATTTTGAACATCAACTGTATTTAGAAACACTCCATGTGAAAAAATTTAGGGTGGCAATGACAAAATTGAGGGTCTCTTCTCGTCGGCTAGAAATTGAAGTTGGAAGGTGGACTAGACCCAACAGGACACCAGTCGATGAAAGAAAATGTAGATACTGTAATAAACTTGAAGATGAGTTTCATTTTTTATTAGAATGCACACTATATGAAGATTTGAGGAAACAGTATATAAAAAAGTATTTTTGGCATAGACCAAATTTGTTGAAACTTAGGGAATTAATGTCTGCTAAAAATAGAAATGTTATAAAAAACACAGCAATATACATTGAAAAGGCCTTCAAGTTTAGATATGGTGAAACGAATGTATAGACACAATGAAAATGATGAATGTATTATTTTCTACTTTTTGGTTTTCATCACTTGTGTTTCTCCCATTTGTCAGTATTTTGAAATGATATTGTCAGTTTACTATGATGTTGCCAGTACTTTGAAATGATATTTGTTAGTTTGAACGTATTATGATTTTGCCATTTGAACCCACATTGTATTTATAAAATCATATGTATTTCATATGTATGTATATTTATACATGTACTATACATAACCATGTCTTGGTTAAAGTAGAAATAAATTACTTACTTTACTTTACTTATTTAGTTAATCGCATTGAAGCTGTATCTGTTACCCTTTAACCCATTTATGCCAAATAGACTCTTCTAACGTAACATTTAGACCGGTCCATTTTCAATATAAGGTGTGTCTGATCAGTGTTATAATTACCATGTTTACTAGAGATTCCTGTATGTAATACTAACAGTGTAGACCATGATTAGACGCCGCATTCTGTGGAGTCTGATCTGGGTCTACACTGTTTGCAAAGGTTCCATATGGAATGCTAGGCTTAAATGGGTTAAGTCAAGACATATGTATGGTAAATAGATTCTACAAGAAATTACCCTTGACCCGTCGGGCACATGAAGATTATGAAACTTCGCCTTAGCGTCGATACAACGTCATGCGACGTTGTCCTAACGTTGCGTGCCTGCTTGGTAGAGCAATGAACACTCACATACAAAACTGAAATAGATGGAGTGTCGAAAACTGTCACAGATGGGAATTGTACTCGATAAAACTGTGAAAATACTGGCGATTGACGAAAATAATCTTATTAACGGTATTATTCTTTTTTCACATTTATCTCATTATGACTTTTGATGAAAGAAAATCCTGTTAAATCCTCCTTTGATGTCGATGGAGTGAGTAAAACAGATAACACGAAGACAACAACAGAGTAAACACTGTGTCATAAACAGAGAAAAGTGCAAACAAGAATACAATAGGCCGGGTTTCTTCAAACGGGACATCGAGAAAATCTCTTCTTTAAAACAGTGGTAGTAACTTTGTTGTACTGAGGAATGTGATAAGCGCGGAAATCGGTCAGTTCAGCTCTTTTAACTGTTGAAATACAATTATCCACACCTACTAGAAGAAAATTATATTTAATCACGCTGGACTGATGCTCAATTCGGTTTTCTTCGGACTATAGTAGAACCTGGGGTGAAGCAAATTAACGACAGCTGCCGACGTTGCAGGTGCTACATACATGTCTGGATATGTATATTATATTTGTTTTTTTGTAAATACATGTTTCTCATGTTTCTCTATACAATACAACTTTCACATGTTTGCAGATTGTATAGAGCTGTGGTCATCGGGTATTAGCGCGATCTTCTTAAATAGCATTACGAAAACACGCCTATTCAAATATATAGAAAATTTCACCTCCAAAAACTGAAAAAATTTCAGATTAAAAAAATTTATATTTTTCATATTTCTGCTCAAAACATAGATTGTGGGTACTCGTTAGAACCGCCTCGGCGAGGCGGTTCTAACGAGTACCCACAATCTATGTTTTTGAGCATAGATAAGAAAATAATGTATACCCCTGGAAACCCCAGTTTTACTATATAAAAGTGGGGTTTAAAGGGGTCAAAATTATATAGGCATGTTTTCGTGATGCAAGGAAGAACCGAGGCCCGGTTGTGCTGTAAAGAGGGAAGCTAAGTTATCAACAGAACCAATTAGAACAACAGTATTACCGCTATCCCTGTTAAAAAACAAAACTATAGTAACCCGTACGTGTATCCGAAAGAAAGAAACAAACAACAGAAACGTTTTTTTTTTTTTTTTTTCGTTTTGCTAAATAATTTGTGGTATCCCTGTTTCCTGAATATTTCTTACCGTTATTCCCGCGTATGTATGGTAGTAACGAATAACTCATAAACAAACCGTGTGTCCCCAAAACTATACAAGCCTTGTCTTACTTTAACGAAAAATACAAACAGGAAGTCACCTTTGTTTATATGTACGGATACGAAATGTGGGAACCTAAAACTCAAAAGATATGTAAGGACGAATACAAACGACGGCGCCAGTAGATATACATTGACAGCGAAAGCTAGACTGGCTCCAGTCTCCAGTGACTAAATATTTTTCTCATAATCCTGTTTGATAATCCACTAAGGTAAAACCAAAAGAAATATTATGACTATAGAGGCTGGTCACTAGAAGAAAAAAGTGACCAGCCTCTGTAGTCATGATATTACTTTGGTTTTATTTTAGTGGATTATTAAACAGATTACAAGAAAAAATATTTTGTCACTAGAGACTGGAGCCAGTCTAAGAGAAAGCGAACCGTCCATAATGTATCCGCACCTGCACATATCGTCATCGTCTATCCTTACACTGAAAGCCAGGGATGGCTAGGAGTTTGTTTTTGTTTTTTTCTGCTATTATGCCATAAGATCCCTTTTCTTTTAGGTGGCGTCCAGATAAAAGCTGTATTCAACCATACACAAAATGCGCAGATCACCTTTCGGATCCTCTCCGTCCTGTCGGTATCTTTACTCGCGCTTGACAAAATGGAATAAAACAGAATAGATTTTATTTCAAATGTCCAGTAGACTTTAAAGCCCACGAGGATATAATACAAATGTATACGATGGTATATGACAGGTTTAATGAACATATAAAAACATAGCTTGTATTACCTGAAAAACTGATATTGCGCGATCCTACCGGGTCTCGAACCGTGCCGGTGAGCTTTGAAACTCAGTGCTTTAGAAACACTACCGCCGAGGCTGAAAACATGCTTCATATGAAAAGTCATGTAAGATTGTGCATATAATTACGATTATGTGGAGAAGTTGAAACCTAACAAAATATGGAAATAAAGCATATCAGAAAAGTGGGCTGTGACTAGACTGGCTCCAGTCTCCAGTGACTAAATATTTTTCTCATAATCCTGTTTGATAATCCACTTAAATAAATAAATAAAAAAGAAAAAAGAAAAATATCATGACTATAAAGGCTGGTCACTAGTGACCAGCCTTTATAGTCATGTTTTTTTTTTTGTTTTTTTTTTGTTGTTGTTTTATTTTAGTGGATTAGTCACTGGAGACTGGAACCAGTCTAGGTTGTAACCAAACCCAGCTGCACCAGCCGTAGTTGATAATTATATATTTATTATGCAGTGGACAGTGAATGCCCTAAATCGGACTGCGCTTGCGCAGTCTGATCAGGGGCTTCACTGTCAGCTAATTCCTCGAGGACACCTTTTTGTATGTCGGGCCTATTACACGTTTTATCAGTATATTAATCATAAATTATGATCACAATAAATGAGATATTCTGTCTTATGAAGTGTTAAAACTGATCATTGTTGTAAGACATTAATATACCGACAAAGAGCCATATTACATATTCAAGGATGATTTTGTCACCTTTCCTCCCATGTCTTTGATCTAATCTGATTGATAATTAGTAAATTTTCGGAAGATGACAACTTGTTTCGTTTGAAATATGATGGATGGATAGCTCTTCAGGCCCGAGGCCGTGGTTACTACTTTATTTACAACTTAGAGATAATATATTAATAATTTGTTCTTAATAGAAAAATATACACATACATTGTAGATTCTCTCTCTCTCTCTCTCTCTCTCTCTCTCTCTCTCTCTCTCTCTGAAATGACAACGTAAATCAATAGATGACAAGACAGTAGGATAACCAATGACCTATTAGTGTCATAAAGGTCTCAGGGTTGATGGCGAAATAGGTCAGTAGTAACAAATGGACGACAAAAAATATCGCAGCCACTGCCAAATGAGTTTGAAACATTGAAATAAACAAAAAAAAAAAAAAAAAAAAAAAATCGTGTACATTATATAAAACCCTACTTTATACCATGTGCGAACACTGAACGTCAGTCTGTTCAATGGCGTTCCGTTCCGCTCAGGCTGGTACCCGATGCACCAATTTTTGCAAATAGAAACTAACGTAAGATGAGTCGGAAGTCTGAACAAGACTATGTGCATTTCGAAAATAAATAACAGTCGACTCTCGTTGTCTCGAATTCCAAGGGACTCTCTGAAACACTTCGAGATATCTGTACCTCGACATATCAGATTTTCAGAATTGAGGAAATAATAATTCGAACACATTTAACAAATATATATATAATAGGACTCTTGACGTTAGAGATATATCGAAAATATTGTGTAAAAGAGGAGAAATTGCTCCTTAGGAGCAATTTCTCCTCTTTTCCACAATATTTTTACTTGTTGTTAGATTTTCATGTTTAAGCAGGGACAAGAGTTTCGCTTCGAGATAAGCGGTTATTCGAGATAAGCGAGTTCGAGATAACGAGAGTCAACTGTACATGTATCACTACATCGAACTTTTCTACACCCTGCTGAATATAAGCACATGATGATTTCCTTAAAGAAAGGGCTTGAGTTTTACTACCTGTTGGATACACGTACATGTATGTAAATACATTTGAGTATAAATTGAATTTAAATAAATAATGAACTTTTTTGTGGGCTCAGCGGTCTGGTGATTAGTGTAACGAAGGTCATGGGATCGGAATCCCTCTCGGGTCAAGAAAATTTTCAGACACCTACCTCATACTCGAAGTGCCCTGTGAGTGGGTATAAAGTGGACGTTGAGGCGACGTTGTAAAGACGTCATGTGTCCGCTGGGTACGTATTATATTCGCCGCTGCCTCCATGCATGTGCCTCGGGTGCCTGGTAGCGTTACAGATCTACATCACGAAAACATGTCTATATAATTTTGACCCCTTAAACCTCACTTTTATATAGTGAAAACTGGGGTTTACAGGGGTATACATTATTTTTCTTATTTCTGCTCTAAACATAAATTGTGGGTACCCACAATATATGTTTTGAGCAGAAATAAGGAAAATATCAGAATTTTTTATCTGAAAATTTTCATTTTTTGGTGGTAAAATTTTCAGTATATTTGAATAGGCTTGTTTTCGTAATGTACACAACAACAACAGCAGCATGAACTTCTGGTATACTATGAAGGACCTAACCATAAATGACCAAATGTTACACGGCCGCTGTTGGAGACATTATAGATTTTCAATAAAATGTGGCTACTATTATCACATACTTATCACATTCGTGTTTCTATTGTCCAGAATACTTTGTAAACAAATAAAACGAGAACAAACAAATCGGCGGCATCTTTTCTTTGTCTGGAAATCGGCAAATGAACACCCATTTTGTTACCTGTGATACGGGTACTATCGTTCCACAAAATAGTCCTATGCAAACAGTACAGACCCAGATCAGATGCTGCAGAACGCGGCGTCTGATCTGGGTATGCACTGTTTGCTAAGAGAATAACAATTTTACAAACAAAATATAGAAAAGCGCAGTGTTTATTAAAAAAAATCCAAAAGGCTTGAAAACCTATGAGGATACAGTATATTAACATGCACAATTATATATACATATATAAGCCTGTTTCTATATGAAACGCGCTTTAAATAGCGGCAAGAACTCTTGCCACATAAACTCCTTGATAGTAGATAATGGAACTTCTGTCTCACATGATGGAGGAGGTCTTGGTCAAGGCTGATCAAATGGCATAAGCGCTTAACTTTGTCTATTTTGAGGACCCATATGCATACTTACACAAAACTGGGTACGGTTTGCTGGTGGTATGACAAGCCTCGGTGGTAGAGTTTCTAAAGCACTGAGTTTCAAAGCTCACCGGCATGGTTCGAGACCCGACATGATCACAATATCAGTTTGCCCACCGTTGATGCATTCTACAGTATGATTGTATAAGAGGCCAGTGGTCGACACATTCTACAATATGATTGTATAAGTGGTCAGCGGAGGCTCAGAACAGCCTGCGCATCCGCGCAGGCTGATCTGAGCATTCGCTGTCCGGGAGTGCCCCACAGACATCTTTTCGCTTGACGCGGTTCGAAGTTGAAACATTCCCCAACCCAAATGACAGTCATTGTCTCTCGATTGGTATGTCAGGCTCAGAAGGGAAAGAAAAATATTTATTTAAGAAATAAAATGGCTACGGCGTAACCAATTGACAGGTGTACACAACATTGATACTGATAAATGCATCTGTGAAATTCACAGTAGATATGACGCGTGTCATCGCATCGACCAAAATTTATCAAGATCGTGACACGTCATATATTTCTTTGTTTCAGAGATGGGTTATTACATCTGAATATACTAATTAATTAGTGGACACGTTGAACACACCATGCTTTCAGGTAAAGGCGAAGCTGGACATACAGGCGAATGGCGTAATTTCAGGTCATGCTTCGCGTCCGCACAATCCAATCACTTCGCAGTCGGCTTATTAGGGGACGATATAACTGGTTGCTTTTTTGCCATTTTTAACAAGTGGGGACAACTTTTGCAACTTTCTGTTTGCGTTCCCTTCTAAAAAGGGGTCGACTCAAAAAGGAAAGAATTTTCGGAGCAAATTCTTTCCTTATAGAGTAGATCCCTTTCAGAAGGGAGGCAGTACCAATTTTGATAGATTTGTCTTCCCCGAACATGTACCCTTTCCCCTGAATATAATTTAAGCATTGGTTATTGTATAGACTGACTCCAGTCTCCAGTGACAACATGTTTTTTATAACCCTGTTTAATAATCCACCAAAATAAGATATAGTCATGATATCATTTTGGTTTTATTTTAGTGGATTATCAAACAGGATTATGAGAAAAAAATATTTAGTCACTAGAGACTGGAGCCAGTCTAGTTATTGTAAGATATATGGACATAGAGCAAGGTCTATTTGACAGTGTGTCAGTGCGCAGGCTGATAATTAACAACAAAAAAAAACAAAAATCTAGCTGAACGGCAAACAGTTTAGACCCTGATCAGACGCCGCAGAACGCGGCGTCTGATCAGGGTCTATACTGTTTGCTCAGGCCTGTCATACTTCGGGTTAATACTAAGTATCTATTTTCTGAAAATCATGCGTATAAATAAATACTCCAAGAATTGTGGAAGTGTGTATATATACTCGTATATTCTATTAAAATTATTTGTATTTCTATCTGTCGAACAACATTAACATCGCCAACGTCGAAGTAATTTGACACATGGAAGCATTGCAAATTCCAAACTGCTGATTCCACGTCAAAGAATTTGTGTCCATATTGGCGCGTGCCAAAACTGAGTCAGTAGCACGTGCCCTGTAATACACGCTGATGGATGTCGGATTCCGTTGCGGAATATCATTGACATGTTGTAAAAAGTGACATTCTTGTCATACAGTTATTCTAGCATAAATGTCACAATGAGATAAAAAAAAAAAAAAAATGATAATAATGAAAGCATAAGTAAAAGATTTGCGCCTGTCTTAAGTCGACATTACATTATTAACCAGGGCCCAGTTGTTCAAAGCGTCGTTAGCTTAACGAGCTCGTTAAGGGTCATTTCGTTAACTGTTTTAGCGGATTCAATATACAATATTCTGATATTTTTTGCTGAAAAAATGTGAGTAGCTTTTGCAGTGCAAAAGCTACTCACATTTTTTCAGCAAAAAATTTCTGCATATTTGCGTATCACTCGATGTAAATTTTAACGAATCGTTAACTAACGTGTCGTTAGCTTTGAACAACTGGGCCCAGATAAAAAATGTTTTGAGACGATCATGTTTAATAAAAGAGACATACACACATTGTATTATTGTAATACAATTTATGCCGCCATGCGTGCTGGGTAAAAAATACAGCAGACGGGTATAAATATGTTTTTTTTTTTTTTTTTTTTTTTCATATTTTCCGCAGAAAATTAGTTTTTAACAGTTCATGCAAATTGTCTTTTGCTTGTATTTGTCCAGAGAATAGGAAAGCTTGAAACAATAAATAGAACATTTAAGCCAGAGTTTTTTTTTTTTTTTTTTTTTTTTTTTCTCATATACTGGCGATTTTAGTGTAAACGTTATTATGTATGCATTTTGAATTTTCAGAATAAATATTGTTAAATATCAATCAATCAATCAATCAATCAATCAATCAATCAATCAATCAATCAATCAATCAATCAATCAATTAAATTACCTTTTCCTCGTCAGTTGCATGATCATAGGCAAATTTAAATGAGTGCTCAAATCTCAGACTAGTTCGTTTGAGAAATACATTCTTGAGGCATAAGGTTCTTAAAATACTGAACACCGATTAGGGAACGTTAATAAATTGCAGAAGTTCAACTGTGTTTCAATAAAAATCAAATAAAACTTTTCCTTATCAGTCCAGGACGATGTAAAACAAGGAATTATTGCATAAAACACGCGTCTTAGTTTACTTTAGAATATTTGCAGTGTGATTTAAGGATTCATGGACGCGAAATTATCATTGATTGAATTATTAAGGAGTTAGCGGGTCCTTTGTTCACGGTATCGAACAGTGGTGGGGGTACATCTGTCGTAGAATTTATATCCTAGATTCAAGACAGGGACAAAGGGAGGGGGTACACCTGTTTGGGAGTGTTACTCTATATGAAATATTGGGAAGGTGAAATCTGGCTAAATTGGAAGAAATTAACAGCAATGTGCCAGACGCGTGCCTATAAATGTACAAAAAACAATTCCAAAACAGTACACTGTGAGCTACTGATATATATAACCAGATGCATTTCGCGCTGCCCATCGCGAAAACATACCAATTTAATTTTGACCCCCTTAAATCCCACTTTTATATGGTAAAACTGGGGTTTACAGGGTATATATTATTTTTCTTATTTCTGCTCAAAAGCATAGATTGTGAGTACTCGTTAGAACCGCCTCGGCGAGGCGGCTCTAACGAGTGCCCACAATCTATGTTTTGAGCAGAAATATGAAAAAATATCAGACTTTTTATTTGAAAACATTCAGTTTTTGGTGGTGAAATTTTCAATTTATTTGAATATGCGTGCTTTCGTAATGTCTATGTGACTCAGTTGCCTGGTAGCGTTAAAAATCTGAATAGTAGTAGAAATTCTTTCCTTTTAGAGTAGACTCCTTTTCAGAAGGGGCTTGGTGTACAGAAAAAACAAACAGACTTTGCGGAATATGTCGACAAACATGGAAAGACCTCGATCAGACTATGCGAATGCACGGGCTCATCTGGACATTTCTCTATAAGCCATTGTTTATCACCTTGATGATATATTACTGCAATACACCAATGTACTGAGATAGGGTCATAAGCTCTTACGAACAGTCAAGATCCCAGAACAGGCTGCATTTTATACATTGTATTATGTCCAATCCATTACGAAAACACGCCTATTCAAATATACTGAAAATTTCAACACGAAAAATTGAAAATTTTCAGATAAAAAGTTCTAATATTTTTCATATTTCTGCTCAAGAACATAGATTATTGGTACTCATTAGAACCGCTTCGGCGATGCGATTCTAACGGGTACCCACAAACTATGTTTTTGAGCAGAAATAAGAAAAAAAATAATGTTTACCCCTGTAAACCCCAGTTTTACTATATAAAAGTGGGGTTTGAGGGGGTCAACTTTATATAGGTATGTTTTCAAGATGATTGTGTTAACGGAAACAGCCTAGATGGCTGAACTGAGTATTCACTGTTCGTTTTATACTAATACAATGGCTAATCGTGAGAGAGAGAGAGAGAGAGAGAGAGAGAGAGAGAGAGAGAGAGAGAGGAAAAGAGGGAAGTGTTATGAAATAAAAGTAATAATGATTTTGTCAGCAACACAGAGGTATTCAGTTTTTTCTGCGGAAACATTACATTATCAGCCTTGATAATAGTCATAATTATCTATGTAAGGTGATTTAATGGCGTGATGATTTCCTAAATTTGTCCATCATTATATTTCACACCCTGTTTGTTTTCTTTGGCTACTTAATTATTTAATTACTTGTATTTTAAACTTATTTTAAAAATATATTCAAAAAGAAGGAAGTGTTTAATTTGTGTCAGATCAAGTAAGTTTTGATTGAAAACATTCATCATATTAATTGGTAATGGAAAAACTTAATTGTATAATTGTTTTGCCGTTCTCAAGTGGCCATCTTAGCATCGAAATTTATGGTAACATTACTATGCAAAATAAATAAATAAATAAATAAATAAATAAATAAATAAATAAATAAATGGACAATGTCATGAGAAACCGGACAGCGTCAGCCTGCGTTCACACAGTCTGATCAAGGATTTCACTGCCTGTTTGCAAAACCTTTGGATCATTTTAATAAACATTGATAGAAATTATTGACAGGACTGCACATTGAGGGTTGAGCGCAAGACTACCGTAAGTCAGATGATTGTTTTTCTCCAAACCTAATCTCCTCACCATGAAGGCGTTATGAAGATCACAACATTTCTTTCTGTAAACAATGAAAATTTAGGTGCCATTGCTCGTATGAGCAATGGCACCTAAATTTGCATTGTTTACAAAGGGGTCCAAGTTGCCCCTAAACAAGGGTTTCAAAAATACGTTTGAGTTACCATAGTCTTGCGCTCAACCCTCGACATATAAGCAGTCTGAACTGGGTCATTCTTAGTCTCTCTTTTTAATGTCATAAATGAAGCCTCTCTGTACAGAAATCGGCTCATGCGATCAGCAAAGACTAATATCAGCTTGTGCATCCGCGAAGACTGATCATGGTCTACACTGGTCGCAAAAATATTGTATAGACTTGCTGATCTAAGTCTTCGCGGGTGACATGTCATGTATTATTTCGTGAAATATCCTGTCATCACCTTTCGCTGATATTTTTTTTTATAGATTTTTTGACAAAATATCGAAATATGCTATGTTAGACAATTGCTTTATTAGCAATGTATGTATATGTGTGTGTGTGTTAAACAGGTTGATTAAACAACGGCTTTTGTTTTTCCTTTTTAAGGAAAAAAAGTTTTTGGTTAACCCATCGTAATTTTCACAGTATGTTCGCTGCAGTTATTTCCCTTCCCTTGTTCAATTAATAGCACAGGAAAATAAATCTGATGGTTAGAAACAGTGATAAATGTACATTCTTAAGTATTATTGTGTTAAAATTATAGTATATCATAAATACACGTAAACTTTTTTTTTATCCGTTCTGATAGGATTTTTTTTTTTTTTTTTTCAGATAAGCCTGCCCTTAGCACCGGAAAGGACAAATAGCCGGTGCTCGGGACATACATTTATTGTGGTCATATATCTCTTTTTTTATAATTTAATGTTTCGATTCTCTTTATTTAATCTGCTTTAATTCTTCTTTTTATATATATATTTTATTTCTTTTTTTTTTTTTTTTCTTTACTTTTCAGAAAAGTGTCAGATATCTTTTTCTAAATTGCTTCGCCAAACATGTTTTATTTGGTATATCAAGAATACGCGCGATTGTAATACTGCCTCGAGGGAGGTAAACGCATTTGTAGGTCAATATCCGGCCTCTTATCCAACCAGCCAATCAGCGCGCGAGATTTCTGCAAGTCTACGCAGCGCGAGCTACGCCCCGCCCACTTACGGCGGTTACTGACATGATCGTGATAAAATACGGGGAATAGCGTTATCTAGCCAGTCGTACGTTGGTCATCAGTACAGAGTGATACTTGTTAGTGTTTATCATGCCTGTTATTGCCTGTAATCTTCCTACAGTTATGGAAAAGTCGAAAGTAAGACGGTGCTTGTTCGGCAAGCCCGACCACGATTCTTTAAGAAAGGATTTGGACGAACAGTTAAAAGCAACAAAAACAGGAATAATTAGTAAGTGGAATTTTGATGCTGACTTGGATAAACCTTTAGAGGGCCGTTACGAGTGGTCCTTGTTATCGTCGGAGGATGACCATGTTCCTATGTTCTATTTTAAAGGATATCGTCCGACAAAATTCAGGCGAAGATTGGATTTTATTGCTAGTGATGTGCATGATAGTGAGGATTCTAGTCGGACTCCTTGTACACCATTCATGTCAAGGCTAAGTGAACTCGAGGAAGACGATGCTGAAACTATACGAAGAGAAAATGAAACCACACCAGAATTAAGATTATCTCAGAGACAGAGTAGAATAGATGGTAAGTTTTTCTGTGTTTTTTTTTTCTAATCGAGCGTCAGAACTCCATCATTATAACGAATCCGTGCATGACATGACCTGTATATCTACAACTTCGTAGTAGCTGATTTCTAGCGTAGAAAAGTTGTAACGCACTGATGCACTCATGGAGTAAAATTCGGTGAAATAAACATCGTACTCTTAGTATGATATCCGGGCAACCAGATTTATTTGCATAGCTCTAAATAAGAGGGCTGTTCATTAAAAATAATCCTTCTACCCAAAAACATACATTGTGGGTACTTAATAGAAGCGCCTCATTGAGCGCTTTTAATGAGTTCGCACAACGTATGTTTTCGCGGAGAAAAACATTAAAAAGAAGAAAAATATAGGTTCAGGAAAGTACCAGTTCTGGAGCCGTGGTTTGTGTTAAATTGTTATTTGCATTTAGCACCAGATTGATTCTGGGGAAAAAAACAGCCTTGTGAATACATTTACGTTGAAACAGGACATCGTATTTTAATTGCAGTATAAATTTCGTAATTGCGTATTGAAATTTTTCATATGTCCTGATTTCTGCCATTTTTAGCCCCATTGTTATGGTCAGATTATTGATGCTGTTTTGTACGTTTATATTCATTTTAGAATCAATAAGTTGTACCTTGTGTGAAAAAGAAAAATCTAGGCTGATGACCGAATAAATACATGATTAAATTGTTCGAAGGGTCAGCACTTAATTTGGCAAATTAAAAAAAAGTGAAAATATGAAAGGCGGGCATTTAAACTCGACGTGTAGAATCTAGTCATTCGTATTTATGCGGGAAATGTTTTGATCTTTGTTCAATCGGCCCACAATGCTTACAATTGGCAGATTACCTGTGTCGAGTCTGGGCATGTTGAAATTATCAAGCTAGGATTTGTCATCGCCGCTTTTATTTTCCCTCCGTTCATTCATAAATCGAACAAGAAGCGACATGTTCGATATTGTATTGTGTCTGTGTTTACATTTTCATAGAAATCTCACGATAATATATTGATCGGTTTATATTTGGGTTATTATTAAATTTCTTCCGTTCAAAAAGTATTCCACAAAATTAATAACCCATGACCAGTAGGTAACAGTGCCACAACAGTTCATTGTTGTGAAAGTAAGTGGGAGAAACGATTGCGAAAACGAGATTTAAATTAAAATAAAAGCATATTGATTGCCTCTTGAATTATGTTTCAAGTCTATATGATCTATAAATATCAAATAATTATTTGTTTATTAAACTTACAGAGCAACATGACAAATAGTAGTAACTATATTTTTTGTTGGGTAGAATAACAATAAACTCTTAATTAAGATATGGACCATTATGGTAATGTGGCTAATCAGACTGGCACATGACAAGGCAGTCTTGGTAACCCTTGTCTTGGTAGACTGTCTCCAGTTTCCAGTGACTAAATGGTTTTTTTCTTATAATCTGTTTAATAAGCCACAAAAATAAAACCAAAATAATATGACTAAGCAGGTCACTAGTGACCAGCCTTTATAGTCATATTTTTTTGGTTTTCTTTTAGTGGGTTATCAAACAGGATTATGACGAAAATATTTAGTCACTGGAGCCAGTCTAGGTCTGTCGCTTATTCTTGTTTTGTCCTATTTGGTCAGATAGTCACATAGTTTCTACAGTCCAATACCATTATATCGGACTCTGAATAAAAAACAAAAAAAAAAAAACAAAAAAAAAACATCAAAACGTATAATTAGGTCCAGATCAGCATGTCCATCTGCACTATCAGTTCAAGTCTAGGTGTGCATTGCTGTTGGACCTGGTGGTAAACAAACCTTGAAGTGCATAACTGATAGGTCTGCATCTTTTATATTAAGTATGTGATCGGATATCTGCAGTTGGCCTGTCCTTATTTCGTCACATCTCCTTGAAAACGTGTGGGGAATATATATATATATATATAAAATCCATTTTTTTTTCAATACTCTGTATTTTGTGTTTGGATACATTTAACAAGTTCTATCGAAAACTGCTTTAATGGACCGTGTTTGTATTTGGCATCATTATGCCATTGTCTAGTTTTCTGATACCATCTGGCCCACTTGGAAACAAAGAAAAGCCATTAATGCTGATGACTGACTTAGCAGAGTTTCCCAGATGTTACAAACAATCATTGTGTCTGCACAATTGAATTGCAATAACTGAAATCAATACCTAACTTGTTGTTGACACTAGAGGCTGACCACAATAACATTGACTTGACAGCATATTAAAGTTTTGACAAGGCTAGACAATGACTGTCCAGTAAGTTTGTACACTGACGTCATGCTGAAGCAAGTTTTATAGGTTATAATGTATTTATTGTGTTGGATAGTAAGGGGACCAGAGTGAGACACATTTGGTATTTATATTCTACCATTGTTTACATAGCAACAGATAAGGCGCTTTTTGCTGATATCTTTCTTATTTCTCCATGAAAACATATGTTGTGGGTATTCACAACATATGTTTTCACGGAGAAATAAGAAAAATATGTGGATATCCACTCTTATGTGTAGCTATGTGTTTACAAAGGGTGACAACTTTTGTGAGCTTAGCTTTCCAGTACACCAATCCCCTTCTGAAAAGGGATCTTGTCTAAAAGGACAGAACTTACTTCAAGGTAGACCCCCTTAGCGGTATGGGGGTAAAACTTATTTCAGCAGTTGCCTTCCCGAAATTGTATTGATTCCATGGAACCTGACCATAATGTAATCCTGTACCTAGATCATATAAACATTATAGGCAGTCTGGTTGATTAATTTGCTATAAAACTCGTAACAACAGTGGGGACTTGAATACTCTGCAAAACCAACGTGTGTGCATGTGTATGTGTGTCAGACAGATGGTTCATATGTCACATCAGTTTCAAGTTTATTTATTTTCGTTTCCTTCTTATTTTTCAGAACATTTTACAAAAGTTAAATGTGCAGTCAAGAGACGTTTAACCTCATCATCCGAAGATGAAGAAGAGAGACCTAGGAAATATCACAAATTTGAATAGTTCCTAGTAGATATATTTATTTATATTTATTGGTAAGTAGAAATGTTTCATTATTATAGGGAATCGCAAGAAGGACTGACTTCCACTTTTCTCTGTGGTTTATAACCGATTTTATTGCCTCTTAACTAAGCGACTTAGTCTGGCTTTGAAACAGTATTGATCAGTCTAGTCCGATATTCTGCTTTCAGCATTGATTTGAAGAGATTGATCGAAGATGATATTCTATTTCGGAACTTGTATATAAATAATTTGGAAGTTGCCATGGCAAGTCCAGATTTACTGGTCCTTATAGTCAATAAGTCTTCTAAGGTTAGCATGCTGGGTAAAAATTAGCAGACTACATCTTGAAATACTTTTCTTCTTATCATTATTTTTATTTTTTCAGAAAATAGGCTTTAAATTAAATGTCATGCAAAGTGTATCCTCGGGAGACAATTTGCATGAACTGTCAAAGCCAACGTTTGGGGAAAAATAAGAAAATTATTTGTTTGTTGTCTGCTGGATTTGCCCAGAGAATGGTAAAGGTCAGAGAATGGGAATAATACAGAGTATTTTATACAAGAAAAGTAATAATAGGTATTCATTGAAGCATCCCTCAGCCACAAAATTTTATTGCATATTAGCTCGTAAAAACTTGACAGAAACTTACGCACGCCGCGGGATAGAAATTTGCATAAAGCTTGACCTAGCGTGCGAAATTTTCTCTCCAGATAAAACCGACTGGTTTTGAGAGCCACGTGACTGCTAGGTTGTCGAGGTTACTAGCGTATCTGGGGATCTATATTTGGAAACTCGTTTATGCTGTACACATGGCCACGTGGTTTTTTGTACCATATCTGCACTCAAGCAAAGCAGCCAGACTGGAAATTAGTGTATTGCAAATTTATATTCAATTTGCATGTAAAAGCGAATTATTTGCACTGCGTATCTGCACAATTTTCATCCTAATCAGAAGTTTTCTAGTTATCTGTTAGATGTCTGGTTTAAATGTAGATAGGATGAAATAATCTTGCACAAGATGGTGTAAAATTATCATAAGGTTTTTGTGGTACTGCCCTTTCCGCGGCTGTTGTTTAGCTGTGTATATACATAGCCGTGAGAAATTAGATTACAAGTCGAGATACAGCAGTCTTTGTGTTGAGTTTCAGATAAAATTGTGTTTTGATGATTCATAGCCTGCGTATTACACACAAATACTACTACAAGCGTATTTTAAAGTGCACCAGTATATTTTACTCATTTTATATCATTTTGTTTGAAATGACCCAGAGGACTTGTTTGAGGAGTATTGGATGATAATTTTGGGATAATTTTTGTCCAGTTCTCAAAGAAAGCAAAAAAACAAAAAACAAAAATGAAAACAAAAAACACCCACGGTGAGGCGCTTCAAATTAGTAGAATTAAAGAGGGACATCCCCTAAACAGCTTCTTGTTGAGATGCTTCAGATGGGTACTCCAGCGCAACTTCTTTTAATATGGAGAAATATAAATATAACAATACCCCAGATTTATTATCAAATGCCCCTTAACAAGTCTGAAAAAAAGAGGGACATCCCATAAACTTTAATTTTTCTCAAAAAATTTTAAAACTATTTTCCTTTTTGTGTTTTACAGCTTCCTAAAGCAAAGTGCTAGCCAGTTGGCATCATTATGTGATACCACCCCAGCAGACAGACAGACAGATGGTCTTAATCATCTAACAGGGTAATCAGGTCAGAACTTTGTACCAGTTGATTGATTACATCTTCCCCTCATGCTGTGACTGAATCCCATCATCGACATACTTTGGTGAAATATACATATTTTTTCAACATTTTCTGCAAAAGAATGGTTCACACAGCTATTCAGGGTGTTGGGAGGAGTGGTTTCCATAGCAACTGGGGCCGATTGTGATACAGAGGACAGTCACCATCAAATGGTGAAACTTACAAAGTGAAATAGACATGTTGTTGAGATATTTATTGTTGATTTTCTTTTAAAGAAATCTGTATTTTGCATAGCTCTAGATGAGGCATTTTCCGGCCCATATTTTCTTTTCTCATATTTCTATGAAAGCATATATTGTGAATGCTCGTTAGTGGAGCCTTGCTAAGGCACTTCTAATGAGTACCACAACATGTTTTGGAGAAATGTGAAAAAAATACATAGCTACAGATATGGCACATTCTTCAACTGAAAGGTACTGATATTTTTCTTATTTCTCCTTGAAAACGTATGTTGTGCGTACTATAGATACTCATTGGAAGCACCTCAGTGAGGCCCTTCTAATGAGTACCCACAACACGTTATCGTGGAGATGTAAGAAAATTATAATATTGATGCATCTAGAGTTATATGTTGTCATTATATTGTAAACACCTAAAATTCATTATACTTCAGAAATCATTATTATCACTGGCATCTTATACATTTACATTAATCAGATAGACCAGACTGCTACATTGTTGGACATTGTACATTTGGGAACATTTGAAATAGATTAAAATTAACATACAAGGAAGTGACATAATTGTATCAAGTTTTCCTCATACATAAGTTCTATTTCTTTGTTGTTGATAGACTATGGTTTAGGCCCAAGGGGGAGTTGTCTGACCAGGCCATTAAGAAATGGACATTGATTGACATTTTGTTGATAGATAACACACCTGGTCATTAGCTTAAGGACAGTTTATACAAATTTATGATTGTTCCCAAGAAAAGAAAATCTTATTCCAATTTGTAAAATTTTTTCCTAACAACAAAATTATGCCAGCTGAAAGATTTCAAAACAAGATATTGGACTGCATTGTTGAAACCTTTTAGCACTAAATTGGATTTAAATTCACTGAAAAATATTCAATTAATGCATTTTGAATTAATTTAAGTGAAATTTAAAAAAAATGAAATTTTTAATGTGGAATTTAGCAATATTCAGTATTGGAAGTCACAAAAAAAATCAAGTAAAAAATGAATGGTTATGATGTACCGCTGCTGGTATATTGTAAACAGGAGTTACCTTGATTTCTTTGTCTCAGTCCAATAATGCAATAAAGATGAACTTTGTGTTTACTCTAATTATTGGGGCATATTGACCTGAGCAAACAGTGTAGACACAGGCCAGATATTGCAGAATGTTGTATCTGATCAGGATCTGCACTGTTTCCCAGTCATCCAGTGCTTTTACACTCATTAACTCCTTGTAAAAGTGTGTTGTTAAAATTTTATAAGAAGTGGGGTAAGGAGTATATTGTGTCCCAATATTTTAAGGTAAATATGGTATTAATTCTGAATTAAAACCCTTGTCCTGCCGAGTAAATTAAGATGCCATGCCCATTTCTAATTTTCAGCCAATCAGATTACTTTATCCAGATTGTTGATATAAATTAGCATTATTAATGGCAAACAGTGCAGATCCAGATCAGTTGGCTTCTGAAGCCAACTGATCTGGATCTACACTGTTTGCAAGGCATCGGTGCGGGGGGGGGGGGGGGGGGGGGCGAGGGGGGTTCAACAGGAATAGGGTTAATCAGCTACACATCAGTAGTCAATTCAGGTTGAAATGAATTCAGTCTTCCTGTCTGAGAATGGCATTTTCTCTGATAGGAAGATGGGTGATGAAATTTTGAACTGTTTTGGAAACTGTAGTTAGCTGAGAAATTCTTAGGGTTTATGCAACATACAGCATGTATTTATTTTGTTGCATCTATCGACATTTTGCATTTCTTTCATTTTCATTGGTGCAATTTAAAATATTAGCATTTTATTGTAAGCACTTGTTAATATACAGTTGTTTGTTTGAAGTCCATTGGAGGACTTGTTAAAGGAATATTTGGTGATAATTCTGTAAAAAATTTTCGTTTTTCTCTGTATAAAACGTGGGTCCTCGTTAGAGGTGCCTCGCCAAGGTATTTCTAATGAATACCCACATGCATTTGAGGAGAACTGGAGAAAATTATCTGAGATGTATCATCAAACACTCCTTCCTAACATTAGAAGCGCAATCACAATTATGGCTTTCAGGAAGAGAAAAGACGTTTCCTTTTTGTTCATGAAAATATAAAGGGATCTTGTTAGAATCAATTTAGAGAGATGGTTCAAACAGGACCCATATGTTTCCATGGAGAAGGGAAAAATGTCTGTGCATTGCTGACTGGCCCCATGTGCAGCCTGTCAGTATTCCTCTTTCTGTTGGGGGAAAAACAACTTTAATTGGAAGCGGACATAGCTACAGATAAGAGGGGGTATCCACATATTTTTTATTTTTTCACAAAAACATATGTTGTGGGTACTCATTAGAAGCACCTCGGTGAGGCGCTTCTAATGAGTACCCACAACGTATGTTTTTGTGGAGAAGTAAGAAAGATATCAGCATTTTTCTGATAAAAAAAAAAATGCCTTATCTGTTGCTATGGCGGAGTCCAGTGGTTGAGTCACATAACAATGGTCCTTGGCTTGTTTGGGAATAGTGGAAGTCCCATTCTTCTTGCACATCGCTAAAGTCTGATGAGGGCTTTCAACTGACACCTAGCCCTGATCAGACTGACAAGATGTGATTGCAGATCTGGGCTGCCACAGTTCAGACAGAGACTAAGGCCTTTTTGTGTGACATGGATCATAGTACCAGTATTTCATAGCAATTTGTTCCTGAACGCAGTGAACCTCACCTTTTCTCTTGACATTCTGTCAAGGGTAAAGCATGGGGTAAAAAAAAAAGCTAGCTGAGAGATTGCATGAAAAAATGTAGGCTATACCAGCAGGGTCATGTTTGCTGGGGCATAAGAAAATATCCCTCAGGGATATTTATTTATGCCTCTCAAACATGTTGTAGTAATAGGTCAGTTTTGTCTGAGATAATTTTATAGAGAAATTAGAAAGATGACAGAGTAGGATAGCATACATTTCATCATGCCAAATCTCTGTTCGAGGATGTGTTTATAAAATGAAGGTTAAAACATCTGTGCGTCTACTAAAAAATCTGCTTTTCTGTTCCTTTGCATTTTCGTTTCGGCAAAGGAGAGAATTCAGGTTCATTTGCTTAAAAAAAAAAAATGATTCCATTTTAATACTCTTGATAGATCTCTAATTTTTGTTTGTTTGTTTAGTTTGTTGATGTGATTTAACTTACCCTTTACTAATAAAAGGGCTGACAGTCTAGAATAGAATATAACAGATTCACAAATCTGTAATGTTCTCTGAGAACTCATGCTTACTTATTTGAATATAATTTTGTTCTGCTATTACAAAATAAGCTGAATATGTATTATGTTTTACAAACAGAATACAGAACATGTTCCTGCTTTAAAACACCAAGTTCATAGCTCTAAATAAGGTACCTTTTTTTTTCAAAGTATTTTTCTTATCTCTCCACGAAAAACCTATGTTGTGGTACTCATTAGAAGCGCCTCCCTGGGGCGCTGTGTATGAGTACCAACAACCTACAATTTCATGGAGAAATAGAAAAAATATTTACTAGAAACTTATCTGGATCTATGGAATTATTTGTAATATATAATGGAAGAAAAAAGATGGATTTAAAATCATAAATTCAACATAATTTTGATGTCAGGAAAGGTTCTAACAGTATCTGTTTGTATTTAGACAAGTTGAAACAACAAGAAATACTGAATTAGTTGATTCTTTGTAATTAATAGTGAATTATATATGACTACTTTATTAGTGGTTGTAATAAACATTTGGATATGTGCAATTGTATAAAACCCTTACAATACTTGAGTATAGGGTTTTATTTGGGCCACACCAAGTGAAAATGGGTCTCAAAGCCTGGCTTCAGATAAGGCATTTTCTGTTTTCAACAAAGCTGTTGAAATTTTACTTAATCCTTGAGGAAAATCATGTTTTGGTACACATTTGAAGCATCTAACTGAGGTGCTTCTTCTGAGTACACTACAATCTCTTTATAACACTATTGTTGGGGTCCATAGCATAAACCATGTTAGTTAAACAACGGTGTTATATCCAAACAAAAATGTATAGATTATATTGAAAAATGACCATTTATGGTCATTTTTCAATATAATCTATACATTTTTTGGATCCATCTCTGAACGGTGTTATATCCAAAACTGTGTTATAACGAATCGTGTTATAAAGAGATGATGTGTACCTACAACATAGGTTTTTGTTTAGAAGGAAGAAAATGTATATGGGGATCCTCCTTTTCTGGGGCTAAGCTATGTTTAAGCATGGAAGAAGCCTAGAAATGCAAGATCTGTAACTCCAGTCTGTATACAAAATTCCACCAGTTTTGCACACAGTTGAAGCTTTGAAAGATAAGCCTTCATTCATAATACAGAACAAGACCCATTATCGTTTTGTATGGTCCATTTTATGATCTCACGAATAATTTAATGTCAAAAAAGTTAGTTGCTAATGAGCAAATATATATGTAAATTTCTGTAAATAAAAATACTTTAAAATATGTAGTTTTTCATACATTATTTGTAATGCATTTGGTAAAGCAGCATTATTGCATAATGGAGACAGCAAAATCCTTGAAAAATTCTGTGGGGATTTGCTTGTCCACTGGAGAGAGATGCAGAATGCTGGTTTCCCAAAAAGTACCTTATGTTTTCAGTTTCATATTTATATTTCATAACGACCCATAAGGCCTGAAGTTGCTTCATATCTGGAACCCTACCTAAGTTAACATAACCAGAGAAATTGTTTCAAGAGGAGTATTTGGTGATAATTATGGGATAATTTTCTACAGTTCTCCATAAAAATATATGTTGTGGGTACTCATTAGAAGCGCCTTGCCAAGGTGCTTCTAATGAGTACCCACAACATATGTTTTTATGGAGATATAAGAAAAATTATCCCAAAATTATCACTTCTAAACAATTCCTCTGATAACTTCACCTGTGTCAAGCGAAATAATGCCTTCGATCATGTACAAAATGTACAGATTCAGATCATCCTGTGCATGTGCAAAGCATCATCCAGGCCTTTGCTGTCCATTCATACATTCTGTAGTATCCAATAATTCTGTTAATGGACAGAGAAGCCCTGATCAGACTGCGCAGATGCGCAGGCTGATCTGGGCCGTAACTGTCCGCACATGCCCGAATCATGTTTTCGCATGGCACGATCCACATGATCCAAGAACATTTCATTCCATGTGGGAGAAAACAGCCATTTGAACAGTAAAGATGAAATTGGTCTGTGTGCAGATTCGGTCCAACTGCAATTATCAGAGAGGAACCACTACACTAGATGCACAGACTGGTTATCTAGATCATTGCTTACTTGGCAGTATTTCCCCACAACCTGTGAAAAAAAACTAGACCCAGTCAAAAATGTTGCATCTTGCCATTTCACTCTTGCCAAAGATTAATCCCATCAATTCATCCGAGGAAAAATGACTTTTTAACCCAGCTCTGTTACTTCCACATCAAACAAATCCTTAATATCAACATTTGCCACTCTTGGGACTTTTTCAGCAGATGATACTGAAATCGTCTACAATGGACGATTTGCATGGAATGTCAAATCTGGTTTTCTGGGAAAAATAAGAAAATATTTCAATCTGTCGTCTGCTGAAAATTTTACCCAGAGTGATTAAGGGAGTTGCTATACATTGCAGGTGTAGATAAAGAATATCCAGACAATTTCTGCACAGGATTTTAGATTCTCGTGGATAAAAAAAAGAAAGAAAATACCAATAACTTGGGGATAGGACTGTGGGGTGCTTTTCATAGACCATCCGCACTAAATATGTTTTCAGAGCAAATGTCTGGATACCCTCTCGGGAGCTTTGGAAATGTTGAATCTCATTTAACTGAAATCTCTCCCCAGGATGTTTTCAATGAAATACACTGGCGACTACAGTGAAGTATCTTGCTGAGACAGTTCTAATGAGAACATACAGCACACATATCATGGAACTGTTAAGTCAAGTACTTGCACACTTTGCATGCTGGGTAAATATGTCAGCAGACGACATTTCGAAATATTTTCTAATTTTTCCTAAAAAAATAGGATTTGGCACTTCATGCAAATTGTCTCCTGAGGAGACAATTTGCACGAAGTGTCAGATCCTATTTTCTAGGAAAAGTAAGAAAAATATCGTCATGTTTGTCGTCTGCTGAATCTGCCCATAGCCTGACATTAGTGCTAAGTCTCTCCATGAGATCCAAAATGGGGAGACCCCCCCACCCCCCACCCCCCCACACAACTCACACACTCTCTTTTCAACAGTGGCTTAAAAAGTTGGAATACTTTGTCTGGAGCTGTGGTCTGTACCATCTTAACCCCCACTTTATCAGTCCAGCTGTAACAGACCATCTTAGACCCCACTTTATCAATTCAGCTGTGACATCCCATACACAGATAATTTTGTGAGGAAAACATCTTTTACTTTGACAATCATATGACACTGGGTTGAAAATATAAGTGTTATGTTATGACACTAAATCTTTGTTGTATAAAACATATTTATTTCCTGTATTCCATATTTACTTGGATTCTGACTTGAAAACTGTTTTATATTATAGTAATGTCCATGATCATTTCTTCTCTATTTTTTTTTGTGGCAAAAAGTATTGATATTTCTTTTCTTCACACAAGTTACAGGACTTAATTCCTTAATTGTTAAGGATGAGTGTTTGGTGTTAATTTTGGGATACCTTTTTATCCCACCCCCACACAAAAATCGTATGCTTTGGGTACTCATTAGAAGTGCCTCCTCGAGGCACTTCTAATGAGAACCCACAACATGCTTTTATGGAGACATTAAGAAAAGAATTTCCAGAATTCTTATCAAGTACTTCTCGATAAGTCCTGGAACTGAATGTTTTTTCTTTTTTTTTTTTTTTTTTGTGACAACCAATTTTGCGGTGAAGAGAGACAACCCAGCGGGTACACGGCGTTGAAACAACGTCGATTCAACGTGGATTCGACGTATCAACGTTGTGTGCCTAGTGGGAAATATTTATTTGGATACCTATCGTTTTGTTGATAACCTTATATTCACAGGCGATGTAAATATTCATATTTAATCCATAAAATACATCATAGCTCAGATAAGGTGCTTTTTTTTTTTTTTCAACCAAAACTGTATTTTATTTCCCAGTTAATCATGTTATGGGTACATTGCTTCTAAGAAGTGCATACCTATTAGAAGCGCTTCTAAGGTACCCACAACTTGCATTATTTTCATGGAAATAAGAAGAGGATTTGCATGAAAATGTCCTATGGAAATATAATGTGTTGTTTTTGAAAAATATAAAAACAAAACAAAACAACAAAAAAAAAAAAAAAAAAAAAAAACAGAATTCCATAGATGTAGATGGGATACTTTAACAATTTAAAATCCTTTTGTTTTAATTTGGGGTTAAATAATGCATTTCTTGCACATTTCATCTTACATTTACTTTCACATTTTCAAGTCGGAGTCAAACTGATCTCATATTATTTAATATTATTATTTTACTGTCCATACGTGGATTATTTACTTACAGTATGAGTTATAAAAATAATTTTGTTTTCTTGTTGGTAGAAATAAAAGGGTATTATTGAATGAACAGTACTGCGTAAGACTTGTTAAGGAGGAATTTTTAATGATATTTCTGGGATAATTTTGTGAGTTTTTTCTGTAAAATGATGTTGTGGGTACTCATTAGAAGCGCCGAGGCGCTTCTAATGAGTACCCACAACATGTTTTTATGGAGAAATAAGATAATCCAAGTCAACACCAAATACTCTTCCTGAACAACTCTTCTATACCGTATTTATTCAGATAAATGGGACAGTCAGGCCTGCCTAAACAGTGTAATTCCAGATCAGAGGCTGCAGAACGTGGCATCTGATCAGGGTCTACACTGATTGCAGTTTATCCAGCAATTTATAGACAAGTCTACAGATTTTAAAATATAATCTGCTATTAAATATTAGAATGAGCAGGCTAAGACTTGTTGAGCTGGTCTTGAAGTAACTATAATGTATGTTTGTATTGTGTTTTGTGGTGGTCCAGACCACGGTAGAAGGTCGCATGTAAGTGAAAGCGACCATAATTTATTGTGAAAAATGATAATATCAGAGGAAAAAGATTAAAGACATGAATATTAAATATTTGGCCTTTTCTTTTTACTTTCCTTCCCGATTGTTGTCTAAAGAAGTCACTACATATAGAGAAATAAAGTATCTATACCAATAACCCTGGGCTCCTGGAGTGATCGTCTCTGTGCCTCAGTCGGATGCGCGTTCGACTGGTGACCAGGAGTTCACGGGTTCGAACCCCTCTGGGTTCGGCAACATTTTTTCATGAAATATTTTCTAAGGTCATTCTCTTTCTTCCAGTGGGTCAAAAATGGCAGTTGTCAGTTTCTGGCGAAAGAACGTGCACAAATACTGGTTAGCCACTTTGAGGACTAAGCCCGTCAAGTAAAAGTGTGGTTAGATAAACTGACCGCGCTCGACATGAACATACTGGGTTGACTTGACCTAACATCAACTCATTCAAAATCCTGGAATGGCTTCAGGATTAACCTTTGTCGATCTTATTTCCATAACTCCTGCGAAAGAATGTGTACAATACTGGTTAACCGCTTAACCTGCCCAGTTAAAAGTGTGGTTAGGTGAACTGACCGCGCTCGACATTACCCCACTGGGTTCTCGCACCCCCCCCCCCACCACCACCACCCCCCCACACACACAAAACTGCAGTTATGATCAGACTTTATGGGTTAATAATATTGACCGAAGTGCCCCCAGAAAGGATGTTTGGAAAATCTGAGAGGATTGTGGAATATTTGCATACTAGAATTTCGTAGATACAGTCAACCAATATCATAGCGACACTCGATACAAATACAAAATTCGTTATACTGACAATTTGACTATCACGGAAACACTCATGAGGTGACAGTTAACGAGAAATTTATATGCGGGAACATTATTATTCAATACTTCAAACGACATATGTTTTGGATATTTGTTAGAATCGCCTCACGGAGGCGATTCTGACCAATATCGAAAACACACGTTATGTAAAGAAACAAGAATAAAACATGGCATTTGTTGCATATCATTCTTCTTAAGAAATCTTTATAATAGCAAATTCTTTTTAATGGCAATATGCTGTTGTTGTAATGATGGTTCACTGTACAATGACACTGTACAATTAAAGACCCTTCCCCACCCCGCACAAACAAATGGCCTCACCTGAAAACATGTACTTATTTATCCTTTTAACCTTGAGAAGACATTTTCAGTTATTCGTCTTAGGACCAAGTGCCCACCTATTTATTGCACAATCTAAAGAACAATTACATAGATCAACAACTTGACAGTTTTAATTGAAACAAAAATACAACTTGCTCTACACCAGCAGCTTGCCATATTTACATGTCTGTGAACACACCAGTTGAATAGTTTATCAGCTATCTGTACTTTCATCCAGTTCCCTAAAAATATCTCTTATCTTTATCTACTACATGTATTGAGCACCGATTCAAATGCAGTTGCCATTATTTGCATAATACAGGTACTTCTTTTCTCAAACCAAATATAAAAAGTATCAAGACACCCCTTAAATGACTTATTGACTGTTCTAATTGATGATGCTAGAACAATCTACTAGGTATAAATTGACACAAAGATAAACTTAGGCTACCATTTTACGCCATCAGATGTTTTCTTACGTACATTTCCTCGCAAAATATTCTCTCTGAAGTACCTCTCACTATTATGCAGATATTATATCATACCAAAATGCAACATAACAAAACAAAGTGTAAAAGGATTTTATTTTCAAAAGGTGCTCACTTTTGACAGAGTAGTTACAACACAGAGTAGCTGAAACTGAAAGCTGAATGTTAAAACAACAAATAATGATATTATGCCATGATAGCAAAATTCAGGGTAATTTGATAGGAGTCAGATCTGACCCCCTCAAAAACACTTGGTCTATAGAGTGTTATGTAGTAATGCTAGACATGTCATTTAAAGGTAGACAATTGGAATGAAACGTCAATAGTTATTTTCTGTAAGAAATAAGAAAATCACTGCTGCAACTTAGATTCGGGAAGCAAAAGGTTAACCCTCTCAGCCTTGCAGACCAAAATAGATACATTTGCAAACAGTGTAGATCCTGATGAGACGGCTCATAATGAGCCTTCTCATCAGGATCTAAACAGTTTGCCATTCTGCTATGATTTTTTGACTGACATCAATATTTCCAACATTGGACTAATTTGCAACCTTGTCTAAATTCAATGTTGGGCCCATTTCATAAACTAAGGGATGGGCCGGTTAAAATCAGTACACTTGGTGCGTTTATTTACGCGCTAACATCTGCAGAATGAAGGTTCATGATGACTCATACGGTCGAGTACACCTGTGTATTAAAATGTTTACAAAATATTATTTACCTCTTTAAACTGCTATTCCTAACTGCAGAAGACGACATCTTAAAATTTTTCTCAGGGTACGCTGTTGTGATCCTCAGAGTTGGGATCACCCCCTCTCTCCGTTGTCCGTCATCCGTTGTCAACAATTAGTTTGTTAACACTGTAGAGGTCACTGTTTTGACCAAATCATAATGAAACTTGCTCAAAATGTTTGCCTCTGTGGAATCTAAGTCAAGTTCGAAATTGGGTCACTTGGAATAAAGAACTAGGTCACCAGGCCAAATCGAAGGAAAAGCTTGTTAACTCTAGAGGTCACGTTTTTGAAGAAAATCATCATGAATCTGGCTCAAAATGCTCTTGATGATTTCTAGGTGTAGTCTGAAACTGGGTCACTTGGGGTCAAAACTAGGTCATCAGGCAAAATCAAAGGGAAACCTTGTTAACACTAGAGGTTACATTTTTGTAGTAATCATCATGAATCTTGCTCAAAATGTTTGCCTTCATGATTTCAAGGGTTAGTTCGAAACGGAGTCACTTGGGGTCAAGACCTAGATCACCAGGCCAAACCAAAGGAAAACCTTGATAACACTCTAGAGGTCACATTTTTAAGGTAATCGTCATGTATCTTGCTCAAAATGTTCGTTTTGATGTTTTCTACGTCAAATCGGAAGCTGGGTCATTTTGGGTCAAATGAAAGGAAAACCTTAACACACTAGAGATCACATTTTTGAAGAAATCATCATAAATCTTGCTTAAAATGTTTGTTTTGACGATTTTAATGTCGAGTTCGAAACTTGGCCACTTTGGATAAAAAACTAGGTCACCAGGCCAAACAACAGGAAAACCTTGTTAACACTCTAGAGTCACAATTTTGAAGTTATCATCATTAGTCTTGCTATTTGTTTTGTCTTGATGGTTTCTAGGCCAAGTTCGAAACTAGATCACCTGGGGTCAAAACCCAGGCCACCAGGCAAAATCAACACCCGAGAGGTCACATTTTTAAGTTATCATCATGACTCTTGCTCAAAATGTTTGTCTTGATGATTTCTAGGTTAAGTTCGAAACGGGTCACTTATGACCTATATTTCACGGTCCAATGACTTTGTTAATTTTTTTTTCCGTTTAGGTCAGTTTCTTAGTAACGATTGGTCCTCTAGCAGTGATACTTGGCACTTGCATTTATTTTAGCATAATCTCTTGAATACAGTCATCCATACTTGACCGTGACCTATATTTCACGGTCCATTAGGCATGCTACATTGTCTTAGTTGTAAATGTAATCATTATGAATCTTGGTCAGAATGTTTGCCTTGATCATTTCAAGGTCAGGTTCTCTAAGTGCTATGGTACTCAGGTGAGCGATACAGGGCTTCATGGCTCTCTTGTTTCAGAGAAATAATATTTTTACATTTCATGTGAATCGTTTGCTATTGGCTATATTGGAGTTTTAATGTATCAGAAAACCTCGGTAACCGGTGTGAGACCTCGGACATACATGCGCGTAGAGAGAGAGAGAGAGAGAGAGAGAGAGAGAGAGAGAGAGAGAGAGAGAGAGAGAGAGAGAGAGAGAGAGAGAGAGAACTGGCAAAATAATGGATTCTTAAATACGTTATGAAATATCCATCCATACTGTAATTTTTCTGAATGTTCATACTCACCGTATGGTTTGAACCAGTTCACTTCAGGGGAACTGATACACTTTCAGGGGAGGTAACTGTCTCAATTTGTTTTACCTCCCACCTTCTGAAAAGGGGTATACTTTTAGAGCGGTCTACTTTTTTTAGAGTAGAACCCTTTTCTGAAAGGACTTGCGGGGAATGGCGGAAAATCTATTAAGACCATTTAATTGCCTGCTAATGCACATAAAACGTGTTAGAAGATTGTCAAATAGCGTAGTACCCTCTATCACTCAGTGCATGGCTGCCATGGCCGCCGGTAACGAGTCGGGAACTATGGACGGTTTTGGTAGCTTTCGGTAGCCGTTTAGACTGGCTCCAGTCTCCAGTGACTAAAATATTTATCCTTACATTCCTGTTTGAACCACCAAAATAAAAACAAAATAATATCATGACTAGTCATGCTATTATTTTGATGCATTATCAAACAGGATTATAAGAATAAATATTTAATCACTGGAGACTGGAGACAGTCTAGTAGCCGTTATACGCGCGAAGTTTAAATCGAAATAAGTATAGAGATTCCATTCTTGTCAAAGTTCGTTAGTTCGTGACCGTGACGAGAATCCGCTAGAGCTGTTATTTCACCGCCATTTTCGTCCAGCATATGTCCTTGTTTCAGTTTTAATTCACTATCAGGGATATTTGTTTTTTAAATGCTGAAAATACATTGTTTCAGAAATTATTATTTGTTCCAGCCAAATTTATTCGGCTGAATGGCTGTCAGTAGTTAGTTTTGGCAACAAGAATCTTGCAAAGGGATTTGCTTCTTGATGTTAAAAATGAAATTGAAATGATGTCATTATAAGCCTATGTACAGAAGCTACCCGACTTGTCGGGAGTGCCGGTAAAATTGGCCGAAAATGCCACCGAAGGCAACCGATGATTACCGAGCGCTGCTAGTGGCTACCTAGAGCACTATCGGATTCTGGAATATTTACCGCGAGCAAGCTAGTCTGAGGGGTGCGAAAGAAATTAACAAGACAAAATATTTAGACGTAAACGTCTAAGTACCGGCGCAAATTTTGTTCATGTTAACATAGAGATATGGGACAAGGGTATACTAAAGTTTAATAAATTTTCAATGTAACAGGTAAAATCGAACAATAATGTGATTCTTTAACTTTCACTGCCACAGGCGACAATAATAGGCTTTTGCAAGCAGCATAGATCCAGATGAGACGTCTGGATCTACGCTGTTTGACATTCCGTCTTTCAACTTTACGTATAAACTTCTTTTCAAACGATAGTTTGTTTAAAAAAGAAAAGCGGACGAAAATGTCGTCTGAAATTTGGCACCGAAAGAGTTAATGTTTGCTTTTATTAAGCTTTATGAAATTTCTTGATTGAAATGAAAATAAAATAGACATTAATCTGTTTATAACGCAGTTTGTAATAAAATTTTATATATTTGCCGGGATCATCACAAACCAACGATCCAGGCAAATACAAAAAGTCCTTAGTGAGCTAATCGAACACGCTCCCATATGTAAAAATCCAAAGCTATATTAATATTAAACAGCACGCATAAAGACGAAAAGACATTTTTGATTGTGTTGGGGTTTAACGACACGTCAACCCTTGAGGGTCATTTTGTGTCGTCTCTCAGAGAAAGGGAGAAAAGAGATAGAAGAGAGAGTAGAGGAGATGAAAGAGAGGGACAGGGAAGAAAGAGGAACAGGAAAGAAAGTGAAGAAACAGAAGAAATAAAAACATTCCCCCTCTACCCTTACCCACTACAAGGATAGCAGGCCTTGCCCAACTGTAAGCCAATATCAGCTGGACGCCCCAGTGATGTAAGATACACAGCACCTTCGCACCACCCGACCACCCCCACGAAAAGACATAGCTTGACACAAAAAGAGTCATGGTACAATATCTATCCAAGTATTCGGTGAGACAATTAAGTAAACAAGTTCTACACTGTTTGCCAATCATCCAATTATTACGTCAATATGCAGTAAAATGGACATTATAATATGGATATTGGGTAAAAGAGTCCGAATATTAATGACTAGGCTAGCTGCTAGTCGGATATCAATATCATTTTCATCACTGAATTATAATTATTAATTTACTTAATGAATTAAGGGCCATCTACTGCTTACTTATTGCCTCACCTCTTTGAAAGCAGCAATCCATCTTGGAGATGTCGGAGACCAACTATTAGAGACTGGCTATACCAAATATCATACTTAAATCTGAATCAGCTTATAGTAAGGAGTGGTAAAACATGACATCAGGGTCTAGGAGTTAGTCTAATTTATGCCAAATGGCATATATTGGGCACAATGAAGGTTCAGACCAGCCTAAGCAGCCATGCAGCTTGAGCACGTCATTTGCTGTCCACCTGTACAGCACCGCTAGATTACGTAGAATATAGATATACAAAGAAGACCTTAATAAGACTGCACAAACACACCAAACGATCCAGACCTTCATTGTTCGCTTAAATCATAAAGTCTTTTCCTCGCATCGCATCGTATCTCGAGTCTCAAACAAGAAATAATGCAGATTTTCTCTTTCAGATCCCGAAAATGTCAACAATTACAGGGAGGGACCACAAACTAGTCACACGAGAAAATTGTTTAAATGGCTTTTGCCTTTGTGAATCAATTTCCTTGCAAGTGATCACGTACAAAGCATCACTAGGCCTATAAAACATTGCATTACTAAGCTCCCAACGAGCACATGGCGTTTATACAACGTCGCATTAACGTCGATGCAACATCGACGTAAGTGCGACATTGTATAAACGTCATGTGCCCGCTAGGAGCCATTTCGTTTAAGGGGACTTGATACACGATGTAGATTTTTCACCATTTTATAAAAGAGAGACACCGTTTGTCAGGATTCCTGTTTGCATTACTGCACATCAATCCCCTTCTGAAAAGGGGTCTACTCTAAAAGGAAAGAATTTGCTCCCCATGGGAGCAAATTCTTTCCCTTTACAGTAGACCTAGCATATGAAAGGAGATCATGGAAGGGAGGCAAAACAATTTTGACAGAGGTGTACCTTAAGAGTGTATCCATTCCACTTAATGCAGATGCAATGAAATTAATAACTATTATATCTACATGCGTCGTGTGACGTCATCCAGTTATCCGCGTTCGATGTTTCAAAGTTGCGATTTCGAGCCCAGCTCAGACCATCGACTAAAATTTCTCTGTTCACCTAGCATTTAATAGAAACCCTTTTATGGAGAGGTCGAAAGCAGCAAAAGATGAGTATTGTGTTCCACCTTTCTTATGCTGTGGCCAAAGACACGATGGACTCAAACTGCACGCCCCTAAGGCCACAAGGCTATAGGGCACCGTTACAAGTTTACTTTTACCATTTGTGTGTCTATCTGGTTTAGGGATGGGTTATTTATAGAAACTTCGACCTATGTTTGTCATAACTCGTACAGTAAATATTTTTCTTATTTCTCCACGAATACGTATGTTTGTAGGTACTCATTAGAAGCTACTCGCCTCGGCGAGTAGCTTCTAATGAGTACCTACAACATATGCTATCTTGGTGAAAAGAGAAAAAAATGTCAATACTTTTTAGTTGAAGATAAAGCCTTATCTGGAGTTGTGCTATATTTCCCCACAAAGGAATGGGGTGGTGGCGGGCAGACTCAGGAGATAAGATGGGAAGATAACTCCCAGGAATTAGACTGAACGTTTCATTAGCAGGACCAGGCTTAGATAATTAGTACTAAATATTAGACAATAATGGTATGATTAACTGATGCTCTTTTAGCGACCCATGGGACTCTGGACATCAGTTTATGTTTCTGGGTTGAGGAATTCGACACAAAATTTTGAGAAATAAATCTGAATCCTCCGGGTAACCCTGCACTCACCTCGCTCTGACTGGGGTGGGGGAACATTGATAGGTGCTTATTGCACTAATGGGTATGAAAGTTATCTAGGTCGTCACCTGCTTCGTAGCGTATATAAATATGTAAAAGTCATGACTCAGACAGAAAGCTATACATACCACAGGTGTAACAAAAGGGTTCCTGTACGGGCAATGAAGGTCCTAATCAGCTTGCGCATACCTGAAATCTGTTCAGGATTTTCAATACCCGCCTACAGATTGTTTTGCTATAGAATAAAATGCTGAAAAAGCACCCATAAGACTGCAAGGGTGCGCAAGTTTATCTAGCCTTCGCTATTTCGCACACGGCATGTGGTCCCTTTTTCCATGTCGTAGCTTATATGTACATTATGTATTACTTTTATATTATTTTTATTCACCTCATTGGTATGAAATCGATAAGACATGAAAGCCCTTTTAAATGATTCATGCAATGAAATTAAGATGATAGATTCGAAAATAGGACGATACATCACAGGATAATACCGTACCATCATATACCACTGATTCGACGCAGCGTCAGAATACGTACCTTCCGCTTCGGACATGTGCGCCCAGCGAAGATTCAGATCAGCCTGCGCATTCGCGCAGTCTGATCAGAATCTTCACTGGACGCATTTTGGATAACCAAGGATGCAAAGTTTCTTAATGCGGACAATGAAGACGCTGATCAGACTGCACGCATTCGCAGGCTCATTTGAGTCTTCGTTGGGCCTATATGTCAGAAGGCTCATTTTTACCTTAAGTATTGAGGCATCTTAACTCCTTACCATAGATGTCCTAAAGTTTGCAAAAGTTCATTTTACTAGTTTGTGTTGAGCCATTCAGTAAGCTTTATCTTATGAAACGAAAACAAATAATTATATTATGCATCTGTAAAGCAAAAAAAAAAAAAAAAATAAAAAAAAATACAAAAACAAAAAACAAAACAAAAAAACAACAAACAAACAAAAAAGAAACGCACACAAACAAACAAAAACAAACAAACAGAAAAAAAACAAACAAAAAACAACAACAAAATACACACACAGCCAAAATAAAACAGAAACAAACAAACACAAAACAAACAAACAAACAAACAAACAAACACACACACACACACACACACACACACACACACACACACACACACACACACACACACACACACACACACACACACACGACTGGAGCCAGTCTAAATTAATGTGTGCACTCATAAATCTAATGCACCAGTACTTTTATCACTGCGCCAATGTTTTTTGCCGCGCTCCGATCATGGCCTGCGATTTAATTTTAAACGCTGAAACGACTTTATTGCGATATTGTGAGTTTTCTCGGAAAAATCGTAACGAAGAGCATAAACGTGTCACATAGTTTTCGTGTTTAGTAGTAGAGGTGTCAGAATATGACAAGATAAAGAAATGCAATTACAAATAACATTGTAGTACATCATATCTTCAATGTTTATCTTCGTCCCAAACAAATTATTACCTAATTATTCAATTATTTGGATTAAAAGATTCCATTTGAATCTGTAACGGCCACGGGTAAATCAGATAGGATCGAAAGGGCAGCACATCCATGAATACGAATGGAGAAATGGATTTCTTTGCTCCACGGGTAAATCAAACATGTCGATGTCAGAGGTTTAGCCATTAATCCACTGGCAAATATTACGTACCATTTCAATGGTACACGTATTTGCATTCCCCAATTTTAAATCTGCCGTATTTGCCCGGCCTGAGAGAACAGTGTAGATCCAGATCAGACGCCGCAATGCGGCGTCTGATCAGGCTCTACACTGTTTGTCTCTCACCCAGGAGTTTTTAGACAAATCAACACATAGTAAAAGGAATTTGTTCAAAATTTAAGGTAAGTATGGTAAGGAGTATCGATATCTAAATATTTAGGCTATATACGGTAAATCGGGAATTCCATATCGCACCCTGTTTGAACCCTTGACGCTGTATTTGTACATTGATGTTGATACACCGAGTGTGCTTTGTTCAACAGCCCATTAATCACTTTATTTTATTAAAAATAAGCAAACAAGTATTATCAGGCAATGAACCAGTGAAGGTCAATTTATTAGCACTGAAGCGCGCAAACAGACAGAACCGGTCCTAGACACACACACGCACGTACACACGCACGCACAGATACGTCTTTTTGGTAGAATTCTAGCTCTGCACTTTGTGTGATACAATGAGGACGGTATGTGTATTTCCCTTACCTACGTCTGCGAACATACCCGTGTATGAACCTCGGCCGGGGGGGGGGGGGGGGGGGGGGGCGGGGGGGGAGGAGGGGGCGGAGGTAACTTAGGGGTAATTTAGGTACGGGTGTGCGAACCAGTATTTCAAAACCTACCCCATTCATATACCTGGCCTTTGGAAAAACGGACCCTTTCATATACTTGATCATCCAAAATGTTGACCTATTCATATACTGCCCTTTGATTTTTTGTACCCATTCATGTAATACCAAGAGGATAAGCAGCCTCGAAAAAACTCTGAGTGAAAAATATGTGCATATACCAGGATGTCAGAAAAATGGGGCCTTTCACATAGGAATCCAGAAAAATCGGGCCATTCATATACTTTTTGTTGAAAAAAGGGGGCCAATCATATACCTGGCAGCGCCGAAAAAGGGGGCTATTCGGCACGCACATCCATACTATGCCATATATAGGAAGTTACCCCTCTCCACCACCCACCCCCGAGGTATGAACCCACATCACCAGATGAACACCTGCGAGGTCTATCCCGATCCCGAATACCGCTTTTTATCAATATTTATGGAAAAGTGGAGGTAAAATGAGACCACGTTCTCTCCTCGGTCCTCAGATACCTGCGTTCGTTCTCATTCTTTTCGGATCTCGGATTACAAGTTTAACAAGTGCAGACACACGTGCGCGCTTCCTTGTGGTGTGATCAAGGTAATGGTGTGATCAAGGTAACAGAATTGCTGGGTATTGTAAAATAATAAAAAAAAAAGACGACAAGTAAATGCTCGGTCAAGACTGTACAAGGTGCGGAGTTGATCTAGCCTGCCTATGTTTATAATCCCCCATTTCTATCTACTTTGGAACTTCAGTTACAAACACTTTGGATATTTTTGTTTCTTTCTATTTCCCCGTGTTTGTTCATATGAACAAACTTCTCGAGTCACCGAGAAGATTTTAAGGAAGCCCGTTACATTTCCGGTGGGAAATAATATCAAAACGATAAAAGAGCTGCGCCATGGGAATTTGTATGCGAACAGTAAAGATCTAGATCAACCCGCAAAGCCGCACAATACA